>JAGXJF010001163.1:0-655497 GCA_019208055.1 Stipa capillata
CACTAGATGCACTTTCAGCGGCGCCGCTAGCCCATTACTACCCATCTCCGCCGGCTCCTCCCCATCCCCGCCACCCCCGACTGCCCCAGCCTGAGCGACTCCCTTTCGCGGCCGCTGCTAGGAGGAAAGGAGGCGGCGGCGGCACCGCTAGCCCGTTGCTGCCCATCTCCGCCGGCTCTTGCCATCGCGGCCACTGCTAGGAGGAAAGAAAGCGGCGGCCGCCACCGTGTCTCCCCCTCGCTGGCCACCGCTTCAGTCTTCGACCCATCTCCGCGCTAAGTCCGGCAGGAGAGAGAGGGAGGGGTGGGAGAGGGGCGAAGGTTTTAGAGCTTAAAAGGGGGTGGGGCACACGCAGGTAAGGGCAGCGGAGGAGATGGTCCTGTGCTCCGGCGGCTCCTGTGGATTTCTTGACTTTGACGGATGCAGAGCTTAGAAGAGAAGAGAGAGAGAGATGGGGGAAGAGAGGAGAGAGAGAGAGAGATTGGGAAGAAGAACCTGACATATGGGGCCCGCTTGTAAGTGAGAGACAGCGTATATACAGTATGAAATACGGCGCTGTATTCCCCCGAAATCGTTTCAAAACGCTCGTAATGGCATATCTCTAAGTATTGTCAAATTTTAATGGCATTTGTACGAGGCCTCAAACAGTAGTGGTACTTCTCTATTTCGACCTATTTGCAGTGGCATATATCTAATTATCCCTAGATTTTTTTATGTGTAGAATTGTAGATAATGCACATGTGTATGGTAGGTGTGATAATATTAATTTTATGTCACATCAACTATATATTTATAAAGTAATTGTTAGTTAAAATCTTATCTTAGCTTAATAAAATATGTCTTACGTTATAAAATAAAAAATATTATATATATAATAATATTTTAAAATAGATAAATAAATAAGTGTTTCTGAAATGCCATGGTCCAACAGAGCCAAGTCGTAGGCTGCCGAGAAAAATTCTATTTCCAAGACGCCGGTCACCGTAGGTTGAGCAGTTGGACGCCGAGACGTGTCCATAAACGACGGGGCGAGGCTCAATCCATTCTCCGCGTGCACCCTGTGAGATACTGACGCGTGGGACAGGACAGGAGCATCCGCAGTGCTCTGCATACACGTGCCGTAATACTTCCTCGCAAACTTCACTAACAGTCACCGACACATGGGACCCACATACCGGAACGTTCCACCCGGACCCACTGCTCAGCCGTCGTCAAATACGAATTCCCCGTTCGAGATCGCAGAGCACGCGTCCAGTTCCCAGTTAAAAAAAAATTCAAAAGTTTTTCCACGGCTCAGTCCACGCTTTTCCTGATAAAGCTTCCCTCGTCGCTGAACCACCGCAACGCCGCCGCGCGAAACCACCCAAATGTAACACCGCCACCATCACCACCACCACCACCACCATGCCGGAATCCTCCTCCCTCCCGTGGTGGCTCTCTACCACGTCCTGCTCCCCCTCGCCTTCGTCCTCCCCCTCCCTCCCCGACCTCCTCTCCTTCCTCTTCCTCTCCCCCTGCCCGCAGCGCGCTCTCCTCGCCGCCGTCGACCTCCTCTTCCTCGTCGCCGCTCTCACCTTCTCCATCCGCGCCCGCCTCCTCCTTCCCCGCTCGAGCTCCTCCTGCCACAACTCCGCCGCCGCCGCCACCACCGAGCGCAACGGCAACCGCGACTCGCAGGAGGAGCCGCTCCTCGCGAAGCCCACGACCGCGGCGCCGCCATGTCGCAGTAGGAGGAGCTTCCGGCACAGGGTCGCGCTCGCGGCCTCCACGGCCCTCGCGGCCGCGTCGCTCGTGCTGTTCGCGCTCGCGCTCCTGCTCCTCCCCGGGGACGCGTGGGGGTGGCGCGCGGTGCAGTGCGCCTTCCTCGCGGCGCAGTTCCTGGCGCACCTCGCGGCCTCGGGGACCGTCGCGGCGGAGAAGGCGGCGGCGACGCACGCGCACCCGGCGCACCTCCGCCTCTTCTGGCTCGGGACCGCGGTGGTAGGCGCGCTCTTCTCCGGGTCGGCGGCCGCGCGCTTCGCGGCCGGCGAGCCCGTCCTCCCCGACGACCCCGTCGCGTTCGCGGGGCTTGTCCTGTCGCTCCCTCTGCTCTACTTCGCCGTCGACCGCTCCACCGGCCTCGGTGACCCGGCGGCGTCGACCAGCGAGGAAGAGCCAAGTGGTGATTCTGATCATGCCGCGGCGGCGGCGTCTTACGCCACGGCGTCGTGGCTCTCGCTGGTGACGTTCAGCTGGATCAACCCGCTCATCACCAAGGGCTCCAGAGCGGCTCTCCGCGCCGAAGAAATCCCGCCGGTGGCGCCGGCCGATACCGCCGAGGCGGCGTACGCGCTGTTCGTGTCCAACTGGCCCACTCCGGCGCCAGGGTCCAAGGCTGGGCACCCGGTGATCACCGCGCTGCTGCGGTCCTTCTGGCCTCAGTTCTTGCTCACCGCCGCGCTTGGCGTGGCGCACCTTTCGGTCATGTACATCGGCCCGTCGCTCGTGGACAGGTTCGTCCAGTTCGTCCGCCACGGCGGAGAGATGACTGAGGGGCTGCAGCTGGTCGCCGTCCTCCTCGTTGGCAAGGCCGCTGAGACGCTTGCGTCGCACCACTACGAGTTCCAGGGGCAGAAGCTGGGGATGCGCATCCACGCTGCGCTGCTCGCGGTGGTGTACCGCAAGTCGCTGCGGCTGTCCACCGGCGCGCGCCGCGCGCACGGCGCCGGCGCGATCGTGAATTACATGGAGGTGGATGCCGAGGAGGTGGCCAATGTCACGCACGAGCTCCACAACCTGTGGCTGATGCCGCTGCAGATTGCCGTCGCCCTCGCCCTGCTCTACACCCACCTCGGCCCAGCCGTGCTCACTGCGGTCGCCGCGATTGCCGTGGTCACCGTGGTCGTGGCCCTCGCCAACCGCCGCAACCTGGAGTACCAGTTCAAGTTCCTAGGCAAGCGCGATGAGCGCATGAAGGCCATCACCGAATTGCTCAACTATATGCGCGTGATCAAGCTGCAGGCATGGGAGGAGACGTTTGGTGCCAAGATTCGCGAACTCAGGGAGGCCGAGCTCGGGTGGCTGGCCAAGTCCATGTACTTCATGTGCGCCAACACCGTCGTGCTCTGGAGCGGCCCACTCGCCATGACCGTGCTTGTGTTCGGCACGTGTGTGCTGACAGGAGTCAAGCTCGATGCTGGCAAGGTGTTCACGGCCACCGCGTTCTTCCGAATGCTCGATGGACCTATGCAGAGCTTTCCAGAGGCGATTGCCGCTGTGACGCAGGCGACCGTGTCACTGGGAAGGCTTGATAGGTACTTGCTCGACGCAGAGCTCGACGACACTACAGTGGAGCGTGTCCTTGACGCTGGCATTGGCGTAGACCGGGTGGTCGTGGAGGTGCACGATGGCATGTTTGCCTGGGACGTGAGGGGCAAGAAGGAGAATGATAATGAAGAAGAGGAAGATGGTGATGATGAAGGTGAGGAGGATGAGGGAAATGTGGAGGAAGCACCGGTGCTGGAGACAGTGCTGAAGGGGATTAATATGGAGGTAAGGAGAGGCGAGCTTGTGGCAGTGGTCGGGACAGTCGGGTCCGGCAAGTCATCACTGCTGTCCTGCATTATGGGGGAGATGGACAAGGTCTCAGGCAAGGTGAGAGCGGATACTTCTAATACAAAACAAACATCCTTAGTGTCAAAATACTCTGCATTTTGCTCATTAATTCGGTGCAACATTCTTCTTCTTTTCTCGAGAATTATTCGTTCAACATTCTTGACACAAAATGCGAGGGTTTTGCCAGTTATTTTCGGAATGGTTGAAATCAGGGGTAGACGAGTGCAAATTGGGTGCAAGATCAAATGTTCCAACTGGGAAATACAGTTCTGTTGAAATTAGGGGCACTGGCTGAAGTCTCAGCTGGTAGAAAACACTGGCTAAAAACTGTTATTTCAACTCCTAGGGAAGGCTCTTCGGGTATCTATCGGGAATTCTGGAATCACCGGAAGAAGTGGAAGCTACCTGCTTGGCTGCTTACATAAGGAAAATCAACTGCTAGGCATTAGGTTACATAGTTATCAACTTATCATCGTTGTCAAATGGGATTGTGGGTGTGCAAACTGTAAGAGAGAAGTGGTATCCAGATCATATATTTCCAAGGAGGCTAGCAGGGGATGCAAGTTAGTTGCAAATGTAACAATTGAGGTAGTCTGCTTTTTTGATATGCCAATTATGCCTGCCACATGTTTGACAAAATGCCTCTCCTGGTTTGACCCAGTCTATGCTATTCTGTGTCTGATTCATGTTTGGTGAATGCCCAATGGTCCAACCATTAGTACCATGCCAGCCTACCACAATTTTGTGGAAGTGTGAACATTTGTGTTTTCTTGGAGGTTATGTGGAGAAATCACACTTTCTAGGAGTGACATCCTTTTATAGTCTGATGCCTTCCTCATTGACAACATTAGTATAGATATAGTTGAGTAGTATTTTCTTGTTATCTGCTTGGTAGTTGGACAATCTATGATGTTTATTTGATACATGTAGAGATGTAAAACAGGATTCTTCATGACGGTAGCTGGGGTTATAGAGCCATGATGTACAGAGTCACAGAATGATCACTAGGCTCTGGTCTGCTGTTTCAATTTTTTTCCTGCAAAGAATAACATTATGAATTTATTTTGAAGCATATTAGCATTGTCCATATAAATTCCATCACCTATAGGCTGCTCTGTAGTTTCGACTTTCGACCCTCGTGCTTGTTTGCTTAACCCTATAGCATTTCTCAACAGGTTAGGGTATGTGGGAGCACTGCATATGTTGCACAGACAGCTTGGATCCAAAATGGGACCATTCAAGAGAATATCTTATTCGGACAGCCAATGGATGCTGAAAGATATAAAGAAGTTACGCGGTCTTGCTGCCTTGAAAAAGATTTGGAAATGATGGAATTTGGTGACCAGACTGAAATAGGAGAGCGAGGGATCAATCTCAGTGGTGGGCAGAAGCAGCGCATTCAGCTTGCCAGAGCAGTTTATCAAAACTGTGATATATATCTTCTTGATGATGTCTTTAGTGCTGTTGATGCACATACTGGTTCGTATATCTTTAAGGTAAATTCTTTATTTTATTTTGTCCATACAATTCACCGTACTCATTGCAAAATGATCAAACATAAATTAATCAATTCTGAAATGTCAACACTTTTTTAGCTTTGTTTGTTGTGTCATTGTGTCCTGACTCCTGACCCCTGCAGTATTTTCTGCCTGCTTGTTGTGAGAGCTGCTTGAATATACTCCATCTTGGTCATGACAATGGTTGTTTTTCTCTGTTCTGATGCATTGCAGAAAAATGTGTCAAATAGTTTTTGTTATCTGAGAAGTATTACTGCTAATAATTCTACTGTCCACTGTACTATGTCAAGCAGATTCTATACTTTGCTGCATCAATTAGCATGTATGCTCAGGTGACTGAGAATTTGAGTCTTTACGTTTTCTGTGACCGAGAATTTGAGTCTTTATGTTTTCTGTGTGCATGGATGCCTTACTGCATTCAGTCGAGCTGTAATTTGATGAAGAAAGATTGTAGTTTTCGACAGGACAATCTCAACCAATGTTGAAATGTTGTAGAAACTGTTACATGCAGGAATAACAGCTAATGCTTAGTTCCATGATTACTTAAGTTTTAGCTCCATAGCTAGTGCTGGAAAGAGGGGAAAAGAACCAAGGGAAGAAACCCTTGGGATACGGTAGTTGTCCAATTAATCATATGTAGCTTCACTTCTGAAGTTTTCTGTTTCTGCCAAGAATTTCATAAAATGATACTTAGGTACGCTTCTTTCGTCCTGGTACTTTACATAACGTTCATTGCTCTAATATGTAACAACTAAATAACTCATAACCAAGAGTTAGGGCAATACTAGTGAAATACTTCTTCCTAGTATTTTACATAACGTTCATTGTTCTAATATGTAACAACTAAATAACTAATAACGAAGAGTTAGGGCAATCCTTGTGAAATACATGTGATGGTTGTTCTCCTATTAATATTTTCAAGGCTGAATTAAACCCTCTTTATATAACTATCACCGATGAACAGTGTACTTGTATTATTATGCCACCATATTTTGTATGGTATCACAAGAATGCTCTTCTTCTGCAGGAATGTCTAAGGGGCATGCTCAAGGGAAAGACCATCTTACTTGTCACTCACCAAGTGGATTTCTTGCATAATGTGGACAACATATTTGTAAGTTAGATGTTACAGTATTGCAATGCCTTCTCAGGCAACATACTCTTTCCGTTGATGAACATAGTAAAAGCTGAAGTGTTTTTTTTCTTCCAAAGCAACTACTGTATTTTCTATAGCATCTATCTGTAGTTGTCTTTGGTGCCATTCAATTTAGTTTCATATCATTCTTGTATGCATTGTATGAAAAGTCTGTTGCTATGATTACTTCCCAGCATACTCTTGTACTATCTAAAAATTCCAATTATTATCCAAAACAACCAACATAAACAATAGCATACTCGTGTTATTTTTGTATACTTGAAACTGTATAGGTATAAAAATAGAGTTGGTCACCGAAAAGTTATCACACTTCCTTTTATGTGGTTTCCATGACTCTCATCATGTAGTCACATTATCAGCTATTCCCTCTAAGAGAAATTTATATGTGACTATATAAGGTAGTTACTTTTGATCATCTCTTCTTGCAGAAGGGCACAATGCTAGAACCTGTGTGCTGTGTACTTGACTTAATCTTTAATAAATATTTTTCACTGTTTCAAAATAAACAGGTCATGAACGATGGTATGATTGCGCAGTCAGGAAAGTATGATGAGTTACTAGAAGCAGGCTCAGGTTTTGCAGCTCTTGTTGCTGCTCATGATAGTTCAATGGAACTGGTGGAACAAAGTCGACAAGTAGAGAAGACTGAGCATTCTCAGCCTGCTGCAGTAATCAGAATCCCTTCTCTTCGCTCTAGATCCATTGGGAAGGGCGAGAAGGTGGTCATTGCACCAGAAGTAGAAGCAGCTACTTCTAAGATTATACAAGAAGAGGAAAGAGAGAGTGGTCAAGTAAGTTGGCGTGTTTACAAGCTATACATGACAGAGGCTTGGGGTTGGTGGGGGGTTCTGGTCATGTTTGCGTTAGCATTGGTGTGGCAAGGTTCTGATATGGCTAGTGACTATTGGCTGTCATATGAAACATCAGGCAGCATTCCATTTAATCCATCCTTGTTTATTGGAGTGTATGTTGCCATAGCTGGTGTTTCAATGGTCCTTCAAGTAATCAAGACTCTTCTTGAGACAGTCTTGGGACTTCAAACAGCTCAGATATTTTTCAAGAAGATGTTTGACAGCATTTTGCATGCCCCAATGTCATTTTTTGACACCACTCCCTCAGGAAGGATTCTTAGTCGGGTAAATCTCTTCTTATGGTTTATTTGGTGATAGCATTAACTTGCCCATTTGCCTAAATTGGCTATATATTCCTCAGCAAACCTTATTTTTCTGGTCTCCCTTCTCTATTAACTTAAATAAGTGCAAGCAATGCTAGTGTGGCCTTCTAAACTGTGCATGGTTTGTACTCTGACATCTATAAAAGGAAAGAGTAAGCTCTAATTTTTTTGCGAGGCCTGAAAAGAGTGTTACACAATTCTTTATCTTCTACTGAAGTACTAATATGATATATCGCCTTGTCTTTTTCAGGCATCATCTGACCAAACAACTATTGATGTTGTGCTTGCTTTTTTCGTTGGCCTGACAATTTCAATGTACATTTCAGTAGTGAGCACCATAATTGTTACTTGTCAGGTCGCCTGGCCATCAGTTATAGCTGTCATTCCACTTCTACTATTGAATGTTTGGTACAGGGTATGTTCTTATTGTAAAATTCACCTCAAATAATTAGAATGCTCACTATAACTAATTCTGCTCATAGAATTAGAATGCTCACTATAACTTGCAATTTTCTCCTTTGCAGAATCGCTATCTTGCAACTTCTCGGGAGCTAACTAGACTTGAAGGAGTAACAAAGGCACCGGTTATTGATCACTTTACTGAGACTGTTGTAGGTGCTACGACCATAAGATGTTTCAAGAAGGAAATGAATTTTTCCAGGAAAACTTAGACAGAATTAATTCAAGTTTGCGCATGTACTTCCACAACTATGCAGCAAATGAATGGCTTGGCTTCCGGCTGGAGCTGATTGGAACACTCGTATTGTCAATAACTGCTTTTCTCATGATCAGCTTGCCTAGCAATTTTATCAAGAAAGGTACCAATTTAATATATAATGGATTTGATCTTCTAAGCATAGATAAGCGGCCCATATCAGGAAAAAGATAACAATTTCTGCTTCACTAAGTTCAGCAGCTTGTCCCGAACAGCTTCATTAATAAAAAACAAATAATCTAAGAACACCGTACTGCACTGTGAGTTGTCTTAGGTTGAAGGTGCCGATGTTAATGTTTTTTCACTTTTTGTTTTGAGATAGGATAATGTTTTTTCAACTGGTGTACCTAGCAAAGTAGTCTTTGTAGATTTAGGATCTTGAACTTTTCATAGGCTGGAGGAACTGACATGTGCTATGTTGTTACAGAATTTGTTGGCATGTCTCTTTCGTATGGCCTTTCCCTCAATTCTCTGGTGTACTTTGCAATATCCATCAGCTGTATGTTAGAAAATGATATGGTTGCTGTGGAGAGGGTAAATCAGTTCAGCAGTCTTCCTTCTGAGGCGGCATGGAAAATAGAAGACCATCTTCCTTCTCCGAATTGGCCCACGCATGGAGATATTGACATCAACGATCTAAAGGTTAGAAGGTTTAAGTACTTAAATATGCACGATCTTGTACTTTGTTTTTATTTGTATATTGACTTCTATTCCACATAAATGTGATGCAACTACTGGTCTATCTTGCACGGGGTCATATTGAGTGCGCTAGCATCTTGGGGTGTACTAGTGCATTAGGCCTCCAATTCACTATTCAAAAAGTTATGAAAAATTTCGAATTTTTTTGTCAACATTCATATAACATGTGTCTACCATGTCACAAAATTTAAAATCCAAATTCGATCTACAGCTTGACAAATTAAAAAAGAGAAATCAGACTGAGTAGTACAAGTGGGGTACTGTTCATTCCAGATTTAAATTTGGTACTATTCACAGCCAACTTTTTTTTTCTTGATCTGTGGTTTGAATTTGGATTTGAAATTTTGTGGCATGATAGATGCATATTATTTCCATGTCATGATTATTTTCAGAAATTTTCACAATTTTTAAGGACATTTTTGGGTGGCCTATTGCACTAGTACACCTAAAGGTGCTAGTGCACCTAATATGCTCCCATCTTGCACCCAATAAAGTGGACAATGCATTGCCAATTAAGCTCATCGTTTTTATCCTTTCAGGTTAGGTATCGACCAAATACACCTCTAATTCTGAAAGGCATTACTGTAAGCATTAGAGGTGGTGAAAAGATAGGAGTTGTAGGAAGGACAGGCAGTGGCAAATCAACTTTGATCCAAGCATTGTTCAGGCTTGTAGAGCCTGCAGAGGGGAAAATGATCATTGATGGAGTAGATCTATGCACATTGGGTCTGCATGATCTTAGGTCTCGCTTCGGCATAATTCCGCAGGAACCAGTTCTCTTTGAAGGGACCATTCGAAGTAACATTGATCCAATTGGACAGTATCCAGATGCTGAAATATGGCAGGTATGGTGTGAGTAACATGTTTCATTCAGCCTCCCTCCTCGGTGATGTGGTCTGTTAATTAGCCATGGAATTACTTCACATGTTGCAGGCTCTTGACCGATGCCAGCTGAAAGATGTAGTAGCTTCAAAACCTGAAAAGCTTGATGCTCTAGGTTTGCTATTTACATGCTTCCTTTGTATTTTTTGTTGGCTTATGTTGCATCTGCCATTCAGGCTTAATCACTTAAATATTGTTCCCGAAGTTGTGTCTGAAGAAGTGTTAGCGAGTTGCTGATTAAGATCATTTATAAATACGAAGTTCTGAACCACCGCACATTTTCAAAACATTAAATGGATTTAACAATGCAGCTAATCACTTCCATAACTTACAGACCTCTAGGCTATCAATATCATGACTTGTACATATGGTGATCAATCCTCATCAAATGATAGGTACCATGTACAAGAAATAATTAATGCAATTTTGTATGTGAAACAAATATTTAGAATGGAGATACTTTACTATGATAGCTGCTAAATGAACATAGACAAGCTGAAAAATAATAATATATCTAGAGCTTAATAACTGAACCAAAATGCCACGACCTAATTTCACAACTATTAATTTGTAAAAGAGCTTAAATTAATTTGCCATTGCACAGAATAAACCCATGTTGACCAAATAAAAATATTTGCTTATTACCAATTTGTATGTTCTTGTCGAGAAAACATTATATAAGTGATATATGGGTAAACAAAGAAGCTAACTGTATAGCATAAATGATGTCAATACAATTAAATGTCCTGTTTCATTGACGAAATTTTCCATTTTGTTAGACAGCTAATGTATACGCTCATTCCATTTACTTTCTTCACAGTGGCTGATAGTGGGGAGAACTGGAGCGTAGGCCAAAGACAGCTTCTTTGTCTTGGTCGTGTCATATTGAAGCAGAATCAAATCTTATTTATGGATGAGGCAACTGCTTCAGTTGATTCTCAAACTGACGCCACGATTCAGAAGATCACGCGACAAGAATTTTCGTCATGTACAATAATTAGCATTGCACACAGAATACCAACAGTCATGGACTGTGATAGAGTTTTGGTGCTGGACGCAGGTAGGTCTCTTAGTCTTTCTGCTTTTGACATAAAAATACACATTTAGGTTTGAGTGCTCTTCGTTGTCGATATCTACCATTTCCTTTTCTTAGATAAAGGTGTGCATAAGTACATCTATTGCTAGGTTTCGTTCAGAGAATTGAAATCCTGTTTTTCACTTGCCATTCTAAAATGTCACTATTTCTGTTCAGGTCTGGTAAAGGAATTTGATGCACCATCGAGGTTGATCGAACAATCGTCCCTCTTTGGGGCGATGGTCCAGGAGTATGGCGATCGCTCGTCGAACCTGTAACTTGCTCCGTGATACTGTAGATTTTAAGAAATAAATAAGAGCCGTTTTGATAGGTTGACTTGAGCGTATGTACAGCGCAATTCCTCAAGAAATAAAATAGAAGTTTGGCAATGTTTGAGTATGCCCCATTGTCGTTGTAGCTTTGCGGCTTTTTGTTAGCAGCTCACAAGAGAGGCAGTAGTAAGTTGATAGTTTTATTTCTAACATCTATAGAGATCTCTTCTTGACATTATATTACTGAGTTTGAGGTTACCAGTCGAAACATTTTGCTCTGGGATGCAGTTCTAAGTTCCAACTCAACGGCAGATTTTTGCGCTGTAAATCTTCAGCTTTCGTATTACTCATCATATGTGTGTGTGTCTAATAAAATCCCATTAATGATATTCTTCCCAAAATTTCTGACCGAGAATCACTGCACCTGTCCTGCTCACCAATCACATAAATACCTCTATCCTGCAAGTTGAGAACATTGCACAGATGACTCGTAATGTTAAAAATCGAATGAAATAAAGTGTCATTTCACTATATATTTTTTGACGAATATCATATCACTAATTGGAACTGCCACCATATATTCATTCATTCCATAACACATCTCTCTTGACCATCTGTGGTTTCCTCGCCGAAGATGACAAGTTGAAGACACCAAGGATTTCTCAGCGGGAGATGATGATGGGGTTGTAGAGGGAGCCGGCGCAGGAACAAGCGGTCTCCAACGGGGAGTCGAAAACTGCAGCCCGAGGTTAGCCTCAACACCGGTCAAAGCAGAGGAGGGAAGTAGCTGTTAGATCTTGTGTGGATCAAAGAATTGCTTATAACCAGTATTGCCGCATGCATCAAATGATCAATTTGAGGGAAATAGATATATTTTTTTTCAAAATTTTGCAAAGAAGATAAAATAAGGAAGAAGGAAGAGAAGTAAGTGATGCATCTGTCTTTCGATACTGTCCTCCCAAGTCCATTTTCGTCATTTAATCTCGCTGGTCCTGGTTGTTTGCAAATACATGAGCCTAATGGAGTTATGTTAGCTTGTCTCTTTTTGGCACTCCTCCCTTCCTCTTGCTATTATTGTGGTTTATATATAATGTGTAATTATGTAAATACATGTGCGGTTTACATATGAAGTGTATTATATAATTGCATGAAAAGCTATAAATTTCTAATCAAATATCGGCGACATGGTCTGTTATTGAAAAACCCGTAGTCTTACTCATATTAATTACACCTTAAGTAGAAAAATTTGTAGTTTGTCATAACCAATTGATCAACTAACTAAGACAAAATTGAAACTAATATGACACATCTCAGATCACACGGGTGCATACGCATACATTTGCTCAACCATTGTAGTATTCATGCCAATATAATTAGTACAAGTATGTTAGAACAATAGTAAAATAAGAGTCCTGCATGTTTTATAAAGGCTACAAAAAGGCCACACAAAACAAACCTTTGGCTAGGAGTGAAAGCAATGAACAGTGGTCTTGCACGCTCATACAGCAGAGCAACAGTAGAGGAAGAATGTGCAGCCACTCCCCCCAATGGGAGGGTTTGCCAAATAATAGAAGAGAGCATTACTCATCTTGGGCCTCTATCGCCAAAAAGCTAAACCAAGCCTTTCTGCCTCCCACTGTCACTTTCCCAAAGTTTATAATATAATTTTAGATATTGAATGAAATTTCATAAATTTAGGTTCACTTATTCACAATACATTCAATTAAATTTATTTTTTAATTCATTGTTTTACAAAATTAATCATTTGAGAGCTCAATAGATGAATAATAATATATTTTCCTTAAAATAACATGCAAAGAGCAAAGAAGAAGCATACTGAACTAATATACCCTCAACTTGTAATAAGTAATATCAAAATTTATATGTTCAAATGGTTGTTGTCATTACCACGATACTACTGCAATACTTCTATGACCTGTGCGGTATCCATGTGTTACTACGAAGCAATAAATATAATCACGCATATCGGTCAAAGTGTAATTTTATTTCATGAATACTTGTGTCAAGCGCAAGGCACGTGCTGTTTCCGGCCATGTCTTTCTCCTGCTTCCTTAACCTTCCGCGACCACCATGCACCTAATCGGCTCTCTTCCTTCGCACGTCTCCTTCTCCTCCCTCTCCCGCGTAAGAAGACAATGTATCATCTTCCTCCCTCTTTGTCCACCCCTCAGCTTTGTCTCACTCCACCATCTGTCATAGCAACGAGGCTAGACAGTGAACTTGTGGCACCCCCGCACAGCTTCGCGGACTTACGAGGGTTGCACGGGAAACTACGTCGCAGAGACACCACAACCATGCACGCGGTTTGCCCGACGCGAAGACGCTCGAAACCCACTGTGAGCCACAAACTTGAGGAAAGGAGGAGCAAGTGAACTTTTATTTTAGATTTTGGGGTCCTTTGAATGGAAGGGGTGCCCCTCTATCTATAGGAAAAATGGAGGGGTGGAGGAGATTACAAAAATACCCTCAGGCTATTTACAATCTTGCCCTTAGATGTACTAGTGCCCTCGAGGACGAACCGGTCTTTTTTCTAGGAATATTCTAGGAATATCCCACGGGCCCCGCTCGTCATGCATCCCCCCGTGGCGACGATCTTCCCGTCGCCTCGAGCTTGCGGTCGGCACGAACTTCCCGCCGTCATGGACTTGGCGTCGTCACGGACATGGCGTCGTCATGGACTTGGTGTCGTCACGGACTTAGCGCTGTCACGGACTTGGCGCCGTCACGAACTTGGCATCGTCACGGACTTGGCGTTTGCACGGACTTAGTGTCGTCACGGACTTGGCGTCACGGACATGGCGTCGTCACGGACTTGGCGTTGTCACGAACTTGGCATGGTCACGGACATGGTGTCGTCATGGATTTGGCGTTGGCATGGACTTGGGGTCGTCACGGACTTGGCGTTGGCATGGACTTGGCATCGTCACGGACTTGGTGTTGGCACAGACTTGGCGTCATGGACTTGGCGCCGTCACGGACTTGGCATCGTCACGGACTTGGCATCACGGACATGGCGTTGTCACGGACTTGGCATTGGCACGGACTTGGCGTCGTCATGGACTTGGCGTTGGCACAGACTTGGCATGGCATCGTCACCGACTTGGGACGAGTCTTGAGGTTCATTGATTCCCCCTAAGTACGAAAAAGTGTCAAAACTGGGTAGCGCGGGGACCCCTTCCCCAACAGTAGTCCCTCGCTAGTGCAGGCAGTCATTCAGTGCCCGTCCGGGCCGGCGCACTGATTCTGGTAGGGTCGGCGCGCTGACCGGACTGACGAGTTTTGGGTTGTTGCGACGTTCCCGGGGTCACGGAACGGGCTTGCCGGGGACTTCGAGCTCCTTTTAGTTGTTTTTCTCTGTGTCGTCTTTGGGTTTTGCTTAGTGCAAAGGGGCTAGTGGCAGATATCACATCGGGGCTTGCGGTGTCGACATGGAGCTCTTCTCTTCTGGCTGTGCTGATGTGGTCATGCCTTTCGTACTTGACTCATACATAGCTTTGGTGGTGGTTTATAAAAGCTTTGAAAAATTGTTCCCTTCCTCATCTTGGCTTCATGCGGCATCACTGCTAGCGCGTGAGTACTTCGGTGGCGGAGTACCTTGTAACGTTGGGAATGGTACATGGTACCTTGCTTCCCATGACGATTACGTGGCTGGTGCGTGGGTGTTTTGGCGGCGGAGTCCCCTGTGCATGGTAGTTGGTACCCTGCCTGTGTGAGAGTTCATCTAGCCCCTAAGTGTGCTTTTGGTAATTGATGACAATACCTATGGACTAACAATTGTGCTAAGAATTATTTGAAGGTTGTTCCATAGGTGATGCAATGATTGATAGAGCATGGATTCATTGAGGAATGCCATGAGATCAAAAGAGATGCATCGAGATCAATGAGTTCTAGGTGATGCTCATGTGATCAAGAAGAAGCTAGAGAGAAGAAGATCTCGGATGATCAAGATTGTAGTTCAAGGAGTGAACTCAAAGATGATCGAGGTGTGTGAAGCTCATGGGTTGAGCTAAGCGAAGAACAAGAGGAAGTCCATAAGTTGGACACGAGAAGATTGACGATAAGCGTGAAGGCTAAGTCATTTGAGTGGCTCAAATGACTAAGGTATATTATCGTCAATAATATTTTATGGACTAACCCATTTGCTTTGTGATAGTGTGTTGGGGGTTAGGATCCATGGGCTCATATGTTGAGCTAAAGGATCGAAGATTAAATCCATAAGTTAGATTGAAGAAAGTTGACAATCAAGCAAAGAAGACCTTGTCGCTTGTGGTAGATGCACCAAGTGACAAAGGTATGAGATTGTCAATTTAGGTTTATGAACTAACCCACATGCTATGTGTTTGAGAGTGAGTCGGGGTTAGATTCATATGGTGGCAAGAGTTGAATCGAGATACTCAAATGTGCCAAATGGAAGAGCAAGATCAAGTGGAGCACGGTGAAGACTCATAAACTTGATGCTTGCGGTTCAAGCCTTAGTGGTGAACCGATGAAGATAATGTGAAGAGAAAGCCTCCCATACTTGGTGCATGGGGAGCTATCAATTGGACTTCATCAAGCTTCCGAAGATCGAGAGAGGATTGAGATAGAAGCAAGGATGAAGATCGTCATCAGCTCAAGTGGAGTCGATGATAAGCTTAGAAGAGAAATGAGAAGCGTCGGGACTTGGATGATGTGTTCGTCAAGTCCGACAAGGATTGCTCAAGGCAAAGGTATGCCTAGCTAGGGTTTCCTATTTTACCGGTCTCTAGGTGCTTGGAGAGAGACCGGATTATAGGTTAGATAGCCGTTCTATTAAGAGGGGCTAACGGACGGGTTTGCACGATCATATCGTGTGTAGAGTGCTCAACCTTTGCATATGTTGCATGTCATCGTGTTCTCGTTGTGTCGGGGGTGCTAGCTCTAGTCTGTGCCTTCTCGGAGGTTCCGAGATGTGTTCTCGGAGGCTTCGAGATCTGGCTCTGGAAGTGCTTTCCAGGGTAGGGCGGTCTGACCGGCCCTAGGGGGCGGTCTGACCGGCTAGGCCAGTGTCAGCTCCGAGTTGTTCATCTCGGAGGTTCCAGAATTTCCGGAGGCTCCGAGATCCGCTTCTGTTCCTTTCAGTTGCCTTCTCGGAAGTTCCGAGATGTGTTCTCGGAGGCTCTGAGATTTGGCTCTAAGTTTTTAGCCGGTGGTTTTGACCAGCCTTAGAGGGCGGTCAGACCGGCCATGTGTGTGCTGGCTTGCCTGTGCGGCTGCTCAGCCTAGTGAGGCGGTCTGACCGGCTCTGTGAAGCGGTCAGACCGGCCCTCTGTGTCCAGCTGTGTGTTGGCTCTTTTCTCTGGGACTTCGGAAGTTCCGATGAGAATATCGGATGTTCCGATGATGTCGGAGGTTCCGGACATGATTTTTCGGATACTCCGATATTCCCGGAAGTTCCGAAGTCGCCCATGTTTTAAGTGCTCTGGAAAAATCAGAGTATTCGACTTTGGATCGGCATGTCCGATTTTGTGTTTGATCAGTAAGGGCGGTCTGACCGGCCCTGTGAGGCGGTCTGACGGGCCTGGCTGTTTTCCTGTGTGTCAGGAGGTTCAACGGCTAGTTTTTATAGCCGTTGGAGTAAGGGCGGTCTGACCGGCCCTATAAGGCGGTTTGATCGGCCTTTTCGTAGAAACCATCCAACGGCTAGTTTTTGGGGGGTTTGGGTATTTATACCCACCCTAGCCCGTGGGGGATGGTTGCTGCTGCCTCTTGGGTCATTTGTTGATCCTCTCCTCTTACTCCTACCCTCTCTAAAGTCCTCAAGTGCATGTGTTGCTAGATTGAGGTGTGAGGAAGAGTTTGTGCATCGGTTGCACTTAGCGTATGCATTAGTTGCATCGTGTTGAGCATTCGGCGTCGATTGTGTTCGAGCGTGTGTCCGCGAGTTTGTTACTCTTGGAGGCCACCGACTCCTAGACGGCTTGGTGGTTGTGAGCTCGGTGATCTCTTCGTGAAGATTGTGAAGAGGCCTGAGAGATTGTGAAGTGGCTTTGGAGCTCGCCATCTCCGGGAGTGGAGGAAGGAGCTAGCCGTAGTGGTTGATCTCTTGCTGTATAGCAGTGTCGTTCTTTCCACAGGGATTGAAGTATAGTTATTAAACAGGTTCTCAAAGCTAAACTAAACGGAACAGTTTTGATGTATTTCCTAGGCCTAACAATAAATCTGACAATGTAACAAGCAACTGACTAAGATTGGGAAAGAAGCAGGTTCAGCACAGAAAGCAAGGAACAGACTGGGAAAAGATGTTCTAGTACATATCACAGCAAAGAAGCAAGAAACAAGACTGGGAAAGAGATGTTCTCAGATTACATATCACAGCAAAGAAAGCAAGGAAACAAGACTGGGAAAGAGATGTTCTCAGATTACATATCACAGCAAAGAAAGCAAGGAAACAAGACTGGGAAAGAGATGTTCTCAGATTACATATCACAGCAAAGAAAGCAAGGAAACAAGACTGGGAAAGAGTGTTCTCAGTTTACAGCAAGGATCGGAGAGAGGTTGATGAAAGCTCAGCAGCAATCCAGCAGGAGAAGCAAGTGTTTTAGACTGGGAAGATCTATCTCTGGCCGAGCTTTCTCCTTTCCTCCTCTTCTTCCTCTCCCGTAACCAGCCTCTGTCCCAAAAAAACCCCCTCCTATTGGATCTGGAGACCTCCTTTTATATCCTGGGTACTTTGCTCTTTACCCCTTCAAGTTCTTTTCTTTTACTACTGGTTGCCTCGTACCTGTCTCTCTCTTTATTGAAGCTCTGCGTCACCTGCCTGTGACACAGCTGGTTGGGAAAGTTGTGAACTTGGCGATCTGAAGCATGGCTGTGTCAGCTGGCTGTGACACAGGTGACTGAAAGCAGCTGGTGAAGTGGCTCCTGTGTCAGCTGCTTGACACAGGTGAATGAGACAGCTGCGGACTTGCTTTAGCCTGGGTCAGCCAGCTGTGACACAGCTGGTAGACACAGCTTCTGTTTATGAATTCTGAAGAGCCTCCTGTTTGCTATCCTTTGTCGAAGAATTGTGCGCCTAGTCGTGCATATCTGCAAAATTGTGGTGTAGCCTGTAAAGGTATTCATGTGAAGATAATCTGCTATTTAGTGATAAGATTGGGCCAAAAGCAATCAAAATCGATGATGATAAACACTGAAATAGCCCAGGGAAATGATACAAATATAGTGTTTATCACACCCCCACACTTAGATTTTTGCTTGTCCTCAGGCAAAAAGAAAATTGCATTATGCATCCTGACAGCTTAGCTAGCAAGAGTATCTGCAACCCTGATTTCCTCTGCAATATACCGACATAATTGAATCTTGCTTGTCTTCAACAAGAATCTTCTGAATGTCACAATTGCACTAATATAAAATGTACTAAAGGTTTCAAATATCATAAGCTGTCAAATGGGATTTGTGTAGACTGTCCAGTAATGAGCTTTGGTTCTGGTTTATTGAATTGTAAAAAGAAAGAGTAAAGCACTGTGGTATTTGTACCACTTATTAGACAATGTGACAAGGTCACTTATTTAGAACGGTTTCAGATCCAATGTGGCTGCGCCACTTATTGAGAACTGTGACAGAAGTCACTATTCGTGGGATTGAAAACAACTGCGGCAATGCCGCTTATTGACAGCTAGAACCTATAACCAAAGCCATTTTTTTATTTCAGCTACCACCGATCCCCAGGATCATGGTACCCTACTTAATGGTTTCAGTTACATAGCTCAATATTGGACTAACTACACAGATCAACATTTGCTTAAGCAGAATAAAAGAAATCTGAAGTAATCCTTAGATTATTGCAATTTGACATCCAGCCTCTACTGTTTCTGACAAGCAGTACTCACTTATATTTTTATATTGCAGAGCATCAAGAATAGCAAAATTTACTTGTATAAGATTGAAGCACTTCATTATAGACGAGCTGACTTAAAGATGTCAAACGAAGTATTGCAACACAACTCACTTGGCCAGAATTTAACCATTAGAAACAAGACAACAGTGAAATGTTCCAAATCATGAGATATAAATGTTGGGACGTAGTGACTGGAATCAATTCACCTGGCCCTGTGTGAAGTGGCTGTGTCACCGGGGGCTGGCACAGCTGAAGGTTCTCCATCTTCCTTGTCCTTGCTGTTTTGCATTGACCATTTTATTTCTACAAAAACAAACAAAACAAAACAAACATAAAACACACCTAGACTAAACAAAAGGAGAAATTAATTTATTTTCCAGGTTGCCTCCTGGGAGCGCTTGTTTTAGGTCTTTAGCTCGACCCTCCTGTGTGGACTAGGTTGGATTTGAAACAAGAGTTGTGCTAACTCTTTCCTCCTCCTGAATTGGTTCAGAGTCTTCCTCAGAAATTGGTTCTCCATTGATGTAATGTTTCAGACGCTGACCATTGACCAGAAACAATCCTTGTGCGGGGCTTTCTACCTCAACTGCACCATTGGCTAAAACTCTCTTCACAACACAAGGACCATACCATCTTGACTTAAACTTCCCAGGAAACAAATGGAACCTTGAATCATATACTAGCACTTTCTGCCCTGGGTAGAACTCACGCCTCAAATATGCTTGTCATGAATGATTTTCTTCTTTTCTTTATAGATTCTTGAGCTTTCATATGCATCATTTCTCAACTCCTCAAGCTCACATAGCTGCAGCTTCCTGTGCTGACCAGCTGTCTTAATGTCCATATTAAGAGTCCTAATTGCCCACTGTGCTTTATGCTCAAGCTCAACTGGAAGATGGCATGATTTGCCATAAACTAGCCGAAATGGTGACATGCCAATGGGGGTTTTGTAAGCAGTTCTGTAGGCCCACAATGTATCTGGCAACCTGGTAGACCAATCACCTCTGGACTTGGAGACTACCTTCTCAAGAATCTGCTTGATTTCCCTGTTTGACAATTCAACCTGCCCATTTGCTTGAGGGTGATAAGGAGTGGTTACTCTATGATTGTGTACACCATACTTTTCCAAGAGCTTCTGCAATTGTGCATTGTTAAAGTGAGATCCTCCATCACTTATGACTACCCTTGGGATACCAAACCTTGGGAATATGACTTCTCTGAACAATTTGCACACTGATTTAGAATCAGCATGTACAGTGGGTACTGCCTCCACCCATTTGGACACATAATCCACAGCAACAAGTATGTGTTTATACCCCTTTGACGATGGCAGAGGTCCTATATAGTCAATCCCCCATACATCAAAGAGTTCTACTTCCAAAATATTTTGTTGAGGCATTTCATGCCTTCTGGACATTTTTCCAACTCTTTGACATGCATCACAAGCTCTTACATAATTATTGATGTCCTTGAACATGCTTGGCCAATATAACCCTGCTTGCAGCACTTTTGCTTGAGTTTTAGATGTGCCGGCATGACCACCGTAAGGGGAGGAATGGCAATGAAATATGACACTTTTCATTTCCTCTTCTGGAATACAGCGCCTCATAATGCCATCAGAGCAAAATTTGAACAGGTATGGCTCATCCCAATAGTATTGTTTGGCATCATGCAGGAATTTCTTCTTTTTCTGATAATTCAATCCCTCAGGTGTGATGTTGCAGACAAGATAATTAACTAAATCAGCATACCAAGGTGATTTCCTCTCCACCTGTGTCGCCACATGTGACACAGGCGGTTGAGACAGCTGCAAATCCACCTGTGTGACGTTCCCTTCCACCTGTGTGACTTTCATAAGTTGCTCTCCAGGCAGAGAATCGTCAATCTTGCTTTCTGTCATTTCTTGGTTAGATATCCTGGATAGATGATCTGCAACCAAGTTTTCCACTCCTTTCTTATCCCTTATTTCCACATCAAACTCTTGCAATAAAAGTATCCAACGAATCAGCCTCGGCTTGGCATCCTTTTTACTCAACAGAAACTTAATGGCTGCATGATCAGTATAAACTATACATTTATTTCCTACCAAATAAGCTCTGAACTTGTCAAAAGCATATACTACAGCCAAGAGCTCCTTTTCAGTGGTTGTGTATTTTGTTTGTGCATCATCAAGAGTCTTGCTTGCATAATATATGACATGAAGTGATTTTTCCTTTTTCTGCCCAAGTACTGCTCCTATTGCATAATCACTGGCATCACACATAAGAATAAATGGCAGTTCCCAATTTGGTGGTTGCACAATTGGAGCAGTAACTAAAGCTTCTTTGAGTTTGCAAAAGGCTTCCATGCAATCATCTCCAAAGACAAATGGCACATCATTATTCAGCAGATTAGTCAATGGCTTTGCAATTTTTGAGAAGTCTTTTATAAAGCGCCTATAAAACCCTGCATGTCCCAAGAAACTCCTGATTCCCTTGACATTCACTGGGGGTGGCAACCGAGCTATCACTTCTACCTTTGCCTTGTCTACTTCAATGCCCCTGGCAGATACAAGATGGCCAAGAACTATTCCTTCCCTTGCCAGAAAATGACACTTCTCCCAGTTTAACACAAGTTTGTGCTCCTTACAGCGCTGCAGAACAGTCTCTAAGTTCTTTAAACAGTCCTCAAAATCATGCCCATAAACTGTGAAGTCATCCATGAAGACTTCCATGATTTTCTCTATCAGTCACTGAAAATGGACATCATACACCTCTGAAAAGTTCCTGGTGCATTGCAAAGGCCGAAAGGGAGCCTTCTATATGCAAATGTGCCATAGGGACAGGTGAAGGTGGTTTTCTCCTGATCATTAGGATGTATAGGAATTTGCAAGAATCCTGAGTACCCATCCAAATAACAGAAGTACTCATGGCAAGCTAATCTTTCTAACATTTGGTCTATGAAGGGAAGTGGGAAATGATCTTTTCTGGTTGCCTTGTTGAGTTTTCTGTAATCAGTGCACATTCTCCACCCTTGTAACAGTCCTTGTTGGAATTAGCTTCCCTTGATCATTTTCAACTACTGTCATCCCTCCTTTCTTTGGCACAATGTGTATTGGGCTCACCCATTCACTATCTGAAATGGGGTATATAATATCCGCAGATAATAGTTTCAGTATCTCCTTTTTAACTACTTCTTGCAAGGTTGGATTCAATCTCCTTTGGTGTCATATTTCAGCAGCAATCCAGCACGAGAAGCAAAGTGTTTTAGACTGGGAAGATCTATCTCTAGCCGAGCTTTCTTCCTTTCCTCCCTCTTCCTTCCCTCTCCCGTAACCAGCCTCTGTCCCAAACATTGGATCTGGAGACCTCCTTTTATATCCTGGGTACTTTGCTCTTTACCCCTTCAAGTTCTTTTCTTTTACTACTTGGTTGTTTATTGAAGCTCTGCGTCACCTGCCTGTGACATAGCTGGTTGGGAAAGTTGTGAACTTGGCAATCTGAAGCATGGCTGTGTCAGCTGGCTGTGACATAGGTGACTGAAGCAGCTGGTGAAGTGGCTCTTGTGTTAGCTGGCTGTGACACAGGTGACTAGGGCAGCTGTGGACTTGCAATCTAAGGCATGGCTATGTCAGCTGGCTGTAACACAGGTGACTGAAGCAGCTGGCACAGCTGATGGACACAGCTTTTGTGACGAATTCTGAAGAGCCTCCTGTTTGCTATCCTTTGTCGAAGAATTGTGCGCCTAGTCGTGCATATCTGCAAAATTGTGGTGTAGCCTGTAAAGGTATTCATGTGAAGATAATCTGTTATTTAGTGATAAGATTGGGCCAAAAGCAATCAAAATCAATGATGATAAACAATGAAATAGCCCAGGGAAATGATACAAATATAGTGTTTATCAGTGGTCGAGGAGACTCCGGAGAGTCCTCGAGAGGAAGTGGCTTGATAGGGAGCCCACCCTTGATCAAGTGTGATCGGGTCCTCAAACGGAGACGTAGGATATCGGTGGATATTTGAACTCCGGGTCATACATCGGTTGTCCCTTGTCTCCTTTACATATCGCATTTCATTCTTGCAATTCATTCTTGCTGTAATATATATCTTATATAGAATTGAATTGCTTGCCATATAGTATTGCTTGTTAATCAACCTAGCTTTGAAATCATATACACTTGATTAGGTTGCTTGTGCACTAGTTGAACCAAGTTCTAGTGGGGGATAATCTTGCTCATAGCCAATAGTTAAATTTAGCATTTAAATTGGCTAGAATTGATTAGAAGTTTTAATTGCCTATTCACCCCCCCCTCTAGGCGACATCTTGGTCCTTTCACTGTGGGTACTTGGGTGGCGTAGTCCCTTGAGATGTTGAGCATGGTACTTGGTACCTTGCCTCCCAATCAAAAAAAACTTTGGCGGGGGCGCGAGTAGTCATCTTCTAGCCTTGCGTTTTTCTTCCTGTATCAAACAGTTAAGTGTTGATTCTGGGCCCCTGCCCTACAAAATACAGGGAAGGACTCAGCGCTCTGTGCACAACAACGTGCGTGCTGGGCCTATGTACATATATATTTTTTATTTGCTTGCGAGGCGGCTCGTGTCGGAGAGCGACAATGCTCGATTCATGTGGGGGGATGTTTCTTCTAGCTGTCGTGAGGAGGCTTTTTGCTCATGCGGGGCATGGGTTGCACCCCGATACTTGCGAGGAGGTCCAAGTGCTCGATTCACGCGGGGGAGATGGTTCTTCCCAGCCAACGTGAGGAGGCTTTTTGCTCGACTCGTGCGGGAGAGGTGGGGCTTCCCAGCGCACACGAGGAGGTTTAGGTGCTCGACTCACGCGGGCGAGATGGTTCCTCCAAGCCAACGTGAGGAGGCTTTTTTTTTGCTCGACTCATGCGGGGGTAGGGGGGCTTCCCAGTGCACATGAGGAGGTTCAAGGGCTCGATTCACGCGGGGGAGATGGTTCCTCCCGGCCAACGTGAGGAGGCTTTTTTGCTCGACTCGTGCGGGGGAGATGGGGCTTCCCAGCGCACATGAGGAGGTTTAGGTGCTCGACTCACGTGGGTGAGGTGGTTCCTCCCAGCCAACATGAGGAGGCTTTTTTGCTCGACTCGTGTGAGGGAGATGGAGCTTCCCAGCGCACACGAGGAGGTTCCAGCTTTTTCGGGCGGGCACGCAATGTGGGTAAGTAGACTTGGCATGCACACCTGTCATGGCGGGCACGTACGTATATATATGTCACGAGATGACTATGGCATTTGTTATAAGAACATGAAGAGGTCGTGACGCGGCGATGCTCCTTGGGAAATCTAGCGATGCCCGACGCAGCGGCACTTTGGAGGAATTTAAAAAGCGTAAGTAAACATTGGGACCGACGTAGCAGTCCTGGCCGCGGTTGGCCTACAAAATGGGTGAGGTTTTTTCGAGCCATTGACGGCTTCACACATAGTATTTCTTCAGGTTGATGGTGTTCCAACTGTGCTTCAGCTCTTCACCATCGAGGGTCTTCAACCGGAATGAAGTTGGGCACGGCTGGCTGACGATCTCGTATGGCCCTTCCCACTTGGAGCCCAGTTTCCCGTCGGCTTCGGGGTTTGCTTTCTTTTTCAGGACGAGGTCGCCCACCTGGATGGGATGCGGGCGAACGGCTTTGTTGTATGCCCTTGCCATGGACGCTTGATAGCGTTCGATGTTGAGTGTGGCATCCTGCCTTAGTGCGTCAAGGCCGTCGAGGGAGGCTTGGCGGGTCTCGTCTTCGGGTGGTGCCTCAGTGCGAGTGGAGCCTAGTTTGATTTCTTCGGGGGTGACGGCCTCGTTGCCAAAGAGTAGTTTGAACAGGGTGAAGCCGGTGGCTCTGCTGGCTGCCGTGCAAGTAGACCATAGCACGTTGGGGAGCTCGTCTGCCCAGCGTCCTTTGGGGAGGTCGAAGAGGCGTGTGCGCAAGCTGTGAAGGAGGATGCCGTTAGCATGCTCCACCGCGCCATTCGCTCGAGGGTTGGCTACAGAGGTGAAGCAGAGGTTGATGCCAAGCGAGATGCAGAACTTGCGGAATGGCTTGGCGTCGAATTGAGTGCCGTTGTCGATAGTGATCTCGTGCGGGACGCCGAAGTGACATATCAAAATTTTCCATATAAACTTCTGCACGGAGGCGGAGGTGATCTTGATGAGCGGTTCCGCCTCTACCCATTTGGAGAAATAGTCGATCGTTACGACCATGAACTTGGCGCCATGGCTTGTGGTTCTAAACGGGCCGACCAGGTCGACGCCCCAGCGCGCGAGCGGCCACGAGGGTGGGATGGGCTGCAGATAGTGTGTCGGAAGGCTTGTGCCTTGTCCCATCCATTGGCATGCCGGGCATAGCTTCACCAAGTCTTGAGCGTCGTGTAGCGCTGTTGGCCAATAGAAGCCTTGACGGAAGGCCTTGGAGACTAGGGCGCGTGGAGCGAGGTGGGATCCGCATAGTCCCTTATGTATGTCGTGCACCAACTCGGCTCCTTCCTCCTTCGAGATACACTTGAGATACGGTGCACATAAGCCACGCTTGTACAAAAAGCCTTGGTGGATGACAAAGCCCCTTGCGCATGCCTTGAGCTAGCGAGCCTCGATGTGGTCTTCAGGCTCGGTCTCGTCGACGAGGTACCGCATGATGGGCGTCCTCTAGTCCTGCGTGGTTATGACATTCACCTCTGGTAACCCTTTCATCGCAGGGGCCCCGAGTACCTCGTAGAAGGCGCCAGGTGGCATTCCTACGGAAGTACTTGCTGCTCGAGTCAGCATGTCCGCCTCCATGTTCTCGCCCCACGGGATGGGACGAACAGTGAAGCCGAGAAGTGCTTCTCCATTGCCCGCGCCATGGCTAAGTACTCGATCATTTCTGGCTCTTTCGCTTGATAGCTCTTGTCGACGTGCCCTGTGATGAGCTGGGAGTCACTTTTGGCCAACACTCACCGGGCCCCCGCTACATGCACTTTGCGCAAGCCGAGCAGTAGAGCCTCGTACTCGGTGATGTTATTGGTAGCCTTGAACTCTAGTCGGGCGGCGAATGAAGTGTGTGCTCCATCCGGCAACTCGAGGACTACCCCTGCGCCTGTGCCCTCAGCGCACCACGAGCCATCCACGCAGACGGTCCACACCGGCTCGGCGTGCTCTAGCGGTGCTAGGTGCTCGGGAGTGACCCATTCTGCCATGAAGTCCACGAGGGTCTATGACTTGATCGCCGTGCGAGGGAGGAACTCGATGGTGAATTGTGCGAGCTCCGTTGCCCACTTCCTGATGCGCCCTGACGCTTCCTTGTTGCGAAGCATCTCGCCGATGGGGTACGCAGATGGTACTTGGATGGAGTGTGCCTGGAAGTAATGCCAAAGCTTCCTCGACGCCATAAGGAGTGCGTAAGCAAGCTTCTCTAGCTCGGTGTAGCGCATTCTCGCACCTTGAAGTGACTCAGACACGTAATAGACCGGATGCTGCACACGGTCTTTTTCCTTAACCAGCACCGCACTCACGGCCCTTGGCGTCACGGCCAAGTACATGAGCAGGCTCTCTCCTGGAGTTGGGCTTTGTAGTAGGGGAGGTGAAGTCAAGTACGCCTTGAGTTCATCGAACACTCGTTGGCTGTCAGCACCCCACTCAAAGCTGGACGAGCATCTAAGGGCTTTGAACAATGGGAGTCCCTTCTCGGCGGACCGGGACACAAACCTTCCGAGCGCGGCAAGGCGCCCAGTGAGTTTTTTGCACTTTCTTTATTTTCTGGGGTGGACGCATGTCCAATACGGCTTTGATCTTGGTTGGGTTGGCCTCGATTCCATTCTTGAACACTAGGAAGCCTAGCAGCTTACCGGTCTGCACCCCGAACACACACTTCTCAGGGTTGAGCTTCATCCCCGCCACGCGGAGATTGCTGAATGTTTCTTCCAAGTCTCGCGCGTGAGAGCGTGCGATGGTGCTTTTGACAACTACGTCATCCACGTATGCCTCGACGTTGTGCCCCACCTAGGTGAGAAGCGCCTTCTGCACCAGGCGGGCAAAAGATGCTCTAGCGTTCTTCAAGCCAAACGCCATGCGTACATAACAGAAGCTCCCGGACGGCGTGATGAAGCTTGTCCTTTCCTCATCATCCTTAGCCATCCAGACTTGGTGGTACCTTGAGAATGCATCCAGGAAGCTCATGAGCTCGTAGCCGGACGTGGCGTTGACGAGTTGGTCGATGCGCGGCAGCGGGAATTCATCCTTCGGACACGCCTTGTTGAGGCTGGTGTAGTCGATGCACATGCGCCACTTGCCGTTGGCTTTCTTTACAAGTACAGGGTTGGCGAGCCACTCGGGGTGCAAGACTTCTCGGATGACTCTGGCCTTAAGGAGCTCATTGACCTGCTCACGGGCCACCTACTTGCGTTTGGTACACATCTTCCTCATTCTTTGCTTCATGGGGCGGGCGTTTGGGCGAACGTACAACTTGTGCTCGATGATCTCCGGTGGGACGCCCGGGAGATCCTCGTGTTCCCAGGCAAAGATATCAGTGTTGTCCCAAAGGACCTTGAGGACCTCCTCAGACACTTCCGGGGTAAGATTCGCCCCGAGGAGCGTGGTTTTATCTGGCGCATCGTCGCGCAAGGGTATGGCATGCGTCTCCCCATCCAGCTTCAGCTTTGGGGTCCATCGTTCTGCACCCGGCAGGGGGTGAGCCCCTGGCCCTGTCAAGCCCGCTTCTAGTTGCATGTTGTGGACGTAGCAGTTGACGGCTTGTGCTCGTTCGTCGATCCTTCGGGACAGGTTTTGATCCCCACGCACCGTGATGACGCCTTGCGATGCTGGAATCTTCACGCACAGGTATGCGTGGTAGGGTATAGCGCCAAACTTGTTGAGGGACACCCGTCCCATGATGACGTTGTACTGGTATGGCAGGTCAACAACATCGAAGGTGTTGTTTTTTGTGCAGGACCAACCACCTAAGCTGAACGTGACGGGGAGCTTAATGCGTCACATGGCTGCGATTTGTTTGCCTCCAAAACCCAGCAAGGGGATCCCAGGGGCTCGGAGGAATGACGATGGTATGCCCATTTCTTTGAAGGTTGATGAGAACATGATGTCCGTGGAGTTTCCCCTGTCGACAAAGACGTGATGTACTTTCACATCCGAAATCGTTGCAGTTATGACGAGCGCACCATGATGTGGGAGGGTGATCCCCATGGTATCTTTAGGCCCGAAGATCACTGGTGTGGATGCCCAAGTGGGGAGCTCGGTGGGCGAACAAGAGGCGATGTGGCTTATCTAGCGGGCATACGCGCGTCTTTGGCGCTTGGACGGGAAGGTATGCACGTTGCCCTCTATGATGGCGTGGACGACGTGGTGTGGATTAATCGCTTGTACGGGAGCCATGCCAGGGGGAAGAGGTGGTGGCGGTGGCAGCTGGAGATGGGGCTCTCTTGGAGCAGTAGCTCGTGTTGGGGGCTGAGCGTCGCTCGTCGGTCTTGGGTGAAGTTGCTCGCGTGTCCTCCGGATCACGTCACACTCAGCGGTGGAATGGTTGTTGATTGGTGTAGCTCACAAAATCTCCTTGCCTGGTTGTTGATTCCCGCTGCATGTTGATTCGTACGGTAGCGGGGTGAAGACTCAGGTCAGCTTGACTTTCCAACACAGATTTACTCAGGTTCAGGCCCCCAAGATGGGTAATAGCCCTATGTCCTGCTTTGATGGAATTGATATGCGATCTGGCGTACAGGCGATTACAGTGGAGAACTCGACGAGTTGAGAACTCGGCGAGTCTGGCTTACAAGGAGGAACTCGACGAGGTTGATGCTATGGCTAAGGGATCTCAAAGGCTATTAGGCAACTAGGGCTCTTCGATCCAACTAAGCTTGTCTCCTCCTGCTGGTGCTCCTTATATAGGCGGATAAGGCGGTAACCTCGTCATAAGTCCTCGTAGTACACGAGTCAGACTCCCTCTTCTTTCCATAACCCGAGTCCTCGCAGTACATGAGTCAGACTCCTTCTTGGTGACATGTCGAACATTGCTTCTTTATCTTGATAAGGATTTGCCGACTTGAGATCCACGCTTCCCTTGAATCAGGCCTTTGGGCCACAACTTCTCCCTGGGGGCCCAGTGATGAACTCGTGGGCCTGACCACGAGCCCATGGTGGTAGTACTACCCATCATCAAGCCCCCCATCATTATGCATGATGAAGTCGAGATGGGTTCAGGTCAACTCGAGTTGCAGTGGTCCTGCGACTCAGTTGGTCAAGTGGTGTCGAGTTTGCTGAACTCGGAATGTTATCTTTAGCCTTTCTGAGTTGTAGAACTCGGCAAGCTTAGTCCGTTTTCGTAGTCTGAACCTATTCGACGAAATTTACGGATGGGGATGTCATGATTTCCACTTTGCGTGTTGTCAGAGTGATCCCGCCATGCCCCGGGACGGTCGCAATTTTCGAGGCGTGATGCGCCGAAATCTCAGGAAGGTTGCGATCTTTTCGGGGTAGTGCGCTTTTAATGCCAGGGCAGAGGGTCATATAATATTACTTTCCTTCTCTCTTCTCCTTTTATCTGCTTTTTGCATCCTTCAGTGCTTTGTTCTTCTTTCTCTTCATCTGGTGCAGAAAAAACTCCATTACTGGCTGCGCAAGCTTTTCATCTTTCCATCCACCAAAGAATCACCTTTTGCTTCCAATGGAGGCCCCATCCGATGATGTGAGAGTGGCGGAAACCGAGCTGGAGGTGGTGGAGCTAACGGAGAGCCCTGTCGCGGCTCCGGCGGGTGAAGCTTCTTCATTGGTCGTTGCGGTTCGGGACCCCGCTCGGGGCAAAGCGCCGGCGACGGCCAAGGAGAGCGGAGCGAGCCTCTGCCCGGGAATGGCCAGGCTCCCTCCATCCCGGGTTACCCGAGAGGACCTCTCCCGGATGGTGGCGGAGGGAGAACTGCCCAGATCGGTGGGCTTCAAGCTGCCCACCGATAAGGACTCGCCTTTCTCTCCGGAGGAAGACATGGTTGTCTTCTTGGATTTCTTCAAGTGCGGGCTCGGACTCCCCATGTCCGAGTTCCTTCGCGACGTTCTCTCTTTCATTGAGATCGAGCTGGTAAACATCCCGCCCAACTCAGTCTTTTTCCTTGCGGTCTTTGCGCATCTTTGCGAGGCCTTCATCGGGACGAAGCCGGACGTTGAGTCCTTCCGGTTCTTCTACACCCTCAAGACGTCGGCCGCCGGTCAAGTCCACGGTGCATGTCGGTTCTCCCTCCGCGACGACGCGAAGGCGAGCTACATCCCCTTCTCCCCGAAGGACTCGTGGGGGAAGTGGGCTTCGAACTGGGCTGTCTGCTTCCGGTCCTCACACGACCCGATGACGCGGTGCGAGGTCCCGACCCCGCAGGAGTTGTGGAGGGATCAGCCGTGGTTGACACGACGAACCTGGGCCGTGAAGGACAGCATCGGCGAACTGCACCGGAAGGGTTTGACGGCCATTCATGTGGTTGGCGACTTCATCTCCCAGCACATCGCACCTTTGGGGGAGTGATCTCTCCCTGGGTGGGAAGATGAAGTCGGTCTTATGTTGGCCGATGAGAGTAAGTGTCTCGACTTCTTGTCCATTCTCCTTTTCTGGAAACTCGACATGTTGCCTGATCTTCTTCGAGTTGATGATTTGTTTAAAGCCGAGCATGGTGATGACGGAGCCAATACCTCACCTTGGGACTCCCGGGCTAGTACAGAGGTGGAATCGCTTGCTGTCAAGGCCGAGGAGACTAGAGCTTTGATCATCTCGGTAGGCAACTTTTCTTACATGCCTTCGTACTTACGCATTTGGATCTCTAATCGGCACCATCTGGACTTTGTTTTGTGTTCAGCACTCCTTCCTTGGGACCGGCCCGTGGGAGGGCACTGGATTTTTTGTAGAGGAGTCGATGCATCCCGGGGCAGTTCGTCCTCGGAAGGCTTCGTCGAAGGGTAAGAAGTTGTCTGCCCCTCCCAGCGGAAAGGGCCAAGTCACTCCGGTGAGTTTCTTCCCCTTCGCTTTTTGTATAATGGGACGTCGACTTGTTGTGATCGAGTTTTTGTTCTCAGATTTTGGGCAGCGATACACCTTCAAACGGTCTGCTAGCTCATCGACTTCCCAGAGGCCAGCGAAGAAGGCGGCTCTGCCCATCTCGAGGTGAGGCTTTCTCCTTGTTTTTGAAACTTTGCTTTTTTGTATGAATCTTAACTTCTTGATTTTTCCAGTCCTGCGCCCGTCCCAGTCGCGTTACCATTGCCTCCCTCTTCCGAACAACGGGAGCTTGCGATCATTCCGAAGGTGGAGCCTGTCGGCGCCCGGGGACCTTCAGGAGGAGGCGCCGGGTCCTCTGGCGGGAGCCATTTCGTGGGGGTGCCACGGGAGTTGGTGGCTTCTGCTGCTGGGGTGAGAGAACCCGGACTTGTCGGTCCGGAGGCCGTGCTGGAAGTTGACGACGGCGAGTCGAGGCGTTCTTTGTCTCGTAATGAGTACTGAACATACATAGATTATGCTCTAGCTTGGCTGAAGGTAGACGGAGTCCTTTGACCTCTTTGTTTTTTGTAGTTGCTTTCTTTGAATGTCTTAGTCTTGCTCTGCATCTTGTATTAGCGCGCGACTGCTACCGCTTATGCCAAAGAAGAGAGTCTCCTGAGTTGGGTTCGCGAGGGCGAGAGAGAGATCTCACGACTTCGTGCAGTGAACTCCCAGATGAGCGTCCAGCTAGCCTCTGCGACTCGTCGTGTGGAGGAGGCTAAAGCTCGGGCCAAGCAGGTCGAGACGCTTAAGGCTGCCAACGTCGAGTTGAAGGAGCAACTCTCCTCGGTTTTGGCCCATGCTGAGACGGCTGCGGCTGCGGCTAAGTCGGCGACTGATCTTCGATAGCTCGTGAGTCAGGAACTCGAGGGGATGAAGAAGGATGCTGAACTTCTGCGTGGGCGGCTGCAATCGTAGACTCGAGCCACCACGGAAGCATGCTCCATCCTTGATCGAGTAATGGCTAGTCTGAAGTTCGACCGCCGTCCTGCCTTGGCGAGTTCGGCTCCGGAGGACTTACTGAAGGTTGTCGCCGAGTTCCAGGCTTGCTAGAATGACTTCATTGTTTTTGTCAAGGAAGATGCCTCCGTGCGGGCAAGGAGTATGGCCAATGCGGCCATTTCGTATGTTTTAGCTTTGGCTAAAGACTTGGCGCCAGAACTCCCTTCAAATCTGTTAGAGTTAGATCTTGGCAAGCCCCCACAACCTAGAACGGAGGATGCGTGGGTCGAATACTGGCACGAGCCAGTAGAAAAGTTCCTTAGTGAATCCAGGTTTGAGACGGTTGAAGATGTCCCCACTGTGTTTGGAGATAGTGAGGGAGCTGATGTATCCAGGCAGGAGGATTAGGGTTGTCCTTCTTTTGGTTGTATGCTTTTGTGATGTATTGAACTCTTCAGTTATGCAATCTAGTGTTGTGTTTGTTTTGTCGTTTTATGCTTTGATGTCATAAGTTCCTTTGTTGGTTTATGAACCATGTTGCCATAGGACTTCATAATGTGCTATCTGTCTCCGAGCCTCGTCTGTTTGTGCGAGTTAGTAGGGACTCGGATGAACAGTCTGAAAAAACTTTGCTGTAATAGCCCTCGACTGTTTGTGCAAGTTAGCAGGAACTCGGATGAACGGTCTGAAAAAACTTCGCTGTGGTAGCCCTTGACTGTTTGTACGAGTTAGCAGGAACTCGGATGAACAGTATGAAAAAACTCCGCTGTAGTAACCCTCGACTCTTTGTGCGAGTTAGCAGGAATTCGGATGAACTGTCTGAAAAACTCCGCTGTGGTGGCTCTCGACTGTTTGTGCGAGTTAGCAGGGACTCGGATGAACAGTCTGAAAAAACTTCACTGTAGTAGCTCTTGACTGTTTGTGCGAGTTAGCAGGGACTCGGATGAACAGTCTGAAAAAACTCCGCTGTAGTAGCCCTCGACTGTTTGTGCGAGTTCGCAGGAACTCGGATGAACAGTCTGAAAAAACTTCGCTGTGGTAGCTCTCGACTGTTTGTGCGAGTTAGCAGGAACTCGGATGAACAGTCTGAAAAAACTCCGCTGTAGTAGCCCTCGACTGTTTGTGCGAGTTAGCAGGGACTCGGATGAACAGTCTGAAAAAACTTCACTGTAGTAGCCCTCGACTGTTTGTGCGAGTTAGCAGGAACTCGGATAAACAGTCTGAAAAAACTTCGTTGTGGTAGCCCTCAACTGTTTGTACGAGTTAGCAGGAACTCGGATGCCCTCGACTGTTTGTGCGAGTTAGCAGGGACTCGGATGAACAGTCTAAAAAAACTTCGCTGTAGTAGCCCTTGACTGTTTGTGCGAGTTAGCAGGGACTCGGATGAACAGTCTAAAAAAACTTTGCTGTAGTAGCCCTCGACTGTTTGTGCGAGTTAGCAGGAACTCGGATGGACAGTCTGAAAAAACTTTGCTGTGGTAGCCCTCAACTGTTTGTGCGAGTTAGCAGGAACGCGGATGAAAAGTTTGAAAAAACTTCACTATAGTAGAAGTCAATGCGTGAATAGGTGTGTACTCGGACCTCGGGGTAGGTTGCCGTAGTCGGGGAGGTGAAACGAATTGAGAAACTCGTGCCATGCCTAGCCCCGCGCAGATGCAAGGTAGCTTCCACCGTTGCATTGAAGAGGTGACCCGAGTTAAGGAATGTCAGTTTACTTGCCATTCTTCAAATTGATGCATGGCGCTGATGCCACCGTACCCGGGGCGGAGAGTTGAGTTGTGAAAACTCGTGCTCTGCCTAGCCTCCGGGCGAATGTCGAGCGTGATGCCTGTGTGCCAGAATCGGGGGAACAACTGGAAGTTGAGGAACCCATGTGGGAGCTAGTCCCTAGATGTCGTGGCGAGGCGTATGGACAGCTGACCGGACCCGGGGTGGTGAAACGGGGTGCGAACCCGTGTGCGTGCCAGCCCCCGAGTGCATACGAGGCGGTTATACGGTGACCAAACTCTAGGAGGCGGAACGAGTCGCGAACTCGTGTTCGTGCCGTGCCCTGAGCTATTTTACGCTTGTGTGCCATGGGGAGGGGCGAAACGAGGTGTAGACTCATGTGGGTGTCCGCCCCCGAGCTGTTGGAGAAGCGTGTTAAAGGCGTTTGAGTACCATTGTCAAGTAGTAACGTGATGGAGGCCGAAAGGCTGTAAGTATAAATACTTCTTCCATAGAGTTACGGGATAAAATAGTTGAGTCATCCGGGTTATAGCTCCCGGGAAGCTTTAAACATAGTACTTGGAGAGTTGATCGATGTTCCATGTATTGCGTAGAATGGAGCCGTTGTCGGCGAGTTTGAAAGCGCCTGGTCGCGGGTTGGCGACGATGGTGTAGGGTCCTTCCCATTTGGGAGATAATTTGTTTCTGTGTTGAGTGGACTGGACCAATCGTAGGACGAGATCACCGACTTCCAGGTGTCGATGCTTGATGTTGCGCTCGTGGTACCGGCGTAAGTCCTGTTGATATTTGGCCGCCCGCAATTATGCACAGTTGCGAATTTCTTCAAGGAAGTTAAGATCGTTGATTCGATGTGCAGCCGCCTCGTCTTCGGAGTGTTGTTCGATGCGGGGGGACTTCAAGCGGATCTCACACGGAAGCACCACCTCGGCCCCGTAGACGATGAAAAATGGGGTCGCTCCGGTGGCTCGACTGACTGTAGTTCCATGTGCCCAGAGAACGTTGGGCAACTCGGTTACCCAAGACTTGGTGTGGCGTTGTAGCGTGCCGTATACCCGCTTCTTGATCCCATCGAGTATGAGGCCGTTAGTGCGTTTGACTTGTCCGTTGCTCTGGGGATGAGCGACGGAGGCGTAGCAGACGGTGGCGCCGTGGGACTCACAGTAGGCGATGAAGTCAGCGGCTGCAAATTGTGGTCCGTTATCGGTAATTATTCGGCTAGTTACTCCGAAGCGGGTAAAGATGTTCCACTGCATGAATCGTTGTGCTGCTGCTGTAGTGGTGCTGGAGAGTGATTCTGCCTCGATCCATTTGGTGAATGTGTCAATGGCGACTATTAGGAACTTGTCACCCCCGCGTCCGGCGGGAAAGGGTCCAAGGAGATCCAACCCCCAAGTCGAGAAGGGCCATGACAGCGGTACTGTTTGAAGAGCTTGGGCTGGCTGATGTGTCTTCCGTCTATGGAACTGACAGTCCTCGCACTTTTGAACCAAGTCGGCCGCGTCATGCAGCGCAGTCGGCCAGTAAAATCCTTGTCGGAATGCCTTGCCGACTAGTGTGCGATACGCGGAGTGGGCACCACATAGTCCACTGTGGATTTCCTCGAGTAGCTGCTTGCCTTCATTGATTTGCATGCATTTCATGAGTATGCTGAGGGCTCCCTTGCAGTATAAGGTGTCATCGATCATCGTGTACTAGAAGGCTTTGCGGGAGATTTTCTCGGCTTGTTCTTCTTCTTCAGGTTTGAGTCGGTTGAGTAGGTCCTAACGTATTGGCTCCCTCCAATCTATACACGCATCGAGTTGGGCGACGACTTCGCCCGCAATCCCTTTGGGGGCGTCGAGCTGAGACGTCCCGTTCTGCTCATAAGTGTCACAGGAGTTGGGAGTACTCTCTTCGTCTATCATGATTTTAACAGATGGTTTGGAGAGTTGTTCGATGAAGACGCCGGCTGGGGGGATGATCGACTTGAGGCGACCTGAGCCAAGGTGTTGGTGATGCAGTTGTCCCATCTGGGTATGTAGTTGAATTCCAGGCCGGTGAATTTTTTCTACCAATTCCGTACTTCTGCTAAGTAGGCGGCCATTGTTGGATTAATGGCCTGGTAGTCTTTGCTGGCTTGTCGGACGACGAGTTGTGAGTCACCTTTCACTGTTAGGTAACGGATACCAAGAGCTGTGGCAAGTCTGAGTCCGGCAAGGAGACCTTCGTACTCTGCTTCATTATTGGTGGCTCGGAAGTGTAGCCGGATAGCGTACTGGAGGGTTTCCTCCGTTGGTGTGGTGATGATGACGCCAGCCCCCGAGCCTGTGAGGGTAAGAGATCCATCAAAATATAAAGTCCAGATCTTACTTGCATAGTCGTTGTCTGTAGGTTCGGGTTCTGGGTCCGTCCATTCAACGACGAAATCTGCGAGAGCCTGAGACTTGATGGTGGTGCGAGGTGTGAACTCGATGTCGAACGCTCCCAACTCGGACACCCATTGAGCAATGCGGCCGGTAATCTCCCTGTTTCTGGTGATGGGGCCAAGTGGGTAGACGGATGGAACAATTATCTTGTGGGCTTGGAAGTAGTGCTTTAATTTGCGGGAGGCCAGGAGTACGGTGTACAGCAGCTTCTGGACGTCCGGGTACCGTTCCTTCAGTCCGTATAATATTTCGCTGATGTAGTAAATAGGTCTCTGTACTTTCTCGATCTTGTCGACTTCTTCTCGTTCGACTACGAGGACCACGCTGACTGCTCGGGGACCACAGGCTATATAAAGTAGTAGCGTTTTGTCGGGTTCTGGAGGGACCAGTACTGGAGGATTTGTCAGGTATGATTTGAGTGCCTGGAAGGCCTTCTCTGCTTCTTCTGTCCATACAAAGCCTTGATGTTGTCGTAAGAGCTTGAAGAAGGGGAGTCCCTTGTCCCCTAAACGAGAGATGAATCTGCTTAAGGCAACCATTGATCCGGCGAGCTTCTGTATTTGATTTGTGTTGACAGGTGACTTCATACTGAGGATGGCTTCAATCTTCTTCGGGTTGGCTTCGATGCCCCGGTGTGAGACCATGAAGCCTAGAATTTTGCCTGCTTCGACACCGATGACACATTTTTCTGGGTTGAGCATAATTTTGTTGGTGCATAGGTTGTCGAAGGTTTCTGACAAGTCAGAGATGAGGTCATGTTCTTCCTTTGATTTGATGACCAAGTCATCGATGTAGACCTCCATGTTCGTCCCGATTTGTGTCGCGAAGGCTGTTTGCGTAGTCCGCTGGTAAGTACAACCAGCGTTCTTCAGTCCAAATGGCATTGTTTTGTAACAAAAGGTGCCATAAGGGGTAATAAAGCCCGTGTGGGGAACATCGGATTCCCTCATGCGGATTTGATGATAACCCGAATATGCGTCGAGTAGACATAGGTAGGTGCATCCTGAAGTTGAATCCACAATCTGATCAATTCGAGGTAATGGGATGCTATCCTTCGGGCAAGCTTTGTTGAGATCCGTGTAGTCGATGCACATGCGCATTTGACCATTTTCTTTTCTGGCTAGTACCGGGTTGGCCAGCCATGTCAGGTACTTGATTGGTTCGATGAAGTCGGTGTCCATGAGCTTCTTGAGTTCCATCTCGATGACTTTGCGCTGCTCGGGACTGAATCTTCGACGTTTCTGTTTGACCGGCTTGATCGCTGGGTTGATGTCCAGTTTGTGCTCAGCCACCTCCCTTGGGATCCCAGGCTTGTCAGATGCGTTCCAGGCAAAGACATCTGGGTTTGCCCGGAGGAAGGTGGAGAGCACGAGTTCCTATTTTGGGTCGAGGATGGACCCGATCTTGACTGTCTTCTCGGGTTCATCCTCGCGGAGCGGAATTCGCTTTATTTCGCTGTGCGGTTGCACTGATAATTTGGGCTTCGATTTGGCCAGCCCCGAGTTGTCGGGTGTGGGCTGGGAAGTACTAGGCGCCTCATCGTCTTGTCGAGCACTGAGGCCGTAATTTTGCATGTCACATTCAACTACGGAGGGAAGTGATCCTTTGACTGTAATAACTCCGTGCATAGCAGGAATCTTCATTATAGGGTATGCATAATGAGGGATCGCCATGAACTGGACTAGCTGGGTCGCCCGAGTATAGCGTTGTAGACCATGTCAAAGTCGATGACCTCAAAAACGCATTCTTCTGTGCGGAAATTATCCTGAGTTCCGAAGGTGAGAGGTAGCGTAATTTGTCCGATCGGGACATGCTTTAGCCCTGGAACAATCCTGTAGAAGCGCTTGATGACAGGCCTGATCGCGGAACAGGGGACCTGCATCTTGTCAAGTGTGGAGATCGGAATAAGGCTGAAAGAGTTACCTCCATCAACCAAGACTTTGTGGAGCATAATGTTGCGGACCCGAGGCGACACAAACATCACGTGATATCTGCTTGGCCTGTCTTTTGGAGTCGTAGGTGGCTGAACCGCCCCACATGTGATTCATCTGAAGGTCGACGCACGCGTTGACTTGCTCTATTCCCTCGACTTGCCGTAAGTCGGGTGTGTCCGCGAGCCAGTGAGCGTCGTTGTATTGGCGGATGTTGTTGACATGAATATCTTCGTCTTCGGGATAGGCCTCTTTGTCCGGGTTTTTCTGAACCCGGGGTTTGGGTTTGTTGGCCGCCTCGGCACCACTTTCTTCTTAGAGTAGTTTGAGGAGTTCGCGGCACTGTGATTGGCCGTGGGACCCACTTCGGTGGTACTTACACTAGTTGTGTCGAATACGCTCTTCTTCTGGTATCCAATTTTTATCCAAGAGTTCACCGGCTGTGTTTCTCTTGGGCTTTGTCTTCTACTTGTTTTGTCGATCGTCTCGACGATCTGATGTTTCCTTGTCACGGAAACTGGCGAGTACTGCCTCGGGGGACCTCTTCCCCTTTCTTGCTCTCCGGCTTCCCCGAGGAGAGCGTCTCAAGTTATTCTCCGGGGAACGTTTCGTTTATCGCGGTCATCTGAACTATGGAGGCCTCGGTTGATTTCAATGTTGTGGAGGCGTTGGTCTTCCTAATTTGCTCGTACTCAAAAGAATTTCCATAAGTTCCGCAGTATTGCACGGTTGGGTGGTATAGACATGATCCAGGCATCGTTCGTCATGGACGGCGGCTTGGAAAGTCTCGAGTACTTCAGTAAAAAAGAGTCCTGGGATGATGTTGACTTTACCCTTGAATCTGGTGACGAAGTCACGGAGGCCTTCGTCCCGTCCTTGTCGTATACGCTTGAACTTGGACCTCAGGGTTGAGGCATCTCGAGTCGTAGAGAAACTTTTCATGAACATGTCTTGGAACTGCGCCCAAGTGTGCATAGAGCCCTCGGGTATGTTCTGAATCCATGCGGCGGCGTCCTCGACAAGGCATACAGGAAGGAGGTTGGCCATTGATGTCATGTCTCCCCTGGTTGTCAAGATGTCTTGGGTAAATCGGATCAGGAACTCTTTCGGGTCCCCTTTTCCATTGTAGTCCAGGTTCTTGCTAGAACGTACATGCTTGGGTATCCGTGCTCCTCGTAATCTGGGCGAGAGCGCGGGGCAGCCAGCGATGATACCGGGGATAAAACCTTCATCTTCGGATGAGTAGTCAGCGTAACGGTCGTGGTGACGATGGTTTTCATGGTCGCGAGGGTGGCGTTGGCCATTGCGGTGATGATCCTCCCACACGGGATCAACCTGGCGGGCCTTGCCATGGTCACGTCGACTGCCGTGGTAGTCTCGATCTTTGTGGGTGTGTCTGCTGGGGGATCACGATTGAGTTCTGTGCATCTTCGGGGAACGCGGCGGGGAGCACGTTCTTCGTGATGATTCTCTACGAGATCGATACCTAGAGTCGGTGGGTTGGCCGCGGTTACGCGCGTAGCCATCGTCGAAACGTTCTCGTGGCTCTCTATCCAGACCGGAGTTAATTAGAACTTGGGCTTCGTTGTGCTCGGCTTCGGCCACGTGCTGGATATCAGCAAGTGCTTGCTCGTGTTCTTCGTAAAGTTATCGGTGGTGGCGTCGAACCGATCGGCGCCTGCTTGATCTGGGCTGCGAGAGCTCTTGAGCGAGCTGCTTTCTTTCCAGCTTCCAAGTCGGTGTGGCCGATGATGAAGCATTGACATCAGCCAAGGGACGTATTGTCCGTGGTGAAGTGTCTGGTCCCGTCATGAAAACATGTGGGAAGTCGTAGTCGAACCTTTTGGGGGTTGGGATTGATCGAACGATCAAGTCATCATCGGAGAAGATATGCTCGGGAATATTTGACCCTTGACTACTGCGTGGAGAGTTCTCTTGTTAGTGAAGTCTCGCAGGGGAGCGGAAACGCTTTTTGTTCAGCTGGTGCCGGAGCTTGGCGGGATGTAACTCGACTTGGTGGCGATCGAGCCTGGTAGCAGTTCGTTGAGGCACGTGGTTGCACTGGGCACGCCTGGAGGTGATCTTGCTCCGCAGATCGCGTGGATCAGAAGCATAAGGGTTGAAACTCGAGCGGCCGCGTGGAGTAGGCACTACTTGCAGGGTCACCGAGTGAGTTGGTGACGTGAGGCGTTGCTGAAGTCGACGAGCCGTTGCGTGACGAGGAGTGTCGACGTAGCTGTTGCAAGTTCCAGATGAGAAACGGTAGAAATCCGTGTCGTTGAAGCCGATGTACGCCATCTCGTCGGTGAATGTCATCGGAGTAGATCCAAACTGACGTAAGGTCCCCACGGACGGCACCAGCTGTCGATGTATGGTATACGGGGGTACTCGTACAGCACGTATTCGTACGGTAGCGGGGCGAACACTCAGGTCAGCTTGACTTTCTGACACAGATTTACCCAAGTTCAGGCCCCCAAGATGGGTAATAGCCCTACGTCCTGCTTTGATGGAATTGATATGCGATCTGGCGTACAGGCAATTACAGTGGAGAACTCGACGAGTTGAGAACTCGGCGAGTCTGGCTTACAAGGGGGAACTCGACAAGGTTGATGCTATGGCTAAGGGATCTCAAAGGCTATTAGGCAACTAGGGCTCTTTGATCCAACTAAGCTTGTCCCCTCCTGGGGGGGGCTGGTGCTCCTTATATAGGTGGAATAAGGCGGTAACCTCGTCATAAGTCCTCGTAGTACACGAGTTGGACTCCCTCTTCTTTCCATAACCCGAGTCCTCGCAGTACACGAGTCGGACTCCTTCTTGGTGACGTGTCGAACATTGCTTCTTTATCTTGATAAGGATTTGCTGACTTGAGATCCATGCTTCCCTTGAATCAGGCTTTTGGGCCACAGCTTCTCCCTGGGGGCCCAGTGATGAACTCGTGGGCCTGGCCACGAGCCCATGGTGGTAGTACTACCCATCATCAGGTGGAATGGTTGTATGACTGGTGTAGCTCACAAAATCTCCTTGCCTGGTTGTTGATTCCCGCTGCATGTTGATGGCTCTGGCGGCCTCAGTTGTTACATCCTCCACCACGATCGTGGTTTCACTCGCTTCCGTGGAGGCCCCGACACGTGAGGTTGTGGTCCTCATAGTGTTCTCGGCCTCGAGCTTGGTCACGGTTGTCGTCATGCCTGGGGTGAGCAGGGAGTCGCTTGTCGTACTCGTCCACCTGGTGCACGTTGAAGTGGCGTGGCTAAGGATCGTCATGAGCTGCTTTGGGGTGCCTAGCGGCTGCTAGTGCCTTGTTCCGCAGTTGGAATTTCCCTTCTTCTTGAAGCGCGTACCTCTCCATGGTGTCGTACAACTTTTGGATGGTGGCTGGAGGGCTTTGGTCTAGCTTGGCACACAAGGCTGGGTTCCAGATGGACCTTCGCGTGGCGGAGCACACGCTTTCGTCGGTGATGCTACGTATCTGACACTGCATGTTAGCGAAGCACTTGTGAAATGCTTGAATGGTCTCTCATGGTCCTTGGATGCGCATAAAGGTCCGCCGCTGTCACGGCCTTAGTCTTGTTTCCTTGTAAGCGCGAGTGTAGTAGCTGGCAGAGCTGCTCCTAGGAATATACCGAGCTGGTGGAAAACGTGCTATCCCGGAGAGCTTGAGGAGGAGGCTCTTTGCCATGGTGGCCTCATTTCCTCCTGCCGCAGACACGGCGGCCTCATACACACGGGTGAACTCGGCCGGACCGGTGTCATCTGCATAGCTCGGGAGGTCTGCGAGATGGAACTTGTGTGGCCACGGCTTTGCTTCGAGCCCGGGGCTGAGGGGACTTCGGTCGTCGGTGATGTTGATGACTTCTTGCCTCGCAGTGCACGTAGTTGGCATGGTGATGTACTCGTGGGCATCTTCCTCCGTGTCCAGCAAGGCGTCCATCTCGCGTAGGGTGGCGAGAGCCGCTTCGTGTTTTTGCCGAATTTTCGTCCGTAGTGCTTCCACTTCCAAGGTTCCCGGCAAGGTGGTAGATCTCGCGCGTGCAACCACCTCCCCTAAATGGCGTCGTTGCTCCTTGGCGACTTGAGAGTTTGTTTGGACTTGTCCCATTGCCGCCGTGCGTCCTAGTGCTTGCTGATGGCGAAGGGTGTTGGCCGGTGCCGTCGCGGGGTCGGGGACTGGTCTTGCCGCCACTACCACCGCTGCTTGTCATGCGTGTATGTCGGCGGCCTCGCGTAAGAGCGCCTCCATGCGTAGTGCGTCAGCTCTAAGTGCTTCTAGCCTAGCTTGCAGCTCATCCGTCTTCTGGTTTGCTTCCGCGGCTTGTCGCCTTAGCGCCTCAATTTCCACTTCATTGTTGGCGACCTAGGCGGAGGCTTCTGAGCCTGCGCGTCGGTGGAGGGGTTGGGCGTGGGCGTCCGCTGCATGCACCTCGGCGCATGCCATCCTTCTAGTCGTCGCTCTCGTGCCCGTCGTGATGGTGGTCACGGCTTTCCGCTTCGTTCCTCCTCGCTTCTTAGACGGCATGGCTCGATCGTCCTGCGGGTTGACGGTGGCGTCCTCGCGCTCCCGGTGGCGGCTGCGGTCTTTGTCACACGGTTTCTTGCTAGCTTCCCACAGATGGCACCAACTGTAATAGCAACGAGGCTAGGCAGTGAACTTATGGCACCCCCGCATGGCTTTGTGGACCTACAAGGGTTGCACGGGAAACTACAACATGGAGACACTGCAGTTGTGCACGCGGGTTGCCCGATGCGAAGACGCTCGAACCCACTGCGAGCCACGAACTTGAGGAGAGGAGGAGCAAGTGAACTTTTATTTTAGATTTTGAGGTCTTTTGAATGGAAGGGGTGCCCCTCTATTTATAGAAAAAATAGAGGGGTGGAGGAGATTACAAAAATGCCCTCAGGCTATTTATAATCTTGCCCTTAGATGTACTAGTGCCCTCAAGGACGAACCGGTCTTTTCCTCCAGGAATATTCTAGGAATATCCCTTGGGCCCCGCTCGTTATGCATCCCCATGGCAACGATCTTCCTGTCGCCTCGAGCTTGCGGTCGTCACGAACTTCCCGCCGTCATGGACTTGACGTTGTCACAGACTTGGCATCGTCGTGGACATGGCGTCGTCACGGACATGGCGCCGTCACGCACTTGGCATCGTCACGGACTTGGCGCCGTCACGCACTTGGAGGCGTCACGGATTTGGCGTCATCACGGACTTGGCGTTGGCACGGACTTGGCATTGTCACGGACTTGGTGTCGTCACGGACTTGGCGTTGGCACGGACTTGGCGTCATGGACTTGGCATCGTCACAGACATGGTGTCGTCACGGACTTGGCGTCGTCACGGTCTTGGCGTCAGCACGGACTTGGGGTCGTCACGGACTTGGCGTCGTCACGGACTTGGCGTCGTCACGGTCTTGGCGTCAGCACGGACTTGGGGTCGTCACGGACTTGGTGCCGTTACGGACTTGGCGTCGTCACGGACTTGGCGGTTGCACGGACATGGCGTCACAGACATGGCATTGTCACGGACTTGGCATTGGCATGGACTTGGCGTCGTCATGGACTTGGTATTGGCACGGACTTGGCGTCATGGACATGGCATCATCACGGACTTGAGACGAGTCTTGAGGTTCATTGATTCCCCCTAAGTACGAAAAAGTATCAAAACCGGTTAGTGCGGGGACCCCTTCCCCAACACCATCCTTAACCTTCCACGACCACCATGCACGTAATCAGCTCTCTTCCTTCGCGCATCTCCTTCTCCTCCCTCGCTCGTGTAAGAAGACAAGGTATCATATTCCTCCCTCTTCGCCCATCCCTTGGCTCTGTCTCTAACTCCACCACTCCACTCCATGTCTGCACCGTGCACCCACACGGTTCTGTCTTCGGCTGCACGCCTTCTCCAGCTCTGGTGAATCTCCGATGTAGTTCTCAGTGTCTTCGGCACATGGACTTCGGCATATGGTCTCATATTACATGGACTTTGGCACATGGTGTGGCCACCTGCCGGCACCGTGCCATCGCCTCCATCTCGCTCTTCTTTCCTCCTTTTATAATCTCCTTGTGTACTTGTGTCATGAACCTTTTCATTTTAATGAGTATTATTTTTGAGTAATTCATTGTTTCTAGGCTTTGATGAACTAGCATATTATTGGTTTGCATGTTTGTATTGATTTGTCATAGATCAATTGATGAAACGGTGACCCGATCTTTCGGTGAGACGAAGGTCACTAACGGTTTGGTGGAGTTTGACTTTGACGATCTGACTATACCGTACGCGACGATACGCCTTAGCAATCGCTAAACCAATCTCCGATGTTATTGACCTTGCCGTAGGCATGATCAACCTGAACAATGAAGTTTGAGTTCCTGTAAGCAACCGAAGAACTAGCAAGAACTATGATTGCAATCTGAAATTGTGAGTATGAAATTGATACAAGAGCTAGAAGAACAAAGTTTGGGATTCCACTGGAGATCTAAATAAGGCAGTAGTCCTACGTGACTTGTAGATGCAATATTGTAGCAGTGGCTAAACAACTCAATGAAACCCAAAAACTAAAGAGAGAATCCTAGGGGGTATATAAAGACAAGAGGTGATCTGTTACAGAGTAGTCTCGAATTGTTTTGGCTGTTGCGATCATATCCTAAGGAATTTGGATATGGGGTTGGACAGGTTGGAAAGAGCACGAGATAAGCTTTTCAGAGAGTCCAAGATCACCCAAATCAGAGTCCGTATGCTCAAGATAAAGACGTTTGAAGCCGGGGCTGTCTCCGCAATCCGAATTAGAGTCCAGATCTTGTGGGACTCTATCTCTAGCACTTCTTGGACCAAAAGTGACGTGGGAAGACTCCTTGTACAGCACCAATTCATATGAGGACATCTGCATGGACACATGAACTCCATTCCTTCCTCCTCCCGAGAGCTTGAACTTGAATCCTCGCTTGTTCTTGACGATCTTGACGATCCATCGTTTGTTCTTTATAGCTCGAGCAGCGGATGTAGTTGAAGTAGTGGAAGTAGAGGTGGCAGTGGGTATATCTATGGGGTCATGTCCTCATCATCAATCCTTAGTGCCGGTGATGGTTGCAACATCTATTGAGTTACAATACCTATAGTTTGTACCAAGTTGGTGTAATTGGATTAGAGATTCTGTAGTGATAGAAGAAATCTCAAAGCCTTGACCACCGATTCGAGGGAGTTATGAAGACCCATTTATTTCATGCCATAACCATCGGATGCCTTAATCATCTATTATGCCAATTGTGTATTGGGCTAGGTGGTGGTTGCGAGGGATATCTGCCGATGTTACCAGGTATAACTTCGACCTCATGCTTTCATACATAGTGAGCCTTTGCATTGTTATTTAGCTGATTGTATAGAAACCGTAGATTACTTGTCGTTTAGTTCCGTGTCTTTCAATTCCTGTTTTAGTTCACAATGCAAGTGACATAGAAGCCTTCCTCAGTGGTATCATGGATGAGGATGCCATGCCTGACAAGTACATGGACAATGAGCACTACATGTTCATTGGTGAAGGTACTTCCGCCGCCTTTCACACAACCCTTTCTATAAGACTACTAGGGTGTCCATGCGTTGCTACAGAATAATAAATTTGCTTAGTATCTAGCACTCGTGTGTGCATGTGGAAAACATAATTTTTAACTACTAATACAAGTAAGTCAAATAATTTTTTAAACATAATAGTACGTCTCTGCATACAAAAAAATGACATAAAAAATAAATCAACGAATCTTGCGCTCTAGTTAATAATGTGTTCATGCACATGATAGTCATTCACGGGATCAGCACTAGGGTGGAGGAGGACAAATTCGACCCTCGCGAAGAAACCAAACTCTAAACCGAAGGTGAACATATGGTCGTGCATCCTTTGAGCATCTAGCTGGTCCAGAAAATGATTGCGCTATGGTAGCCACATATATTCCATCTTGCATGGCCAAGAGCATGCAGAAGGAACATGTCCAGGGTCCAAGAAGAAGATTTGCACACACGCAGAATCACAAAAAGCACAAGCTTGCTCGTGTAGCAGATGATGACGCCTAGGGTACAGACCTAGACTCTGAAAAATAGGAGTTGCACCATCTCAGAAGTACATATAAGAACCTCGAAAAACAAAAAGAGCGGAGTCAACACTTAAACATAAATATAGATCAAGAATCACATAAAAATGCCAAAATTACTTGACAAGAACCAAAAAAAGGTATCTACTCATCCCTTCTCACTGCACTCACCCCCACTTGCCTCTCATCACACCCCACATCACCAATCCCCTAGCGCATGCCGGCTGACAGCTCAAATCAGACGAGGCAAAGCTCGTCCTCGTTGTCGATCAAACTCCAGTCCCATGAGCTCACCCTCGTCGCTCCCGCATCCTTAAGGACATCAAAGACACAAGCTTGCCACCATCGAGCTCATGCCACTAAGATCTTGACTAAATGTAGAGCGGTGCAGGGGTGAGTGCGTGCCGTCATCCATCCATGTGAGGGGGGAGCGACATGTGCGTGAGGTTGCGTTGTAGGATGTCCACAGGTTGGAGGGACACACAGGGGCTCATGTCGTCTGCCATTGGTAGGACGGTCACCATCTTCATCTTGTCGTGCATGGCACCGCCCGTGGCACAGTCGAGCCACACCATCTACACATCATCCACCAATCCGCACTGACCTATACCCTACCGTCCTCACTGCTAGCTCTGCTCCTATAGGTGCCTTACATGGCTACAGTTGAGGCTTGGGTACTTACCTTCGATGGCTGCAGTAGAGGATTAGTCACGGTGGAGGATTGGGGTCATTGGTGCGGATTGGGCATAGAGCAAGATGGAGGCAATGTCTACTTCCAGTCAGGATAGATTGTTGGAAGGTGGTTTGATGGTACATATATGTACAAGGTAATCTTCTATTAGGGATAGAATTAAAACAAATTGGGATAGGGATAGTGATGAGACCATGACCCCTACAGACATAACCGTAGCTACCCTACTTCTACTACGACCACGGCTCAAGCTATGAAGGACAAGAGAAGGTTCATCAAGATTTTCAAGAGCCGGAGAGGATTCATGTTCAAGTTCTCGGGAGGAGGAGGGACGCCAAGTGAAGACTTCCGGACACTGAAGCACCCATAATTTCTTGACGATAGAGGCCGAAGAGGTAACAAAGAAGATATCCAATCAAGCTTCGGTCAACGTTAAAATGCAGACCATCACCCGGACAGTCCGGATGATAGTTCGGATAGTACTGCCGGACCCCAACTCGGAGGGTCCGGATCTCAGTCTGGATTGTTTCTAGAGAGGCCGAACCTTAGCCTAGACCTTAGCCCGGAGGCTTCGAATTTCCCCGATCCAATCCAGATTTGGCAGTTAAAGCCTGTTTCGGCCAGGGATCTTATTTCCACCTATAAATACCCCCCAGGTTCCTTGTATTTCGTGGGGTTTTTTAGATAATAGTTTGCACTTTCAACTTTGCTCCGTCAATTGTGTTCAACAACTAGTTGTAGAGACCACTACCGGAACCCCAATTTATCATTATACTTCATCTATATCCATAATTTCATATTGCTTCTTCATAGTTCTTGCTTGTTCTTTGATTGCTTAGAGGGATTAGAACCTCGTCTTCAAGGTTGACCGTGTTCTCAACATCGTCAATTGCGTTCAGAGTTGGTTTAGTGATTGCTAAGGCGCATCATCATCATATGGTTGTAGTCAGATCATCAAAGTCATATCCACTCAAATCGATCTCGCCATCTCTTCGAAAGATCGGGACATCCTAGTGCTCATTAGGTGGTATCAAAGCAAACCAGGTTGCTCGTTGAGAACTTTACCCGTATTTTGGTGTATTTGTTTTTTCTTATCGTCCACATATAGCTAGAGGAAAAAAAATACCTGGTCCAAACCAATCTGAGCCTGCAATTTTCAATCTAGTATTTTGCATTGTTGAATCTTTACTGCATTAGTCGTGCTAAGTTGCTGGTCCTAGATTGGTTCGTGTTAGAATTTCCCTACTAGATCTAACATCTCTTTTGTGTTTTTCCTTTTCAATTGTAGTTTTGTTCTTCAAGATCATCCATCGTTCAACTCAACAAAGAGAATCAAAAAAAGAAAAAAAGAAAAAAAATAAAGAGATAAGACTTTTTGTGACAAGGATCACCGCCGCCATCGCTTCCCTTGAGGAGAAGGACTACTACCGGAATCAAAGTTTGGATTAGATTTGTCTCCTAATTCAAAGCAGGGCTCAATCGTGACTAAAAAAAGGTGTCCAAAAAATTCTGAAATAGTTCTTGAAAACCAGGCACAATTCAAAGAGTCCACTGTTAAAATTTCAGCTCAATCCGACAAGTGCTTTGAAAGATATTGCCGATTTATGTTTTGGATCTAGAACCTGGACCCCAACTGAGAGGGTCCGGATCAGGGTTCGGATTTCTTCTGGACAGACCAAACCTTCACCTGGAGGGTCTGGCTCAGGGTCTAGATTTCTTCTGGACAGCCCAGACCTTCATCTAGGGGGTCCAGATTTTTATCCCCTTTTACACTTTGATTTAGTATCTGGGCTTAGGGTTGCTTTTAACTCGTTCTAGTTGAAGTCCAGCAAATAGGGGTAGCATTTTTTAGCATCTTTTCAACTTACATTGCTAGTTTGATAATTTGCTAACCCTTGCTACAATATTGAAGCCTACCTCACTCCACAGACTCCACATCATGCGGATTTACATTCACTTGGCAATTGCTTTACTCAATCACTGGAGGTATTTGACACCGTTAGTTGCCAGTCATCACCTGCTACATGGTAAGAACTTGTTAGTATCTTGATTTGGCTTGAGTGTTGAGCTCCCTATAGCCACATTCTAGTAGTTAATAATGACATATACTTGTGATTTATTTCCTTGTCTTCTACTAACAATGACAGGTTCCGGAGTAATCATTTCTTGGGCTAGATCTATAGTGGGAGATCCATATATACCCTGAGGCAAGCACTTCTTCGTCAGGGCCATGGCAAGTACGACAACCACCCCGGACGGTACAACAATAAGATACACATAATATAGATATGTTCACTCTTCCATCTTTTGCTAGAACTAGTGATCCTGATGCCTACCTCAATTGGGAGATAGAGGTAGATCAAATTTTTTCTTATTTCTATATTCCCAAGCATGTGCAAGTAGAGGTTGTTATTCGTGCGTTCAGTCATTGGGCATCACTTTGGTAGAATTATGACTATAAACTTAAACATCCGGACATACGTAACTCATGGTCTAACATGAAGCAAATTATGCGAGCTAAATTTGCATCTTCATACACTACTCGTAGGTGGTTGAATGATTTGCAACATTTAGAACAAGGTAGTAAGACCATAGAGAATTACTATATAGAACTGTAATCTTATTTGTTTCATTGTTGAAAGTGAAGGAGCTACCACGAATGGATTTGTGAGAGACTTGAACTGAGAAATTCACGATACACTTGTGCATAAGGAATATTATTCTATCAATCGTTTGTTTCATCTCACTTGTAAAGCTGAATAGGAAATAAAGAGATGATTCCATGAGAAGAGCAGTGTCACGGACCCGGGAATTCCATATGATTAGGGGAATGATTAGTCACCAAGGACCGAGAAGTCACCCAACATACCATACGCGCTTACGTCGTATGTATCTATCACCGTTGGGTAACCCGACACCGGACCCACATACCATACGCGCCTTCGTCGTATGTATCTATCACCGTGGGTCAAGCCGGCCGGAAGCGAATAAACTTCCCGGAACCACATACAATTCCAAAGTCCGGTAAAGGCTTAATGCTGCTCTTACGATGACGAGGTAAACCAGATTCGGAGGAGCCCGACAATCGCACCCACACCCTAACCTAGTCCGAAGACTAGTGGGTCGCTCGAAAGCCCGGTGCGACTATCCACACCCTGCCTAGCCGGCACTGCATCTCAGCTAGCGGGTCACTCAACCGAGACTTGCTCACCGCGTGAAACCAGAGAGAAGACATTACTCCTTTACGACCGAATCCATATACTTCAAACATACACGCACTGTATATAGATCGATCACAGCTAACAACTTCATATCACAGTTCAAACTCTAATAAGAAGGAGTTAAAGGTACATAAGTTCCTCTTACCCGAGAGAGGTTAAACAACATATAATCTATAGCTCGAAGGCTGTTTACAAGTCTTCGAGATCCAAAAACAGCAAACAAGACAAGAATAAAATCATGGGATGGCAGCCCCACCATCCCCATATGAAGATTCAAAACCCACAACGTTCGACCGTGAAGGATAAACTAGAACCTAAGCATCCGTATCGACATATTCAGCATCGTAGTACTCACCGATGCTAGGATCACCTGCAACAAGTTCGGAATCGAATTCCGTAAGTACTTTTGTACTTGCAAGTCACATTTATAGACTCATCCCAATTCAATTTCAGCATAGCATATGACATGGAAGAAAGACTAGCATTGCACATTGACATAAATAAGTAAATTGACATGAACATAATTGATAAGCCAATATCCATATGTACCATCATGTCCAAGTTAGATTTCAGATTTGCATACAGCAATCCAAGCAAGAATTCAATTTTAGATTTGAACATATAGCAATTCAAGCAGAATTCTATTGAACCAAATCCATGAGCAAGTGAAATTCAGACAAAATTCCAAGGCTAATCATTTCATCAATGTCAAACAGACAATTTGATTTCGATTTCTAGTTGAACCAGACAGGTTTCAACCAATTGTGTGAGCCAACCCAACAGGGCTTGGTCTCAAATTCTGACTAACCCAACTAGGGTATAGCCAAGTGTATAGTTGGGCCGGACTATCAGAACTTGCCCAACGCGGAAAATGAATTGATAAGGTGTAAGTTCAGGGTTGCGCAGCCATGACTTCCCACCTCTATCACAATCATTTCTGCCGTAGGTGACGGGTAAAGCCCTACGAAACTGGTATCGGTCTAGGTTCACCTAGCCGATCCATCTGTAGGTGTCGGTACCCCGGCTCTCACAGCTCACCTTTTAGGGTTCCATTATTTGTTAGTCCAATTAAAAGATCACCGCTGACCTTGCAACACAATTGAACCTAACATGCTAGTGATTCGCCATCACATAACATATCATCATCAAAGAATAGCAATCAAGTATTTCCTCCAAATCACAAGCATAGCATGAAAAGAATTAAAGGAATCTTAACGAGCCACTTTGTGAACTTGCCTTGCTGGGATTGATCTAGATCACAATAATAATCGGCTTCGTTATACTCCTCGTTGCTCGATTCTACCGAATTGAAACCCAAAATTCCGAAACAAAGCAATAAAGAACTTTAGTCAAAACCAGCAAGTATAAAGGTTCAAAAATGCATGAGGTGAACCCTAACATGTAGAAGATGCCTATATGAAACTAATGCAATTGGATTGGTTCAATTTGCACTACTAGAACTTGAGATATGTATTTGTGAAGGGTATAATTAATCATTAGAGCTATTTAACATATTCTTCTTTTAAATGTTGCACAATTGGAATATATATTAAGAGAATGCTATGTTGAAATAAGGATGAAGTTAAATCTTGATATGGGATGGGTTTCCAATCAGAGCTAGGATGAGATTTCAGCTATTCATGCTTGAACAAATGGTTTGAAATGGGGCATACTGAATTTCAGGAAGGTGCATGAACGGTAGCATGATTGAGACCTACATTGTTGAACCATATATTTCAAGCGTTGAATTTATAACAAGTAATTACTTCTTTTGGGAAATTATATGCATTTTCTATAAGCTTTGGAAATGTAACTAGTTGTTAACTATTTCCTGTCTTCTTCTCAGTAAAGAAAACAATATGTCAATTATCCTCATACCTAGCTGGAATTGATCTATGGAAGATGACAGGTGAACGTGGTAATTAGCATGATAAGCATTAGTGCTTAACTACAAACTTGGCATGTGAGCTTAATTGGTCATTCCTATATCAGTTAGAGCAAGATTCCATGTTTACTTTGGGATCATGGTAAGTGGGTTTCATAGATCAGTGGCTTATTAATTTACTAAAATCTTACTTTGAGTGACTGGTTATTGTTTGGCACTGATTGTCCCAAGTCTGATATTATGGTAGAGCTTGACCAATTAACTTGAGTACTTACTAATTATCAGCACCCACGTGAGACTAAAGTTAACCATATGGTGATCTATTGGGATTAATTTTACTTAGTTAATAAATTATTTATATGATTAGCTGCCACTATCCTCTAATTGCAGCTTAGCTAGCACCATCAGTTTAATAATCAGGTTGACATGTTTTAGCTGGAGTATAGCAATTAATTGCAAGGGTGATTATTGGGTCAGTTAAGCATGAAGTTACAACTGATTGGAATTAAACGTCTGGTGCTCAATTGCGCTAAAAGAAGCATCAGTTATGCGTCTTAACATTGCTTACTTGGAGTAGTTAAGTAGGTTGAGTGCAGTTAAACGTTTTCTAGAGCATCACTTGATTGATTAACCGAACCTCAATTAGAATCATGGAAGATCAGTGAATCGATCAGCAGCTAACCCTCAGTTAGTGAATAGTTGGAATACTTCCAAATGTCCAAATCTTGTTAATTGAGCTGTCCAGCGCAGGTATTGGTGCATTTAGTGAATTAATCAATTTATTGATGGAGTAAGTATCTCAAATATCAGATCTGTTAATTGCATCTCAGTTGAGCTTGTATGCGAAAGAGGTATCACTGAACCGCATATATCATAAGGTCAATGAACCTTAACTAGTATACTAACTATTTCGTCCGCTTAATGGCCATCTAGCTCGGGTAGAGTCAACACTTGGACAAGCGTAACTAATAAACCGAGTATGGCAGTTCTTAGTACCATAGCAAATGAACCATGCTGATTCCTCAAGTATGTCGAAAGGTCATCGATTAAGTCATTGGACAATTCTAATACTCATATGCAGGGTCTAGTGTCATTCTTATAGTAGATACAAATCATAAATTTTCATACACTGTTTCTCTATTTCGTTGCACCTACTATTTTCAAATGGAATCTATCCTTACCTGGCTCGGTTGGTTCCACAGGTTATCAATTAGTTGATTAGCATCAACGTAGAGCTTGTGGGTTTTAAACCGCTACTGTGGTACAATATCCACAGCGCATGGAACGTGGTTGTCGCCGGCGGTGATGCACCCAAAAATCCAAACAGTCAAGCGGGGAAAACGGAAATGGAGATAGGAGCGGGTGTGCGGGGACCTCACCCTAATGTTGGCGGCGCAAGGTTCGACAGCGAGAGGAGGTGCTGCTGCTGCCGATGCCAAGGTCGACTCCGGCGAGCTGTAGCGTGGAGAAGCGGCCGGCGTGGATCCTGGCGGAGACGGGGAGCTAGGGGTGCGCGGCTGCTCGCTGGCCGGCGTTGGAGGCGGGGCGACGCGGAGCTCCAAGGCGGGAAGGTTCCAGCGAGGGCAGCAGCTCGGTTTGGGGTCGGTGGCGACGTGGAAGCCGAGTGAGACGGCAGTTTTTTTGGGAGAAAAGCAGCGTCGGCGTGTTCGAGGGAGGGGGTGCCCCTTTTATTCCTCAGGGGAGAGAGGGGGCGGAGGCGCCGGCGGGGTGGTCCTGGACGCGTGCCCGGCCACGCGGCGGCGGGGAGCTGCGGGCGAGTCCCGCTTGGCAGAAGAGGGGGGCGCGGCGGCGCGACTTGGGGAAGGGAGCAGGCGGCGTGCGGGTGTGTTTGGGGAAGAAGGAAAGGGGCCGAGGCCCGTGTGGCATGCGGGAGGAAGAGAAGAAACTGGGCCGGCGGCCCAGTACGGGGAGAAGACATTGCAATTTCTTTACCGTTTTTCTTTTACTTATTCTCTTTACAGTATGAAAATGTCAGGGAAAAATGGTTCAATTTTTTTTGAATTCAGAAAATTGGAACTGAATTTGCGAGAACATTTTTAATTCCCCTCAATTGTCTGAGACTAGCCGTTTTTCTTATTTGGGTCTAAATGTTTGCCGTGAAGTAATTTAGCTTAAACGAAACTTGGGACAAATTTAACTGTACTTGTGTTGTCAGGTTTTATATTCAAATCTTTACGTACATTTGGTTATCCCAATAGTTCTCCTATTAAACATTTTAAATTCTAGTACACCCAGAAGCCCCGAGACTGTCATAACGCAACAGGTTTGAAATTTTGATATCCGATGCACAACTATCTATATGCATGAAATGAAAATTTTAGTTCATTAGTCCAGGGAGCTCTTGCTGATCTCATGATGATATAGAGATTATTTAGAGGGTCCTTACAAGTAGGCTCACTGTACGAATCTCTACAACAAGAGTTGCTTCTGATATTTCTTCTAGTGCTACACCTACTACAACTACTTCCACCGTTGCTGCAAACGTCACACCACTTCGAGTTTATGACCCGTCTTCACCGCCAGTACCTACCACACATGAGTTGAGCATACAAGGTTTCGTAGTAATTAGTTTGTGGGCTAGATCTATCATGGGAGACATACCATACGTTGGGATGAGCATCGTTCCATCATGATGAGAAAAATGACCTCCACACGGACTTGAGAAGAGCGTTCAGGAGGTGTCTAATAAGTTTTATGCTTTCCTCAGCCGCTTGGATGGGACACCTCGAGTGCTAGAACATCAACCACTTCTTTCACTACACGCACCAACCCTCAAGGTATAAAATCATGACGCCCTTCCCACGAGTAAGTCCACCGTACCTGTTTATGAAGGAAATATAATCTTGAAGGTTATTGTTATAGGAGGGGTCCCCTTGCTCCCGGAACGGATAGGAATGCAGGTAAGGTGTGTGTGCCTGCTATGGATTTACAACTACCTTCTTTGCAGCTTAGGCATCATCAAGACTTCTCCACCAACAGGGCAGGACCATTTGGCTATCTGAAGTACCAGCGTTCACACAATAGCCTGGGGTGCAAGTGATATTGCATATGGAGTGCAGGCGCTAGTGCATACGGAGTGCAGGCGCTAGTGCATATAGAACGCAGGTGCTGGTGCATCCGAAGTGCGGGCTCTAGTGCCCCCGAAGCGCAGGTGCTGGTGCATGCGGAGCGCAGGCGCTGGTGCATCCGGAGTGCGGGCACTAGTGTGATGGTCGGGAGTGTGGATCCCTATGCGACGATCCGGGTGGCAAGTGACGCTCGACAACCCGGAGTGCACCCCCGGGCAGGGGCCCGTAGAGTGACGTCCCGTACGGCATGTCGTACGGGACGTCACGTAGATGCTAGGGCATATGCCTCCATAGGCGATGTACAAATGACCTTTGAGCCCTCGTCCGTACAAAGTGATGGGGGTGACACCGCAAACTACCTAGGGGCAGTATTGTAATCTCGCGCTGCACTTCCTCCGGCCTATAAATAGGAGAGCGCCCCCTCCATCTAGGGGTACGGAATACAATTCACATCAACTTCTTAGCTTGCTCAAATTTCTCTAAGTGTTTGTTGTTACTCCGTGCTCCGTTCCGCTGTTCCTCGTGCACACTCGGGTGACCCAGCACTCAACCGGGGGTGCCACAAGTTCACTGTCCGACCGCGTAGTCGACGACAGTTATCTTGCTTGGGAATTATATATAGCACAACTATTTGAAAACATGTCATTCTGAGTGTCGTCAAGTTAGAATTGCTACTACCTAATTTATTGATTATGCTGCTATTTGGTGCAAATTACACTGTCAGTTATTTTCCAATGATATACCTTCCACTTGGGCTGATTTGAAGAAACTTATGAGAAAAATATTTCTACCTTTATATTATGATAGGGATTTGCTTAAAGCTTTACGCCACTTACAACAAGGAAGTGACACTGTACAAGTGTATTATAATAAATTTTGAACTTGTTTGAAACGTTGTGATCTACCATGATGACTTTGCTAGGGATGAGTTTATGAAAGATTTGGATCATGACATCCGGGATAGATTTCAACATATTCCTTGTAATATTATTGGTTTGTTTTGCGGTGCTTGTGCTTTGGAGAGGGAAATACAGGACGAAGCACAGAATTAAACCAAAGTATAGGATCCCATAGGATCCCATATCATGTTCTTTGCTAGAAGTTGCTCCTATTATTGTCCATGCTTGGGTACCTACCATACATGAGTTGAGCCTATAAGGTAATAATAACGGTACCAATTCCCGCACTTCACATGTCATTAATATTTTCTATGATGAATTAAATACATCATGCATTGAGTTGAATGAACTACCTTGATCCACCACAGATGCTATTTTAGAGCAACATAGGATGGAACCAATTGTTACTTTGCCTTTGCCACAAGTTGAGAATACTGTTTGTGATGAATTACTTGATGCTCCTTATGATAAAGAAGAGTTGTGTGATAATACTTCACTTATATTTATGTCACAACTAGATGATGAACATGCTACTTATGTTTTGGAATCACATGTTATACTAAAATTCATGTTCCTAAAATTCATGTTCTATGTGCTAAAATTGTTAATTTACCTCATGTGGATGTGATTAAACATGATGCAGTTATTTCCAGACATTAGTTGATATTGTTATTGAAATCTATGAGTTGCTAGATGATTTTTGCGCCTCCTGTGATATCATTGATTTACCTAGTGATTTGGATGCACAAAGTGATGAGACACATGATGAGACTTCTGAAATTTCTGATTTGGATGCCTCATGCTGTAATATTAATGATGTGCAATCTATTTTGGGCTATGCAGTTGTAACGTAAATGATATAGAAGTTGATTTACGTGCTCCATTTTCTGAAATAGTTTCTTTTACTAATTTAAGAGCACTTATTGTTGAGCCATGTGTAGACGCTGCTTCTGAAGTAGGCTCTGATAAGTTGATAGAACATAATGACATGTATAATACCGTTATTCATGATGCTGTATGTGCTATCCAACTTGTTAACCCTATGAATTTGACGCATGCTCTAGAAAAGTTTTCTGAACTTATGAGTTTACCATCTTAGAATTCTGCCTTCACTCCTGCTTATAGAGTTAATTTAATTGGAGATACTATTGTAGATGATGAAATATATGTGTATATTATTTGCATCACTCGTACTGAACAGGTTGTTTCCAAACTTGCTCGTTCAGACAATGACCACTTGTAATTATTCATCTCATCACCTTTGCAATCTCGATATTTAATTCAAAGGATTATGTTACATGCTGTAGCAATTTATGACATAGGTAATGAATTCTGGGTGCATAGGGTTTGCATTCCATGTTGTCAAATTTTTATTATGAGAAAAGATAATTTGACGCCAATACTTCATTATTTTGATAATACCTCGAATATTGGTGCTGAATTTATGCCAAATAGCTTGTTACATGATTGTTCTAACATTAGTGCATTGTCTTGCTCTAAATTTCAGCATGATGTGGCTTCTTATTTGGGTGCTAATAATGTTTACTTATCTATATTTGGATGGTTTAATGATGAGCATTGCACAACAGATTATATGCACGTATGTTTTCACTTACAACGATTATTGGAACTATAAAAATGATATGCCGCTATACATTTTTCTGACATCCATTAGCGTATATCACAGTTGTAATTATGGTTTGATTAATTGCTAACCACAAAGAGCTAACCATGATTGATCAATACATCTATGCTGCGTACATATTTTCTTTGCTCTTTGATGATGTGAGGATCCGGACTTAACTTCCAGACCCTCCCTGTGTATCTCCTCATCAGTCCAGGATCAAGCTGATGAATACAGGCGAATTGATATCACTGCACACATCACGAAACATTTTAGAAACATAAACAATTGAGTTATAGCAACGATATGACTAAATAAAGTAACTAGGACTTATGTCCCTTACCATTTAGAAACACAGCGGAAAATAAAGCGTAGATGTCTCCATCTCAACCACAGGCAGTCGACGGAGGCCACGTGACCTAAACCTCAACATTGACGTAGAAGATACCTCATAGTCTTCATCGTCCTCATAGATATCTGAACATGTCCAACAAACAACATGCTCGATGAGTACTTCACGTACTCAGCAAGCCACCTGGCAGCAGATGGTCCTATCATACTACATGCAAGGCTCCAAAGGAAGGCTTTATGGTTTATTTGCGTAAAGCAATCTCTTAATTGAATTACTTATAATAGATTCAAAGGCAGCATTTTGATGTAAATCAGTTTTAATATCAGGGGTGTTTTCAACAGGTGTGGTCCACGACCAACACACTCGAGCAAGGACTCCCGCCTTAGCTCGACCATAGGATTCATCAGTAAAGGGGTAGAGAGAAATAGCAAGGGGGAGAGGGACATGTCCTTTTCATCAAGAATGAGTCATGTGCTGTCCATAACCGTGAACACGGCTAATCGATTAGTTTTAACTCTGCAGAGTGTGTACACTTTACCCACATGACACAATCTCGTCTTGTTGCCATTGGCCGTCGCCAGCATAGTACACACCCATCGGTGTACCGGTAAGGAGATTGTGACGAGGTCTTTTAGCTAGATCCCCCTCTGATGTGACATGCCCACTGGGTCTGGCTCGGAGTTGAGAGTACATCCTCACCCTTCGATCCCCCCATCTGTGCCGAGGGTCCTCGTAGCTACGTCCACCCCTTCTGCGGTACGGCAACATCAACACCAAAGGCTGACTAACCTACTTGACCAAGTCAGTGCCCATATAGCATGTGGTTGTACTGTTGACACAATTCGCCAATTACGTGACTTCAGCCTTATGCGGTACGGATGACCAATGGTTCCTTTCAACCGGCCTTCTGCGGGTAGGCAACCATATGCTCCTTCAACACTGATTCAGCTGCCGCCCGCACCATATTAGATGGTAAGTTTCACCCAGAGTAGAATAGGAAGAACAGAGAGAGAGGGAAACATCGGGCATCCGGCCCTAGCTCAGTGAGCTCAACAGGTTCCAACAAGGATCATCGATCCAAAATTCATTCCTCCGTAGAGGCAATTCAAAACAACCTAAGGATATATTTTAAACATGGCTAAGCATTCTCTGCTCTATTCAGAATAAAACCTACTAATCTACTCAGGGTATCAAGTAAACATGGCGACAAGTGGAAAGGTAAAGGTGTGTCAATCGACACGCTAGCTACTGGATTAAAACAGCATGCATGTCTATAAACAATAAAATATAATGACTTTGAAAATATAGGATCAACATGATCAAGAAAAGGGGCATGCCTTCGTTGACGAGTTGGTCTTCTTCTGCAGGAACTTGACCTTACCCAACTTCGCTACTTCCTATTCGTCACAACAGCAATAAAGTGCAAGGCAAATAAATATAAATTCAAATTAAATATCAAATGGAAATACCAGAGAATAGGGCTAGCAGGGTTGGATAGGTGTCAAAGGACAAAGATGATGGGATAGGATTGTCGAAAGACAACTAGGAAGGTGTGAGATTATATATCTCAATCAGATAGAGTACATGTACTCGAAAGATGGTCTTCCGGATCAGATCATTCTAGAAAAAGGATAGATTTATGGAGGATAGAATTTGCATGTAAAAGGACTAAAGTTAATCCACATGCGAGATAGGGATACATATGCGACTGGGAACAATATATGGTCGATGACAACAATAGCACAACCATATGATTAAACATGGAAACCCGACATACTAGTAAAACAAATATGACCCATCGTACTAGTAAACAAGCAAGGTCCTGACATGCTAGTCGGCAAAAAATGATAACAGGCGATATGACAATCCATATGGACTATCATGCAATACATAATTAGACATCATGTAACAAACTAGATAGACGGCATGAAATAGAGACTAGTCATGGCGTAGCATAAGATAACATATGATCATGCAGTTATAATCTAATAACAATCATTGATAATGCAAATAGTGATTAAACTATATGGCCAAATAACAACTAGCATCGATATGACATGCACCAAACATACATGCAATCTATGACATAACATTAACTCTACTAATGCTATTGTGTGTATACAATGCAACAATCAACCTACACATACTACACATAACAATAACAATATTTTAGTAAAGAATGATTATTAGCAACATATATGCATATATTATATTCGATACCTAAATGTTAACCATGTATGTGTGAGTATACACCATCTTATGGAAGTGTAACATAAGATATCAAGCTATGCATACTAGTACATACATATTATATGTCCATCAACTAACATACGATATGATTAAATAATAATAACTCAGTAAGGGATTATTATTCCAACATGTAGATTGTCAACAATATTAAGTCTAATTATATATATCTCTATATGTAACTACATGATTATGCAACATAAAGTCATATTGAACATGTGCAACTTAATCGTGTTTAAACAAACAATTAAATTATACACATGAATAAAATAATATGTCGACCATTGCATGACAGATTATTACCTAAAACATGGATTAGCCTATGTATATATGCATAAATATATACACATAGCTGCATATGTAAATCACATGAAATGCATCGAACAAATATGAGACATGTGTGTGATCTTAACCATATTATACACAGAGGTTAATAACGTGACAAACTATTATGTAACAATCCTTAAATAAACATGAATTAAACTATAGATACGTCTAAGATGTGCACGAACATATGCACATTCCACCATACAATATACATCATGCAACAATCAATATTAAAGATAGACATAGGCTAAGCATGTGCAATCCTAACTATGTTCAACCAATAATTAAAATACAAATAGAGTTTACTTAATGTGCTAACCAAGTCATATCAACTATTATTTAAACACGGGCAATATATACATGTAACATATATACGTGACCATATATGCAAACTATATGAAGCGTAATATGTGAATATAAACTATGCGTGTAATCTTAATCATACTATAAACAAAGGTTACCATTATGGCTAAATATTTTACAGCACCATTAGTTAAAACAGGAAGCATCTATATATATAATAACTTTGTATTTTGCATAACATCATGTCATACTTCCATTTAAATCTACACATATATATCTTATCATATTATCTACACATGGTGACATGGGAATCATAACATGTTTACTAAACAATCATCATCACGTGTGATTAAAGACACTAACATGCTAGTAAGCAACCTTATGCCATATACAATAATCTATTACTATCTATTATATTTGAGTAGGTGGTGATGGTCACATTATACAAAGATCAACTACCATATGATATGCCATATTAATATTCGCTTAGTAAGATTATGCTTCTACTGTTATAGGTTATATGCAATATTAGGTTCGGTTATATATTGTATAACACAATATATGTGAACATACATAAGATCATGCAATATGAATCTTATTAAATATGAACAAATTTATCCACAATATAAACAAGATTGAACTAACATGTTGAACTACCTCATGTCTACTAACTATTAAACCGAATTATATTGTATATGCGTATGTTATATTCAACTATAAAAACATGCAACATGTAGCTATATGGATGAATAAACCTAGTATTGAACTAAACATGATTGATCACATGATGAATTCTAAGCATAAACATTACATAAATAGAAACAATGACTATATAAGAACTAAGCATATAAATATATGAAGCTATAGCCTAACATAACATTCAATTTAATTTGGTGATCAAGCAATAATGAAGAACATTATAGATGAACATAGGGTGATGCGAGTGATTTCAAACAAGGATTAATGTTGTAAAATAATGCCATGATGCACCACAAGATGATAGGAGATTAACTATACGGGTGGGGGCGACGTTCGCAACACGAAACGGTTGGAATTGGACATAGATCGGTTCTGAACAGGCCGGAGGATTTTGGACGCTGCACAATGCTCGCTCAACGAAATCGCAATCTACCAATTGGTTAGAAACTAGACACACAGAGGTACAATCCTACCAAAGGGTTTTGGAGAGTTCTTACCGAGTCAACGGGAAACGATCAGACAAAATAGATGTTCTGCAGATTGAATCTGGACATCCGCGGAAAGCATGTCGGAGATGGATCAATTCCCGCCAAACGGCTATATGGATCAAGGTAAAAATTTACAGAAGCGTTCATAGATACCTAAGGCACAACTTCACCAAAGGGATTCTTCAAAGACTCAACGGATCAATGGGGAAAGAGGTGATAACGCCGCTGTACCGTTCGCACAGTCAAATCTGCACATGAACAGCAGCACCAAGAAACTTGATTTTCCAGAGATTGGACCATTGGATTGTCTTTAAATTTTGTGGAGATGATCTTCACAACACCATCCATGATCCCACCAAAACGGATCTTGAAAAGGAGGTCCGAGCTAACAAGGGCGTCATTACAATCTAGATGCATGTGCAGAAAATCTAGGTGCAAACAGCACGTTAGTATTTGAAGATTTTCCGATGATTGCACCGTTGGATCTTCACCAAATTTTGTAGAGAGGTAGAGAGAAAGGTTAAGAACAATCTTACTGAAGGGATTTGCCAAAAGATGTCCGAGGCGACAGGAATTCGAAAAACACTAAGGCGATATGTGTTGTTTAGAAACTGCACGGAGGCAAAGAGGGGATGGCAGCTGTTTGGGGGGTTTGGGGGCTAGGGTTTCATGGGAAAAGAGTGTGGGGGAGTGGGGAAAAGGTGGGAGGGGTGCGGGGTATTTATAGGAAGGTTAGGGGAAAGAGATTTAGGTCAAACCCTATTGGAAAAGAGGTGGCAACGCATGCTGCGCTACGCAGCACTCGTCGGGGTGGCTGCTCAATGGAGGAATGAGACGGTGTGATGCCGGGTGGGGATGAGCCAGGATGGCGGCCATAAAAGAAAGGAGGAAAGAAAATAAGAAAACCAAAATAAAAACAAAGAATAGTAGAGCGAGATTGAAGATCAAACGAACTCCGAAAATTCTGAGAAAAAACTCTGGAGACATATTCCAAGTTTGAAAACAACTCAAACTCAAGTTGCATTAACTCAAATTAACTCTGGTCTAATTTATGAAATTCCAATTAGCTTGCTCTGATTTTTAAATAAAAGATTTTGAAAAGCTCTAAAAATCAGGATGTTACAAATTGTTTCTTCATTCGACGGTATGGATGGTCTCTTCGAAGGAACCTACGGTGACGCATGTACACAGTTTTCCCCGAATGCTTAAGCCACTAACTAGCCGTATCATCCAGACAGTTAATACATGCTTTTGACCCTTTCGTACTCTGCCCCGAAAGGTTAGCAAGGGCTGGATAATCATTTGTGGTGCAAAACAGTAAGCTATGCAGATTGAAGTTCTCTCGCTTGTGAGCATCAAATACATCTTCCCCATAGGTCCATAATTTCATGAGATCTTCCACCAACGGCTCTAGGTAAACATCTATATCATTTTCGGGTTGCTTTGGTCCTTGCACGAGTATCGTCATCATAATGTACTTTCGTTTCATGCACAACCAAGGAGGAAGGTTATAAATACATAGATTCACTGGCCAGGTGCTATGACGGCTGCTCATGTTTCTGAAAGAATTCATTCCATCCATGCTCAGTCCAAACCTTGTATTTCTTGGTTCCCTCTCAAAATTTTCAGATTTTCTATCAATGTTTCTCCACTAGATGGAATCGACAGGATGTTTAAGCTTTCCATTGTTCTTGTGCTTATTAGCGTGCCAACGCAACAGTTCTGCATCCTTTGGGTTCGCAAATAAACGCTTAAGACGGGGAATTATAGGCAGATACTACATGACTTTAGCTGGAGTTCTTTTCGTCACTTCGTCCTCCTCATCTTTGACGCCTTTATCCTTACGCTTGTATCGGGAGGACTTGCATACCGGACATGCGTGGAGGTTTGCAAACTCCTTTCTAAAGAGGATACAGTCCTTCGGACACGCATGTATTCGTTGTACTTCCATTCCCAATGGACAAAGAACCTTCTTCATTTCATATGTACTTTTAGGCAACTCGTTTCCCTCTAGAAGTTGTCCGCTATGAGACCTAACAACTCCGTGAAACTTTTGTCTGACCACCTGTTGGTTGCCATCAGTTTCAACAATTCAAGCACTGATGACAATTTCGTGTGCATACCCTTGCATCCCTCAAACAAAGGTTTCTTCGAATCCCCCATCAAGAGTTTGAATTTTTCATACTACCGCGTATTACGGTTTCCTTCTGCATGGCATAACATCTCATCTAAATGTTGAAGATCATCCGACGATGTTTCTTCATCTGAATCATAATCGACATTATCCGTGATGTCGTCACTACCACCTTCCTGGATTGTCTGTTGCTCAACGTGACTTGTCCAACATGTGTAACACTCTATGAAACCCCTACAAATAAGGTGATCTTGGATCTGCTTTGAGTTCTCAAACACGTGTACATTCTTGCAGTTTTTCATGAACAACAAATATATTATATTCCCTCTGTTCAACTTATGCTCTTTCGCGACTCTTATGAAATCTGACATGCCTAAGGTATTGTTCACTTGAGCGGTTACCATCATACATCCAGTTTTTGGTTCATCTACAGGACAAATTAAATAAATTTAATTAATTCGTGTACAATATTGAGGCGCACAAAGTGTGTACCAATTAATCTATACAATATTAGTTAATATTATCATTACAATTCGGTTTTGACTACATGTAAATAATAATTACCAATAGTCTTTTTATTTCACGACTAACAATTACTATGTCGATATGGTTTTTACTACATGTGAATGATTATTACCAATATTTTATTTCGTTCATGAAGATATGACCTACCAATAATTACAAATTTATTTATGACAAATACAACTTAACATATGACTTATTTGATAAACAAATTTTTAATTACTCATGCCATTAATACGTGGGTTTTTACTATATTGAAATATTCTTAAAATTTCATTCCATACAACCTTTCGACAATTACAACATCTTTTTACAAGACAAGATAAATCAATTCTAATATAATAAATTACTATATGCTATATATACACATCTCTCTATTTCATAAAAATCTAAACCACTCAAATAAATCATTTTGCCATCATAAATTAGCTAGCCACATCCTCAAATAGTAATTGAAACCAATTTATGCCTCAAATTCAAGAAAGCCAAATAAAATTTGCCATAACCTAGCTAAATCTACATTCTCTCTCTTTACCACATTACATCTAGCAAATTAATGAAACTTCTAAACCAATCGCTAACCTTAGATCACCAATATGAAAGAGATATGCAATATCCTCTCCAAATCCAGAGTTTCTGGGCTCAATTCAATCTCCAAGCTGAAAAATCACAAGAGCTCCGCCGCCACTGCTGCTGTGTGTAAGAACATAATATTGAAGACCAGGTCTCGGTCTAGCAGACCGTAATAAATGGACACATTATCACAGGTGGTTTTAAAAAATGACCACCTGTGATAAGTCCATCATCATAAGAACCGCCTGTGATGACTTGTCATCACAGACGATTCGCATCTCTGCGAGTTAACCCAGACGTTTCTCTTTGCGAACCGCCTATGATCTACTATAACAGAGACAGATTTTAGTAATCCGCCTGGGATGAGAGGTCTCGAATGACCAGTTCTGTAGTAATGAACATTTGACACACGAGGAGATGAGAAGAGAACTATCACAACTGCATTGGAAATTAATGAGTGGAATGAACATGAAGTGACCATATGAAAAGTTACGTGTTTTTCTATGCTTTTTATAGAGTGCGAAATTACCATGTCTTTGGATTTCTTGCATAGAAATAATCAACGGAAATTAAAAATTCAGCACCACATAATTGTTTTAACATATAAAATTAAAAAATCGCCGCCACAACTTTTAAACCATAATATAAATAAACCTAAGAAGAAAACATAGCAAAGATTTGATATCCTCAGGAACTGCTTCCTTGGCTCGATGAGGTCCTACCAGTGCAAACCAAACTTTAGCACTGAGGGTTGCAAATAGGATGGCATATCATATTCCACATTACTATAATTTACCCTTGTAGTAGGGAGAACTCTGGGATCACCATCCCAATTCATCATGTGTTTAATCATATATAATTTGCTTGTGTAGAGCTGATAACCTACAACGTTAACCATAATCTTTATAACATTGATTTCTTTTCCAACTAAGTCCTTGGCTACAAGATTGTTATCGTGGGAGTATTTTTATAGACTATCGTACAGAGCATATCTTTGATTTACTGTTTCGTATATGCATTCTTATGCATGGAATGAAATGCAGTGTGAGCTCATTGAAATCAGCTACAGATTTTGAATCTTTCATTGCGTTCAGTTGAACATAATATATTGCAAAGGTTACCTGATAGAGAAAGCAGTAGCACGCTTCATATTCTGAAGTTCCTTGAAGCTACCACTTTCGAATATGAACGCTGGTGTCATTTGGTAGCCTTTTGTTAAGTTAGATATCGTATGTATGTTGCTATCATTGGTAGCCTATATTTGCAATATATTAGGTTCAACTGATGTAACGAAAGATTCAAAATATAACATATACTTTTTATTGCAGACCTATAACTGATTTTACTGATGTCAGACTGCATTTTATTCGATGCATAAGATTGTATCTAGAGAACACTAAATCAAATGTATGCTCCTTCCTGTACGATGCCTCCCACGATAACAATCTTGGTTGTGGTGTTGCAGAGATTGAGGCAGCAGCGGCCATCGACAGGTCCCAGCGGTCGTCCCTTTTCTGCATTGCTCGCCAGCTGCCTTGCTAAGACCCAGAATTGGATCATAAGCACTGTGCACTTTTGACGTATTTTTGTTATTCACTTGTATGTTTCATATGCTTTCTGGTGCTCGAAGCAAGAACTCTCTCTCTCTCTCTCTCTCTCTCTCTCTCTCTCTCTCTTCCTCATAGGTTTTTTTTTGCGAGGGTTCCTCATAGGTTGTTAGCATTACTATTTTTCTAACCTTTTGGCTTCTCAACTAATTCTTTTCTCACAATTGTTACTGTATCGAATTACATCCAATTTATTTGCAGGAAAAGCTGTTAGCCAGTTCATTTTGCTGTCCTTTTTAGTCATTTGAGTTATGTTTGCAAGACATAGAATCTCTAGAAAGTTATTAAGTCATCGTACATGAAGCACGTTAAGCTTGTAGTTGCAGAAAATAGCGTGGTCCAATAAATTATTTATTCCACGTCATCATTCCTTTCTTTATTTTTCTCTTCAATAAGCACTTCTCCTCAACCTAGCTGTTTTTTTAGCATATATCCCTAGCAAGGCATGGGTAGTCATCTAGTGTTGATTGTGTATAATGTCCTATGATATTCATCTAGCGTTGAATAGCATACATCGTCCTATTCATAACTCCTCGATGCTACAGGTTTGCACTTGCCCGACCCCATCGAGACAAGAAAGCAGATCATGAGTTTTGAAGAGTCATCAAGTCTTCCACATGGTTTCTTCCTAGGTTTATTTATACGTTAGTTCAAAATTTTGGCAATTTTTCAATTGTACTCGCGTTAAAACAACTATGTGATACCAAAATTATTAATTTCAGTTTATTATTTTTGTGCAAGAAATCCGGAGCATGGTAATTTCGCACTCTACAGAAAGAAAGAGTAGAAAAGAACGCACCTTTTTATATGGTCACTTCATGTTCAACGAGATGGTTTTGCACTCATTAATTTGCAATGCAATTGTGATGGTTCTCTTTTCTTCTCCTTCAGTGCCAAACATCGATCAGTATCACCTCACCTGGCTACTTACGAAACCACATTCTTCTTAAGGAGAAAAATATAGTACTTATTTTTCATGAAACAATATCTTCCATGTTAAACAATAAATATTTGCATGAAACGTTGCGACAGCTTCATAATGTTTGTGCATTGCTGCGCTCCTTCGACCAACAACCTAGAAAACAGAGGTTATAGACAAGATTTCATAGAAGGTAATTTATAAACTAAAGTCCTTCATCAAGCCCATCCTACAAGTGCACGGGTGTTCACCAAAAGTAAGAAAGTAATTGAAGTTATAGTAAAAATTGATTTTTCAGTCTTTATGAATTAGGAAGTTTGTCCTAAAAACACACAGTAATAAATATAGCAACATGTCAGCACCAAAATTCCACCCCTCCACTCTCTCCTCTCACCTCTCTACCCCCACCATCTCCTTCATCGTCGCCGTCTCCCCCACCTTCTTCCCCGTCTCCAGCGGCTCCTTTGCTGCCGGATCCGCCTCCTAACCACAGCTTGCAGTCGCTGTCTCCTTTCTGTTGTGTTGACCTGCCTACTTGCTCGAGCCAACCGTTGGTCCCTCCCCACCTCGACACCCTGATCCACCACTACTGCCACTCCTTGCTATGCCCTACCCCTAACCCTAGATCCTAACCTCGTTAGCTGGGGCGGAGGAGGAGGAGGAGGAGAAAGAAGAAGAAGAAGAGAGAGAAGGAAAAAGAAGCAGAATATTAGACTATAGCCAATTGAAAAACAATCAACTACCAAATAGTAAATCCGTTAATTTATCTCATGAACTTTTGAGGACAGCAGGTGCGGCAACCCCTACACCGAATTAATCAATGTTGGTCATCTCAGGCAAAATTTCTACGAAGGATAGACAAAACTCCGAAACTTAATTAACAGAGAGACGAAAGTTACCGGAATTATTGTTCACAGGCTAAATCAAACCTTTTATTCTTCGAAAAAAGGGATAAAACAACCATATGGACAGATTATATCCATACACAAAATTTCCAAGAAAACCATATATATGTACTTCAAGAAAAGCAACAACATACGCTTACCCACGTACACTCTTTCAGCATGACACTTGTGTATATATATAGCTCAACTCCTCCAAGGAACACGATGCAAAGCTCCGCTCACGGCTTCCGACCACCGCCATGGTCGCAGACGCCGGCGTCGAGGGTGTGGTAGTTGACGTAGCGGCTCGGCGCCGACGGCGGCACGCGGAACCCCCTCGGCATGCACCCGTTGGCCGCCCGGCCGTGGAAGAGCGGCTGGCGGCGGTGCAGCTGCGCCCTGAATGGCACGGACGGGGGCCTCCCCCTCCCCTCGCGGGCGGCCCCCGCGGCGGCCGACGTCGGCTCCGACGGTGTTACCACCAGCAGCAGCAGCAGAAGCACGATCATGGCAACAAGGGTAGACATGGATCAGAAGCTGTGTACGTGTGTCAAGGAGAGGCAAAACTAGCTATAGATGAAAGGCATAAAGCTAAGGCAGGTAAGGTTCTTAAAGACTAGCTAGTGAGAGAAAGGGAACAGCTCATGGGTAGCTAGCGATCGAGGAAACGTACGTAAGAGCTCGATCGCGTTTGGATCGTCTTTCTCGTATTCTTGGGTTGCTAGGCTGTGTAGCCGTGAGGATGCTCGTGCATTAGAGTTATTGCCAAGCTTGCTTTTCTTGCATGCATGAAGAGGTTAACATGCTGGCGAAGATTGGCCTTGGCCTAAAGCAACAATTAATTGACGTGTCACATGGTTTCGTGTAAAGGAGCAGAGGCCCCTTAATGAGGTTCCAGCTGGAACATAGCTGAAATATCACCCGCTCAGGCCGTCGACTTAAGATTTGCTTAAGATTCAATCAATCAATTAAGCTTAGTCATTGAATTAACGTTGAGATTCGTTTTCTATTTTCCCTTTTTATTTTTTTATTTTAGATAGTACGTTAAGGATTCAACGGCTCACCAGTTGATTAAGATTTTATTAAATCTCAGTCGATGGATAGCCGAATTCGAAATATAATTACTTCCCCCTCATAACAAATGACGTACGACATAGGGTAGCACCGTAGCAGATCTCTCGTGGGATACAAGAGTGGCGCCAAGGGCTGCAAATACTTTCACAACATATTCTTTTTATTTACAATAAATGGCGTACGAGAAATGTTAAGAGAACTCTCTTGGGATGCAGCGGCGGCCGACTTGAAATGTAACACGATGGATCACGGATCAGTGAGCTTATATGAGACAAACACATGTCATTTAAAGTTTTGAAGTAATTGAAAAATGACATGCACACTGACATTTTACTCCCAAGGTTGAACGTAACATTTCAAAAGTTTCCATATTCTCGTAGCTAAACTCAGCCAATCTTTATTACCAAATAATTAAACTACCGTTATATCATCAACTAAACATTTCTGTTGTTGTGTACGAAGGGATTAATAAACTAGAAAGAAGGGAAAGAAAAGAAGATGCCTAGTCATAGCTCACGAGTTTCTCACATGGACCGAACGTACGTGTACGCGCTATGCTTTAATCTGCTGGACCAAAATCTCCACGACGATGCATGGGAAATGCTGGCCACGAGCAAAGCGCGGAAGTAAAGGGTCAAGCTGCACTGCAAAGGACTCACGTGAAGAACCCACTAATCCTAGAGCTCGTACAGCCAGCAGGAGAGCTTTTACGTACTTACAGTCAAGCCGGTCCGGCGCCGGGAGGAAGGGCCACCCCAGATCCTCCCGCCGATGTGTTGTCTAGGTCCTACTTGGTTTCTGATGTTGTGTCCGAGCACCGACGTGTCTAGGCGGTGCATGGCGTGTGGAATAAAGGTTTTCTAGCTCTTTTCTTATCTTGGCAGTGGCCTCTACGGCATCTAGGCGGTGGCGTCGTTGAGGAGCTTGGGAAGTCCGATGCTCGTGGATCTGCGATGGTGAATCTCACGTGTGGACCTGTAGTCTAGGCTCCCTACAGTCTAGGCTCTCTTCTTAGTCTTCTTCGATCTAGGTCAGCAAGTCTGGCCATCCAGATCAGAAATGCTGAAGCTGCTTCCTCATAAAGTTGGGCGTTGCTCCTGCCAATGTGGTACAATCCTCTTTTTAGTCTCACCTCACGTATGGTCTCGAGTTGTGGCGGTTGACCAACTATGGGTCATATGCCTTGCACAGGAGTTCAACCGGTTGAGCTTGCCATTCTTTTGCCACTCTGGCTGGTTGGTGGCGGCACGATGACGACAATTGGAGCAGCTATGGTGAGTAGCCGGTGAGAGCTGCTATCGTATGCTCCCTCTGATCTAAAATATAAACAGTTTCGTAATCGTAGATAACCAAATAGTTTTAGATTTGATCATCACTGTAGAAAGAAATTATCAGTATCTATAACACTAAATTCGTACTATTGGATCCATCATAAAATATATTTTTATAATATATAATTATTTTTATTTAAAAATATATTTTTAAATAAATTATTGTTAAAGTGTCACTTTAGAGACAATATCAATGTTTGAAACTACCTATATTTTGGACTGAGGGCGTGGCTAATTATCAGCTACCTAAATCATTTTAAAATCTCATTCATCTTTAAAAATTGCACACCGAGCCTAAAACATAGTCCAGTAAATGTGCTATACTAGTAGAACTTTACTATAATTTATAATACGGATGTCATATATAAAGTAAGATGTGGATAAATCTACATCCTGAGACGGTTGGGTGTTTAAAAAGTCTAGACAACTTAAGAATAGATACTCTTTTCTTTTTAAGAATTACAAACTTAGTTATCAGTCTTGGGCTCATTGCACGTTTGCTGCCCCATCTCAAAGCGCTTGGGCGTGTGTTCCGGCTTGGAGGCTCAAGTCAACCCTATCAGGTGGCCGGAACAAAAATGTGTTTCTCCTCGTAGTCTTTACAGGGTGGCTAGTCCTGAGATTTCGTTGTGAGATGGCACCACACGTGGCAACGTTTCGGAGGCAAAAATCCACACCGAACCTTAAAAAAGAAAACGCGCGAAACAAAAATCTCGCGCTCTCCCCTCCTCCACAAATCAGCCCCCGCCGCCGTCGCCGATTCCCGAAACGCCCGTGTCACCGCCGTCGGCGATCCTTGCAACTCCCCATCCCTTACCTCACCGCAGCCCTGTAGCGGACTTAGAACAAAATTAACTCGATGTCTACACATAGAATTATAAAAGTGCGCATAACAATCAGTTAATTTAAATTAAACGGCATAGGCTATTAGGCTTACTTGACATTGCATATACAATGTTAGATTTTTCAAAATAATCAGAGTTGATCACTTATAATTGACTTTCGCTGCCACCTGCCAGTACCATAATTCAGCACTACCCTGCAATTTGAAAATCAATCGAATAAATTTAACATACGAATAACAGTATAAGAATTTATTAAAAGTGATTAGCAGGGGGTGGTAATTAGTACTTGGACGGGAATACCTTCCCAACTCTAACCTGTCAATAATTAATCCCATCCATCCATTAGTAATTAATTATTAAGTTAGATTGAACAGCTGAAAAATTTGGCATCAGTAGCAACAAGATTGATTGATTGATTGATTCAAGTTGACGAGCTCACGAGCATGCACTAGTGCCTGCGTGATGAACCAGAGCATGTGGCGGAGGCAACATTGATTAATAGCTGATTAACAGGGGGCACTGAGTAATAGTAATCAACAGAATGATCAGCAGGACATCTGAGTATGTACCTTTGTCTAATCGTCTTCGTAGCTTTGCGTCAAGGGCTGCGGCAGTACGGCGACTGCAGGAGCTAGCAGCACCGGCACCCGGGTGGGCCTTCGTGGACCTGCCCCTGCCGCAGCCCCCCTCCTTGCTCTCCGCTTAGCTCCCTCTCTTCTGTTCCTTCAGATCCCCGTAGCGTACACTCTCCCCCAAACTCGTCCGCACTGAAGGCTAGAAGGTGAGGAAGTGCAAGGAAGCGTTGAAGGCGGGGAAGAGCAGAACTCGCCTGCACCAAGGAATCTAGTGTGGAGGTAAGTGTGGTTGTTGCATCTCCATGATTTTTGGGGGAGATTTTCTACGGTTTGTATGGCAGGCCAGTTAATTTTTAATGCATACTGTGATAGTGTGAATGTGTGATTTGATTGGCTAGGTTGCCTAAGTAGATTACATAGGGGTCTGGGTCATGATTTGTTTAAGACGAACGCCGTTATGGAAGTAACCAGACTATTTGAACTTGTGAGCTCTGGCTATAAAAAATGGTACCATGCACTTGGAGACTGCATGTACTTTGTAATAAGATACTTCATGAATATGGTATGCTCCCTTTTGGTATACCTTACATAGCAGTTCTTTTCTTTTCTTTATCCCACTCGATACTTGCATTCACATATTTTCTGATGTTGTTGGCTTATCTATCTTTGGGGCAGCTTGATGTGTTTATAAAATTGTATTTATCTCATGGGGTTCTGAATTTATGAACATGGTTGCATCTCTAAAGTCACTGATCATCTAAAATAGGATGCTACTATACCATAAAGCTGAATAGACTCTTGTGGGCCATTGTTATCTTCTAATTAATCTCATCCTCATTGTTTCTTTTTTTGTCTGAACTGGCACCAAAGTTTTCAATTATCGTGCAAGAAAATCAACTGTCATTCAGACTTAACTGCAGAAATGATTGATACATCGTTGCAAGCAATACTAGAAGCCTCTTTTATTCCAGCATGTCAGTAGCTTCACTCATATGAAAACCATTTTGTTTCAGTTTTTAGTTGAGAAGTCAAGCATGTCGGTGGGAGAAGACCGTAGTTGGATGTACAGTGGGTGGGATGAGGATGGGCGTCATTCTGTGGAATGGGCGCGCAACACAAATAATTTCATCAACCACGCTTTCGAGGGTATTGCTAGCAAAAAATTTGGGATTGTTTGTCCCTGCTCTAAATGTCACAATTGAGTTAGACAGAGGAAGGATCGAATGGCCGCAGGTCTCTATGTACGTAGGTTTTACGCCTGGGTACACTAGATGGATTGAACATGGGGAGCGTCATGCTACGGTGTCTAGCTTGGAATATAATTGTTGAACCACTGAACACGGGAACCTCAACATCAAGAGGAAGAGGAAGACTGTCTGAGGAGACTCAATTATTGAACACCTATTTACGCAGCATATCTGAGTGGTTTAGAGACTCATACACACCAGACTGCCATGCACAAGCTTGTAGTGGTACCGTCCTTACATCTATGTGAACAGCCAATATTTAATTACATTTCATGTGATATGTAATAGAACCATTCGTTCTTCCAGTTCTTTCACTTATTCTTGAGCGCGGCGACTAGGTATGGAGCCTCAGTTCGTTGGTTGATCCGGAAGCCGACGCTCCCGAAGATGGATTGGGCGCCGCTGGGAGTGGTGGTCGTGGTCGTCACGGCCTCGAGATAGTGGGCAAAGCACGTCGCCGAGCTGTCCAGCCTCATGGACTTCATCGCCCACTCGAAGATAGCCAATCGCGCGACCGCGGTCGGGTTGAGATCCGAGATCTCAATGCCGAAGTAGTCCAGCACGAGCTAGACGACCGGAGAGGCCGGGAAGGTGGGGCCGGCCCGGAACTGGTCAGCGAACACCACACAATGTGCCCCTCCGGGGGGATGCCGCGCACGCTTCTCTCCTCCAGGAGGACGGGGCCGTGCTCCTCCGAGTCGAGGGGAAAGCATCCCGCATCCTGGAGGCGCTCCAGGGTAGTCTGGGAGGCTTGCGTCGCCCCCAGCCAGCGCGAATAGGTGATCATCTCCGCGGCCTTCTTCCCCTTCTCCGACGCGGCAGCCTATTTGCTGGTCGACATGGAGGCCGGGATCTCCTCGCCGAGGGTTATGTTGTCCTGAAGACGCTTGAAGGCTACCCAACGTGAGCGAAGAATCTCGCCGGAGTCGGAGGACGAGGTGCATCGCGAGGACAAGAGCGCAATGGCGGGGTGTGGGAAGCGTGGAGTGTGGAGGCAGGAAGTGGAGCGAAGGAGGGGTATTTATAGGCTCCCCCGGGCGACCCGGAGATCGAGGCGAAGTAACAGCTACGGGCGACGGTTACGGAGACAGCTGTCGTGGCCAAAACCACCGATGCGACAGTTCCGGCGGGGATCGGGCGCTTAACGGCTAGTGCAGTTATTTCGGGGAGATCCTTGCAGGCGGATGAGGCGGACGTCAGCCCAGGCGGATTGGAGCAGCTCGTCCGGGGGCATGAGTCGTCCCCCTCCCTTCGACCTGGAAGGCTAATGCTGCCGCGAGCCGTGCCATCCTCACCGCCCGCTGCGCCAAGGGGCTACTGTTGGAGGGGTCCGACATGACCACCCGGCCGAGGTACCCCCTGTTCCCTTTGTCAATTTTGCTTACCTCTGATCGAGTTTCCCTTAGTACGAGGAGTCGGGTGAACTGGCAGGACCAGCGGGACTGGGACGAGGAGGCCAGGCGAGGTGCTTCGACAAGTCGGCCGGGCGACTTGCTTCCCCAAGGCGAAGTCGAGGCGAGATCCAGTGGACGAGGTCAGGACGGGACGAGTCGCCTCCAAGACGAGGAGCCAGGACACGGGAAGCGGGTCCGAGTGGGGATCGCCGGGAAAGGATCGAGCAAGGCGAAGACCTGTTCCGACGAGTCCTGTTCCAGCAAGGTGAGCTGTTCCAGCAGGGTGGAAAGTACTTAAATAGCCCTCGTGTACGGCAAGATGAGAGCTACGTGTAACCGAAAACTGTCTAGGGGCAGAGGTGTATTTTCATTCGGGGGTTGCCCGTTGCCTATATAAGAAGGGGTTGACCCCTCATAAATAGAGGACCAATTAGATAGCTTCTCCGGTGAGCTCCGCATTTTCCACGTTTTTCCACTTTCCATTTCAGATCCCCGTGCCGATCGGGGGTAGTTCTGTAGGTTATCTCGACGTCGTTCCTCAGTTTATCCTCTTAGCACATCGGTCTTCTGACTCGGGGTGCCCAAGTTTATTGTCCGAGGGCAACTTCGTCGACACAGTCTTTCCAGATCCAGTTGCAGGGTCTCCAAATTAACCATCTGCTGTCTATGTATCAATGTATGTGATATTCTTGGCTTGTTGCTACACAATCGATCTGAGTTCTCAGTTCTCAGTTCCAGTTTAAATGAGACCTACCTGTATCGCCTTGCAATATGTTCATACTTCCTACTATCCATGTATTTGCCTTGTACATTATTGCTTGGGCAGTTTGTAGGCTTATCTGATAATTTTGGATAAATGTGGATACGGCATTCCATATATACTTTTGTTGGAGACGGGTTTTCACGCTACCCCAGATCGACGCTGTTCAGGCTGATCGCAACGCCGTTAGGGTGCTCGTCGACATTCTCTGTCGCCAAGGCTGTCCCCAACGCGCCCCGGCACAGCGTCAGGGTTATCCCCGACGCGCCCTCGCGCCGCATCGGCGCTGCCTCCGACGAGCTCTCTCGAAGATTCTCCCGAAGCCTCTCCCGAAGATTCCTCTAAAGATTCCCCTGAAGATGCCCGAGCATATTTCCTCAAGATTCTTTAGGGAGATGGAAATGACCATGGTGCCCCTGTAATAGTCTCTCCCTTTAGGGGCAAAATTGTAATCTCGGCTTTTTTCTCCCCCAACCCTATAAATACCCCCCAAGGGGTAGCATTTTGGGGATGCATTTTTTCATTTCTCTCTCATGTAAGCTCTCATTTTCATGCCCTAATACAAACACCGAACTACTTCGTCGACCGTCTCGTGTGTTCGCGCTCTCGCTCGTTTGCCCCTCGCACGCCCGGAGGTCGTTGTAGCCGACCGGGGGTGCCACAAATTCACTGTCTAGACTTGTATCTACGACAGTTGGCGCCGACCGTGGGGAACTCGAGCGAAAAGCCATGGCACCGAAGAAAAAGAGCACAGCCAAGACGATCGCACCCCGTACACCAAACCCGACGCGTCAGGCAAGAACGAACAACACGGCCGTCGCCGCAGAGCTGGGCGACGCCCGCGTCAGTAACTTGTCGACTGCTAGCCTTCGAGCCGAGTGCGCGCCAGTCGAGGTCCGCGCGGCGGGACTCCCCACAGCCGCGGTCAACGCGGCAAACTCAGAAGCACGCGTCGAGACGGAGGCTGAAACCTTGAGGTGCGAGGCTAACGAGCTCAGGGAGGAGCTCGTTAGGGCAAAGGCTGAGGCCCTCCAGGCCCTCCAAGCTTCAAACACTGCTCGCGCCGAGGCAGGCCTGCTTCGCGCCGAGCGTGACGCCGCACGAACCGCGGCGGCTCCCCTGCCGGTCCCCGAAGCAGCCGAGGCCGCGGCAGTACGGCGCCGCCTGGACGAGACCCTAGCCGAAGCGCAAGAGCAAACCCGACGTAACACCCTTGCCGCCGAGGAGGTCATGCAGGAAGTAGCGGAAGCCCAAGCGCGCGCCAGGCTGCCATCCCCAGCGGGGGCGCAGGAGGCCGCCGCCCTCCGTCAAGCCCTGGCCGACAGCCGCGCGAGAGCAATTCCTTCCCCGCCCGCGTGCGCCGAAGAAGCCGCAGCCCTGCGGCATCAGTTGGAGGCTAGCCGAGAGATGGCTGCGGCATCCCTCTATGGCGCGGGGGAAGGCCCCAGCTACCAGCCCTTCTATCACTCCGTCGCGCAGCCAGGCGGGCAGGCCCCGGCCTCGCCGCGTCGGCCGGCGGATCACTACCCCGCGTGGGTCCCAGCACCTCCGCCGCGCGCAGAGCTCCGCCACCCGGGATGGGTAGCCAGACGGCCCGCCGACGCCGTCCAGCACCAACTCGAGATCAGAACCTGCCAGCCATCGTCAAGCGCCCCGGGCCTCACCGACGTGTACAACCCGCTGAGCCCAGGGCTAGCGGCGACGCCATGGCCGAGCAAGTACCGGGCACCCAGTATCGCCAGCTTTGACGGGAACTCTGATGCCGTCGAGTTCCTTAGGGTGTACGAGACTGCTGTTTCCTCAGCAGGAGGCAATGAAGTGATCATGGCCAAGGGGCTACTGCTAGTGCTCTCTGGTCTGGCCAGGAAGTGGTACCTCGGGCTGGCTCCTCGCTCGATGTACTCATGGGAACAGCTCCGCGACAAGCTCACCAGCCACTTCATTGCCCATCGGAATAAGGAAGTCACCTCCTCGGACTTGTTCTCCCTCAAGCAGGCCCCCGACGAGTCGATACGGGACTTCACGCAACGCTTTGCTCAGGTGCAGTGCCAGATCCCGGACATCACCGACAAGAGCGTGTGCGAGGCAGCCCGCCACGCGATCTATAACCCCGACTTGGCAGGAAAACTCGACAGGAAAGAGCCCAAGTCGGTCGCAGAGCTGTACGAGATTATGCGCACCTATTCCAAGTCTGAAGACGGGAAAACCCGTAGGCAAGCAGAGGCACAGGCGCTTGCCGCCTGGACCGGGCCGAAAGTGGAAACCTACGACCGGCGCGCCAGGAGGCAGAAGGATGTGTACCACGTGGAAGAAGAGGAGCGTCGTCCCGCTAAGCAGGCGCGTAGCAGTGACCGGGGCCGCGAGCCGGGCCGCCCCGAGCAGGACTCCCGCGGCCACGGGTCGAGCCGTCCCGAGCGGGACTCCCGCAGCCAGGCTTACCCGCACGGAGGTCGCGGTCAAGGCCAGGGACACGGAAACAACTCTGGGCGCGGAAGAGGTAGTAACGACGGAAGCGGAGGACGAAGACCCGGCAGCGACAACCGAGTATTCTGTGAGCTTCACGGCTGGGTCTTCCACACCACCGCCGAGTGCGACCTAGTCGCCGCCGCCCGCGCAATCAAGCAGCGCGGGCTGGCCATGAGGGCCGGAGCCCCGCGACACGATCGCCCGCCAGCTCAAGAACATCAGGCCCTGCCGCCTCCGCCGCCGCTTCCGCTCCTTGGGGAGCCGCCGAAGCAAGCCGACGATCCGCGGCGCCGCGTCGTGCATGCCATCACTGGCGGCCATGCCCACACGTTCCCATCCAAGCGACAACGCCGGGCGTACACCCGACAGGTGCACCACATCAACTCGTCACCGCCCACCGAGCTACCTCCGTGGGTCGGCGCCACGGTGACCTTCGGCCCCGAGGACGCCGCAGGGATCAGCCTCCCCCATCACGACGCCCTCGTCATCTCGGCGGTCATAAACGACTGTGAGGTGCGTCGTGTCTTCATCGACGGAGGAAGCTCGGCGGACATACTATTCGCATCCACCCTCGCAGAGATGGGGATACCGCGGGCATGCCTCGCCCCCGCAGGCATCCCGCTCTTGGGTTTCGGAGGTGAGCCGGTCCCGGGGCTCGGGAAGATTGAGCTCCCGGTGGAGTTCGGAGAAGGGGAGTGTAAGCGGCAAGAGAAGATCGTCTTCGACGTGGTCGATCTCCCCTACCAGTACAATGTCATCCTTGGTCGGGTCACATTGAACAAGTTCGGTGCCATCCCTCATCACGCTTTCCTCTGCATGAAGATCCCGTCCCCGTGCGGTGTCATTACTGTCCGAGGCAACCAAGACTTGTCCCGCAAAATTGACAGCGACATCCAGGTAGCTATTCGCTACGTCCACACCGTTCACGATGAGGCCGAAGGCACGAAGGTCGCCCCAGGGGCTGTCGACCCCCCGACATCCGGATGGTGGGTCCCTAAGCCCAAGCCCGATGGCGAGACGTGCGCAGTGCCACTGTCGGAGGAAGACCCTGTCAAGACGGTGCTCGTCGGGGCGGACCTCGACCCGAAGGTCGCCGAGGCTCTGCTCAACGCGCTCCGGTCTGACCACGACCTCTTCGCCTGGGAGCACGAAGACCTCCCCGGCGTACCCAGGGAGATCATAGAGCACCGGCTGTATGTTAAGCCGGATGCACACCCTGTGAAGCAGAAGCTCCGGAGGATGTGCGCAGAGCGTCAAGCTGCGGCCCGTGAGCAAGTCAACAAGCTCTACAAGGCGGGGGTCATTCGTGAAGTCATGTACCCGGACTGGCTAGCCAACCCCGTCCTCGTCAAGAAGGCCAACGGGAAATGGCGCATGTGTGTGGACTACACCAACCTCAACCGTGCATGTCCGAAGGACAACTTCCCACTCCCGCGGATCGACCAGCTGGTCGATGCCACATCAGGATGCGAGCTCATGAGCTTTCTGGACGCGTACTCCGGGTATCACCAAGTATGGATGGCCAAGGAAGACGAAGAGAAGACGAGCTTCATCACGCCATCCGGAACGTTCTGCTACGTTCGGATGGCCTTCGGGCTCAAGAACGCTGGCGCAACCTTCGCGCGTCTCGTGTGCAAGGCCCTTGCGCCCCAGCTGGGGCGAAACATCGAGGCCTACGTTGACGACATCGTCGTCAAAAGCGTCCGTGCCGACACCCACGCCGCGGACCTACGAGAGACGTTTGACAACCTCAAGAAGGCAGGCATGAAGCTCAACCCAGAGAAGTGCGTGTTCGGAGTCCGGGCTGGGAAGCTCCTTGGTTTCCTTGTGTCGGCAAGGGGTATTGAGGCCAATCCGGCAAAAATCCAAGCCGTGCTCGATATGCGGCCGCCAGAGAACATCAAAGAAGTGCAGAAGTTGACAGGGCGTCTCGCCGCGTTGGGGAGGTTCGTCTCCCGCTCAGCTGAAAGAGGACTCCCGTTCTTCAAAACGTTGCGAGGATCCTCCGGCTTTGAGTGGACAAGCGAAAGCCAAGCCGCTTTGGAAGAATTAAAAGCGTACCTCACGTCGCCGCCCCTGCTACAAAGCCCCAGTCCGGGGGAGGCATTGTTGCTTTACCTCGCGGCCACCCCGGTGGCGGTAAGCGCCGTTCTCGCCAAGGAGAAGGACAAAGCCCAGCACCCCGTCTACTATGTATCTGAGGCGCTGCAGGGAGCAAAGGTGCGGTACACCGAGCTGGAGAAGCTCGTGTACGCACTCCTCATGGCGTCGCGGAAACTGCGGCACTACTTCCTCGCCCATCCGATCCGAGTGCCGTCGGCTTTCCCAATTAGCGAGATGCTTCGCAACAAGGAAGCATCTGGGCGCGTCGGCAAGTGGTCGGCCGAGCTCGCTCCATTCTCCATCGAATTCGTGCCGAGGATGGCAATCAAGTCACAGGTGTTGGCCGACTTCCTGGCAGAATGGGCCCCATCGGAGCGCGCCGCACTTCCGAACCCCTCCGACCCGCTGTGGACGATCTATGTCGACGGCTCGTGGTGCTCGGAGGGCGCTGGCGCTGGAGCAGTCCTCGAGTCACCGGAAGGCAACACCACCTCCTACAGCGCGCGCCTTGAATTCAAGACCACTAACAACGGAGCGGAATACGAGGCGCTCCTCCTCGGTCTCCGAAAGGCACGCGCCTCAGGCGTGCGGAGGATGGTCGTCAAGAGTGACTCGCAGCTCGTCACCGGCCATGTCGACAAAAGCTACCAGGCCAAGGATCCCGAGATGATCAAGTACTTGGCTCTGGCCCGGGCATTGGAGAAGCACTTCACTGGCTTCACCGTTCGCAGCATCCCGCGCGCTGCGAACGCCGACGCCGACTGCCTTGCAAGAGCTGCGAGCATGAAGACCGAGGTCCCCCAAGGAGCTTTCTATGAAGTGATCTCGGAGCCTGCCACCAAGGGGCTCCCCGAGGTGTGCCTCATCGGGGAGCAAGACTGGAGGACTCCCATCCTGAGCTACCTCTCCGACGAAACAGAACCCGCCGACCCCGTGGAGACACGAAGGCTCAAGAGCCGGGCCCGGGGCTTCGTCATCCACAACGACGCCCTGTACAAGCGCGGGGTATGCGCGCCCTACCTTCGGTGCATCTCCAAGGAGGAAGGACTCGAGCTAGTTCGTGAAATTCACCAGGGGCTATGTGGGTCACACCTCGCTCCCCGCGCCTTGGTGGCGAAGGCGTTCCGTCAAGGGTTCTATTGGCCCACCGCCCCTCACGACGCCCAAAGCCTCGTCAGAACGTGCCCCGCGTGCCAATGGATGACGCGGGGCACCAGGCTCCCCGCCAACGAGCTGCAGCCCATTCCACCGTCGTGGCCATTGGCCCGCTGGGGCGTCGACCTCGTCGGCCCGTTCGGGTCGAGGAGTCACGGGTTCAAGTTCGTCGTCGTCGCCGTCGACTACTTCTCCAAGTGGATCGAGGCCGAACCCTTGTCCAAAATAACGTCGGCTGCCGTGCAGAAGTTCGTATGGAAGAACCTCATCTGCCGCTTCGGCGTCCCAAGGGAACTCACCGTCGACAACGGGACTCAGTTCGACGTGGCTCCCTTCAGGAGATTCTGCATCGGCCTCGGCATCAACTTATGCTTCGCCTCCGTGGCCAATCCGAAGGCGAACGGCGCGGTCGAGCGGGCCAACGGGATCGTCCTTTCGGGCCTTCGCAAACGCCTCTTCGACTTGCCCAAGGGCCTCTGGGCTGACGAGCTCCCTAGCGTCTTGTGGTCCACCCGCACGGCGGCCAGCCGGGCCACCGGCCTCACTCCCTTCAAGTTATTATATGGAGAGGAGGCGGTGACCCCCGAAGAAATCAAGACCAAGTCCCTGCGCACCACGACGGCCATTGACGGAGATTCCCATGAGGTAGCCCTCGACACGCTCGACGCTGCTCGGCAGGAGGCTGCTTTCAACATTGATCGGTACCAGGCCACCATGGCAAAGGCGTACAACAAGACTGTCCACCCGCGACCCATCCACGTTGGCGACCTCGTGCTCAAGAAGAAGGCAAACCCAGAAGCCGACGGCAAACTGAGCTCAAAGTGGGAAGGACCATACGAGGTGGTCCGCGCCACCCGGCCGGGAGCATTCCGATTAGCAACCCTCGAGGGCAGCGAGCTAAAGCACAGCTGGAACGCTGACAATCTCCGCAAGTACTATGTGTAGCTATAATCCCTCTAAGTATGGCCGCTGCGTTGGCATGTTTTGTATTTTGAATAGTCCGGCGGGGGGAAGGCCCGCTGCGTCGGTCACTGCCCCCGCTCATTAGTTCACTTAGGGAAAAGTCAGCATATCATGCGTCACCACCTTTTGTAATCGGCCTTGGCACCACCAAGTTGTTAAACCGTAATGGAAAACTCAGCACTACGGCACCACACCCAAGTGACAAGTTCCACCTACTCCGTCCGGGACAGAGTGTCCCTTCCCTCCGGGGTCGCGCGACGAGAGCTCCCCGTGATGTCGAGCCTACTCCGTCCGGGACAGAGTGTCCCTTCCCTCCGGGGTCGCGCGACGAGAGCTCCCCGCGATGTCGAGCCAACTCCGTCCGGGATAGAGTGTCCCTTCCCTCCGGGGTCGCGCGACGAGAGCTCCCCGCGATGTCGAGCCACCTCCGTCCGGGATAGAGTGTCCCTTCCCTCCGGGGTCGCGCGACGAGAGCTCCCCGCGATGTCGAGCCACCTCCGTACGGGATAGTGTCCCTTCCCTCCGGGGTCGCGCGACGTGAACTCCCCGTGACGTCAAGCCAAGCACTTGCGTTATGGTGAGGCAGGAACGCGTTCGTACGCGTCATCAAATGCCAAGTATTTCTAAACTAGGGACGAGTGCGGTGCCACGTACCCGTTGACGCCTTTTATTTCTTTATTATTTCATTCTACAATCGCTCTCAAGCACGCCATCGAGCGCTTAATGTTTTTGGATGCGAGGGGGTATAGCACCGCCCTCTCACACACCTAATACAGGTCAACACGCCGATGCGCCCGCAAAGAAAAACTCAAACTTATTTAAGAACACCTAGCCAGGTCCGCGAGAAACACCGCGATCTCCGCCTCGCTCAAGACATGCACGTCGTCATCTTGTCGCTCAGCCTTGGTTAACCGGCATGAAGCGTAGCACTTGCTGGACTCGCGCCTAGCGGGTGCCGTCCCTAGGCGCTCCGCGGCAGCTTTCCATCGAAAGTCGTCACCCTGCGAGCCAGATAACAAACAATTCACAAGATGCAAAGGCAAAGTCGGGCAATTTTCTGGATTTTCATTAATAACTAGCAAAGTCGCTTGAGAGTTACAAAAGAAAGTCCGACCATGTAAACCCTAGCAAAAGACGGGCCACCAGACAAAGGGGCTCTCGTCGACACGGCTACAACCCTAGCAAAAGAGCACTACAAAGACTAAAGCAAGTCCTAAGCTATGCAGAAAGCGAAACCAAAGGGCGGCACAAACTCGGCAACATAGACACGACGCGCAAAGCCAAGCGGCGAGCCTCACACCTGCGGAGGCAAGAACGGCTCGCCAAGGGGCTCCCTCCGACGTCCCGCCAGAAGACCCCCCAAGGAAGCGCGCCTTCCAGAGTGCAGCAAGGTACTTCACGCCGCGCTTGTCCCACACCTGGGACAAGAAGGCCCGAACGCCATCCCGCACGAGAGGCCGAGAGTCCAAGATGGTCCGCTTGCTCGGAGCCACGTACGCCACCGCCTCAAACTTCCCCGCTGGATCGCAGCCAGCCTCGCGAAGACAGACGAAAGCCAGCTCGGCGCAAGCCTGCGCGCAGTCCCGCGCGTGCACCGGGATCGCGTCCCTCGAAGCAGCGGCAACCGCAACCGCCCACCGCAGTCGGGCGGCCGTCGCGTCCTCGCCCGAGAGGTCGGGGGGAGCGGCAGAGATGCCGAGGCCACTGCCCAGCTCGCCGACCTCCGTGGCAACGGACATCGCCAGCACGTCAGCCTCCTGCCGCCGGCCCTCCGCAGCCGCGCGCTCGGCCTGCAGGGCGCAAAGCTCGGCGCGGAGCAAGGTAATGCTGTTCTCCGCCTCGGCCAACTTCCTCGTGGCCTCCGCAGCATCGGCCTTGGCGATCTTGGCAATCCCCTTCTCCTCCCGGACTCGAGCACGTGCGCCCTCGATCGCAGAACCGTTCATCTCCAGGAGCCGCTCGGTCGCGAGGAAGCCCTAGGAACGCGAGCCAAGAGTCAATAGCCATCGAGAGGACGAAAGGTACAAGCGACTCGAAAAATCAAACACTCAAGAATACCTTCAGCAAGGCAGACTTGGAAGCATCGCGAACCTCCGTAAGCGACATCCCGTCGAAAGCAACGTCAAGGTCGGCCGGTGAGATCCGGAGCGCGGCGTCGTGGTAGAAGCTAGCCTCGACCTCCGAGTCGGCGAAGTGCCCCGGACGCAGTCGTCCGGCCACCAACAAGGCACCCGGGACAGCCCCGCTGCCTCCGTCACCGTCAGAAGCTGGCGCGCAGCGGGCTGGTGGAGGTGGCCTGGCGGAGCGGCTATCTCCAGGCTCGGCGACTGGGGAAGACGGCGCCAGGTGCGCCGCCGAGGACGTCGTCGCTGCCGCCGCCCCTGTGGCGACAGAGGTGCCCGTGTCGACCTCAGCCATCCTGTCTGCGCCAAAATCAAAGCCGCTGGAGGAAGCCGTGTCCGGAGGGCGAGAGGGAAGGCCGCCGCCTCCTGAGTCCTCGGGTGCGTCATCGGACTCGTCGTCGCTGTCTTCGTAATCCTCGGTGCTCGACTCGAGCTCAAGCGGGACAGGAACCCCCATCGGGCCCTTTCCAAGTCCGGGGCGTCGGCGGGGTAACTCGCGCTGCGGACTCAGGGACCGCCCGTCGGCCGTGGCAGTAGCCGGCAGCCCGCAGGCTCGGATCCTCCGGGGTGGCGAGATCGACGAGTCCGGCCGCGTCCGCTTGGCCCCGGCGGCTTCCTCGGCAGAAAGAGGTGACGGCCGCTCGGGCACGGCCCACCCGAAGGCCGTGCACGCCCGGTTGCGTCGAGGCTCCTTGATCAACAACGTCACATCCGCAGCCTCAACCTTGGAGTAGCGGCCGAGTAGCGCAACGGCCGCCTCCTCTCCTTGCCTCAAAGAGGAGTCTGCACAACCGAGAGAAAGGAGAACAAGAAAAGGGCATAAGATTGAAAGGAACAAATAACCTCAACACGACGGAAGCTACTGATGCGAAGAACCCGAAGTCTTACATATCGTAGGGAGGTACTTCCCCAGTACCCGCAGGCCATGCGGATCTCCCCGGCCCTTCGGTAGCAACCGCAATGTCCAACCAGTGGCCAGCGGCGAAATCCCCAGCAGGAGATACTCCTCCACCAAGTCTCGCACACTCAGCGCGAGGGCCAAGCGCTGGAACAAGATCCGTTGCGCCTCCCCACTCCCGGTAAGAGCCGGGGGCGTGATCACCGGCGTCGGGATGCTCGACGTGCATAAAAAGCCCGAGTCATGGACTCGACAATAGAACCACGCATCCCGCCAATCGCCCCACTTGCCTTTGACAGCGAGGGCCGGAAACTCAAACTTGGCGCGGCTGCGACGGCGAGCGAAGCTGACCGTCCCGTACATCGAGTATAGCTTCCCCGTCGCCTTCGTCCTCGTCACCACCGCCTGGTGGTTCCAAGCGAAGACCTCCGCACGGCCGGCCGTCTCCAGACTCCGCATCGCCCACTCAAAAGCCGCCAGCCGGACGAAGGCAGAGGGATGGAGGTCGGAAACCTCCAGGCCGAACAACGTCAGCACCTCCCGCAGTAGCGGGGCAGCCGGAACGCGAAGCCCAGCATCGAACTGAGCCGCAAACACCACGATGCGTCCCTCCGCTGGCTCCGCTCTCACCGCTGAGGATGCCGGGAGCTCGACGCCGTACGGGCCGTCGGGATCCAGGATCTTGCCCTCCGCCACCAGGCGGTCGACGAGCGCCCTGTCCACGCTGGAGGGGCCCAAGTAACGGGAGTAGTCCTTTTCCGTCAACTCAAGGGCGGCGATCACCCTGCCCTTGCGTTGGGTCGCTGAAATCTCAACACAACCGTCGCTCGTCGGCACGTCGCACGTCGCACGTACGGCACGTCACAAGTCACAAAGTCACTCGTCGCACGAGGTCGTTCGTGCGCCGTCTTCGTTCGCCCATGCGTCGCTCGTCGGCACGTCGCACGTCGCTCGTCGCACGAGGTCGTTCGTGCGCCGTCTTCGTTCGCCCATGCGTCGCTCGTCGGCACGTCGCACGTCGCTCGTCGGCGCGTCGCACGTCGGCGCGTCGCTCGTCGGCGCGTCGCACGTCGCTCGTCGCTCGTCGGCGCGTCGCACGTCGCATGTCGCACGTCGCTCGTCGCTCGTCGGCGCGTCGCACGTCGCTCGTCGCACGTCGCACGTCGCACGCGTTCGTTCGCGTGCGTGGTCGCCTGCTCGTCGCCGCACTCGCGTTCGTTCGCGTGTGCGCTCGTCGGCTCGTCCGTCGTTCGTCCGTCACTGCATGCGCGCTTGCCCACGCACGAGTCGTCCGTGCTCAGCGCCGAGGCGTGGTCCGGAAGGCCAGCAGAGGAGCTCCACCGGCCAAGGCGCCCGGAGAAGTGAGCCGAGGGCGGCAAGCCTTAGCACGGCGGCCGGGCTGCGGCGGCGGTGGCCCGCGCGGCCCCGCTGAGCCCCGCTCGGGCCCGCTCCGCCCGGGAACGGCGAGGGGGCGACGAGGGCGAGCCGGGCGGGGGCTTGGCGGCGCCGGGGCCCGGCGGGATCGGCGGCAAAGGCGGCGGCGGCGGGCCGAAGGGAGGCGTCCGGCGGCGGTGGCCCGCGCGGCCCCGCTGAGCCCCGCTCGGGTCCGCTCCGCCCGGGAACGGCCGGGGGTCGACGGGGGCGAGCCGGGCGGGGGCTCGGCGGCGCCGGGGGCCCGGCGGGATCGGCGGCAAAGGCGGCGGCGGCGGGCCGAAGGGAGGCGTCCGGCGGCGGTGGCCCGCGCGGCCCCGCTGAGCCCCGCTCGGGTCCGCTCCGCCCGGGAACGGCCGGGGGTCGACGAGGACGAGCAGGGCGCGGGCTCGGCGGCGCCGGGGTCCGATGGGGCCGGCGGCGATTTAAAGGAAGCGGCCGGCGGCGCGTTGTGGAAAACAGAGGAGAGGACGCGGCGGTGTGTGTATGCGCGGCAGAAAAAAAAAGGGAAGGCGCCCGGAGAAGGGAGCTTGAGATGTCCGGCCCCCTCTTTTATACACTCGGGTAACCTAGAGGCAAGTGGGCCGCGGCCCATTAGGCATGGGAGGCCGGTCACTGCAAGAAAATTAAAATGCGCGGCATGGAATTCGAACCCAGGACCGGCCGCTGGATTGTCCAGAGCGCGAGCCAGTTGGTCTGTGCGTGTTCGTTGAAACATTGGCAGATATCTATTAGTTAGGTTGTGCAAGGGGAGAGGTAAAGGTAAATAACAAAATTAAAAGTGCGCGGCCTGGGATTTGAACCCAGGACCTGCCGCTGGAGGGTTAGCGACGTGAGCCGGCTGGTCTAGGCATGTGTTGTTGAAACATTGGCAGATATTTATTAATTAGGTTGTGCAAGAGGAGAGGTAACGGTAATAGAATAAAAGGGCATGCGCATGACCAGCCTCTGCCCAAGAGCCTGCTGCCCTAAGTCCTAGGGAGCGCCGCCCTAACTTTTCACCGCTGTCAGTCATCGTCACCGCCGAGCCATGAGCCGCCGCTCTCCCGTCCGAGCTAGCCGATGGCCCAGAAAAGAAAGAAGAAGAAAGAAAAGAAGAAAAAGAAAAAGAGGAGAAAAAGAAAGAAGAGAAAAGAAGAAAGAAAAGAAGGAGAGGGGAAAAATTGTCTCGTCGAGCACCTCCCGGGAGAAAATTACGATTCCCGAAGGGTCGTCGATCTGGCCTGCGCACCAACCCATTGGGGATTAGCGTGCCGGCTCGGACGGGCGCTATTCGACCGCCCCAACCGGCAAGGGGCTACTGTTGGAGACGGGTTTTCACGCTACCCCAGATCGACGCTGTTCAGGCTGATCGCAACGCCGTTAGGGTGCTTGTCGACATTCTCTGTCGTCAAGGCTGTCCCCAACGCGCCCCGGCACAGCGTCAGGGTTATCCCCGACGCGCCCTCGCGCCGCATCGGCGCTGCCTCCGACGAGCTCTCTCGAAGATTCTCCCGAAGCCTCTCCCGAAGATTCCTCTAAAGATTCCCCTGAAGATGCCCGAGCATATTCCCTCAAGATTCTTTAGGGAGATGGAAATGACCATGGTGCCCCTGTAATAGTCTCTCCCTTTAGGGGCAAAATTGTAATCTCGGCTTTTTTCTCCCCCAACCCTATAAATACCCCCCAAGGGGTAGCATTTTGGGGATGCATTTTTTCATTTCTCTCTCATGTAAGCTCTCATTTTCATGCCCTAATACAAACACCGAACTACTTCGTCGACCGTCTCGTGTGTTCGCGCTCTCGCTCGTTTGCCCCTCGCACGCCCGGAGGTCGCTGTAGCCGACCGGGGGTGCCACAAATTCACTGTCTAGACTTGTATCTACGACAACTTTCAGAAAATCTTAACAAAGGCAGAATAGTAATTAGTGCATAATTGCACTGTCATTTGAGACTTCGGTGGTTACAATTGCAGAAAATTACGGGTTTTCTTCGTTAGAACTGTCCCTCTAACCAGCAAAGAAGGCAGCTAAGGCAGCAGGAAATACTCTGGTTTGTGGGAAAATGGGTATCTATATATTCAGCTTAAATGCATCAATTTGTGCTGGTCATTTCATCCAAAAATGCATCGAGATATGCTTATCCAAGATAGAAGGCACAAACCTGGTGAGGCTATATGGAGACAGAAGTGTGAAGATAAAAGTCAAGCCATACTGGAAACATTTACTTCAATTTCCGCTTTCTGTCATTTCAACTGAATCTTTTTTTGGACACACTAAATGCTTTACAACTAGTCAACTTTTTGTGTGATACCTAGTTGCACACATATACTTTGCTTAGCATCCTCCTCACATGAACACGGTCGATATTGCCTACTGAATAAGTGGGACAGGAGATCATAGAGAGAAAAGAAAGGAAAATATTTTGTCACAAACTTGTCGTGAACTTTGGTGCATATTTGTTTGTAGGTAGAAACACTGGTGCTACACTTTGCAGCAAGGCATATATCCATGGTGCTTCACTTTATACACTATATTTTTACCTTTTAGTGCTTTACTTTCTGACTATATGTGTGTATATAAATATACATGTAATTAGATTGGAGTTGTTTTCACAATTAAGTTTTGGTCTACAAAAAAGTGTTGATTCAACTATGTTCTTTTACAGGCTCGTCCCTGCGGGCCAGGTGTTGGAGTCGAGAACACAGATAACAGATCCAATGTGGTTGACGATGGAATTTTTGGGGACTATGTAAGCGCTTCCAGCAGTAGGGGTCTGGTAGCTTCTGGCCATTTTGAGTTCTGTCTTTTATGAACTCAACTGTTGAATGGTGTGAGCTGTGATTATCTATGAGCTTTGTTTATGTTACTCTACTGTGTAATATATGTATTAATGTATATCTAAGCTTAATCCAGTGATGATCGATGCTATTCGTTTGATGATCCAGATGTATCTGCTATCTGTGTGATGATTAATTGTTGATGCTATATGTGATGATTCTGTTTACTGAGTGATGCTGCTGTTATCTGAATCATATGCAATTGTGTTGTTTCACGTAGTGTTAAAGAAGCGAAATGTTTGTTAAAAAAAAGTCCACAGGATGTGCATGTGGTGTGCGCCTCCTGGACTCTTAAAAAGTTTTAAAAAAATCAAATGAGTCCTTTCTCTCTTCCACGAATTATTAATTAGTACAAAAAATTACAAATTATGCACGCGACAATTACGCCATGTTGGAAATTTTGTAACTTCGAGGAATTTTTGGAAGAATTGGTTAGCGAGGGCTTGTTTGAAACTCTGTACATCTATTTAGGAATTTCACAAAATAGGATCCCGTAGGAATTTTTCCTCTGGTTTACAAAATTAGACACACCAGTGGACCGGTGATGGGTGTGGAGATATCCACAAGTTGACCTATCTCGGTGCCTCTGTTTCCCAATTAAGATTACTCGGCATGCTCAAACATTGCTTTCTAGTTATGTAGATCAATAGCATACAAGCAGCTTAAGGATGATCAGGTGCACATTGAAAGCTATCCAACACATCTTTTGTAGCCCACACAATGAGTATAGCTCAAGCAACCAGTCTCAAATAAAACCCATGATTTACAAGAAGAAGGATATGTAACCGAGAAATCAGGGAATGGTACTTGGTTGAAGTAATCCCTAAGTTATGAAGCTTAATTTGGGTATGTTAAGTTAAATATTTCAAGCCAAGGCTCCCTAACGGACAAACCTAACTGTCATGATGCACACACCGTTTTTTGTCCTTATTAATGCTCTAGTGGTTTTAATTAATCTCTTCGTCCAAAAATACAAGACATATTTTGATTAGTTAAGCAAAGATTTGATCAAGAATTATCTTATTAATATACATTTTATGTGATACAAAATCATAATCATAAGTAAGTACTTTTGAATATGAATCTAATGATATCAATTGAATGTCACATAAATTATATAGTACTCCCTCCGTCCATAAATGTAAGGCATATTTTGATTCGTTAAGACAACCCTTTAATCAATGATTACTCTATTAATATATGATTTACGTGACATAAAATTGTTATCACTAGATTCATATTTAAAAGTACTTGCTTATGATTATGATTTTGCATCACATAAACCGCATATTAATAGAGTAATCATTAGTCAAAGTCTTATCTTAACAAATCAAATACGTCTTACGTTTCTGGACAGAGTGAGTAATAAAATATTTATTGGTGAAAATTTTGTCTTAACCAACTAAAATATTATATTTTTAGACGAAGAGAGTAGTGATCAGCTCCTTACCCAAGTTATTGATTAGCATGCTAAACAAAAGGAACGAACAAGTGGCTGACTCATGGGCCCGCGATCAACGTGTTCCCGACATTTGGCCCAACCGGACCACGAAACCCTAGGGCCACCACACAACTGAGCCCTATATATACACAACCGCCGCCCACCTTCCTCCTCCGCACTCCACACTCCACTCTCGCTCACTCCCCACTCCAAATTCCAAAACCCCAAACCAAACCCTCGCCTCCTCGCGCTCTCATCCCGCCATCGGCCTCGCCGCCGGCGTCCATGGCCGTCCCGACACCCTTCACCAACATGGATCCAGTCACCGCCGCCGACGCCCGCAGCAAGGGCCTCGACCCGCACGAGCTTGACCGCTGCATGGAGCAGCTGCTGACGTACATCTGCACCGAGCTCCTCCCCGACCTGCCCGTCTCCGAAATCGGGGAGCTCACCGCCCTCTCCGCCTCCGACGGCGTCGACCGCATCAGCGGCCTCCCCGACCTGCTCCTTCGCAACATCGTCTCCCGCCTCCCCGTCACGGACGCCGCGCTCACCGCTGTCCTCGCCTCGCGCTGGCGCCACATCTGGCTCTCCGCACCAGCCGTCCTGGTCGACGCCTACCTCCGCCCCGACGACTTCGGCTGGCCGCCCACGCCCGCCAACTCGCCGGCCATCACCGCCACCGTCTCCCGCATCCTCGACGCGCATCCGGGGCCTTTCCGCACCGTCCACCTCGTTTGCAGCCACATGAGCGCGTACCAGGCCCAGCTTGCGCGCTGGCTCGAGCTCCTCGCCGCCAAGGGCGTCCACGAGCTCGTCCTCGTCAACCGCCCGTGGCCGCGCGATGTGCCCCTCCCCGCCACGCTCTTCAGCATCTCCACCCTCACCAGCCTCTACATCGGCCTCTGGAAGTTCCCGGACACGGCCAGGTTCCCGCCCGGCGCCTCCTTCCCCTACCTCCGTGAGCTCGGCATCTGCAGCGTCGTCATGGAGAACCGAGACGTCGAGGTCCTCGTCGCCAGGAGCCCCGTCCTGGAGATCCTGAGCATCCAGGGGAGCATGGAGGGGCTGCGTCTCCGCCTCGTCAGCCAGAGCCTCCGGTGCGTGCAGATCTGCGGTTCTGTCGTGGAGAGTATCGTCGTGGTGAAGACCCCGCGCCTCGAGCGGCTCATCCTGGAGGGATCTCGGAATACCGCCGGTGGCTTGTGCACCAGGGTCAAGATCGGCGATGCCCCCAAGCTGCGCGCATTCGGAACCTTGGAGCCAGGAAATCACGCCCTAGATATCCAAGACACCATCATCACGGTACATCTCCCGTCTCCAATCTATACGTTTATTCAATTAGCAAATGTATCTGATTGATGGAGGTCAATGATTCTCAATGTGCGTTCCAGGCCGGGATAAAGGCGAGCGCAAGCGCCAGGGTCACAAGCGTGACGATCCTGAGTTTGAATGTGCGTTTTCGAAACTGCAATGATGCCAAGACGTTGCAAACCTTCCTCAGATGCTTTCCAATGTGGAGAGACTGCATATTAAGGTATTTGTCATCAATTCATGTTCTCCTTACATTCGTATTAATTTCCTCTAATGTTACATGGAATATTTGTTCCATCTGGGTAGGTTTTATTGCTTCCAGCCAGTGCCTTCCGATTGGTTGCATAGATCTTTCAAGTCCATTATCATCAGAGCTCTTTATGGTCTTTCTGGTTTCTTCTACTATGAAATGTGAATCCTGTGTGTAGTTATGCAAGCTAGTTTACGTAATTTGGCCATGTGCATAAATTAACTACATGACTAGGTATACTTGGCCAATTATGATATGCAACATCCGTGACAAATTATAGCTTAAACGCCAAGCATTGCCATTTATTCTCAGCTATCAGGTCTTCTGTACACACATAGACTAGAGTACACAATTAGAACTCTGGGGGTTTCATGTTCATCTGTTTATGTTATGACATTTGGTTAAGAAAGTTTTCTTGTGGCACAATGTTTATTATGCCTGATTTCTACTGCTTCGCTTCTTGACTTGTGTTCATGCTAGCTAGTAGCATCCGTGCTATGGATATTGTGAGAGACATGCATTGCTTATTTCAGACTGAAGAAAGTTACACATAATAAACTAGCACATTGCTGCCTACAGTTTCTCAGAGGTCTGCGTGGTATATCGATAATATCATATTGATGCTACTACATTAGCTGCATTATATCAGGAACTTATCTCCCATTAGTTAATTGTAGAAAGAGGTTGTCATGTCTCACATCTGGAAATTTGTCTTAACGAACATATCTGGCAAAATGTGCACATGGTTAAGATCCTCACTCTATTGTAGACTGAGCTCTGCAGGCTCATGAGAGGCTGCATACTGCATACAACACCTCAGTTCTTGTTTTTCCTCTGCACTACTAGGCTACTTGGTAGATGGTAGTTTCTGCTGGTTTCATGCATGGATGTATTGACTTGACACTTCTTCCACATATCAGATCTAGCATTTAGTTATGTACAGCGTTTAGTGTTGAGCACTTAGCAGTTATTACTGCATGTAATTTCTGAATCTCTGCTGCAAAAAAGGTTTGCTCCCTTTGTTCACAAAAAGTACTTTCATAATACTGTTACCTTTCATAACCTTTTCTTTCCAAACGGCTAATGCAAACTACGGGCCGATGTATCTGAGCTAATTCATGTTTTGCTTACATTCTTAATCAATTTACTCTAGATGTTACATGGAATATTTATTCCATCTAGCAGCAGATTTTATTGCTCACAGCTTATTTGTTCTCATTAATTTGCATAGATATATCAAGTCAATTATCATCAGAGCTCTTTATGGTCTTTCTGTTTTCTTCTACTGTGAAATGTAAATCCTGTATGTAGTTTTGCAATGTAGTTTAAGCAATTTGGCCATGCATAAGGATGATAACATCAGCTACATGACTAGGCATACTTGACCAATTATGATATGTAATGTAACATCCTTGTTCAATTACAGCTTACACGCCAAGCCTTGCCATTTATTCTCAGCCATCAGGTCTTCTCTACACACATAGACTAGAGTACAATTAGAATTCTGGGGTTTGCATGTTCATCTGTTTATGTTATGACATTTGGCAAAAAAAAATTCTTGTGGCACAGTTATGCCATTATCTTGATTTTTATTGCTTTGCTTCTTGACTTCTAATATGTCCAGATCTTTTTTCTTGTCATAATGTTTCTCATCGTGTTCATACTAGCTAGCGCTATCCTGCTGTGGATGTAGCAAGTGACATGCAGTGCTTGTTTCAGACTGATGAAACTTGGACATAATAAACTAGCACATTGCTGCCCGCAGTTACTTGGAGGTCTGTGGGTATACCATAATACCATGTTGATGCTACTACACTAATTGCATCATATCAGGCAATTATCTCTGATTAATTAATTGCAAAGTGGTTGTCATGCTCACATCTGGAAATTCGTCTGGAAGAATATATTTGGCAAATATGCACATGGTTAAGAGTTCCACTGTAGACTGAACTCTGCAGCCTCACTTTTTAACTTGTTTTACGTGAATGATAATCATGAGAGGCTGCATAGCGCATACACCAGCTCAGTTGTTGTTTTTCTGTACTACTAAGCTACTCGGTACTTTGTGCTAGTTTCATGCATGGAAGTATTGACTTGTCGTATCTCCCACATATCAGATCCAGCATTTAGGTATGCATGAGTGTAATGTACAGTATGTGTTTCACGATATATGTTGAGGCTTCCTTTATATACAGAACCTGCTACCTTCCTCTGATGCTACTACCTGCGTACCAGCATTATATTTTAACATGATCCATCATAGCTGAACTTTTGAATGATTTAATTGATTTTTGCAGTCTGGAAAATGTGATCAACCCACTGGCAGGCTCAACCTCAAGTTCTGGGAGTTGGCCAGTCCCATTGAAAGTGTCAAGTCGTGCATCAAGTCGATGTCTTTCCGTGAATTCCGAGGGGAGCAAGGTGAGGTCGCCTTCCTCAAGTTCTTCTTCCTGAGTGCGCAGGTGCTCAAGAATGCAGTGATTGTGATGGCCAATCCAAGGTTCACACCGTTTTCGAAAGATGATGCGTTTTTCAGACTAAAGAAAGCTTCTGCAAAAATGGCCAGTAAGTCCTGCCAAGTGGTGTTCCTTGGGAGTAACGGTCCTGAAGGTGGTAAAGCATGGAGCTTTCAGAGAGGAACTGACTTCTCGTTGGGGGACCCTTTTTCAGCAGTGGAGTTTCTGAGCTAAGCTTAATATCGTGGAACAGTGGAAGTTTTTTGGATGTGAACTACGAAGCATGGTATCTGCATCTTTTGCTAGCTGTGTCCTGACTTTTGCTGGTAATCACAGTGCAAACTTTGTGTTAGATTTGTGGCTTGATGTCTGTGGGAATCAGAAATACTATGAACTGATATTTTGCTTGCCATGTAACCTGTGTTCAGTTTCCCGAAGTATGCTCCTTAAAATATTTGTTCCATCTGGCAGCATGTCTCATTGATTCCAGATTGTGCATCCTGTCATTTTGATTGATGTTACAAATAAAGTACCATCAAGCACTCTGGTCTTTAGGCATGCATTATGGTGATATCATATCGTTCAACGGCACGACTAGACATCCTTGACCGTGACTTAAACACCAAGCCTTACCATTTCTTTTCAGGCCTTGTCTACATATTTCGAAGAGACTAGACTAGCGCAGTTCTTGACAAATATAATTTTAGGGGTTGCATGTTACTCTCTTTTATCTTGTAACATTTCGTAAGAAAATGTTGATCTTGCACACAGTTATGATGCCATTTTGTTGATTTATAATTCTGTATTGCATATTGCATCTTGTATGTCACACTTTCTTCATGTTGGTTCTCTCGTCGTATCCATATAGACCATACGTATAAAGCAGTATTTAAGCACCTTGTGCTTGCCGTTCTAATTTACTCCATGTTACCTTGTCGATTATATAAGATACTGTAGAGTATTTATGCTTGGTTCCTGAATGTATCTGCTCTCTATTGTACTTATTTTTATGCACCTGCTTGAATCTACTATAACTAAATAGCTAAGCCTCCGCTAACTATTTTGCATGCACTCTTATTCAGCCACATCACCCGAATACTTTCAGCCATCAGATTAGGCATGAACGGTTTGATCTCGAGCCCAACGCCTAATCTCTTCCAACCCCACCCCACTTACCCTGTCGTCTCTTCGTCTCCCTTCTGGATCCTGGGCCTCTCCCACGACCAACCTCCGCAGCCCCCCGTTTCCTACTGATCCACCGCCGGTGAGGCCGCACCGCTTGCTCATCACGCACTCCCGTTCTCCTCGTCGCCGTGTCTCCTTCCTCTGCCAGTTCTCCTGGCCCTGATCATAGGCACGTCTCCGTCCATCTCATGGGGAGTCTGCCCTGTTCTCGCCGCAGACTTGGCTCCACCGGACGACCTCGCCGCCTCCGTCCTTTCCGCAGGTGCCACCTTCCTCCCTCTGCTTCCCGTGCTCCCTCCTCTAATATGCGATCTGTGTCCCTCGACCTCCTGATGTGCCTCTTCCTCCCCTCTCTTTGCTCTCTCAACTGTTTCAATCCCCCAATCCTTGTGGCGGACCCAGGAGTTTGTCGAAGCCTGGGCAAGGCCTAAGTGCAAGTGACTTCGAAGGTGCCATGCATCTCTTTGTTCCCGTTTCTGCCGACACCAAATACTCGCCATCGCTGGAGCGTCGGTCTCTGCCACTCTCTGGTCTCACACACCTCACCGCTTGACCGTTGCCGCAGGTACAACACCGATGATCCTTTGTCTTCTTGATCGATCAATGGATCTGATCGGGTATGCGTATGGTTAGTCACACGTTGGCCACTTATAAGTCAGGCAGCCAAGCCCAGTTAATTGCTTTAATTTCTAAGGGCCTAACCGTCTAACTCCAGGCCAAATAACCCCGCCTAACTTACCCTGGTCGTCTTCCTCGATCCCGTCGTCACGCTCCGGCGACTGCGACGATGCCATCCGAGGGACAAGCAAACAAGAAGTTGATCGGCATTTCTTCAATCAAATAATATTACATAGTGTTGTTCTAAGCTCGCCCCAAAAGCTAATCCATGTCTTTGTTTAACAAGAATATTCCATCTCGCACGGCAGGCAGCAATCACTGTCGTCCTAGCCCAGAATCTTAACAGTTTACAATAGTTGAGACGTCTCACCTATATATAGTCCACATTACATCCACAATTATCATCAGACAAAATTTGTACAACCACCACATCACACTCCACAACATCAACCCCATGGCTAGTTACTCTTTTGGTTTGCTGGCAATCATAGCGTGCTCCTGCGCTCTTAGCGCTCTGGCGGCACGGGACCTCGATGATCGGTTCATGGTCGAGAGGCACGATCAGTGGATGGCCAGGTATGGCCGCGTGTACAAGGACGCTGCCGAGAAAGCAGGGCGGTTGGAGGTGTTCAAGGCCAACGTTGCGTTCATCGAGTCTGTGAACGCAGGGAACCACAAGTTCTCGCTCGAGGCCAACCAGTTCGCCGATCTCACCGATGATGAATTCAGGGCTACCCACACTGGATACCGGCAGATCCCTGCTAACAAGGGACGGACGACAGGGTTCAGGTATGAAAACATCAGCCTCGACGCCCTCCCAGCGTCCGTGGACTGGAGGACCAAAGGCGCGGTCACTCCCATCAAGGACCAAGGGCAATGTGGTATGTTCATATTCATATGAACTGTAGAATATGTGTACACGAACAAATTATTATTCCTTTATTATGTCTAGCTGAATAGTGACTAGCTAATTACTGTACTGACTACTGACTCCTGTGTTATGTGGAATATTTCAGGGTGTTGTTGGGCGTTCTCCACGGTGGCCTCCATGGAGGGCATCGTGAAGTTGAGCACCGGGAAACTGATCTCACTCTCGGAGCAGGAGCTCGTGGACTGCGACGTGGACGGCATGGACCAGGGCTGCGAGGGCGGGCTCATGGACAACGCCTTCGAGTTCATCATCGACAACGGCGGCCTCACCACCGAGAGCAACTACCCTTACACCGCCTCCGACGGCAGCTGCAACTCCAACAAGGAGTCCAAGGCCGCCGCCTCCATCAAGGGGTACGAGGACGTGCCGGCCAACGACGAGGCATCCCTGCGCAAAGCGGTGGCCGCCCAGCCTGTGTCCATTGCTGTCGACGGAGGGGACTCCCTCTTCCGGTTCTACAAGGGCGGCGTCCTCTCCGGCGCGTGCGGCACGGAGCTCGATCATGGGATCGCGGCGGTCGGCTACGGCGTGGCAAGCGACGGAACTAAGTACTGGCTGATGAAGAACTCGTGGGGCACGTCGTGGGGCGAGGATGGGTTCATCAGGATGGAGAGGGACGTCGCCGACGACGAAGGTCTGTGCGGTCTCGCCATGCAGCCTTCTTACCCGACAGCGTAGCTTGCTTCATTGTTGATCGATATTAGCTTTCGCGCCTGCATATATATACCACCTGCATGATTGTGTAAAGCACTATGTGTCTGTGCATGTTCATGTATATAAAACATGTGTGACAAGATAGTTATCCATGAATGTTCATAAGAAAGTTTGATGGATTTGTTCCAATAGTTCATATGTGAGATTCATGTAGTTCGTATGAAGTGTGTTAAGAGTTAGGATTATTTGTGATTCGTGTGAAACAATGAACGTATCGACCTCAAGGTTTTGGCTACTGGTTTGAAAAAAAATACTAGATGGGGCCAGTAGATTCGGTTACCGGGTTACCTGCCGATAACTAGAATTTTACCGCTTGAAATAATCAAATATTCAAATGACAGAATTTACAATTTGCCAAACTTATCCAAACAGGGATTTTTTTTCCCGGTATCTATTTTCCGGTTACTGGCCTGTAACCAAAACCTCGTCGACCTTACTTTCATTGTCCTTACACTATGGGGACATAAAAATGACCCAGTAGAAGTGTAGAACCACAAAACGGTAAAAACAGCACATTGTTTATCTTTACTGTCTTTTAGCACAATGTTTTACTTCTATATAGTCAACTCTATTTTCATTTCTCTAGTGGAAGCTGGCGAGGGTGTTCCTAGTCCTATATTTTCAAGAGAAAACCTAAACAAAAAGCATGCATAGAGTAAAAACAGCAGTGATTACCCTCAAGTCACCAACAAAGACAATACATTGGATTTCTAATTTGATAAATATTTGGCTGCAAAATCGGCAATGTTCTTGTCAGAGGTCCCGCTTTCCTGCATTGCCTCCTTGGCCTTCTCCATCCACTTGGCAGCATTCCTCTTGTACTCCTTCCTCCCTCCAGCAATCACCTCCTTGATGCACCTCTCCACCTCTTCCCTCCTCACCAAGTCTTTCTCGTCCCGACGAGCACGCAAGCCAATCCCCCATGCGCTCTCCACATACTTTGCGGTGGTTGGCTGGTCCGCCCATTGTGGTATTGCGACCATCGGTACACCACTGACAATCGCTTCGGTTGTCGAGTTCCATCCACAGTGCGTCAAGAAACAACCTGCATCATGACGAGTGCAAGCTTAACTTCCATTCCTTGGCACTTGGCATATTTCAGATTAACGATTGTTTGCCTTCTTGCTACATATGTAGAGTTTGAGTTCATTTCATACCTGTGGCCTTATGTGTCAATACCTCCAGCTGAGGGCAAAAAGGAACAATTAGGCCGTTGCCGTTGCATTTGTCACGGAGTTCTTCAGGCAACTTATCTGCCTCGGTGGAGCTCAACACCCAAAGGAAAGGCTGTCCGGAATTGCACAATCCATAGCCTAGCTCCTCTAGCTGTGTCGTGTTAAGGTTGGCGACGGTCCCATAGGACGCGAGGACTACAGAGCAAGGAGCCTGCTTATTCAGCCATGCCATGCACGGAGCAGCGCTTGAGAAGAGGTTGAAACCGTAGGTCATGTTCAATGGGAGACGATCATCGTCTAGGTAGAACGACGGCAATGTCGGGCCGACAGTCTTTGCGCGCCATTTTGATTCCATGTAGTCTGCCTCCTGCTCAGTCAGAAAACATGTAGCTGAACTCTCCGTGCAATGGCGTGGCTACATACAACTACATATACATTTTTATTTGAAAATAGCACATTTGATATACAATTCTAAATGATTATGATTGAAAATACAACATTATTTGTTATACAATTTAGCTGCAGTATCAAAGTTTTCCTAACATTGTTTCAATAATAGCATGCCAAATTTTCTTGTTCAGTCATCCATAGAGGCTGTCATGTAGCCCAATGTGTAATTTTCAAAGCATAAGCTGATGTCCAATGCTTGTTCATTCAACTTAATGTCAGCTGATCAAAACAGCATACAGGTGGTGCTCACCTTTGGCTCGAGATCACGGAAGGAGTTGACGAGCACGTCGTCGGCCTCCTCCAGTCCGTCGAATTGCCCCAGCGCCGACTCCGTGCCCGCCGGGTACCACTCCGGCGCCGCCACGAACGGTGGCATATCGTCCGGTTCGAGCTCCACGCTGAGCCTCCCCCGCAGCGCGCTCCCGTCCGTCAACGGCAGCGCCAGTCGCCCTGCGTACACCTCGCCGTAGATCATGTCCACCGCGCACATCTGCGTCAGGAACGCGGCCGCGGCCACGCCGGCCTCCCGCGCCACCCGGCGCGCCCACGGCAGGTGCGAGTCGTACAGAAGCACCCTCACGGGCCGCCCCGCCAGGGCCTCGTCGGCGAGGAGCCGCGCCAGCGTCTCCGACCCGACGGCCTCCATCGTGCGCACGTACTCCGCGATGTCCGGGCACGAGGCGATCCCGCCGGCGTCGAAGCCGTCGGAGATGGCGGCCACGGGGAAGGGGCACCCTGCGGTGGTGGTGGTGGAGGTGGTGGAGAGGACGTGGCGGGTGACGACGAGGGTGGGGCGGAGGCCGTGGTAGGCCAGCCGGTGGCCGAGCTGAAGCATCGGGTTGGCGTGGCCCTGCATGCCCGGGAACGGCAGGAGCAAGACATGGCCGCAGCCACCGCCGCCGCCGCCGCCGCCGCCGCTGCCTTCGACGGCGGTGTTTGCGCTGTCCATTGTGCGGTGTGAAGTCTTGGTTTTATTTTTTGCTTGCTCGCTGGTCCGCAAGGGGGAATTAAATAAGTGATGCGATGAAGTGGCGCGCAAGTTGTTCTACTCAGATCAAATGGGTTGCAAGTTCGATTTCGCTTTGACTTGAGTTAGTGACAGTTACAAGCACAGCTCGCAGGATATGCATGCATGTGACCGTGTCATGGATAGACCTGCAAATCAGTCCAGTCCGAGCGAGCTATAGAAAAGTCCTATCGGGGTTTTTTATAGCAACTTTCTATGTCAACAGTAACTGACTTTACGGTGCAAATTTAACGGTTTTTCTAGATAACCAATCAATTTTTCTAAAATGCTGTAGATGATTTGAATCAACCTAAAACTATACATTCACTTTCCCATAGCCATAACAGTTTTTCTAGAGAACCAACCAACAACAGCTTTATAACAATCATAGCCCAACTAAACAGACCCTAAACTCGACTCGGTTAGTACTAGAGGCCCAGCAAACTCAATTCGAGATGATTTAGAGCATGTGCTACAAAGTTGGCTCATACTTGACTTGACTTGTAATAATCTCAAATCAGTTTCGAACATAAACAATAAAACTTTCGGTCATTTACTTGCTATACCATGAAACATTTCTGGACTAATTTAGCCAAAACAACTACACGAGGAGGCGACCTAAGGCTCACTGAAAATAACATCACTGCGGCGCATAATTTAAATATTAAAAGCGCTGGGATTATCCATTCTCCAAATAAAAGATAATGACTTTTACCCATCTATCTATTTATAAGTAATTTAGCATATGCAATTCACGTTTCATAAATAATATTACATGAATTATATATTATTTCAATGTCAATTAAAGCGCATCATCTCTATGGTCATTAACGTGGGGAATTTGTGAAGAGGGCAAAATAGAACAAATGATCAATTAACTATTCCTTAAATGAGGATATAACTCTTTTTAACTCTCTCATAATGCAATTATGAGGTAATTTATAAGATTCCAACTTAATTATGAGTCATTAGAGCTAATTTTATAAATGGATAAGATCGTGTGGATTTCACTAAACTTGTACCTTTTATAGTTATATAGATATATCTATCTATATGCACGTAAAAGGTTGAAAGATCATACATGTAAATATACAAGTTAAGAAATTACATGCATAGTATCAAATATTTGTTAATTTAAGCTAGTCAAAATCGAGTGAGCTGGCAGTGGCTTAAACTCAACTCGATTTGCAGCCGAGGTACGAAAGGTACTCATACCCTGTGCATATGCTTGCCGTAACGCTCCCTCCTTGCAATCCCACCCCGCCCTTCTTAACCAGTGTGCTGAATGCCGTTACTGCCGCTGCCCTTCTCCTCGGTCTCCGGTGGCAGTATCCACCGAATCCGCTACTGCATACCGTCATCTCCTAATCACTTCCTTTTTCATAGGGGAAAACCTTCTTCCAACTCAGCCTACTGGCAGTCCTCGTTGCGCCCCCCTGCCGCATCAGTCTCTGTCCGCCGGTCCAGCCGCTCGGGCCATCTCTCTAAGCTCACTGGAGGTCTTTGGCAGCCGGGACCCCCCACATCAAACCCTAACTTGTCAGGGGCAAGGCCCCAATTATTTCTGTAAGTTCCGTTTGAACTATTTCCTACCATAAATGATTCATTGTTTCCCCATAATACTCTCAATTGCTGATTAAATATTAGGAGTAAAAGTAAAACATAACAAGGATAGGAAAATAATAGGAGAGTGAAGTTCCGTAATTTCTACGGAGCAGTTTCCCGCTGATTTCCTATCCTGTCATACTAGTCAAACCGAGTTGATACCTGTGCTCTCCCTGCCCACAAAACCTATCACGTTCCCAAGCCTGCCATCACTTTCCGAAGCAGAGCAAAACAGAGCAAGTATTAAACTTGCGAGACACTCTGCTGAAGGCTGCTTATGTAGAAAGCGAAAGCAAAACATGACATCGAGAGCGTGAACACCACGTCCTCCTCCTCCGGTGAAAGCAAAAGAAAGAATGAAATAAAAACTAGGGAGACAAATGAAAGAGAAGAAGGAAAGAAAAATAATTGGAGAGCGTAAGTGCAGGAATCTACGTGAGCAGCTTCCCTGTGCTGTAATAATACTAGTACCAGTCAAAGCGAGCTCATGCTTGTGCTCTCCCTCCCTCACAAAACCTATCACGTTCCCAAGCCTATCGTCGCCTTCGAAGAAGAGTAAAACTGAGCAAAAATAAATTTTCTCGCCGCTCTCCTTCAACCCTGCAACGCCTATATATTCATGGAATTTATGCGCCCCCTGAACTGAAACCCAAGCAAAAGCAAAACAGAGACATGGAGAGCGTGACCACCTCCTCCGGCCATGAACACGGCGGCGCAGGCGCTCACGTCCTGCTGGTGCCGCTGCCCGCGCAGGGCCATACGAACCCGATGCTCCAGTTCGGGCGGCGCCTCGCGTACCACGGCCTCCTCCCCACCCTCGTCACCACCCGATACGTGCTCTCCACTTCCCCGCCCCCCGGCGACCCCTTCCGCGTGGCCGCCATCTCGGACGGCTTCGACGCCGGCGGCATGTCCTCGTGCCCTGACCCGGTCGAGTACTGCCGCCGGCTGGAGGCCGTGGGGTCCGAGACGCTCGCGCAGGTCATCGACGCCGAGGCGCGCGCGGGGAGACCCGCCAGCGTGCTGGTGTACGACCCGCACATGCCGTGGGCGCGGCGGGTGGCGCGGGCGGCGGGCCTGCCGACCGCCGCGTTCCTATCGCAGTCGTGCGCCGTGGACTTGATCTACGGGGAGGTGTGGGCTGGGCGCGTGCCGCTGCCGACGACCGACGGGAGCGCGCTGCGTCACCGGGGTGTGGTGAGCGTGGATCTTGGACCGGAGGACTTGCCGCCGTTCGTGGTATCGCCGAAGTTGTACCCGAAGTACCTCGACGTGTCGATCCGGCAGTTCGATGGTATCGAGGACGCCGACGACGTGTTTGTCAACTCCTTCCGCGACCTCGAGCCACAGGTGAGTCATGAGCGAATGACGCAATGGATGCTCTGCTCTCGCATGGTCCAGCCTCCATTCGCACCATGTACGTTGACCTGAGCTACACCTACCAAAAAAGATTTGACATACTCATATACACATATGATCGTCATACCGAGCAGGAGGCAGAATACATGGAGTCGAGATGGCGCGCAAAGATGGTCGGCCCGACATTGCCGTCCTTCTACCTTGACGACGACCGCCTGCCGTCGAACAAGGCCTACGGCGTCAACTTCTTCAGCAGCACCGCGCCGTGCATGGCATGGCTGGATAAGCAGCCCCCTTGCTCAGTTGTCCTTGCATCCTATGGGACCGTCTACAATCTGGACGCCGCCGAGCTTGACGAGCTTGGGAATGGACTGTGCGATTCCGGCAAGCCCTTTCTCTGGGTCGTGAGGTCCAGCGAGGCGCAAAAGTTATCTGAAGAACTCCGTGACAGGTGCAGGGAGAAGGGATTAATTGTGCCTTGGTGTCCCCAGCTTGAGGTCTTCGCACATAAGGCCATAGGTATGAAACTGATGAGAACATTTTGATATACAGTGCTACTAATACCTGGGAGATTTGATAACAACATTGCATTTTTTTCTTCAATGTGTAGGTTGTTTCTTGACGCACTGTGGATGGAACTCGACAACGGAAGCAATTGTTAATGGCGTGCCGATGGTGGCAATGCCGCGGTCGGCGGACCAGCCAACCACAGCAAAGTACGTGGAGAGCGCATGGGGCATCGGTGTTCGGATGCGCGCCGATGAGAAAGGCGTGATGAGAAGGGAGGAGGTAAAGGGGTGCATCGGGAAGGTGATGGACGGGGAGGGGAAGGACGAGTACAGCAGGAATGCGGCTAAGTGGATGAGGAAGGCCAAGGAGGCAATGAAGGAAGGAGGGAGTTCGGACAAGAACATTACTGAATTCGCAGCCAAGTATTTATCAAGTTAAATCATTATAAATCCAATTATCCATGCTTAATAATTAGCTGGCGACCACAACTCGGGATGATCGTATAGTGATCAGCAGACCCTGCAAGTGTTGAGAGGGGATATTATCAGCTCTCGGCATGATCTGAACAAAGCCAAAGTTTTCTTGCATTAGCAGCTTGTAACAAAGTCAAGTTTGTTGCATGATCTGAATGACTCTTGCGGCATTCAGACAGATGGTCAGTCGTCCGGCAATGCCGCCCCTCATCCCTTCCGCGCCGTGCACCAGAAGCAGGGCGAAACTTGCTAAGCAACCAGCCAACAAAGCAGGGGAACTTAGCTTCCCAAATCCGGCTGGAGTCTCCATGATGGAGAAAGCAAGAGCCTTGCTGATGCGAAAATTTGGAATTCTGGAGACAGAAAAAGACCCGGCGGCAGCTCACTTTGCCCGCTACAAAGAGCTATTCAAAGAGCCGCTAACTACAGACACAGTGGTCGCCTTCGCCACGCTTGCCGGCGCCCTCAGGAAGATTGATGTCAATGCAGTTCTCAGCACCCAAGCCTGAGCCCAGGGCAAAAAGACGCAGATGGTCTACAGACCTTATGTCCCCTCCATCTTTTATTGTTTCAGTTGTTCTCTCCATGGAGTTAGCCTCGTCCCTTGATGTTGTTCAGGCCTCCATGTTGAAGTTGATGTACCTCCTTTTAGTAAGACAGGTGTCCCCCTTCATCGCCAACTTGTTGGCCAGTCCGTCCCGGCGCTCACCTTCGATGTACGCTGTTGTTCTAAGCTATTTCTCCCTGCTCTCTCTTGTTTATCCGTCTTCGATCACAGGTTGGCACCGCCGAATCACCGTCTCGAACCTTAGCACACACAGGTCACACCACAGGCGCCTCCTCAACCCGCAATGACATCTCCTCCCATGAATCTTTTTTCCTGGAATGTGCGAGGTCTAAATAGCAACGCTAGAAAAGATGCAGTTAAGGAGGCAGTTCGCCAAAACAGAGCAAACATTGTATGTCTACAGGAAACAAAATTAGATGTCATTGATGACAATCTAATTTCCCGAACTCTAGGCAGGGAATTCCTAAACAACTATTGCTTCCTTCCGGCGGTTGGCTCCAGGGAGGGATCCTGCTAGCGTGCTCGAGCAGCTGGTTTCAGTTATCAGAGCCAGTTCTCAAAAACCACTCCCTGACAGCGAAGATCTCACATCTGGACTCCCAAATAGATTGGTCCCTCACAGGTGTATATGGCCCGCAATCAGACGCCGACAAACTCTTCTTCTTGCGCGAAATCAGGGACCTCAAACCGACAGTTCTGCCCAAGTGGCTGATAACAGGAGATTTCAACTTAATTCTATGGGTGTCCGACAAGAACAATAGCTGCATAAACTCAAGGATGCTTAATGCATTCCGAAGAACGATCGATATCCTTCAAATTCGAGAGATTAAACTATGTGGACGCGCCTTCACCTGGTCTAATAGGCAAACTAACCCGACGCTTTCCAATATCGACAAGATGTTTTGCACCACCGAGTGGGACATACATTTCTAGCAATACAGCCTACAGGCCATATCATCCATGATATCAGACCACTCTCCTCTGCTACTAACCGGGATTCAACAAGAAAAGAAACTCAGATCATTCAAATTCAAAGATTGGTGGCTAAAAATCCCAGAAATCCAGCAGGTAATCCACAGCTGCTGGTCAAAACCGGTGAGGACTATGGATGCTATGCGGCGGCTCCACACTAAACTTACCCGTCTCTCCAAATCGCTGAAAAGATGGAGCCAGAATCTAATTGGTAACATTAGAACCCAGTTCACGATAGCCTCAGAGATTATCCTTCAGCTAGATATTGCGCAGGAACAGAGGACTCTAACCAGCCTGGAGCTCGCCCTTCGATCGTGCTTAGCAAACAGGCTACTAGGTCTCGCGGCAATCCAAAAAGCTCGAATACGCCAGCGTTCCAATCTCCAGTGGATCAAAGAGGGAGATGTAAACACAAAATATTTCCACATCAAGGTTAATGCTAGAAGAAGAAAAAATAGAATCCCTTCTCTTGAGCTAAATGGTCAGCAGATATACAATCAAACAGAGAAAGTACAAATTGTAGAAGACCACTTCGATACGTTCCTCGGCTCTAGAGAGACACGGACAACCACCTTCAACTGGGACGAAATCGGAGTACAGGCGCAAAACCTAGAGCACCTACAGGTCAACTTCACTGAAGAGGAAGTCCTTAAGGCGATCAACAGCTTACCGGAGGGAAAATCACCGGGTCCAGACGGATTCACCAGCTCTTTCTTCAAAAGATGTTGGCACATAGTTAAGGGAGATCTGCTCGCGGCAATACAACAGTTTACTGATCTCCGGTCCTGTAGGCTAAACCTTCTGAACGAAGCTGACATAGTCCTTATTGCCAAGAAGCCGAACCCAAAATCAATCAAGGACTACAGGCCGATTAGCCTAATTCACTCCTTCGCCAAGATCCTCACCAAGATGATGGCATCCAGGCTGGCTCCCGAAATGGACATCTTGATCACCAAGACGCAGAGCGCTTATATCAAAGGAAGGGCGATCCACGATAACTTCCTGTTCACACAGAACAATATTCAGATGCTACACAAAGCCAAGACTCCAGCCCTTTTCCTCAAACTCGACATCCAAAAAGCATTTGATTCCGTCAGCTGGGAATACATGTTAGAACTATTTGCATCTATGGGATTTGGCAGTAGGAGGCGCGATTGGCTGGCCAGCCTCCTGGCTTCTTCCTCCTCCAGAATCATAGTCAATGGACAAAAAAAAACCGCATATGGCACCGCAGAGGGGTCCGGCAGGGTGATCCCCTGTCTCCCCTTCTCTTTATCCTTGCCATTGAGCCGCTTCAGATGATCATAAATAAAGCCACACAGGAAAACCTCATCAAACCAATCCAAGGAGTACCAAATGATCTCAGAATATCGCTCTACGCTGACGACGCTGCCATTATCGCTAACCCAGATGTAGATGAGCTGAACTCCATACTCCAATGCCTACAAATCTTTGGAGCAGCAACAGGACTTCACACTAATGTCCAGAAGAGCAGAGCCTACCTCATCAGCTCCCACAACGCCAACCGACAACAGATCGCCGCGTTTTGCCCCTTTGAGCTAAACCATTTCCCGTGCACTTATCTAGGCCTGCCATTGCACACGTCACGGCTAAGGAAAACAGATTGGCAGCCCCTAATAGATAAGATCTCTGCCAAGCTCGCAGGCTGGAAGGGAAAGCTAATCAACAGAGCTGGGTGCCTGACACTAATCAATTCAACCCTTCTTCCATGCTTAGTCTACTGGCTCTCAGCCTTCATACCACCCAAATGGGTAACCAAGAAGGTGGAAAAAATCATGAGATCCTTTCTCTGGACAGGAGACGAGGACTGCTCGGGTGGGCATTGCTTGATCAGATGGACACAGGTCTGCAGGCCGAAAAGCAAGGGGGGTTTAGGGATAAAGAATATTGAAACTTTCAGCACTGCCCTGCGCCTCCGATGGCTATGGACGGAATGGAGCTCACTCCCTAGGCCATGGCACGGACAAGCCACGCCAACCACCAACAATGACAGGTCGCTTTTCGACGCCTCAACAACAGTCACCATCGGAAGAGGAGACAGAGCGCGTTTCTGGACCTCCAGATGGCTCAATGGAAGAGCGCCAAAAGAGGTGGCTCCTGCGCTTTTCGCTCTGATTAAAAGGAAGAATAGAACAATGCAGTATGAACTTCAAGACAACAGATGGCTAAAGCAGATTAGGCGCGTCAACTCACAGGAGCAATTAAGTCAGTTCATGGAATTATGGAATCTAATAGCCCAAACGCCGATCAACCCTACACAAGCGGATGTGATCACCTGGAAATGGACAAGCTCAGCACAGTACACAGCAAATTCAGCCTACATCATCCAATTCGAAGGATCAATACCAAAAATTCAAGCAGGAGACATATGGTCAGCCAATGCGGAGCACAAATGCAAGATACACGTCTGGTTGGTTCTTCAAAATAGGATCTTGACGGCTGACAAACTCCAGCAAAGAGGATGGCATAACGGCGTGATGTGTACTCTTTGTGGCACCCACGAGGAAACAGCTGCCCACATCTCTCTACATTGCCCGTTTGCTAGACAAACGTGGCGTAGATTGGCAACTATGAACGGTTTCGAACCACTTCATTTCATCGCTGACACAAATCTCGACCTCCAGGCCTGGTGGCACTCCTTCGGTCCGAACCGACAATGCGAGGAAAGACAGAAAATATACGGCATTCTCACATACGGACTCTGGAATCTCTGGAGAGAGCATAATGCCCGTACTTTCAGACAACAATTTGGTTCAGTAAATGAGGTAGCGGCTAAGACGATGGATAATATCAAATCGAGATATCTTGCCCATCATTCCTCTAGAGAGCAGCAATCTAATTTTCTGTTTCAATAGCTAGCTACGGCTATGTGGATGTCTAATGGCGTTTGGCGCCTGTAGCCCTTTCTCTTGCTCTTCTCCTGGTTGCTTATTGCTGACTACTGTTTCTTCTAACTTGTAAATATTCTGAACTCTATCTTCTATAAGAAAGGCAGCGCTCCTGCCGCTTCTTTCAACAAAGTCAAGTTTACATTGAGTTGCCGCTGAATTGAGCATGCCTCCGCATGTGGTAGATTATAGGTCCGGGAGAGTGAGTGCTGTTTGGTTATATGCCCTTACGAGCTAAAGGTTGGACCAAATTTGTATATGGTTAATTTAGTCAATTTGATGCCAAAATTTTGTAATGTCTTATTTTTTAGTCAAAATAAATAAGTGTTATACAACGTGTTATACCTCGTATCATCTCTTGCAATTAGTGTTTGCATATATCTAAAAATTTATGGTGATCAAATTAGAAAAAGCCTAAAAAAGGGACGATATTTGATAAGATTGAGAAAAAATGTGAAACGATTATCCCTTTACTAAGAGAAGCCAGATAGCATTTTTTCTCTTTTAAATAAAAATCCTACATCATATTACATGTCTCACATACTTGGCTCCCAAATGGGACACCTGACATGGTCATGCGATTTTGTAAATGCATATATAACACTTTTTGTTCGTTATATGAATTATTTTACAGGCAAGATTTAGGATTACTCATTTAAAATATTATTATTAAAAACCGTAAATGTATGCTTTTTCCAGCTGTGTTAGATGCCGTTGACATCAGATATATAAGCATCGTTTCATCAAGGTTGATCTACTATTTGGAACTGGTTCGGTATCAAAATTCCAATCATTGTAACTTCATCAAATCCGTGAACATGCATATGTTCTCTCCGATATACATGACGAATTTTTTGGCGTCGCGCGCATATCGATAAATTAATTGTCGTAATCGATGCATGTGAGACCTAAGATATGCAAAGACTACATATCATCTCAAGCCATATATAATCCAGATAGGTAGCTTTAGACTAATCTTGAAATTTCTGAATGCCTTCTCTTTTTAATTGTATCTTAACATTGTTGTCATAGGAACAAAAGGTGCGAGCCTCCAGTTTTAACTAATAATTGAATTTCTAGATTTTTATGACTTTCCTTTCTTGTGTTTGTATACTTAACTGGAATGCATACGCATTAATGATAAATGATTAAGCGACCAATGCATTTATCAAGTGTGTATTTAGATTTTAGTCTCTCAAGAAAATTTTAACCGGCATTAGTTACTCACAAAAAGATTAAGAAAAAGAGGGTGAAATGTTTTATCTAGAATAGATCCTTTTGCTAGATGTTTCTATGGTTTGGATAATCACTTTGAGTACAGGAAAGGCTATACTATTAAAGAGGGGCTCATCGAACAGCATGTGAGAAAACTTGGTGCTCAAAGTGTACATACGTGTCAAATCTCTCAGTTTCCATCTCTATCTTTCTGAGACATAGCTGTTAATTTCTATGCTCCAGAGTATTTTAATGTGACCTGGAGTACCCAGACATGTCTTAGAGAAATGGTTGACTAGATTGTCCAAAGAAGACACTCTAGTGATCCAAATTCTCTGTTTCTTGTCCAAAGTATCCGAACAATGGTCCGGAGTATTTGGACATGTTAGAACTCTAGTTTGTCCAGAGTTCCAGAGAGGTTACTTCAAGGATTTAAATTCTCTATTCTACCCGGAGTGTCCAGAATACCCAGACACATGAGAGTTTTTAGATCTGCCAACGTCTCTGGAGGTTCTATTCCAGAGACTTCTTTTTTGTGTGTTTGGTCCAGAGTATCCGTATGGTGCTCGAGAGTCCACGAGTAGGGAGTTCATCAGATCTTTGGTTCTTTCTTCCGTGCCTGTGAAGTAGCCATTGAATTTTGAACCCTGAAGTGTCTGGGCCTTACTCGGATACTTTGGGTAATAATTTTCTTGTCTCAACGACTATTTTGTGTGAGTGAGCTATTTATACCCCGCTCTCACATCTAAGTACAACTCTTTGCCATTTTGAAATCCAGCTCTCAAGAAAGCCTTTTGATCTTCCGCAAGCCTAAATCTTTTGATTCATGTGAAGAAAAATCTTAAGAGAGTGAGAGATCTAGATTTGTTGAGCATTAGAACATCAAATTCATCTCCGACTCTTTGTCAAGCCTATTACTCTTGAAGATTGGGGCTTCCTAGACTACTATTAGTCCTAGAGAGCTCCATGCAAGTTGTAGTGAGCCTCAAGAATTCCGTGAAGCTCCGGATCTACCTCTGTTACATCAAGAAGAGACCAATGAGACGCAAATTGCGTCCTAGAGGGATAAAAGCTTGAGAGAAAACCGACTCTTGATCAAAGTGATCGACCTCCCTAAACAGAGACGTATGATTCCATCAAGGATCCAAACTTTGGTTTTTATTCATCCTTTATACCACAACCTTTACTTTTCTAGTTTACTTGTTGTGCTTGTGGTTATCTAGTATCTAGGGATGCTCATATAGTTCTTCAATTAGACAATCTTAAATTCTGCTTAATTGCAAGAAAAGTCAAAACTTGTTAAAAACAGTTTAGTCGCCTAATCACCCTCCTCTCTAGGCCGACATCTTGAACCTTTAGCTCTATACATATGACAGTATGTATATGTGATCTAAGGTATACCTAATCGTTGAAGTGTATTGCCCACATTTTTGTCATCATTTTAGACTTTTGGGTGAACTGATTAGTGCATATGACAAAATACTAATCATCTAAATGATATTTCAAGAAATGTAATCTATTTATCTGTGTTGAAATTTTCTATTATTTTTAGTGATACAATTATCTTTTTTATTTCAAGATTAATGTCTTAATTCCATGCTCTTTTCCTAAAAATAAAATGAGGCTTCAGGAGCCTCCAATTTGAACTAAAATTGTATATTGGCATTTCTAGATAATTCTTTTACTGATGAACACATTAGCTGACATACTTAGGGGGTGTTTGGTTGGGCTTTTTAGAAGATTTCCACTGGAAAAAACTGCAGCCCAACCAAACGGCCAGCTTTTCAGCAGCTTTTGCCAATGATAGCTGTGGGCTTTGTAGTGTAAATTCAGCTGTTTGGAAAAGCTGCCTTCTGCCAGCTTTTTACAATGTGCTGAAGCTTTTGTGCTCACTTTCCAAAATGCTATAAATGGTTTGGATCAATTAAAAGTCATATGTTCACTTTCCCACAGTCACAACAGCTTTTCCAGACAGCCAGCCAACAACAGCTTTGTCAATAGCCACAGCCCAACCAAACAGGCCCTTAATTCAAATCTGTGCACACATTTCTATACATGGCACGTATATGTATATGTAATTGAAGACATATATCTAATCATGTATATGAGATCCAAATCATATATGATCTAGGTAAATGTGTGAGAATTATCTCTTTGTTTGATTCTTATGGGTAATTTGTAGATTTTTCTTATTTTTAGATTGACATGGGAATTTTCATTGTATTCTATTGTAATAGTGAGGTAGAAAGCCTACATTACTAAATATAATGATAAAAAGAAGTGATAATTAGCCTGATGACAAAACCCAAAAATATTCCCTTGATACTCTACATGAAAACTTTGTGGAAACGACGTAAGGATGTTCTAAAGAAATCTTGAAATACCTTATGTGCGGGAGATGATATTCTAAAATCTTGTAAAATTTTAAGATCAAACATAATTGCATTCAAAAGAAACATAAAATACAATTTCATAATAAGTAGTGATATCTATTCATTCATTAATCATGGTATTCTTTTGATCTTTCTGAACACAATTGAGTTTGATCTTGATACTTTATAGTTTTATTGAATATTCAGAGTTTAAATAGAAAAAACAGTTTGGACTGGATAATTAGCCGTGCCAGATTTGCTTTTTCTAGGCAGCTTGTTAATCCTCTCGAATTCTTTCATCTTGCATGCATGTGTATGTGTGTTGAACGTGAGGCAAGCTCCAGCGTGAATTGTATTAATATATTACATGTTAGTCCAAAAATGTATAAAATAATCACAACCATAACTATCTACATCCCTCCCTTTTGAAACAATTTTTGTCTGCTAATTAAGCCCCACTTCAATTAGATGTTGGTGAAAGTGCAACTAGCCTTTAAGTGTGATTTTGATAATTACTGACAATTCCTATGCACCAACAGTTTTCTTGAGTTGGATATGAGATTATGTTCTATAGATGATATATGAAGGATAATAGATAGATTTGGGGATAAATGCCATCAAATCAGAGATATGTATCAATACCAAAGGGTTCAAGAGGTGAATTTCATGTGATGAAGAACACATGAAGAAGTCAACCTTTTGGGGTTAATGACGGGCTCAAGGTATGACCAAGCTGAAGCTAAATAGAAGATGAAGTTTGACCAAGATAAAGTTCGAGGATGAACTCAAGATGGTCAACATATTAGAATTATCAATTGTGATAGTGGGATCAACTGGACTTGATAAGAAATTGTGTATTGCACTTTGTGGACTAACTCATTGTCTATGTGTGAGAATGAGTGTGCATCAAAACGACGATTCCTTTAAGCCAGGAGAGGGTGGCATCAAGCGGTGATAGTCATCAAGGTTGAAGATAGCAAGCTCAAGATAAGGATCATGAAAAGACATATGCTTGAAGTTTGCTATCCATCAAGCGAGGATGGACAAGTTGAAGATGATTCAAGAGAGAGTTCAAATAAGGGATTACGGGGGAGCTAATGACAACTTTATCAAGCGATGGTGATCAAGGTGATTCCGGCTAAGAGCAAGGATGATGGATGTCATTGAGTTCAGGTGGAATGTTCAAGGAAATGGTCTACCTAAACTAGGTTTTCCTAGTTTGACCAGTCTCAATGAGTTTCGGAGAGACCATATTACATGATAGGTAGCCATACTATCAAGAGGAACTATCGAACGAGTAGCTTGGTCAAAATCATGTGTCAAGTGTTCAAACCATTGCATGAGCTGCATGTCGTCATGTCTCCTTGTGATGGATGTGTTAGAACTTTTTGGGTTCTAGTTATGTCTGAAGGTTCCAAGCTACGAGTGCTCAGAGGCTCTGGGCATTATTCGGTGTTCGTGTGAGTTTGCCCTTGGACTTAGTGTCCAGGCTTGTTCGATTCGACCATCTTGGTGTATGATCTGATCTGTAGTGGTTCAGAGATTCCGGGAGTTCTTTTCCAGAATATCCGAACCCAAGAGTAAGGAGGAAGTGTTTCCATAGAATCTAGATTTGTTCTAGAAGGTTTGTACATGGGAACTAGGCTCTGGAGACCTATGTCCATGGGGTCGGTCTGACCGACCTTTGAGGGCGGTCTCACAGATAGCCCTAGCCAGAGACTGGCATTTTGCTAGTCTCCAGGGATAAGACAGTGAGTTGTCCGGAGCTTCTGAGGTTCGTTGATTGTGTCTGAGAAGTCTTTATCTGGAGTATCTACAGTTGGTGTCGAAGACTCCGCGGAAAGTGTGTTCTTTCGTGTCTCAGAGTGTCCAACAGTAGTTTTCTGACCATTGTTGTTCGGTCGGTCTAACCGTCAGGAGGGCCGGTTCAAATCGTCAGCCTCGACCAGAACTCTCTAACAACTAGATTTTGAGGGTTGGCTATAAGTAGCCACATTTGGTCGCCCTACGGGGTTGCTACTACCACTAGTCATTTGTTGACCTTCTTCACTTGCTTCCACCCTCTCTAAACCTCTCTAGTGCATGTGTTGCTCTTGGTGAGGTGTGAGGGAAGTTTAGTGCATCGGTTGTACTTTGCGATTGCATTCATTGCATCGGTTTGAGCTCTCGGTGTTGATCGATTTGAGTTAGAGTCCGAGAGTTTGTTACTCTTGGAGGCCATCGCCTCGTAGACGGTTTGGCGGTGTGGGCTTGGTGATCTCTTCAAGAAGCTTGTGAAGAGACCCGAGAAGTTCGTGAAGTGGTTTGGATCCCGTCATCTCCTGTGCGGAGGAAGGAGCTAACCATAGTGACGAGAGTTCGCTCGGTGCACCCTCAAGGAGGAAAGAGCATGATTTAGTGCCAGCTTTGGTCTAGGTGACTCGACTTCCTCAACCGAGACATAGAGTATCGGTGAATATTCAAACTTTAAAATCAAACGCCATTTGTGTCCCTTGTCTCCTTTACATTCTTACAAATCATACCTATACTAGAATAATTGTATTTCTTTTATAGAGATTGAATTGCTTACTTGTCACCCTAGATTGCAAACTTGACATAGATATAGGGTGTTGGTGTATTTAATAGAGCATTAAGATTTGTGCTTGTGAAATCTGACTAGTTTAATTTCACATTAGGATTGGTTTTGAAATGCCTATTCACACCTCACGTCTAGGCGACATCTTTGTTCTTTCAGTTCGAGACGATTTGAAATTAGAGATGTGTTGGTTTGCTGATCCGGCAATAATGAATATGGGGCGGCGCATGCACAGAAGATCTAGATGAGTGCACACGGGACACAATGTTTAGACAGGTTCAGGCCCTCGAGAAGAGGTAATACCCTACGTTCTGTGTTTGATGGATTGGTATTGCTTGAATTCCGTATGAGAAGATACTAAAAAGCACACCGATCGGAGGATCCCTACCAGGCCTTATATAGGCGACCGGGGTAGGGTTACAAGGGTCTGGATCGGTTTACAGATTGGTTACCTAATTAGTTACCACAGAATCCAGGATTGTCGGATTTGTGTTTATCCCTGTCTTGTACTCCAAGTTGATGAGGCGCCCCCGTATAGAAGTCGGACTCCGAGTAGTCAGCCTGGCCCACCCTACACCCGGATGGCCAGCTTTGTCCTCCTTGACGATACCCGGGTGCCATATCATCGTCAGTAGCCCCCGAGTCCTTCACGATCTGGCTGCTGTCCGCCTTCTCCCTTGAGCAAGTCTCCCGAGTGGTATCCGCATGTACACGCCTTCTGGTCGCTTGCAGGGAGATTGTGAGGGACTCTCAAAGCTTCTGTAGGACAGAAAATAATAAGCCGAGTAATATTCACCCATAAGGCAGAAATATCATGGCAGGTAAGCTAATAACGGGTAAGTCCTGGTGGTATCCAGTCGTTTCTAGCGAATGGAGACCGGGTAATAGCCCAGCGAGGGGCATACCATGAATCCTGACTGAATTCCCGAGTGATACCTGGTTTCCCGAGTGGCTTGGGTCCAGCTAGTGTCCCCCTGGGGGAATATCCTCGGAATTCACGTCAAAACCAGAACACATGCTGTAGCGCTTCGGTCCCGAGTCGTTCGGTGTCCGACTAGTGGCTCATTGGAGGCGCACTATAGCCGCCCTTCACTCGGGTGTATTCAAGTGACCGTGGACCCCTGGAGGTCAACCATTGAAACCCTTCAAAACTGTAACGCTTCGGTCCAGAGTTGCTCGGTATCCGACTAGCGACCCGATGGAGGCGTGCTACAGCTGCTTTTTATTTGGGTGCATCCCCTGAGCCTCCAGCCGACTGGAGCAGTCGGGCGGAGGTTCTTTGTTAACCTGTAGATTTCACTCTAGGGGCACAAACAGTGCACCCAGAGGGTGTAGCCCCCGAGCCTCTGGCCGACTGGAACAGTCGGGCAGAGGTTCTTTTTGGTTTGTAGATTCCACACTGGGGGCATGAACAGTGCACCCAGTGGGTGTAGCCCCGGAGCCTCCACTCGGTTCAAGGAGCCGAGCGGAGGGTCTTGATGATTCTTCCCGCCTTCGACCGACTCGGCCAGCGCAAGGCCGAGTGGGATAACCTGGAGGGCACCCTCCGTGTGACACATGAGCAAGTGATCACGAAGGAAACCCCGCTTGAGTTCGATGGAGGAGGTCCAGTCTGCGGCGAGCACCATTGCTGATGGCGTTGTCCTGTAAAGGCAGGCAACACACACGTGAACCGCTCCATATACATGTGAAGTACTCAGGAAGGCCGAGTGCAACTTACTTATGCATATTTTGGTTAACTTGTTATGTGTTTATTAACCTCTTCTTTCATAAAAATTCGTTCGTGTGTAAGTTAGCCCTTTGTGTGTGCTCTTGCTGACCCGTCGTAGCCCCCATTGCGTAGAGATTAGCCGTGAGCTATTTCCCGTGTAGCACAGGGTTGTGGCGTAGACCGGCGATCAAGGACGAAGAGTTAACGCCGAGCGTTTTACACAGTACTAGAATAATTGTTGAAAGAGAAGAGCCCGAGTGCTCCTGGGCGCACCCGGTGTGGTGTAGCTCCCGAGTGTCCGCTATGTGTAGCTATGAGCGTGCATAGCAGGTAAGTCGGGAAACCCAAAAAGTTACTTGGATGGAGCAAATAAAATGTTTTTATTCATTCGTTTATGCTTAAAGTATGGAAATACAATGCTTAAGCATAAAAGTGACTTAGCTGTTCAATGTTCTAGGCGTTGGTGACGAGGTTGCCGTCCTTATCTTTCAGCCAGTAAGCCCCCGGGCGTAGTACTTCAGCGACAGTGTACGGGCCTTCCCACGGTGGAGAGAGCATGTGCTTGCCCTTGTTGGACTGGACTCGGCACAGGACCAAGTCGCCAACGTCGAAAACGCGCCCGCGTATGTGGCGGCGGTTGTTGTTGTTCGCCGGCGCATCCGAGTCAACCATGAAGACCTCCCGAGGAGGATTGTGACTTCCCAAACTCTCAAAGCCGTCCGAGTTGTAGTCGAGGATGGGCAGACGGAACTCGATCGCGCCGACCAGTCGGGATCCCTGCTCGACGGGTGAAGACCCGTGCTCAAACAGGAGATCCAACTTTGGCGTGACCTCGTCCTTGGAGATGGCCGCCAAAATAATCGACTCGGACGAGAGTCCGAGTAAAGAAGACGGTGAAGCCTCCGCCGATTGACTGGGGGCCAAGTCGCAGGGGTGAAGTTTGCCGAGTTTATCGGCGATGAAGTCCAGATTTCTGACCCGGAAGACCTGTCCTGGATCGGCGACAGAATCTTGGGGGCTAAAGCTCATGATCAGCCCCGGAGTGAATTCACCGTTGTCGTTGAAGAAACCCATCTGGATCTGTTCAGATGGATCCATGCGCACAGCACCTACCTGGCGCGCCAACTGTCAGTTTACTGATCCGGCAATAATGAATATGGGGCGGCGCATGCACAGAAGATCTAGATGAGTGCACACGGGACACAATGTTTAGACAGGTTCAGACCCTCGAGAAGAGGTAATACCCTACGTCCTGTGTTTGGTGGATTGGTATTGCTTGAATCCTGCATGAGAAGATACTAAAAAGCACACCGATCGGAGAATCCCTATCAGGCCTTATATAGGCGACCGGGGTAGGGTTACAAGGGTCCGGATTGGTTTACAGATTGGTTACCTAATTAGTTACCACAGAATCCGGGATTACCGGATTTGTGTTTATCCCTGTCTTGTACTCCAAGTTGATGAGGCGCCCCCATGTAGAAGTCGGACTCCGAGTAGTCGGCCTGGCCCACCCTACACCCGGATGGCCAGCTTTGTCCTTCTTGACGATATTCGGGTGCCATATCATCGTCAAGATGTTAAATGTAATGAGTAGGAAAGTAATTAGGGTATAATGTTTCAATTTAATTTAATTAGTAATATAATATAAATTAACAAAGTAATTTTAGATTAAACCCTAACTCATACTGTTAAAAAGATTGATTGCCCCAATGGGACCCTGCCCCTGTATTTAAAAGTAAGGGCATATGGTCCGATAAAGGCCTGATGACTGAATAACTGTCGATGTAATAAGTGAATATTAGACATTTATATCAACAATACAAATATTTTCTTCTCTACTAGACTTTTCTTTTTAGAAAAGATTTATTTTTAATCTCTTAACTATTATAAAAGACTAAGTTTGATCTCTCAATGATACTGGACATTCTTGATTCTTCAAGTGTCAAAATCATTTAGATCTAGTCCCTTGCCTCACCGAAAGTGGTTTTAACTATGATATAATAGTGGTTTCACACATGTGGCAGCCAAAAAATAAAAATTAATTAGGAAAATCCAAAAAAGAGAAAACAAAAAATTTGAATTTTTTCTTTTGTAAAACTCAGATTTTTGAGAAAAATAACAAACAGATTAAAAATTTCAAAAAATTTAGAAAAATGGAAAAATCAGATTTCTTTTAGTATACTAAATTTTTTTGAAAAACAAGATTTTAAAAATCAAAATTTACATGAGAAATTAGAGAAAATAGAAATATGAAGGAAATAAAGATAATCAAGAATATTGTAGAAAAGCTATTGAAAATATAAGAATATTTTTGGAATATTTCTGATCTTTTTTCTAGTTTTTCCTATTCTTCAATTTTTTATGCTGACTGGATTGCCATGTATGCGAAACCACCCTCACGTCATCATTAAAATTGTTTTCACTGGGGGCTAGGGACTAAATCTAGACGGATTTGGTACTTAAAGGACTAAGAATGTTCGATATTAGAGTTGAAGAACCAACTTAGATTTTTGCGATCATCGACAAAACAAAATTAAAATATTTTCTTTTTCTTTTGAAATAAGTCCTCTACCTGGTGCCCTAGGCATGCATGAGTCACGGTCCATAGTGCTGCTGTGCCACTTTCCTTCCTTTTATTTTGGGGAATGTCTATAAATTGTAGATCAACATCCAACTATCTCATCCCCATATTTCTCCATGTATAACCTATGAACTAAAAGTTACAGTAACATTATGTTAAAGTTGTACATTTTTAATACTGTAATTTTAGGCTACGTAATGTGTTATTTTAAATGATTGAGAGTTATGAAAATTTTAGGCAACTGAGAATTAGCAAATACTCCATCTGTCCAAACATGTAACGCGTATTTTGTTTAGTCTTGAGCTTTGACCAACAATTACTCCATTAATATGTAATTTATGTGACATGTTATTAATATTATTAGATTCATATTTAAAAATATTTATTTATGATTATAACTTTATATTATATACAATTATTGATAAAATAATTATTAATTAAAATTTTATCTTAAGTAATTAAAATATGGAAAACACTTCCGTCCACCCGTCTGATCAACACGCTCGATCGGATGTGCTCGCTACCATCCGATCGAGTTTGATCGGACGCTCTAAAACAAAGGACGCGTGCTCTGGAACCAAAACAGCGGGTAGCGTACGAATGTTTTTAATGTTTATAGCTGTACGTGAATATTATGTCAAACATTCAAATTTTAATTTTTTATATCTTTTCAACTAAGCATCCAAATCACGATCCGTTTGAACCGTTGGGTTCCTCGCAACAAGACCCCACTTATATATGTTAGAGATAAGAAACCTCACACGCACATTAGACACTTTTAGCACCATCGATAATTGTGGCGCGTGCGGCGTGGCTATTGCGACGGGGATGCAAGTGTAGTGGTGCTGCCCAGAAGCGAGAGGACGGTCCGTAGAGGCGACGGTGAGCCACGGCCCCTGACCGGCTCAGCACAACAACATAGGAGGTAAAAGCTGCAATCACAGGACTACAGTGGTGCAATCATTCATCTTACATGCTAGAACTATTTGTTTTTTTTATGTTGCAACTTCGTACATGTATACTTGCATGCTGCAACTATATGAAGTAAAAGCTGCAACCATAGAACTACAATACTGTAACCATTCATCTTATCTGCTGTAACTGTTTGTTTTTTTATGTCTAATTGTTGCATACATGAATTTTGTGTTACCATAATCGAATGGCTCTAAGAGTGTTCGATGTGTATGTGTAGTTTCTTATCCGTAACATATACAAGTGAAGTTTTGTTTTGAAGGTCTTGTTGCAAGGAACCATAATTTGGATGCTCTGTTGAAAAGATAAAATATTTTAAAATTTGAGTTTGGGACTGAAGACTCATATACAGCTATAAAACGAATCCACGTACAGGAGCAGTCCGAGCAATGGAGAATTAGTGCACTCTGCATAATCCACCGGCTGACGAGAAGTGTTTTGAGAAAAGATGAGGAGAGATCTCCAGCAGCTAATACGAGCAAATCCAACGGCTAATGAGGCGGCCGATCTGGATCTGGTGGTCCGCCCGCGCCGCGGACGCCTAGCAGCCACCTTAAAATATACCTTATATTTCTAAACTAAAGGTACGTTTGTTCCAAGGAAAGCGCCACCTTCCTCGTTGCTTCCCTCGCCAGCAAAAGCAGCCCGGAGCTAAGTCCTGAACTCTCCTGATGCCACCCCGCACGTGAAATGCATTCATATCCTACATCATTGAATATTATCAAAGGCGAAATCCTGTCTCGCCACCATCCCGGAGTTGTGCCTGCCATCAACCCCATCAGTCTACCGCAAAATTTTGACCCTCCCTGAAGAGAATCTTGCGCGCTACTCTGCTTCGACGCCTATTTATCCATCCTTGAGCAAACTCGCCAAGAATTCCAAGTCCAAACTGAAACATGGAGAGCACGAGCACGAGCGCGTCGGCGTCGGCCACCAGCTCCTGCGTCGGCCAAGAAGGCGGCGGCGGGTGCGCGAACGTCCTCCTCCTGCCGTTCCCGGGGGCGCAGGGCCACACCAACCCGATGCTCCAGTTCGGCCGCCGCCTCGCGTACCACGGCCTCCGCCCCAGCCTCGTCGTCACCCGCTACGTGCTCTCCACCACCCCGCCCCCCGGTGCGCCCTTCCGCGTGGCTGCCATCTCTGACGGCTGCGACGCCGGCGGCATGGCCTCTTGCCCTGACACCGCGGAGTACTGGCGTCGGCTGGAGTCGGAGGGCTCCCAGACGCTGAATGAGCTCCTCCTGTCGGAGGCGCGGGAGGGGCGGCCCGTGCGCGTGCTGGTATACGACCCTCACGTGGCGTGGGCGCGGCGGGTGGCACAGGAGGCCGGCGTCGCGGCCGCGGCGTTCTTCTCTCAGCCGTGTTCGGTGGACCTCATCTACGGGGAGCTGTGGGCGGGGCGGCTGGCTCTGCCGGTGATGGACGGGCGCGCGCTGCTTGCGAGAGGAGCGCTGGGCGTGGAGCTGGGGCCGGAGGACGTGCCGCCGTTCGCGGCGGCGCCGCAGTCGGAGCCGGTGTTCCTTAAAGCGGCAATTGGGCAGTTTGAGGGGCTGGAGGACGCCGACGACGTACTCGTCAACTCATTCCGCGATATCGAGCCAAAGGTCAGTCGGTTTGCAAACATTAAACAATGTGCACTTGTGTGCTTTGGCTTGACACTCTCGTTCCTGAGCTTGAGAAAAACATAACGAGATCGCCAGCCATTAATCACACACAGTGATCTCTTAGTTTAAATATACGGTTTGTCGTGATTATTTTTCTCATATCAAATATACGCGCGCTTTTGCGTGTTTTTCTGTTGATTCTTTTTATTGTTCTTGATCAACACATGCTACGCACGTGCACTAAGTACGTAGCTAGAAATATTCTGATCAAATACAGCACGCCATGTCGATTTTGGGGATTGTATCCTGATGCATAGGAAAAAGAAAACTCACTTCCACCAACTAGGACACAGGACGATTCGTTATTCTACTTGATCGTGTTTTAGAGAGAACTTGATCGTTCATATATACGCCTTGTCTATTGAGCAGGAGGCAGCATACATGGAGTCAACATGGCGAGCAAAGACGATAGGCCCGACCTTGCCGTCATTCTACCTCGACGATGATCGCCTGCCATCCAACAAGTCTTACGGTTTCAACTTGTTCAGCGGCGATGCGGCGTGCATGGAGTGGCTGGACAAGCAGAGCATTTCCTCTGTTATCCTTGTATCCTATGGAACCGTGTCTAACTATGACGCATCCCGGCTAGAGGAGCTTGGACATGGGCTGTGCAATTCCGGCAAGCCTTTCCTTTGGGTTGTGAGGTCCAACGAGGCACACAAGTTATCTCAAGAACTCAAGGTGAAGTGCCAGAAGAAGGGACTAGTTGTTTCTTGGTGCCCCCAACTTGAGGTTCTGTCACACAAGGCCACAGGTATGATACCACAAATTGTATTTCTTTCCCTATTTTTATGTGATAAAAATAAGTTCTTTCTGAATCAAGAATAAAAGTAAGTTGGTGATGACAAATAAACTGCAAGAGTTTAATTTGTAGCTCATGAACATATATATAGGTTGTTTCTTGACGCACTGTGGATGGAACTCGACATTGGAGGCAATCGTTAGCGGCGTACCCCTTGTGGCAATTCCGCACTGGGCCGACCAGCCCACCATCGCAAAATATGTGGAGAGCGCGTGGAGCATGGGTGTGCGAGTTCAGCAGGGTGAGAACGGATCGTTGAGGAGGGAGGAACTCGAGAGGTGCATCAGGGAGGTGATGGATGGAGAGAGGAAGGATGAGTACAGGAGGAATGCTGCAAAGTGGATGCAAAAGGCCAAGGAGGCAATGCAGGAAGGAGGAAGCTCAGACAAGCATATTGCTGAATTCGCTGCCAAGTATTCGTCAAATTAAAGTTTCAGCTATGCAAATGTTTCTGTCCCGTAGATGTTGAGACAGGACTACATTTGCTTTCAGTAATTACAGCACTATCTTCGGACCATTTAGAAGGACGCTGAGGTTTTCCTGTCTCAGCAGCCTGTGGAGAAAATAATAATAAGGTTTACATCTTGTATGTAATTGAATTAATTTACATAATTTTATATGAACCGATCCCTGTCAAATTCCTCCGTCCCAAACTTAATTATCATTAGTCTTCAGCAGTGATATGCAAATCACCGTCACATGGCAAGACGCTTCAGAGTCTTCCTTATGAAAGCACGTGTTATTCCAGAAGGTACATATACATACCTGAAGAAACAAGAGGTAACAAACATATATGGAAATGTCTTTTCAAATTTACTCGCAAAATTGCCAAAAATCTTAACGATCTTTCCACATACATCATATTAGATGGTATTAATTCACGAAGCACAGAAGTGTATATACATAATATATATATCGGTTTTGGTAATTCTTCGCCACGTGAAATTTATGTAAATCTAAGTCACCTAAAATTGCATGTCATTTAGTCCAAAATTACAGTCCTAGAAGTATTGTAATTTTAGTGAAGGATTGTAATTTTAGTGAAAAGTTACTGTAATTTTCGTCCATAAAATTGCACGTCATCTAATGAAGACGAGGATTGTTGGATATTGATCCAAAGACTTAAAACAAAGACTAAGAATTAAAAAAATTTAAGCAATTGAGAAATAGACAACCCTTATATATTTTTATGACATAATTTACAGACGCATATAAACTATACCAGAACAAGAGGCACCTAATTATTCAATTGTTGTGCATGCCTATGATTATCTGGCTTTGGACGCTCTTACTACTCGGTAGGGTAGGAAGGCTCCATGGCAAGACCACACATACCCCTCTTGTCAGAAATGTCCTTCTCCATTCTTAAGTAACCGTTCTCGCCCCATGTTGTGCCCCAAGAATTCTTCATCAACCAATACTTTGTGCCGTCACTAGTTGTTCCGTAACCAATGGCTGCAATCCCGTGGTCCAGATCAGTGCCACAGGAGCCAGTCATCACGCCACCAGAGTAGAATTGGAACGTCATGTCGCCTCCATCAACAGCTACTGACACAGGTTGGTTAGCCACCGCCTTCATGAGAGCACCCTCGTTATTGGTCGGAACATCTTCATAGCCTGTGATGGTCGCGGCGCTATTGGATCCACTCTTGCATTTGCCATCGGCTGCAGTGTATGGGTAGCTAGACTCCATGGTGAGGCCTCCATTCTTAATGATGAACTTGAAGGCATCGTCCATGAGCCCTCCCTCGCAGCCTTGGTCTTCACCGTGGACATCACAGTCAACTAACTCTTGCTCTGACAGCGAGGTAAGCTTGCCGGTTTTCAGCTTCACAATTCCCTCCATTGCAGCAACAGCAGAAAAGGCCCAACAACAACCTGCAAAGATTTTGTTGTAACAGATATTACACAACACCCTTATAGAAAATATTGACACATATAAGTACTACATCACTATCCTTAATATGCTTACCGCATTGGCCTTGATCCTTGACGGGGGTGACTGCTCCCTTTGCCCTCCAGTCCACGGTTGTTGGAAGCGCGTCGAAGCTCACATTCTCATACCTGAATCCCGTAGAAACTTTCATCATGTTTGGATTGAACCCCTTGTTTGTCTTGGTTGTCCTGAATTCATCATTTGTAATGTCTGCGAACTGGTTGACACCAAGCCAGAACTTGTTGTTCCCTGCGTTGAATGATTCGATGAACGCTACATTGGCCTTGAACACCTCGAACCTCCGTGCCTTCTCGGCAGCGTCCTTGTATACGCGGCCATACTGTGCCATCCACATCTCGTGCCTCGCCATCATCATCGAGTCATCGTTCAGCTCGCGAGCAGCTAGGACATGACTGCAAAAGCAGAGGAAGCCAACGATGGCAAGAATCACAGCCTTGGGCATTACCATGATCAATGGATCTTAGTGAGCTTCCTACTAGTTGTAGTTCGCTTTGTACTGTGCTTGGTATGGCTTGTGGAATGGAACAGGGTGGTACGTGTTTATATAGGAGTACGTACTAAATTAAGTATGTAGTAGATAGGCGCCGTGTACGTGAAGTTAATTATCTTCGATACTATAGTTTCTTGCTGAATGAACGTACGGTTGCTTCTCCATTTTTCTATTAAGGCGGCTAGTTTCGCTCTTGACAAGGACACCGTCTGTTGTACCCACAGATTAAAAGTGAAAAGTATAATCAGAGAATGAAGTGGCTGCGCGGACACGTCTATAAAATAAAATGAATTCAATGGTTTGGATCTTAATTCGAGTCTTAACGTTAATGATAAAAAAATGCTGAAATGCATCCGAGTGCCAGTCAAGTTTATTTAAATTTCGAAAACGGGTACCTTTTGTAGATTCAGAGTCTAATTTTCTTTTATATTTTAGAAGAAAATACTGATCAGTAGGGCTCACATGTCATTGGAAGGGGACACGCACGCAGACAGGTTGTGCCACAAGCAAGCGAGCCGAGCTGGTGCTGACTTAGCGTTGACGTGGGCCATGTGGATCAGTATCCCGACAAATCATCGAGCTTGCCAGCGGCTATTGTACTTTGGTGGCGGTGGTGGTGGCGGTGATCTCCGACCTTGGACATTCCCGTGCGATGAGATCAAGGTAAAAACGTTATATCTTTGCAATGCGTCACACAAGATCGTTTTAGACCCGTTGTAATAGCGTGCATTATTACGTAAGTTGCGACGAAATGCACTATTAAAATGACGATTCAGGGCTTGGATGAACCGGTCGATGCAGCTTGGGGGCCAGTATATCAAGTATTAGGAGAGCAGAGGATACACAATGTTCTCCTAGCCCCTTCGTACGCAATGGTGAACGTCGACGGTGTCAACAACACCTTCAAGCAAGTCAAACTCCCGATTCCGCCGAACGATGAGATCTTAACTCTAGAGAATGCCAATGGCACATTTATCCAGTGGCCCAAGATGGACATCTTGCTCGACCAGTCGCGGTCGACTAGCAAGGTTGTCGAGGTACCTTCGACGCACTCCCCTATTATAATGCCAGCCTTATCGCCACGAGCATTAGAACCACCGACGCAAGAATCGCCAAAGAGTAGTGCGTCGGAGCCCAATATGGCAACGTCGGAGCCCCATGTGGAACCGTAGTAGCATGACGTGGGAAAGAAATTGATGCACTTGGCTCCTTGCGAAGAAATGTCCATCGAACAAATTCAAGCGTTATATGATGCTGTAAGGAGTCTCCCGGCTGCTGCGATTCAACCTATATACAAGCCCGGGAAACCACTGCTGAAGAATCCAAAGAATATCGCCTCCGAGCTTGGGTGGGCATGCTCAATGTTGCATGAGAATTACATGGATAACTTTAAGAAATAGAACAAGAAGGAGCGAAGGGAAGGTATCGTAGTAAAGTTCAAATATGAGCACCTCCTCCATGAACAAGGGCGACAGTTGCTAGTGACTTGGAAGGACTTGTACCTCATGTACAATCTAGATGCCTTGGATGCGAGCCTCATTAGATGCTCCACACTGTGAGTGTCTACACTCATGCTCCATGTATATTAGTACAATCTCTATGCATGTCGCTAATATAGAACTCTTTGCTTGTGTATTGTTGGGGAAGGGGTCCCCGCGCTACCCGGTTTCGACGCTTTTCGTACTTAGAGGAGATTAGCGCTACACCAACCTCGTCGTGACGTCAAGACCGCTCGATGCCGACTCCGCGACAACACCAACCTCTTCGCGATGCCAAGACCGCTCGATGCCGACTCCACGACAACACCAACCTCTTCGCGATGCCAAGACCGCTCGATGCCAACTCCGCGACAACACCAACCTCTTCGCGATGCCAAGACCGCTCGATGCTGACTCCGCGACAATATCAACCTCGTCGCGATGCCAAGACCGCGTGATGCCAACTCCGTGACAATATCAAGTCTGTAGCCACGCCAAAACTGCACAACGCCGAGACCGTGACGGCGACAAGTCCGAGCATGACGGGCGGGACCCACAAGATATTCCCAGAATATTCCTGAAGGAAAAGACCTACACGCCCCCAGGAGCGTTGGTACATCTAGGGGCATGATTGTAAAACGCCTGAGGGTATTCCTGTAATCTCCCCTACCCCTCCATTCTCCCTATAAATAGAGGGACACCCCTTCCATTTGGGGGATCCAGAAATTCTAAAATACTAGTTTGTTTGCAGCTCCTCTCCTCCGGTTTGCAACACCGCAGCGAGTTCAAGCGTCTTCGCGTCGGGTGACCCGCGTGCGCGACAGTGGTGTCTTCACAATGTAGTTTCCCGTGCAACCCTCGTAGGTCCGTGGAACCACATGGGGGTGCCACAAGTTTACTGCCTAGCCTCGTTGCTACGACAGTTGGCGCCGTTTGTGGGAAGCTAGCAAGAAGCCGTGTGACGAAGACCGCAGTCGCCACCGGGAGCGCAAAGACGCCACCGTCAACCCGTAGGACGATCGAGCCATGCCGCCCAAGAAGCGAGGAGGAACGAAGCCGAAGGCCGTGGCCGTCGCCACGACGAGCGTGAGAGCGACGACCCGAAGGACGGCGCGTACCGAGGTGCGCGCAGCGAATGCTGTACCCAACCCCTCCACCGACGCACAGGTAGTCGGCTCAGAAGCCTCCACCCAGGTTGCCAACAGCGAGGTGGAAATCGATGCCCTAAGGCGGCAAGCTGCGGAAGCAAACCGAAAGGTGGAGGAACTGTAGACCGGGCTGGAAGCGCTCAAAGCCGACGGCCTGCACATGGAGGCGCTCTTACATGAAGCCACCGAAGCACACGCACGACAAGCAGCGGCGGTGGACACGGCGAGCCCAGCCCCCGACACCGCGACGGCACTGGCTGACGCCCTTCGCAATCAGCAAGCACTAGGACGCGCGGCGGCAATGGAGCAAGTCCAAGTAAACCCGCAGGTCGCCAAGGAACAGCGACGCCAACTGCAGGAGATAGTTGCATGCGCGAGACCTGCGACCCCGCCAGGAGCCTCAGAAGCGGAAGCACTGCGAGCAGAAATTTGGCGAAAGCGTGAAGCGGCCCTCGCCACCCTACGCGAGACGGATGCCATCCTGGATGCCGACGAAGACGCCCGCGAGTACGTTGCCACACCAACTACACGCGCTACGAGGCACGAGGTCATCAACATCGCTGACGACCGAAGCCCCCTCAGCCCTGGGCTCGAAGCAAAGCCATGGCCACAAAAGTTCCGTCTCGTGGACCTCCCGAGCTACGCAGGTGACACCGACCCAGCCGAGTTCACCCGCGTGTACGAGGCCGCCGTATCTGCGGCAGGAGGGAATGGAGCCACCATGGCGAAGAGCCTCCTCCTCAAGCTCTCCGGGATAGCACGGTCATGGTACCTGACGCTCTCCGCCGGCTCGGTATACTCCTGGGAGCAACTCCGCCAGCTGCTGCACTCGCGCTTCCAGGGAAACAAGACCAAGGCCATGACAGCTGCGGATCTCTACGCGCTGGTCCAGGGACCGCGGGAAACCATCCAAGCATTTCACAAGCGCTTCGCCAACGTGTAGTGTGAGATACGTAGCATCACCGATGAAAGCGTGTGCTCCGCCGCGCGAAGGTCTATCTAGAACCCAGCCCTGAGGGCCAAGCTGGACCGGAGCCCGCCAACCACCATCCAAAAGTTGTATGACACCATGGAGAGGTACGCGCTTCAAGAAGAAGGAGAACTCTAGCTATGAAACAAGGCACTGGCGGCCGCCAGGCAGCCCAAGGCAACTCATGATGATCCTCAGCCACGCCATCGCGGCGTGCACCAAGTGGACGGGTACGACGAGTGGCCCCTCGCCCGTCCCAGGCATGACGATGACCGTGACCAAGCACGGGGCCGTGAACGCCCCGAGGACCGCGACCCCATGCGTCGGGACCTCCACGGAGGCGAGCGAAACCATGATCGTGGTGGAGGACGGGGCAACCGTGGCCGCCAGAGCCATCAATATGCAACCAGGAGCAGCAACCAGGCGAGGAAGTTCTGCGAGCTACACAAGTCATACAACCACTCCACTGCCGAGTGCGACGTGATCTGGAGGGCGCGCGAGCAGCTTCATCCAAGACCGACGGGCAATGCTCAACCCCCAGCATGGCCCCCCCGCTCCAAGGGAGCCACGCCTTCAGCTGCCACCGCCACCGCCCCTTCCCCAGGGCGCGGCTCTGGTACAAGTGATCAACCCGCACCGCGTCATCCACGCCATCATAGGAGGCAACGTGCACACCTTCCCGTCCAAGCACGAAAGACGCGCGTATGCCCGCCAGATAAGCCACATCACCTCTTTTCCGCCCACCGAGCTCCCCGATTGGGCGTCAACACCCGTGACCTTCGGACCAGAAGATGCCGTAGGAATCACCCTCCCTCACCATGACGCCCTCGTCATAACCGCAACGATCTCGGATGCAGAGGTTCATCGCGTCTTCGTTGACGGGGGGAGCTCCGCGGACATCATGTTCTTGTCAACCTTCAAAGAGATGGGCATACCGTCATCATTCCTTCGAGCCCCAGGCATCCCCTTGCTGGGCTTTGGAGGTGAGCCAATCGCCGCCATGGGACGCATCGAGCTCCCCGTCACGTTCGGCTCGAGCGATTGCTCCCGCACAGAAAACATCACTTTCGACGTTGTTGACCTGCTGTACCAGTACAACATCATCATGGGGCGGGTGTCCCTCAACAAGTTCGGTGCTATTCCCCACCACGCATACCTATGCATGAAGGTTCCAGTGCCACAAGGCGTCATCATGGTACGCGGAGATCAAAACTTGTCCCAAGGATCGACGAACAAGCACAAGCCGTCAACTGCTACGTCCGCAACATGCACTTAGAAGAGGGCCCGACGGGGCCAGGGGCTCACCCCTTGCCAGGCGCAGGGCGATGGACCCCAAAGCCGAAGCCGGACGGGGAGACACGTGCCGTTCCCCTACGCGATGATGCGCCGAGTAAAATCGCGCTCCTCGGGGCGGATCTTGCTCCCGAAGTGTCCGAGGAGGTCCTCAAGGTCGTCCGGGACAACACCGACATCTTTGCTTGGGAACACGAGGATTTCCCAGGCGTCCCGTGGGAGATCATCGAGCACAAGTTGTACGTCCGCCCGGACGCCCGCCCCTTGAAGCAAAGGATGAGGAAGATGTGCGCCGAACGCCAGCAGGTGGCCCACGAGCAGGTCAACGAGCTTCTGAAAGCCGGAGTCATCCGAGAAGTCTTGCACCCTGAGTGGCTCGCCAACCCTGTGCTTGTGAAGAAAGCCAATGGCAAGTGGCGCATGTGCGTCGACTACACCAGCCTCAACAAGGCGTGTTCGAAGGACGAGTTTCCACTCCCGCGTATCGACCAACTCGTCGATGCCACGTCCGGCTGCGAGCTCATGAGCTTCCTGGATGCTTTCTCAGGGTACCACCAAGCCTGGATGGCCAAGGATGACGAAGAAAGAACGAGCTTCATCACACTGTCCAGCACCTGCTGCTACGTACGCATGGCATTTGGCTTGAAGAATGCCGGAGCATCCTTTGCCCGCCTAGTGCAGAAGGTGCTTCTCGCCCAAGTGGGGCGCAACATTGAGGCCTACGTGGACGACGTAGTCGTCAAGAGCACCCTCGCACGCTCTCACGCACAAGACTTGGAGGAAACGTTTGGCAACCTCCGCGCGGCAGGGATGAAGCTCAACCCTGAGAAGTGTGTGTTTGGAGTGCAGGCCGGCAAGCTGCTAGGCTTCCTGGTGTCCAAAAGAGGGATCGAGGCCAACCCGACCAAAATCAAAGCTGTGTTGGACATGCCTTCGCCCCAGAACGTAAAGGAAGTGCAAAAACTCACCGGGCGCCTAGCCGCACTCGAAAGATTCGTGTCCCGGTCCGCCGAGATGGGACTGCCATTTTTCAAAGCCCTCAGGGGCTCGTCCAGCTTCGAGTGGGGTGCTGATAGCCAGCGCGCGTTCGACGAACTCAAGGCATACCTGACTTCGCCCCCTGCTACAAAGCCCGACCCCGGGGGAGGGCCTGCTTCTATACTTGGCCGTGATGCTAGGGGCCGTGAGTGCGGTGCTTGTTAAGGAAAAAGACTGCACACAACACCCAGTTTATTACGTGTCCGAATTGCTCCAAGGCGCGAGAGTGCGCTACACTGAGCTGGAGAAGCTCGCCTACGCCCTCCTTATGGCATCAAGGAAGCTCCGGCATTACTTCCAGGCACACTCTATCCGAGTGCCATCCTCGTGCCCCATCGGCGAGATGCTTCGCAATAAGAAGCCTCGGGGCGTATCGAGAAGTGGGCAATGGAGCTCGCACAATTCACCATCGAGTTCCTCCCTCGCACGGCTATCAAGTCTCAGGCCCTCGGGAACTTTGTGGCGGAGTGGGTCACTTCTGAGCACCCAGCGGCCCCAGGACATGCCGAGCCAGTATGGACCGTCTGCATGGATGGCTCATGGTGCGCCGATGGCACGGGCACAGGGGCGGTCCTCGAGTCGCCAGATGGAGCACGCACGTCCTTCGCCGCCCGATTGGAGTTCAAGGCTACCAATAACATCACCGAGTACGAGGCCCTACTGCTTGCCATGCGGAAGGCGCGCGCTGCGGGGGCCCGGCGAGTGTTGGTCAAAAGCGACTCCCAGCTCATCGCCGGACACATCGACAAGAGCTATCAAGCAAAAGAGCCAGAAATGATCAAGTACTTGGCCATGGCGCGAGCGATGGAGAAGCACTTCTCGGGCTTCACTATTCGCCCATCCCACGAGGTGAGAATGTGGAGGCGGACATGCTGGCCCGAGCGGCGAGTACTTCCGTGGGCATGCCACCTGGCGCCTTCTACGAGTACTCACGGCCCCTACGACGAAAGGGCTGCCAAAGGTGAACATCATAAACCCACAGGACTGGAGGACGCCTATCATGCGGTACCTCGTTGACGAGACTGAGCATGAAGATCACGTCGAGGCTCGCCGGCTCAAGGCGCGCGCGAGGGGCTTTGTCATCCACCAAGGCTCCCTGTACAAACGCGGTGTATGCGCACCGTATCTCAAGTGTATTGCGAAGGAGGAAGGAGCCGAGCTGGTGCGCGACATACACGAGGGACTGTGCGGATCCCACCTCGCTCCACGCACTCTAGTCTCCAAAGCTTTCCGTCAAGGCTTCTATTGGCCAACGGTGTTACACGACGCGCAAGACTTGGTGAAACTATGCCCGGCATTCCAATGGATGGGACGAGGCACGAACCTTCCGGCGCACGACCTGCAGCCCATCCCACCTTCGTGGTCGCTCACACGCTGGGGTGTCGACCTGGTTGGCCTGTTCAAGACCACGAGCCATGGCGCCAAGTTCGTAATTGTGGCAGTCGACTATTTCTCCAAGTGGGTAGAGACAGAACCGCTCATCAAGATCACCTCCGCCTCTGTGCAGAAGTTCATATGGAAGAATTTGATATGTCGCTTCGGCGTCCCGCGCGAGATCACGGTCGACAACGGCACCCAATTCGACGCCGAGCCATTTCGCAAATTCTGTATTTCACTTGGTGTCAACCTCTACTTTGCCTTCGTGGCCAACCTTCGGGCGAACGGTGCGGTCGAGCACGCTAACGGCATCCTCCTCCACGGCCTGCGCACGCGCCTCTTCGACCTCCCCAAAGGGCGCTGGGCGGACGAGCTCCCCAACATGCTGTGGTCAACTCATACAGCTGCCAGCAGAGCCACTGGCTTCACCCCATTCAAGCTGCTCTTCGGTGACGAGGCCGTCACTCCCGAAGAAATCAAATTGGGCTCCTCTCGCACCGAAACGCCACCCGCAGACGAGACCCGCAAAGCCTCCCTTGACGGCCTTGATGCACTGAGGCAGGATGCCACACTCAACATCGAATGCTATCAAGCGTCCATGGCAAGAGCGTACAACAAAGCCGTTCGCCCGCGTCCCCTCCAGGTGGGTGACCTCGTCCTGAAGAAGGAGGCAAACCCCGAGGCCGACGGGAAGCTGAGCTCCAAGTGGGAAGGGCCGTACGAAATCGTCAGCCAGTCACGCCCAACTTCGTTTTGGCTAAAGACCCTCGACGGTGAAGAGCTGAGCATAGCTGGAATACCATCAAGTTGAAGAAATACTACGTGTGAGGCCGTCGAGAGCTTGGGAAGACCCCACCCATTTTGTAGGCCAACCGCGGCCAAGGCCGCTGCGTCGGTCCTAATATTTACTTACGCTCTTTAAATTCTTCCAAAGTGCCGATGCATCGGCCGTCACTAGATTTCCCGAGTCACCTTGTTGCGACCTTTTCGTATCGTTGTGACAAATGCCAAAGTCATCTCGTGGCATATATATATACGTACGAAACCGCCGTGACAGGTGTGAACACCGGAGTCCACTTGCCTACATCGCATGCCCGTTCGAAAAAAGCCTCCTCGCGTTGGCCGAGAGGAACCCGCTCCTCCACGTGAGTCGAGCACCTAAACGTCCTTGTGTGTGCTGGGAAGCCCCGTCTCCCCCGCACGAGTTGAGCCAAAAGCCTCCTCACGTTGGCCGGGGAGGAACCCGCTCCCCCGCGTGAGTCGAGCACCTAAACCTCCTCGTGTGTGCTGGGACACCCCATCTCTCCCGCACGAGTCGAGTCAAAAGCCTCCACGCGTTGGCCGGGAGGAATCACCTCCCCCACGCGAGTCGAGCACCTAAACCTCCTCGTGTGCACTGGGAAGCCCCATCTCCCCTGCACTAGTCGAGTCAAAAGCCTCCTCGCGTTGGCCGGGAGGAACCACCTCCCCCGCGCGGGCCAAGCACCTAAACCTCCTCGCATGCGCTGGGAAGCGCCATCTTCCCCGCACGAGTCGAGTCAAAAGCCCCCTCGCGTTGGCCGGGAGGAACCACCTCCCCCGCGTGGGCCGAGCATCTGAATCTCCTCGTGTGTGCTGGGAGGCCCCGCCTCCCCCACACGAGTTGACTCAAAAGCCTCAGGATGGCTAGAAGAAACATCCCCCGCGTAAATCGAGCATTGTCGCTCTCCGGCACGGACTTACAGCCGCATAAGCAAACAAAATATACATTTGTACATAGGCCCAGCGCGCACATTGTCATGCGCAGGGCGCCGAGGGCTTCCTTGTATTTATTAGGGCAAGGACCCAGAATCAACACCTAACTGTTTACTACAGGGAGAAAAACGCAAGGCTAGAAGACAGCTACTCGCGCCCCCCCGCCACGTGTCGGACCCCAGATTCCATAACGGAGAGCTTTAGGAATAATCACCCGCTAAGTCGGAGCTTCAACCCCGACCTCAACTCACGAGCGTCAAATCCGAGAGGAGTAGAGTGATATGGCTTCGAATAGCCCGAGACGTCAACCCCAAAGCTTACTCCGGCAAACTAATGCACAAAGCAGTAGGGTGATATAGTCTCCTCACTCTTTCTCACTGAGCCGGAGCATCAACCCCGACCTCGTCCCGGCAAATAAATGCACGGCTGGAGTAGGGTGATATAGCTCCCAACATCTCAGTGGAGAGTCGCTTCACAGGGGTGACTAAACTTAATAGCTCTACGATATAAAACCTGAAATCCTCCCTGCATCACGTACTTCAATCACACACGCATTGCACATGACACAGGGGGGGAACAAGCCAGTACCATCACAGAGACTCTACGACTGAAACTGCAATAATACTAGCTGTTCTGGAAACTTAACAACATATATATACAAGCAAAAGCGAATTACACAGCGGAAGTTCAATTTGGCTGAGAAGCCTAAAGGTAGGGCCAAAAGCGGCGGCAGAACAAACCAAGCTGCCGAACCCAGGGCAGGACCACTGCCCGGGATCACCAGCAACTAGTCGATGTCGGCGTCTACCTCAACGTAGAAACCCTCCGCTGCGGGAGTGGTTTCCTCTGCACGAAAATATTATCAACGAATGCAAGGTGAGTACAAAATGTACTCCGCAAGACTTACAGGGGAAAGTAATAATAGATGCATCAGGTATCAAGAAGGGGCTATCTGTGGACTACTTTGCAGAAAGCTAATTTGTTCTTTCACAATACCTTTAAGTAGATTGAAATCCGTCTATTGGAATACTTTGCAAAAGAGATGAGCTGGAACTGCACAGTAAAACCTAAAGCAGACCTCCACGCCAAACCCTCGATTCTTCCTCGACCACCAGGGAGGAAGCAATTACTAGAACCACATCCTTAAAGTTTGCCAGTTTTAGATTAAGGTTATACTTGTCTAATTCGATGCGGATTCTTACCAAGCTGTCCATAACGCGGACACGGCTATTCGAATAGTTTAAACCCTGCAGGGGTGTACATCTTTACCTACACGTATCAACCGACTCTTAGTGCTACCGAGTACACACTTTCACGAGGTGTGCTAGCAGAGGGTGGTTGAACACGACCTTTACAAACGTTTTCGACCTAGGTATGAGCCGCCCTAATGGGCTAATCCGCGAACGACAGTTCGGCCGATACTTCGGCGCGGTCCCACTAGTTGTGGCAGGTGATACATCCCCGGTCCCAGACCGTGTGTAACCCTCACTCCTATATTGTTGCATCACACCACCTCCTTGTTTTTTTTCCACGCACCCAAGTCACGAAAACGGCAAACTATGCGGCTCATATCCTAAGCCTAGACAGATTATTCGGTCGTGGGTGGCCCATTATACCACCCGCGTAGAAGTACGCAAATCTTGGTTCGAAAGGACACCGGGAACCGGTCCTTGTGGGATGAACGAGACAACCCACCATGCTCCGAGCATGGCCTCTCGCCTATGCCTGATTTGATATTAGTCAGGATTATTAAACCTTCCCGGTGAACACCCACCTAATCGCTAACCCATCCAGAGTATTGTGTTTCGTCTGCCATCCCAGGAATTACGACTTTTACGCAACTAAGCATGTCTAAGCATAAGTAGCTACGTAAATAACTCAACAATAGCAAGCACTCTACTCTAAATAGATTAGGAGGGTCGGTGGTGTTGATTGAGCGACAAAGTAAGTCTTTATGCAAAGGATAGGGCTAACCTTAACATAAAGTATAAGTTGATCGCATGCAATACGGATTTAAAAACAAATAGTAGATTTGCAAATAATGGGATATCTGCAATATGTTCAAAGGGGGCTGCTTGCCTTGCGGTTCAGCGACTAGTTCCTGTTCTTGCTCGTAGTTATATTCGTCGCGATCCTCCGGTCCTATCGGAAGAATGAAAACACCGAAACAACGCAACAATAAATACAACGTCGGAAAACATCGGCATGAGATGCAATGTATGCCATGTCCTAAAGGATGCAAAATCGAAGCTAATGCAACTGGAATCAGGTTAATCGGAGTTCGGACGCGCAAGATATCGCGATCCGAAGACTTCCGGGGGTTCGGGGAAAACCCTAATTTAAGTTCTTCGACATTTTCATCTTTTCTAGCATGCAAACATGTATGATTAGGACATAATTGAATAGCTTTCATTCTTCTGAACGTTTTGATACATCATTTGCATTTTTCTGAGTTCGGATGAATTTCCTATGGATTTAACAAGATTTAAACTAATTTAAACCCCTTTGTTGTATTTTTCTCAGAAAAGGATATAGTGATTATTTTTGCTACCCAGCTGAACCCTAGCTACAGAGAATGACAAGTGGGTCCCTCGGGTCATACCTATTTTCTTTATCTTTAACCTTTTCTCAAATTCTGGTTTGTGGGACCCAGCTGCCATAGAGACATAGTCAAGTAGCTCATTTAATACAGTGTTAAGTGTTAATTAAGGTCATAATCATGTCGGATTAACCATGAATAGCCATTATTAACATTAATAGGTGCATTGATCACAGATAATCAATTAACACACTACTAATTATACCCTAACCACCCTAACTAACCTAACTACTCCACTCATCACTAACCTAACTAACCTAACCACTAACTAATCTAACTAATTACTAACCTATGCCATAACCGAATTCAACAGCAACAGCAGCATTAGCTACACTGGATACCTCATTAATCTTTAGCATTTAATCTACAACCGTAACTACAATTAGCCCTAACTAATTTAACTAACTCCTAACCTAACCAGCTACTAGCCTAACTAACTACTGACTTAACTAATCTCCTAACTAACTAACCAACGAACTAACCTACTAATCAACTAACCTAACCGGCTGTCTGAATGGGGCATTAAGCCCTAACTACTTAGCTACTCTACTAACCGAACTAACCACCAAACTAACTAATTAATCTACTACCTACTAATCGGCAGGGAGCTTGGTTGGCTTCGGTTGCGGGCTCGGTCGGACCGGGGAGGAGGCAGGGCGGTGGCGCGGCTCGGTGGCGAGCTCGGTCGGCGAGGTGGAGGCGCGGCGAGGTGGTTCCGGCGTCGGGATGGAGGCGGGGTGGCTCGGGGTTGGAGGCGGAGGAGCGGCGCTCGGGGGCGAGGTCGTTGGGGCCGAGGTGGACGGGGCGACGGTGGAGAGGCGGCCGAGGAGAGGGGCGAGGCGGAGCTCGGCGTAGACTCCGGTGGCGGCGAGGGCGGAGGTTGGCTCGGGCGCGGCGGAACCGAGCGGGGAGCGACGCGGTGGGGGAGCAACCGAGGCGGCCGGCGGAAGAAATTTTTGAAGGGGAGGGGGCGCGGCGGGGCTCGGGTAGCCTGGTGAGGTGGCGACGGACGGCGTCGAGGCGGCGGAAGAACCCGGGGTGGAGGAGGGGCGGTGAAGGGGTGGCCAGAGCGGGTGGCGGGGTGGCTTGGCAAAGGGGGCGGAGTGGCGCACGGGGGAGAGCAGAGAGAGAGGGAGGGGGCGAAGCGGCCGAGGCGGGGAGGTTTTTAGGGGGGGAGGCGCTGGCGAGCGACCGAGGCGATGTGGCGTGGGTGGCAGAGAGCGGCGGCCACGTGGCATGAGGGAGCAGCGGTGCCGGGTGAGAAGGAGAGAGAGGGGAGGAAGAAGAGAGAGAGGGGGCGTGCGGGCAGGCCAGGGGAGGAAATGGGCCGGGGGGAAAAAGGGGGCCCATGCAGGGAAAGAAAACGGGCCGAAAGAAGGCCCGACCGGGGGAGGGGTTTTGATTAGGTTAGGGTTTCATTTTTGATTACTATTTTCCTTTTCTAAACCCCCTTTGAAATCAGATTTCAAATTCGTTTGCAATTTAGATAAGTTCAAGCCCTGCTCCTTAAATTCAAATTCAAACTCAACATGAACTTTCTGATTTCTTTTGTCTTCTTCTACATTTGTTTTACACCTTTAAACATTTTTGAAGCTTCTCTTTAGGTTTAAGATCATAGTCCAAAATTTTAAATTCAGTAATGCGATGCCATGCTATGCCATGATGCACACTCAGCAATATTTGAAATCGGGGACGTTACACCACGCCAGGGGACGCGAAGTTTTTTTTGATTGAGGGGCAAGGTACCAAGTACCATGCTCAACATCGCAAAGGACTAGCAAGGTACCGAGTACCATGCACAACATCGCAAGGGACTACGCCACCCAAGTCTCCGTCATGGCGTCGACCTCGGCGCTCTGTCGTAGCACCTTTGTCGCGGCATCCAGCGTGGTGCTCCGTCGTAGCGTCAACCGCGGTGCTCTGTCGTGGCGCCTCCGTTGCGGTGTCCAACGCGGCGTCCAGCATGGCGCTCCTTTGCAGCATCGACCGCGGCGCTCCGTCGCGGCGTCGACCTCGGCGCTCCAACGCGACGCTCCATCGCGGCATCGACCTCGGCGCTTCGTCATGGCGCCTCCATCATGGCATCCAGCGTGGCGCTCCATCGCAGCATCAATCGCGGCGCTCTGTCGTGGCGTCTCCATCACAGCGTCTCCGTCAACCTCGGCGCTCCGTCGTGACATCTCCGTCGTAGCATCGACCTCGGCGCTCTATCGCTGCGTCTCCGTCGTGGTGCCTCTGACGCGGTGTCCAACACGGTGTCCAGCAAAGCGTTCCGTCGCAGCATCGACCGCAACGCTCCGTTGTGGCGTTGACCTCGACGCTCCATCATGGCATCTCCGTCGCGGTGTCCAACATGGTGCTCCATCGCAGCATCAACTGTGGCGCTCCGTCGTGGCATCTCCGTCGCGGCGTCCAGCGTGGCGCTCCGTCGCGGCGTCGACCGTGGTGCTCCGTCGGTGCTCTGTCATGGCGTCTCCGTCACGGCGTCCCGCTAGGCGCTCTATCACGGCGTCGATCTCAACGCTCCGCCATGGCATCTCTGTCGTAGCGTCGACCTACACGCTCCATCACGGTGTCTGTGTCGACCTTGGTGCTCCATCACGGCGTCTGTGTCGACCTTAGCGCTCCGTTGCGGCGTCGACCTTGACGCTCCGTCATGGCGTCTTCATCACGGCATCCAGCGTGGCGCTCCATCGCGGTGCCGACCGTGGCGCTCCGTCGTGGCATCTTCGTCGCGGTGTCGACCTCGATGCTCCGTCATGGCGTCTCCGTCGCGGCGTCCAGCTAGGCGCTCCATCATGGCATCGATCTCGATGCTCCACCGTGGCATCTCCGTCGCTATCATGCCACGTCTGCCCTTCTGCTGCTCCCTTGGTGGAGACCTCGAAGACTGTCCATGTCAAACGGGACTATGGCCGACACGGCGGGCACCGTTGCCGTCCTTGCGTCGCTCCTCGCGCCCCGAGTAGGAAGCCTCGCCAGCGCGCCCTCCGCGTCGTCCCGAGTGGCCACGGGGGTCCTGAGCAAATGGGACCACGATCGATGCGACGCGGTCACTGCGATGGGTCCCGTTGCAACCTCCTTGCTGAGTGGTCCCAACGGCCGTAAAACTGGGCAGGCGTAGAAGTCGCCCAATCTGCAGTGTTCCTGTGTGAAAAATCAAACAAGCGCAGCAATAAGAGGAGTCATCCTGTGGAATGCATCGCACCCAGTGACCAGGGCGTATACGAACGCGACGTCATCACCGTAGATACAAACGCTACCTCATCAATCACGCTAAAGGGACGAGTACGGCAACGAGGACACATACGCACGACGTTGGCAAGACTACATTGCTCCGTTCGGATTATACGAACATGGCAAGAAGCAGAAAAAAGGGGGAGCATCTACACGTGCGAAGACTAAAAATTCATTTACATAATGCACTACCAAGGTGCAAAGACACGAGGAAAGCGGCCGCATCCACCAGCAAATGCAGTAGCAGTCCATCTCATGCATCATAATAAAAATATATCGAGCCCACCCCGTACATAATAAACAGAAAGGGTGTAACAGTCCGTCGTCTACACATGGCATTTTTCATCCAACGGAAAAAGCAATATGCGATAACAGTTCATTTTACATGCACAAGCTCATCACATACATCCCAGCATACTACATCGAAAATAAAACACACGCATTTGAATGCGCTCATGCGGCGAAAAGAAAAGCAGATCATGACAAAACGGAGGGCCGTTACCCTTGACGACTGATGAAGAATGGGAACGCGGCCAGGCACCCCGGATGCCCTCGCCCCAACTAGCTCAAGCAACAGCGACCGCACGACGAGGGGGTCGAGGCAATAGGCGGAGGCGTCACTCCAGTGGCGGTGCCCTCGCTCCAAGCGTCCTGCACAAGCAAAACGACGGCGGTGGCTCCCCCAAGAGGCCGGTGGCGCACGGCAGTTGCGGCTGGCGAGGCGGCGCTGCCAGTCCGACCAAGGCAGCGGCCCGAGCGGGAGCGCCCGGCGCGGTCCCCAGGCGAGGCGGGCGGCCCCGAGCAGGCGGCCGGCCCGAGCAACGGCGCCGGGTGGCCGAAGCCCTCCAAGGCGTCGGACGAGGCCGGGCCCGAGGCAAGCAGCCCGAGTAGGCAGCCCGAGCGGCGAACGGGGTGGGGCCCGAGGCTGTGCTGCGGCTTGAGCGGTGCTGGCGGCGGGGATCCAAGCCGCGGCGGCGGCGCGGCGGGGGTGAAGCGGCGGTCAGCGGCGCTTGGAGGAGAGGGCCGACGGCGGTGGCCGGCTGGAGAGCGGCGCGCCCGGGTAGGTGGAGCAGCGGCAGCCTGGGCCGGCGCGGCCGGCGAGCGCTGGGGGAGCGGCGGCGCCGGCGGTAGCCGGTGGCTCGGCCGAGCGTGGCGGCGGCGGCCCGAGCCTGAGCAAGGCGGCCGGTGGCCCAGGCGGTGAGCGGGCTCCGAGGAGCGGCGCAAGGAGGCCGGCGGCGTGGTGGCGCAAGGCGGCCGGCAGCGCATGGTGGGGGCCGGCGGCGGCAGTGAGAAAACAGGTGACGGCGGCGGTAAAAAGAGAGAGAAAAAAAGAAGCACCTGGGGGAGTTTTTATAAGCCGGCTGCCTCCCCCGGGTGCCCTAATCGGTGTGGGCCGAGGCCCATTTCGGCCGGCCAATGCATGCGAGGCTACAGGGAAAGAAAAAAAAGGGAATAGAAGAAAAAAGGAAGAAAAGAGAAAAAGAAAAAAAAAGAAAAAAATGGTTTTACCGCGGATTGGACCTGAAGGATTTTCGCTAAGTCTCCGGTTTTACCGCGGTTTGGACTCGGAGGATTTTCGCTAAGTCCATGATTTTACCACGGGTTGGACCTGGAGGATTTGCGCTAAGTCCCCTGTTTTACCACGGGATACCTGGCATTTGTATTCCGCGACCCCGGGAATATCGCGACAATCTCGAGCTCGTCAGTCCGGTCAGCGCGCCGACCCCATCAGAATCGGTGCGCCGGCCCGGACGGGCACTAAATAACCGCCCGCACCGGCGAGGGACTACTGTTGGGGAAGGGGTCCTCACGCTACCCGATTTCGACGCTTTTCATACTTAGAGGAGATCAGCGCTACACCAACCTCGTCATGACGTCAAGACCGCTCGATGCCGACTCTGCGACAACACCAACCTCTTCGCGATGCCAAGACCGCTCGGTGCCGACTCTGCGACAACACCAACCTCTTCACGATGCCAAGACTGCTCGATGCCGACTCCGCGACAACACCAACCTCTTCGCGATGCCAAGACCGCTTGATGCCGACTCCGTGACAATATCAACCTCGTCGCGATGCCAAGACCGTGTGATGCCAACTCCGTGACAATATCAAGTCTGTAGCCACGCCAAAACCGCACAACGCCAAGACCGTGACGGCGACAAGTCCAAGCATGACGGGCGGGACCCACAGGATATTCCCAGAATATTCCTGAACGAAAAGACCTACACGCCCCCAGGGGCGTTGGTACATCTAGGGGCATGATTGTAAAACGCCTGAGGGCATTCCTGTAATCTCCCCTACCCCTCCATTCTCCCTATAAATAGAGGGACACCCCTTCCATTTGGGGGATCCAGAAATTCTAAAATACCAGTTTGTTTGTAGCTCCTCTCTTCCGGTTTGCAATACCGCAGCGAGTTCGAGCGTCTTCATGTCGGGTGACCTGCGTGCGCGACAGCGGTGTCTTCACGACGTAGTTTTCCGTGCAACCCTCGTAGGTCCGTGGAACCGCGGTGCCACAAGTTTACTGCCTAGCCTCGTTGCTACGACATGTATATATAGGTACGCTCTTGTCAAAGCGAGAGAAGCAAAAGGACATCCTGATATTGAGAAGCTAGAAGTAGAAGATGAGCACATCGAAATCGTAGATGCAACATTGATTATTCATGAAAAATCATCATTGCACGAAGAGGAGAAGAAATAGAATATACATGGTATTGATCATATTATAATTGAGAAGCTTACTCTAGGTCTATTAGAGGCCAAGGATCATGAGGTGAAAGTTTAGAGATCAAGCCCAACAGATCTCACATATATTAGTGCCGAGCTTACTCAAGTTATTCTACCTTCGTACAAAGAAGCAGCCAAATGACAAGTGTGAAGAAGGGCAATGAAAGAAAGTGAGCTTCAAAGTTGTAGCAAGATTGAGAGCAAACTTTGATCATCAGAGAACAACCGAACGAACTAGCTGAAGGAGAGTAGTCTCCATGGCATACGGAAAATAAAAAATGCTGGAATTGCAGAGCTTAGAAAATTCAAGGATGTCGACAAGCACATTTTTCACTAGACAAGTATGCATTGAGGGGGAGTGTTGAAAATATGAAATGCATATTTGAATGTACTCTAGAAAATTTGGATACAAGATATTTTCCATTATTGATATTAGAGATAATTCTTCATGTCAAAGTGAGAAGCTTCTAGAGGTATTGGGAAATTTGCAAGACACTAGATATTTACCATGAAAGTTCTAAAATAAACTACTTACCATGCTTCATGGCAAATGTAAGAAATATCTAGACCTAGATATTTACCATGGAAGATACTAGAGAAATCTCTCCATGGATAAATATGAATAATCTAGGTTTTGGTATTTTTTTAAAAAATTCTAGAGTAAAGATATTTGCAGTTGAAGGCTTTGGATGGTTGCCAGTTGGCACGAATCTTATGGGCTTGTGCAAGTATAAATAGGGGTACCAACTTTTCTCCCATGTACAACCAAGTGAAGTTACCAATAATGAGAAGGTTTTAGAGATGGCCATATGTTGACACCAATTTTGTCTAGGATCAAACATGGCCCATGATTGTGTTAAATTTAATATAAATATAATTTTGATGGCTAAAATATATTATAATTAAAAAGATACATGTACAGTATACAAAAATAATAATATATGCATGGTAAAAAGAGTAGTAGGAGGAGAAAAGAGCGTCTGGCGGAGAAGAGGTGGAGGGAATGGAGTGGCCGATATATTTATTACAGCGGTGTAGAAGATGAAGCAGCGCCAAACAAGATGAAGCGACGGGCAGGTATAGAGCAGTTGAGCGCGCGAATTGATATTTGAAGACGAGTTGACGGTTTCTCACTCTGTTTGTTTAGCCCGCGAACTGCCTGAGGACATTATCTCATTCGGTTTCACTCTTAGAATCGATTGTGAAATATCTCGGTTGGTTCACATTCCGATTCTTCTTCATGGACACCTCAGCCGGTGATTATAAGAAACTGACGATAAAAAGTTTGCCTTAGCTAGTTTTTATAGTTTTAGGGTTTCTATAAAAACAGACTAAGATATCTTTCTCAGTGATTTCTGACTGAGATAGTATTCCAGATCCATAACTATTGTCCGAATTGAGCAGCAACCATGTTCAATGCAACTTACAAATGTTAGGACATACTTTTAATACACAAGTTGGTTAGTGGCCAAATTTAGGTCAATTAATTTTTAGAACATTCACTTTACGGAATTGTAAGTATAACTTTTTAACAATGAGATATGAATAGAATGTTGTTATTATTTTTATACTCTGTCGATTAACAATATTTGGATTAATTTTAAATATATTTGCACTTTGTAAATAGATCGACGTGGATGTACTTCAAGAACCGTGCGTGCGAATATTACGTCCATGGCGTCTAGACATTCTTAGAAGCAGCAGAACAAGATAGTTTGAATAGAGGGGACAACGATCGTGGTACAAACAAAAGAGCCTTGCAATTCTCATTGTCGTGGCATTCTTTTGATTTTGTCGCCTCTCTTGATTTGGTCCCATTGGTGATACAAATCAAGATCAAACGAGTGCTCAAGTCTGGTTGCTTGGTTTGGTCCCTAGACATGGATACAAATCAAGGGTAAATAGTTATGAAGACCCATGAAATTCTCCTTGGTTCGGTCCTCAAATGGATACAAACCAAGGTTGGGATGAATGAATGCCTCCTTGGTTTGGTCCTTAAAATGGATACAAATCAAGATGGGTATAAAATATGCACCGCAAACATATAACATGGGGAAGCTGAACATAAAAAAATATTAAATCACAAATGCTATAACATGAGTAATGCAAAATACAAAATAACACGTAACATACTCCTTGTTTGGTTATGCTATGCGCGGGTACCATATTAGCACCACACTGCGTTAGCAGTAATACAAACAAGAAAAGCAAAATACTTTGCTTACGCTACACTCGGCACCATACCAGTGCTACGTGATATTAGTAGTGATACAAGTGGAGTAAAAATTAATAAAATATGCTCCATGAAGTGTACATAGGCTTTAATAAAGTTGTAAAGGTTTTGCCGCAAACTCCATTTTGGTTACACTACAAATGGGTGCCTGATTAATGCTACAAGATCTAGTAGTAATACAAGTGGAAGAAAATCATATAAAAATATATGCCATGTATAACATGCATAGGACGAAAGCCATAAACATCATGCTTAACCAAAACCAATCTTCATTTTGGTTACGCTACACGCAGGTGTCATATTGGCACCACATACGCTCCATATAGCATACACGTGTCGTAAATTTAAAATAGTATGTCTTATCAAAACCAACCTTCATTTTGGTCACGTATCAACACCATGTTGGGTTGGCGGTGATACGAGTGAAGTAAAATAAAATGTGTTACATACTAAGATATACGTCCTAAATTATAAGCACTATGCTATGAAATTACCACGTGGGTAAATCCAAGTTCCCTGAGTAGGCGTCAGTCATCAACAGCGAGGAATATTTTCTTTTCCATTTTTTAATAGTCATACATTGTAGTCTATTGTAATAGATATGTTGGAATTCTTAATCAGGGGTTTTCTTACGAGAGATGTAATTAATAGAGTTCTTATATAACAATAAGAATTATGAAAGTAATGGATCCGCAATACTTGATTTCTTTTGTCCCATTTACATTTATGCTTTAAATTTTATTTAATCTCTCTCTATGAAGATCTCGTCACGTGAAAAGTTGCCTATTTCCACTACATCAACTAGGATGGCATGATTAACAATTGCTCCGTCTACCCCAACTAGAATCCTGGGATCGGACAAATCCTCCATGCTGTAGGTAGGCTCATCATCGACATTAAGTGCAAGCTCTTCCAAGGTTGCCCATGAAGTGTCAGGGACAGGCTCATACAAACCTGCCCCAAGCACACCGAGGACAACTTGCGAGCCTACGATCGTGACTCTATCGCCAGCTTCAAAGGGAAAGGCGGTGCAATGGCTGGGAGCAGCTTGCACCGTTTGAAAAGGCGTTATCCTGGGCACAACTCGACGCTTTGCATGAAGACAGAACATTAAAGGAAAATAGATATGTCTTGGGTTATGGGGTTTGTAAGACCTCGGCTGAGCTCATAGAAAAAATTGAGGCATTGCCGCAAATGGAAGATGGTAATCAACCTATCGTCGATGAATTGGATGAGATCGATATTAGGACGCCTGATGATCCTCACCCCATCTTTATCAGCAAACATCTATCCAAGGAGCATAAAGAGCAGTATCATAAGTTCATTACGTCAAATAGAGATATGTTCGCTTGGACTTATGAGGAAATGCCAGGGTGAGATCCAGTAGTAGCGGTACATAGGGTGAGATCCAGTAGTAGCGGTACATCGACTTGTTGTGCAGGAAAACATGACACCGGTGAAGCAAGGTCAAAGAAGGTTCAAACCAAAAATACTCCCCAAAATAGATGCAGAGGTCGACAAACTCATCGTTACAGGGTTCATTAGGGAGGTCAAATATCCCATATGGCTTTCCAGTATTGTCCCCATCAATAAGAAAAATGGTCAAACCCGTGTATGTGTAGATTTTAGGGATTTAAATAAAGCATGTCCAAAAGATGATTTCCAATACCTATGTCTAAAATACTTGTCTGATCCACAATGGGGCATGAAATATTTTCCTCTATGGATTGTTATTCTGGTTATAACTAGATAAAAATGACACCGGAGGATGAGGATCTAACAACATTTTGGACACCTAAGGGTATATTCTGTTATAGAGTTATGCCTTTCAGACTAAAAAATGCCGGTGCCACGAATGACAATTATCTTGGATGGGTTATTATATGAAATTGCTGAGCGATATATAGATGATATTGTTTTAAAGTAAAAGCATGAAAGAGACTACCTAAAACATCTTACCATGGTATTTGAGCGTCTTAGGCAGCTTAATCAGAAAATGAATCCAAAGAAATGTGCATTGGGGGTTTCCTTTGGAAAGTTTCTCGGTTTCATAGTTACAAAGCACGGTATTCAAATTGACCCAAATAAGATACATGCAATTGTTAAAATGCCTCCGCATGTGAACCTTCAAAAATTAAAGAGCTTCTAGGCCGGCTAGCATACATCAGAAGGTTTATCTCTAATTTATCAGAAAGATGCAAACCTTTTTCTTGACTTATGAAGAAACGTTTTCCTTTACAATGGGATCAAGCATGCCAAAATGCATTCTTAGACATTAAAATTTTTTTAACAAAGCCACCCATGTTGGGTGCTCCAGTTAAGGAATGACCTCTAATTCTTTATACAGCAGCCATCCCTACCTTGCTAGGCGCCCTTTCAACAAAAAATATGATGCACGAAAGGAAATGTCCTTATATTATCTCAGCCGAACCCTTGTGGGAGCCAAAGGCAATTATTCAGACATGGAAAAAATATGTCTAGCTCTAGCTTTTACGGCACAAAAGCTGCGCCATTATATGCTAGAACATAGAGTCCACCTCGTCTCGAGTGCAGATCCTCTTAGATACATTTTAAATAATTAGCCAAATGGGCGATGATCCTATCACACTTTGATATCATATTTGTTCCACAAAAAGCTGTGAAAGGTCAAGCCTTGGCTGACTTTCTCGCTGCACATCTGATCCCTAATGATTTTTCAATTGACTACGATTTGTCGGATGAAGATGTGTCTTTCACATCATTTACTGACTCAACATGGAAATGTATTTTGATGGTGCTTGCAAACAACCGGGGGTAGGCATAGGAGTCATTCTTGTTACGCCAAGTGAAGGGATCACCTTAACCTTTGCAATTTCAAACAATTCCATTGAGTATGAAGCTATAATAATTGGGCTTGAAATTGCTCTGAACATGGAGCTAGACACACTAGACATTTATGGTAATTCTCAATTAGTAATTAACCAATTGTTAGGAATCTATATGGTGAAGAAACAAGAATTAATGCCATATTTCAAAAAGGAAAAAGAACTCATGTCTATGTTCACTAATATAAATATTCAGCATATAGTACGAAGCCAAAATGAAAGGGCTAATGCCTTGGCAAGTTTAGCTGCTAGCATGTTGCTAAATTCTTATCAAATGATGGACGTGCATGTCGAGGAGCGGAGAATCCTACCAGTACTCGCTAAAAAAGAGGAAACAATGATATCTCAAACCATCACAATGGATATCTGGAAATCAAAATAGGAGATTGGTGCTCTCCATTCCGTGAATATTCTGCATGGATATTTACCTCAGGATTCCGGTGGAAGCTCTAGAATCCGAAAGATGTCAGTCCATTACGTGTGCATAGATGATACAGTCTACATGCGCTCTTACAACGGCATCCTGCTGCATTGTCTAGAGGGAAATGAAGTTATATAACCTCTTAATGAGGTGCATGCTGGAGTATGTTGTTCGCACCAGTCTGGTCCTAAGTTGTACTACCTATTGAGACACTTAGGTAACTATTGGCATATGATGTTTGAGGATGCCATGAAATTCACAAAGAGGTGTCATGAATGTTAGGTTCATGGTGACTTCATACACCAGCCCCATGAGCCGTTACACCCCACAAACATGTCCTGGCCCTATGAAATGTGAGGGATGGATATAGTAGGACCCATCCAACCACTGTCTTCCAAAGGACATAAATTCATTCTCACTAAGAGTAGATAGAGCAGAGAATGTAGACAATTTTATAAGAACGCACATCTTATATACCACTTTGGTGTTCCTTCTCGGATCATATCAGAAAACGGGACTCCTTTCATCAGCCAATGGACATGCATAACTGTTTAATAAAACCCTTTGTAAGTTGTTGAAAAATGTAGTCTAAAAAAAAGCGTGAATGGCATGGAAAACTCCTTGAGACATTGTGGGCTTATAGAACCACGACCTGCAAACCAACCAGAATGACTCCATATTCCCTTCTCTTTGGAGGAGTAGCAGTTCTACTACTAGAAGTACAAATTACTTTACTTAGAGTCGCTATTCATGAAAAATTGTTAGAAGACGAAATGATAAAATTGTGCTTAGAGTAATTAGAAAGACTCGAAGGGAAACGTCTTCGAGCATTACAAAATTTGGAGGCATATCAGACAAGACTGTCTCGTGCTTTTGATAAGTCCCTTAAAAGAAGGTCATTCAAAGAAGGAGATTTGGTGCTTGCTGTCATTCGCCCTATGAATGTTACACCGCGGATGAGCGGGAAATCCGAGCTGAAATGAGAAGGTCCTTACATTGTGAAGAAAGTATATTCTAGTGGCTCGCACAAAATAATTTCCCCAGACGGTGAATATTCTTCGGTGCTGATAATGGAAAATTCTTAAAGCGTTACCATGTCTTAGAAAAAAGAGAGATTGAGCCAAAACCTCACGAACCAAAAAGAAAAAAGCCCAGATCATTGACTGTCGTACACAGGTTGATATAAAAAGATATATACCTATATAGCAAAACAATAAAGTTCTAAGCCATAGAAGAGCAGAGTAAATAAATAATATAACAATACTATGCAATCGATGGCAAGAAACCAAACAATTTGAAAGTTCATAGGTACGCAAACAAATACCAGTAGCTTAACGAATAATTTGCCTAAGATCTCTAGCCCGTACAAGAATCAACAAAGTGAATAAACTAACCGCATCATACGATATAGTCCTCAAGCACGTAGCAATAGATAGAGCGCTAGTTCGCGTGAGCCATAAACAAATGACTGAATATAAAATAGTTAAAAGTTCATATAACAAATTAAAATTACCGAAAGCAAAAGCCATAAACATAAACTGGGAGCTTAATTCGAGCGAGAGTGCCAATTTTCTAACTTTCCAAGTAGTGGTCCTACTTCAATTAAGCTCCAGATCAGTCATCTTCCGTTGGGAAGTCAGTGATACTTTTACTATACATCATGTCGACACTAACGAGAGTAGTACTCCATGTCTTCACTTCGGGTTCCGTGAAGAATGTATTTGTTGCAGCTGTTCTGTACACTGCTCAAGCTCAGGAAGGCACTGGAGGGCCTCATCGAGCTGTGCTGTGAGTGATTTCACTAATGCCGCCTTCTCGGTGCACTTCACGGATGACAATTCATGAGCTCTTCATGTGATGCGAGCTCACGCTTTGCTTGGCTGCAGCATGTTCCTCTTGTTCAGAGCCCCTCTTCAATTCAGCATATGCTTCTCCCAGCTGGATCGAAATAATGGTGAGCTGGTCTAGCGTCGGTTGAACTTTGGCAATCTTGGGTATATGTGCAGGGAGCGTTGAAGAGATAGCCTCAAGGATAGCTTGTCGCTCAGGATCACTAAGTGTGGAAGCATTTAGGCCTTCAAGCGCCTTTTTCACCACCATGTCAGTGGTATTTAGAAATGCCTCTTTAATAAAAGAAATATCATGCGTGTAACTCTGGCTGAAACAACCACTTCCTCGTTGGTCGTCTGGTTATGGGCTTCATTTTCACAGCTAAAAAAATTAGGACAAATGAGTCACGCATAAGTACATTAAGATAAATAAATAAATAAATACATGAATAGTCATAGTTAGATGAACACAAATGTGATGCATGCAAAACTACCGGTTATAGACGATGGCAAATCAAGTGATCTAGGGTCAGGGTGCATATTTTGATCAAAAGCTAGTGTCAGAACCGAGTGATCGATACCTACGTTCTCCTACATCAAAGTCGTCCTGTGAGGGACCCGGTATTTTAACTCGATTCAAGGAATTCACAACAAGTGAAGACGGTGACCATAGCCGCTAACTGCGACAGACTATGGCCCGCCCCCGCCCCGTGCGACATGTATACGACACGATGCGTATGGCTCACCACGGTCTGATTGAGGGATCACGATTCCAAAAACATACGCCACAATGCGTATGACTCACTTTGGCAATGGATCGTACATTCACTTTGCACTTCACTTGAATCGAGATAAAATAACAAGTTCCTCCATATGCATCCAACCACACTCCCCATTTTAACATACACGCATGACAGACGGGAGGTGGGGGCATATGTTGGACAGCGAGTATATCATCACACAAGCACTACGATATGATAATAAACTAGCTGTTCACATGGAACTATATGAATACATCATTCGGTGATAACCGGAAACATAGTCAAGTCTGGAGTACTCATGCAACAACGGAATAAAAGACCCAAAACCCGCAGCGGTGCATCAATCGCTGCCCAATAGTCAACAAAATCCCACGAGTCGATAGCCAACCAAGAAAACCAAGTAGCTAAGTATCATCGAAGTAATCCTCGACCACTGGCTCACCTGCAATGATCTAGGAACATCCTAGGTGAGTACAAATATACTCGCAAGACTTATTCGTGCTTGATTAAATGTCCTACACATGGATTCACTACAGCAGCAAATAAATATGGTGCATTCCAAGTTGACAAGACGTAAGTAAACCACATGGCATTGACAACATTATAGGAGGAAGGCATGACAAGTAACTTGCAGTTCGAGTTGCATGCTAATCCAAGTACAAACATGAAAGCATCAACCACGACAATCCAAATTCATTTGGGGCAGCCCACACTCCCCAATTTTTATCAATTCATCACACACCATGTCCAGTCTATCTCTCGAACCGTTACCGGCAATACATCCCCATGGGAATAACGAGCACTCTCCACTCGGAGGTAGCTAGTCTCCAAGTAACCGAGACTCACCATCAGATAAACCCATAGCAGAGATTCCGGTAACATTCACGCGGTGATAAGGGAAGTAACACGATGAAGTCACCTCAGGTTGGTATAGCGACAAAAAAACCATTTCATTCACTGGGGTTCGCTCCTATAGCTTCAATTAATACCAACTTTATTCATCGTGTACCCCCATTCGGGTCTCACATCTCACTTAAGCAATTCAAGTTGATGGGGCATCCAAATTAAATTTTTAGCCACAACGAGATATAGCACACCACAAACCTAACATGCTAGTTTAACGAGTTACGACCACAAGCGCATATAGACAAGCATATGAATAACGATAATAAAGTGCAACAAGCTCTGCTTGCCTTGATCACAGGGCTCCTGGTCTTGCGTTAAATCATGAGCCGGGTGGTCTCCTTCTTCGAGCTCTATTGCATACAACACAAAGTACCGGAAAAAGGAAGCAGTAAAAAGGAGATGAGTCCAGCATGAATGCATGATGAATGCCATTAGGAATTAGTTTCTAAAATGATCTACAGATGTTACGAATCCATGACAACAAGCATTTCTTAGTTTGTAGTTGTAGGGATTACGTGATCGTCCTACCATGCATGCATGTTAAGGTACCTTCGATTGCAAGTTAGGGATGAGAGTTATTATTCGCAATTCATGACAATGGGTTAAAGTGTTGGTATTATGAATGTACTCTGAGATACGAGGTTAACGCCACTGGAATCACTCGGTTCGGAGCTAAAATCGTTGGGTTAGGGTTTACTGGAGAACGGCATTTAAAAAGGGTCTAACTATTTCGTATTTAAATTGACCTGAATTTCAGTTGCAAATATAGAAATTCTATTTGAACCAGATTGTAGGAAATTTTACAAGGTTTCTGAATATATAAAATTTGTCAAAATCGGAGCTACGGATCAAAAGTTATCGTAGTTTCAATTTTTCGCAAAACCCTAACCCTAATTCACCTCTGCTGCGGATTTCCAAAACGCTACATGTACCCGAGAAACCTACACCAACCTAACTCATCCGGCCGACGAGTGGGGCCCTCTGTCAGGGCTGACTCGGTCCACGGGGGTCCAGCTGGCCGCTGACTGGGCTCGGGCAACCAACCCGTGGTTGCCACGTCGGCCTCCTACTCCCTCACCCCTCTCTCTCTCTCTCTCTCTCTCTGACCCGACCGGGGAAGCAGCTCGGGAGGCGGCGCTCTCGCCGGAGAACAGCCCTAGGGCACTGCGGAGCTCGGCACTGCCGGGAAAAAGCGGCCAAAGCAAGGGGAGCTCACCCCGAGGACGAGGAGCTGGCGCGGAGCGACGGAGGAGGCCGGGAGGAGGCTCGCGACGGTCACCGGCGGCGGGGAGCTTCGGTTGATGCTGGCGAGGTAGCTCCGTGCGCAGATCTGCAGAGGGGAGAGGAGGGAGAGGTTAAGGGAGAAAAGGAGGAGCTCGGGAGCGAGGTGAGGGCGGTCGGGGCTCAACGGAGCACCGGGGATTTCTCGCCGGAGTAGCTGCCGGACTCGGAGAAGGAGGCGGTGGCGCGAGGAGCTAGGGCACCAGGAGGGGGGAGCTAGGGTTTTCGGACAAGGGGAGAGGAGGAGCGGCCGGTCCGAACCGGCTTTAAATAGGGCGGCGGCGTGGTCGGAACGGGGTGGCCGGGGGCAGCGCCGCCCATCGCTGCCTACCGGTGGCGAGGACGTGGCGGCGGGGTCCCGAAAGGTGGGCCCCGCGCGTCGGGTGAGAGGGGGAAGGCGCAAAGCACCGGTGGCGCCTTCCCTTGGTGAAGGCGGAAAATGGCCAGGCAGGAGGCGGGTTTTCAGGCCGGGGGGGGGGTTTTAGCGGGCCGGCCGAGTGCGGCCCAGCAGGCCTCGGTCCAAACTCTTTTCTCTTTTGTTTTTCTTTTTCTTTTTCTAATAACAGTGCTACTATTTAAACAATTTGAGCATTCAAATGAGCTCCAAATGATTTTAAACTTTTACACAACCTTCCAAATAGCATATGGGACCTACTGTAAAAATTTGGGGTCATTTGGAGTTAGTTTGACCAGAATTTGAATTCAAATTCAAATTTGACCTAAAATGGGTTTGAACTGCAACTGGGTCTTAAAATATTCCAAAAATTTTAAAAATTTAGATGTAGCTATAATACTTATATTCATGGCCATTTACAAACCTTGATGACTTTTCAACTACGGGAATATTGCCTAACCGGTTAACCCTAGTTCTGCCATTTTAATGATTCGAATGCGAATTGCTTCCTTGGAGCTAGCAAAACCTAACATGTGTGAATGGAATGCGGGAGAGGGACATTTGGGGTATCATTGATCTCCTTCACCTCTATTGCTAACATTGCTATTTGATAATTCAAATAAGTTGATTGGTGTTTGTAAAATTATCCACCGAGGATGAGATATGTACGTATTCTATAAAATAAAATCTTAGCACATTTAAGTTTAAACAAGGTGTGGGTGCGGGGATGATGGCATGCATGCGAGATGAATGCAAAACCCTAATCGTGAAAAGTGGGCATTACACGTCCATAGATAAGTCAAAAATATCACCAAGACCTTGGTCTTTCTCGCCCGAAAACACATGAGTGAGTTCCTCAATGGTAACGAAAGCACCAATTTCGTGATGAATTTGTGGGTTTTCCTATACTATTTTCTCATGAGCGTTCTCTTCGCTATCACAATTAAGCCTTCTCTTGGCCATCGGTGGCTCCTCATCAACGGAGGTAAGGGGTAAGCCATCTGCACCTCTCTTGCAGCTGAAATTGCCAAACATCTGAACAATCTTTCCACTTACATCATATTAGATGGTATTAATTCACGAAGCACATAAGTGTATATACATAATATATATTTTTATAACATAATTTACAGACGCATATAAACTATACCAGAACAAGAGGCACCTAATTATTCAATTGTTGTGCATGCGTATAATTATCTGGCTTTGGACGCTCTTACTACTCGGTAGGGTAGGAAGGCTCCATGGCAAGACCACACATACCCCTCTTGTCAGAAATGTCCTTCTCCATTCTTAAGTAACCGTTCTCGCCCCATGTTGTGCCCCAAGAATTCTTCATCAACCAATACTTTGTGCCGTCACTAGTTGTTCCGTAACCAATGGCTGCAATCCCGTGGTCCAGATCAGTGCCACAGGAGCCGGTCATCACGCCACCAGAGTAGAATTGGAACGTCATGTCGCCTCCATCAACAGCTACTGACACAGGTTGGTTAGCCACCGCCTTCATGAGAGCACCCTCGTTATTGGTCGGAACATCTTCATAGCCTGTGATGGTCGCGGCGCTATTGGATCCACTCTTGCATTTGCCATCGGCTGCAGTGTATGGGTAGCTAGACTCCATGGTGAGGCCTCCATTCTTAGCGTTGACGTGGGCCATGTGGATCAGTATCCCGACAAATCATAGAGCTTGCCAGCGGCTATTGTACTTTGGTGGCGGTGGTGGTGGCGGTGATCTCCGACCTTGGGACATTCCCGTGCGATGAGATCAAGGTAAAAACGTTATATCTTTGCAATGCGCCACACAAGATCGTTTTAGACCCGTTGTAATAGCGTGCATTATTACGTAAGTTGCGACGAAATGCACTATTAAAGTGACGATTGAGGGCTTGGATGAACCGGTCGATGCAGCTTGGGGGCCAGTATATCTAGTATTAGGAGAGCAGAGGATACACAATGTTCCCTAGCCCCTTCGTACGCAATGGTGAACGTCGACAGTGTCAGCAACACCTTCAAGTAAGTCAAGCTCCTGATTCCGCCGAACGATGAGATCTTAACTCTAGAGAATGCCAATGGCACATTTATCCAGTGGCCCAAGATGGACATCTTGCTCGACCAGTCGCGGTCCACTAGCAAGGTTGTCGGGGTACCTTCGACGCACTCCCCTATTATAATGCCAGCCTTATCGCCACGAGCATTAGAACCACCGACGCAAGAATCGCCAAAGAGTAGTGCGTCGGAGCCCAATATGGCACCGTCGGAGCCCAATGTGGAACCGTAGTAGCATGACTGCACTTGGCTCCTTGCGAAGAAATGTCCATCGAACAAATTCAAGCGTTATATGATGCTGTAAGGAGTCTCCCGGCTGCTGCGATTCAACCTATATACAAGCCCGGGAAACTACTGGTGAAGAATCCAAAGAATATCGCCTCCGAGCTTGGGTGGGCGTCTCAATGTTGCATGAGAATTACATGGATAACTTTAAGAAATAGAACAAGAAGGAGCGAAGGGAAGGTATCGTAGTAAAGTTCAAATATGAGCACCTCCTCCATGAACAAGGGCGACAGTTGCTAGTGACTTGGAAGGACTTGTACCTCATGTACAATCTAGAGGCCTTGGATGCGAGCCTCATTGGATGCTCCACATTGTGAGTGTCTACACTCATGCTCCATGTATATTAGTACAATCTCTATGCATGTCGCTATTCACTACCTCACAAAACACTTCCACTGACGGGCACAAAACCGCCTTCACTAACCGGTTTTGCGCCCGTTAGTAAGGTCCCGTCAGTGGAGATAAAAAAGCCACTGACGGGCGCCCCCCGTCAGTAAGCTCCTGTCAGTGGAGATAAAAAAGCCACTGACGGGCGGCCGCGCCCGTCAGTGGAGATACACTGAAAACCCGAAAAAAAGGGCAGCCCCCAGGGGAGGCTCTGGATCTGACGCTTCCGTAGCTGCTCCTGCTCCGGTGACCTTGGTCGGTAGAGGCTGGGATCCGACGGCGGCGTGGTCGGTGGAGGCCGGCAGAGGCTGGATCCATCCACCTGCGTCTTGCCGACGCCAGATCCGCCTCCATCCATCTGCCCGACGACCTCGGTGAGCTTCCCGACAGGGACTCCTCCACCCAACGCCTCATCTAGCCCGCGGAGCGTGGTGGCCAGCTGCCCGCCGCCTCCCAGCCTCACGCGCTCCTCCAGGAGCACAAGCGCCTGCGCAAAATCAATCACAACACGAGGCCAACTAAGACTACCAAACACAATCCAAACGGCGAAAGAGGCACAGCGAGGGCGGGCACCGTTTGGTAGAGAGGGCAGGCGATCTCGCTGATGAGGCACACGGCGGCACGGGCAGCAGGGAGGCCGGCGTCGAGGACGGCCATGAGCTCCACCTCCGGCAGCGATAGCACGTCCTGGATAGAGGCGGCGGTCGGTTTCACGGCGAGAGGAGGAGGAGGAGGAGGGGTGGCTGACCTTGGCGGTGGATGGAAGACCTGGTTGGAGCGGGACGGGTGGGCATGGGCTTGGGAGACGTGATGATTGGGAGAAAGGAGGAGGAAGGAGTGCGGTGGCGTTCGGGAGAAAGGGAGAAAGGAGGAGGCGGCGTTCGGGAGAAAGGGGAGAAAGGATGGCTTATGTAGTCACCAGTTTGGGCAATTTGGGCCTATCATATAACATCACCGACGGGCCATAGTTTGGGCCCGTCAGTGGTGTAATACACTCTACTGACGGGCTGAAATTTGGGCCCGTCAGTGATGCTCCCCGTCAGTAGAGATACACAACCACTAACGGGCCGTGTTTTTAACCCGCCAGTAATTATTTTTTCTTCTGAATTTAGACCGTCTACTGGAATAACCACTGACAGTTACCTGTTCGCCCGTCAGTGGTGAACAGTACCACTGACGGTTATTTTCTGCCCGTCAGTGGAGACTGTTTAGGAGAAGTATTTTCTGAGGTAGTGATTAAAGAACTCTTTGGTTGTGTATATATAGGTACGCTCTTGTCAAAGCGAGAGAAGCAAAAGGACATCCTGATACTGAGAAGCCAGAAGTAGAAGATGAGCACATCGAAATCGCAGATGCAACATTGATTATTCATGAAAAATCATCATTGCACAAAGAGGAGAAGAAATAGAATATACATGGTATTGATCATATTATAATTGAGAAGCTTACTCTAGGTCTATTTGAGGCCAAGGATCATGAGGTGAAAGTTTAGAGATCAAGCCCAACAGATCTCACGTATATTAGTGCCGAGCTTACTCAAGTTAGTCTACCTTCGTACAAAGAAGCAACCAAATGACAAGTGTGAAGAAGGGCAAAGAAGGAAAGTGAGCTTCAAAGTTGCAGTAAGATTGAGAGCAAACTTTGATCATCAGAGAACAACCGAACGAACTAGCTAAAGGAGAGCAGTCTCCATGGCATACGGAAAACAAAAAATGCTGGAATTGCAGAGCTCAGAAAATTCAAGGACGTCGACAAGCACATTTTTCACTAGACAAGTATGCATTGAGGGGGAGTGTTGAAAATATGAAATGCATATTTGAGTGTACTCTAGAAAATTTGGATACAAGATATTTTCCATTATTGATATTAGAGATAATTCTTCATGTCAAAGTGAGAAGCTTCTAGAGGTATTGAAAAATCTGCAAGACACTAGATATTTGCCATGAAAGTTCTAAAATAAACTACTTACCATGCTTCATGGCAAATGTAAGAAATATCTAGACCTAGATATTTATCATGGAAGTACTAGAGAAATCTCTATACATGTATCGTGAAAAATTAATAATACATGCATATTAAAATGTATAGTGGCGCATGGCACAGATTGCCTTGAGCATGTATACACATACACAAAATAGGTGCTTCTTTTGTTAATTAGTTAAGCACTGTACACTTCAGCCCACATCATGGTGTGTGCATGGCGGCATGCATATTGGAATTAAGCAAGTTCGCTAATTACCAAAATTAAGAAAATGACCATAGCCGTCAACTGATCCACGATACGTTGAGCATGCCTCCATATGCCAGCAGACTTAGTCCGAAAAGGAGTCGTAACCACCATTAGCAAAGTAAAATGATATAATAATAAAGAATGAACAATGCATTAACCTCCTCCCTAATAATCATTTAAATGGTCCGCATGCAGCCCCTATGCGCTTGATCTCCACGATGCCCACGTTCCTATTAAGCTGCACACGTTCGGCCAATTAAACAAGATGAGAGAAAATGAAATAAGGGAGTTTCCGTAAACTCTCTCGATGGAACCAAGGCTCTAATCACTATAAATAGCGGTGAGGGGCAGCGTGGAAAGGTCGGGCTCACTCGGCGTCGAAGCTATACTACTCTCTAGTTCTTCCAAAACACAACACATAACCTGAGAGGAGAGGCTTCGAGAGAAGATAGAGCTACAAGATGTAGTAATACAAGTGGAAGAAAATTATATAGAAATATACGCCATATATAACATGCATAGGCCGAAAATCATAAACATTATGCTTCACCAAAACCAATCTTCATTTTGGTTACGCTACACACAAGTGTCATATTGGCTCCACGGTGTGTTTAATAGTAATATAGGTGGAGCAAAACATACTAAAAATGATTCTTGTCATGTAATAGGCACTAAAATCATTAAATTTATATCACAAAACTTCAGTTCAGTTACGTTATTCGCGAGTGTCATATTAATGCTGCACGGTGTTAGTAGTAATACAGGTGGACTAAAACTATATAAAACATAGGTTCCATGTAAAATAGCCGTGTCACAAATTTAAAATACTATGTCTTATCAAAACCAACCTTCGGTCACATATCAACACCATGTTGGGTTGGCAGCAATACGAGTAAAGTGAAATAAAATCTACCACATGCTAAAATATACGCCCTGAATTATAAGCACTATGCTATAAGATACCCATGTGGGTAAATCCAAGTTCCCCCGAGCAGGCGCCAGTCATCAACAGCGAGGAGTATTTTCTTTTTCATTTTTTAGTAGTCATATGTTGTAATGTATTGTAATAGATATGTTGGAATTCTTAATCAGAGGGCTTTCTCGTGAGAGATGTAATTAATAAAGTCTTATATAACTAAGAATTCTGAAAGTAATGGATCCGCAATACTTGATTTCTTTTGTCTCATTTACATTTATGTTTTAAATTTTATTTAAGTCCCTATGAAGATCTCTTCACGTGAAAAGTCATCTACTTCCACTATATCAACTCCACTGGCACAAGGAACAATTGCTCCAGCCACCCCAACTGGAATCCTAGGAGCGGACACATCCTCCATGCTGAAGGTAGGCTCGTCGCTCAACATTAAGCGCGAGTTCATCCAAGGTCACCCATGAAGTGTTAGTGGCAAGCTCATACAAACTTGCCCTAAGCACATCGGGGACAGCTTGTGAGGCTATGACCGCGACTCCCTCGCTAGCTTTAAAGGGAAAGGCAGTGTCACTAGACAAATCCCCTGCAGTGCAGCCTACATATGAAGGCAAAGCCGTGATGGTGGAGCACACTGCATCATCATCTCGACCACGAACCCAGCTCGAGTTGATGCACCGAAGTTCATCCCTACACTAGGCCAAGTCACAAATGGTCACTTCGGTTGCAAAGGGTGTATCTCACTCCAAGCGATGTCATGGCGGGCCACATGAATCCAACCGTCTCGCTTTTAGATCCTTCGTCATCATCATCGCCAATTGCACAATCGTTGTTTGAAGGCTCATATGCCTTGGCACGACATCATCGTTGACGGCAGAGTGCTTGTCATGCGTGGGTCGATTTCTTTGTGGTGATTGATCCTATCATGGTGAATATTCAGCATGAGCAAGTTGGAAGTACCATTTGGAACTTGAGAAGGAAGAATCGCCCAAGTATTCGGGCGAGGAGGCATGAGGACTTTGACTCCTTCATCACATGAAGCATTTGTCAAACTTTGAAGGAAATGCTCCTGAGTGTCTCCACGTCTGCAACAATGTTGATGGCACGATCATGCGATGAGCGGAGGCCCTTGCCAAATGGCCAGAGTACGAAGAGTTCATCAAGAAAGATCCTCGGCGGCAAATCTATGTCAACTAGGCTGCTCGTGCACATGCAAGACAGGCTGCATACAAGCAAAGAGAGATAGGCAACGAGAACAACCTCTGGGTACAGCAAGACACAAGGAGGGAACTCCCCGTCATCAACTCAAGGCAGCAAGAATCAAGTGAATAAGAAATCGGCAAGCACACCAAGGAAGCCAGCCCTAGCATTGATTCCTTGGCCAGCTTGCAAGAGAGCCTCGAACAACTCGTTTGAGGTACTTAACTCGATGCCGGTTGGAGTCAAAGAGGTGGTAGATAGCACCAGTGAAGCATCGTCTACATCGACACATTACAAAAGGAAGAAACCCCAAAAAAGTATTGTACCGGGTCATCGTCATGTAATTCGTGGTCAAGCAAATTCGAGCAATGAAGAAAATGATTTAAATTATGCAGGGTCTTATAATCCCCTGTGTGATGGTTCTCCTCCCCTTTCTGAAAATGAGCTAAACACTCATGAAGAACAACCCTGTAACTATGATCCAAGTTGCATGGAGCAAATCCTTGCGGCGCAAGAAACCCATTCAATTGAGGAGTGGCTAGCCTAGCTTACAACAGCATTCCAACAAAAAGAAGATGAATTAGCTGGTTTACGTGGTCATGTAGAAAATAATTAAAACCCTGAAGGTGGCAGGCAAGGTTCTGTAGGTCTGTGGTCAGCAAGCACCATTTGGAATTAATCTTGAGGCAATTTAGAAAATGATCGCTGAAGGAGTTAAGGCTCAATACATGCAAACACTATTCCATGCACCCGGGCTATGTTAAGCCGTATCCACCAGATGTCGACCTTGTATCTTTCCCATATAACTATCGGCGGCCGTAGTTTAGAAAGCTCAATGGAAGTGGATCTCCACATGAAGATGTAGCTCATTTTCTTGCAGTTTGCCAAGACATAGCTAACAACAGAATACTTCTCCTGCCGCAGTTTATGCAAACTTTGTCAGGACCTATTTTCACTTGGTATAGCAAATTGCCACCAAGTTCGGCCAGGACATGGAAACAAACGCAAGGTGCTTTTCTTGAGCGCTTCTATAGTGCTCGGAGGACGGTGGGCATCACAGAGTTAATTCAAACAAAGCAAGGCATCAATGAGAAGGTTGCTGATTTCACAACAGGTGGAGGAATCTAAGCCTCCATTGTCCACAACCAATCATAGAGCCCGAGGCGGTGCGGATGTGCATGAACAATTTGTGTCTTGAATTGGCCATTCACTTGTAGGGTGTGAGGCCTGGTACTTTTGAAGAGTTAGCCTCCAAAGCCACAGACATTGAGAATTTTATGCAGCTTGTAGCACATCAAATGAAAATAGTTTTCAAGCCCATGGAGAAGAACGGCCAGCATGACAAGCTATTTGCAAAACCAAAACCCGTGCAGGCTATGGAAAAGATGGCAGCGAACATGCAATTCCAGCCCGGGACAGCCACCACAAGGAATCAAGAGCGTAAGGGGGGCGCAGGCTACTAGAAGGCCAACTCTTAGTGAGCATCAGAACAGGGAGTACTCCTTCCCAGTAGAGTAGGTTGGTGACCTTTTTGTTGTCCTACAGGAGTAGAACTTCCTAGGCCAAAAGGGCCAGAGGAAGCTAAAAAGCTCAAGGAGCCAAACTTTTGCCCTTATCATCACATCTTGGGCCATGCTCTCAAGGATTGCTTTGTGGTAAAGAACATCATCTAGAAAATGGTCGATGAAGGGACGATTGATGCGGACCTCCACAAAATCTTAAAGAAAGGCAAGAAGGTGGCTGCAGCAAATGTCGCCACCCTTCAAGGTGACTTGGGGAGTTGTGCATCTTCAAATATGAGGCCAGCTTATAATAAAACAATGCTGACCTCGGATGCTAAATTTGCTCCCATGATTTTATCAGACCCGTACCATACTGCGGTCATGGAGCAAGATGCGAATGTCAACTTAAAAAGGAAGCCTTACATGATGGAGCCATGCCGCAAAGCCCATTCTGCCAGCCTTCCGAAGATCCCAAGATCGAGGGCGGTGGAGGTCAGGACACTGCGTGCTACACCAAGTGACGGGGGAAGTAATGTTCCACGCTCCAGGCCAAGAATATCAGAAAAATTAGCAAAGCATCTAAAAGGCCTACGTGAAGAATTTGATTTTCTCACTATTGGTGTTTTCATGGATGATAGTGGGTCTCTTCATTTCCCTGAAGAAGAACCACCAGAAGTTGATCAAGTTCATCTTAGATCAGGTCGACACCTAGCTGACCCTCATCCTCCACCTAGAAAGGAGCCTAGGAACAAAGGTGTAACCATGAATGAAATGTCTGACCCCATTTCTAAGGTGTCAAGCAAGTCTGACATAATTTGACACTTGAAGAAAATACTAGCTATGCTTTCTATGTATGATGCATTGTGTCTTTCACCTAATTTGCGCAAAGCCTTGGTTACAACATTGTCATTTCCCAAAGATTTATTGGGTGAAGGTGTCCCAGGCTAAAACTGAATTAAATGAGGTTTTAAATATTTCATTCACTGATGAGGATATGTTATTAGGGCCTAAAAAGCACAATAAACCTCTTCTCATGTTCAGTGAAATTGATGATTTACCAACAAATCATATAATGATCGATGGCGGATGTACTATAAATTTGTTGCCTTTTCGTACCTTAAAAAGGATAAGATATTCTACAAGAGACCTGAGCAAGTCTACTGTGGTTATTCATGGCTTTAATCAAGCATGTTAAGAGGCTATGGGTTCCATATCCTTAGTTCTAAAGCTAGAAAATGCTATGCACGTATGTGGAAATTTCATGTAATAGATGCAGCTACCTCATATAATGCCTTGTTGGGTCGACCATGGTTGCATGAAAATCAAGTCGTGCCATCTACACTCCACCAATGCATCAAGTACAGGGAGCAGTGTAGAGAAACAATAAGGATATTTGCATATAAGAAACCATTCACGATGGCTGAGTCACTTTATGTTGATGCAAAGTTCTACTTTGAGCTTGTGGATAAAGCATACAAGCCAAAGTCAATACGTGTACCAAAATCAAATTTGATGGAGAAAGAGGTCACAAAATCTTCATCAAGCCAAAAGATATATCAATATATACCAAGAAATCAAAGAAACAAGGGTGACCCAATATTTTGTGTTGTGGATAAACCATCTGCTAAGAAAGGTATCAAATTTCCGATACCGTTGCCTCCTTTGGTACGACATAGAATAAAGCAAGCTTAGAAAGAATTACACAATTCCTACACAAATAAAAAAATATTATGGCACAAATCACTTTATCAAATACAGATGATGAATCAATGCCTATTTATGCTCACTTTATATGATGTAGAAAATGAGCTATGATATCCTCACTGACCCTGCTTCCCTATGCAATGGCCGGGGGCAGCTTGCACCGTTTGAAAAGGCGTTGTCCTGGGCACAACTCAAGGCTCTACATGAAGACCAAACATTAAAGGAAAATAGAAATGCCTTGGGTTATGAGGTTTGTATGACTGTTATGAGGTTTGTATGACCTCGGCTATGCTCATAGACACAACTGAGGCATTGCCGCAAATGGAAGATGGTAATAAACCTACTATCGATGCATTGGATGACATCGATATTGGGACGCCTGACGATCCTCGCCCGATCTTTATCAGCAAACCTCTATCCAAGGAGAATAAAGAGGAGTATCATAAATTCCTTATGTCAAATAGAGGTGTATTCTCTTGGACTTACAAGGAAATGCCAGGGTTAGATCCAGTAGTAGCGGTGAGTCGACTTGTTGTGCAGGGAAACATGATAGCAATGAAGCAAGGTCAAAGAAGGTTCAAACTGAAAATATTCCCCAAAATAAAACAGAGATCAACAAACTCATCGTTGCAGGGTTCATTAGGGAGGTCAAATATCCAAAATTGTTTTCCAATATGTCCTCACCAAAGGAAAAATGGTCAAACACGTGTATCTCTGAAATACTCGTCCGATGCCATAATGGGGCATGGAATATTTTCCTTTATGGGTGGTTATTCTGGTTATAAACAAATAAAAATGGCACCAGAGGTTGAGGATCTAACAGCATTTTGGACATCTAAGGGTATATTCTGTTATAGAGTTATGCCTTTCAGACTAAAAAATGCCGGTTCCATGTATCAATGAGCCATGACAATTATCCCGGATAGGTTATTATATGAAGTTGCTGAGTGCTATATAGATGATATTGTTGTAAAGTCAAAACATGAAAGAGACCACCTAAAACATCTTGCCATGGTATTTGAGCATCTTAGGCAGCTTAATCTGAAAATGAATCCAATGAAATGTGCATTCGGGGTTTCCTCGAAATGTTTCTCGGTTTCATAGTTACAAAGCACAATATTCAAATTGACCCAATTAAGATACATGCAATTGATAAAGTGCCTCCACATGTGAACCTTCCAAAATTGAAGATCTTCAAGGGCCAATAGCATACATCAGAAGGTTTATCTCTAATTTATCAGGGAGATGCAAATCTGTCGACGATCGGTAAACCGACGATCTTACGGTATTCGTCGAATGTGTATGTATGAGGGGTAGGGACCGCTAGGGCACAAGGCCAGAGGTATAATGGCAAGGAAAATGCCCTTTTTATACAGGTTCGGGCCTCCCTCAGGATAACAACCCTAAATCCTGTTCGTATATATTAACTGGAGAATGTCTTACAAGGGGTATGAAGTTTAGTGGCTATCCTAGGCCTAATTGTAGACTAATCTGACTAATTCTGCTAGGCTCGACTCCTTCGAGGTGGTGGGTCTTCCTTGAATCTAACCTCCCTTGGATCTAACTTGACCTGTCAGACTTGTCCTCCCCTATGGGATTGCTCATCCTTTTATAGGGGGTTCATCTAGTCGTACTGGACATGGACATATGCCCGAGTAGAACTCTGGCTTCCTTAAACGTTGGGATTGACTTCCTAGTTTAAGGGTATCTTTCCTCCTTACGGGAGGGTTACCTTACCATCCTGGAATCCTTACCGAGTACGTAATATACTCTAGTAATCCAGGGAATCGTATGCAGATACTTCCTAATATACGGGATACCGTACTATACATCGTCAAGCCCCCCATCAGTACGTGAAGTGAGGTCATGACTGTTCTGTATGAAATCTACCCTTCTCGGGGAGTAGCTCCGAGTAGGCGAACCGAGTAATCCTTATTGACAACTTTCCCGAGTAGGTACAATCTCTACTGAATAGTCGTGATGGCTTTATCGAAATAGTCCTTGGAAATTCAAAAGCTTTTTCGATTTAATCTGACCCGTCGATCACGGACACGCGTTGGCCTGGCGGATTTCTGGAAAACCGAACAGTCGTGGTGGAAATTTCGCGTGGTGATGAAGAATCTTTCCTTTTTCTGCGCTACTATTCGGCTGACGTTAGTCATAACGCAGCGTGCTCGTCGGGGTCGTGGGTTTGTCAGACCCTCTTTTTCCCGCGCAACGTCTCGTATGCGGGAAAAGCAACTGTCCGCATTAAATGCGATGAAACAGATCGTGCCGTTAACCACGCTCGGTCAGGCGAAAGTTAAAATCTTTAAGAAACCAAGAGTTGGGGTTTTGCCCGCATTGCTCTCCGTTCCTTAGCCTTCCCACCATCTTCTTCCTCGCGCCCAAACCTTTCCGCTTCCACCGCCTCTGATCATCCGGCGGAAATGGGCAAAAAGAGTGCCACGAAGAAGTCCCCTGAGCCCAAGAAGCCATCAGGAGATACCTCGGGGGAGCAAATCTCTATCATCCCCGAGTTCGAAGCCTCGGTGATGGACTCCGCCGCCATCAAGAGACTCGTGGCAAAGGAGGTAATCCTCCCGGATGTGTTCGTACCATTCCGGGGGGCCGTGAAGGAGACGGTTCCCAGTCCGGACACGGACTGGGTCGTAATCTTCGCGGATTTATTCAGGTGCGGACTCCAGTTCCCACCTTTGCATTTCTTCCTCCTCATGCTCCAATTCTATGGGATCGAGTTGATTCATCTCAACCCGAACTCGGTCTTGATGCTGGCGGTCTTCGCACATCTGTGCGAAGCATACCTCGGTATTCGACCGAGCCTAGAGCTGTGGAGGTTCTTCTACAACCTCCGCCGGATGAAGGTCAGCGGCGGAGGAGTCGTCGGCGGCACTGGGTTTCGACTCCGGGAAGGAAAGAAGGACGCCTACATTTCCTCTTCCTAGAAGTCATCGTGGTCGGGCTGGCATTCCCGGTGGTTCTACTACCAGCCCCCACCTTTCTCCGGGATCCACTACCGAGGCCTAGCTCCCCTCCCGACGAAATGCTGGGTGGAGGCCCCGAAGGAGACCAAGTAGCTCAAGGCACTCATCCACGACATCACCAATCTCGCCGCCAAAGGCTTGTCGGCGCCGCCAAAGGCTTGTCGGCATGGGATGTCGCGGAAGACTTCCTTCGGCAGCGAATCAGCCCTCTTCGGTCGAGGGTCCATCCCGCCTGGATAGTCTCGGAGAGAGAAGACCAGTCAAGGAACTTCGATACAGGTAAGAACTCTGCCCTTCCTGTACCGTTCTAGTCGATGTGACATCCCACTTATTTTTGACTTCTTTTGCTTGCGTAGATCTGTCCCCCAAGGAGCTTCAGAGTAGGTTGAACAACCTATTCGAGCAGTCTCCCCAGGGCGGGCGGACTGACGTGCCCTTGCCTCCTCTGAAGCTTAGCCCCGACAACCAAAGAGAAGTCCTTTCAGTGAGTTGGAGGTCTTTTGCCTTATCTGGCCCTGAGTCATCCGAGTAGTAATGTGAACAACCTTTGGGTTTTCTTCTGTAGCGATTAGCCCGTGGAGGCCCTGACTTGGAAGCCGAGCGGGCCGGAGCCCCCGTGCAGGATGAGGACGTCGAACTCCTCGGAGAGACCGTGCCGTCCCCCGAAGAGGGAGTCGGAGGTCCATCCGAGGTTGAGGCGGCGGTGGAGGCTAGTCGAGTGGATTCTCCTATCTGGACCCCTTCTCCTCCATCGATTCCCCAACCTCAGGTTAGAAATTTCGCCCGACTAGCTTCGCCCCGTGCCTTTCCTTGATTAGGATAACAGGAGTGAGCTTGTCGGACAGCATGAGGCGAGTGGCCTTCTTCCGAGGGAGCCAACGCCTCCTCCCCCGGCTATCCACAAGGAGGAGACTGCAACGGCGAAGGGGAAGGCGTCGCTGGCCTCTGCTGAAAAGCGAGGTTCAGATGTTTCGTCAAAGGGACCTCTTCCTCTGGCAAAGCGCCAAAGGTAAGTTTCTTTCGTGGTCCTTTTCACCGTTTCTTTTGTTTCTTGTCTTCATGAAGGGTTAATTTGAAAGTTCCTCTGATTAGGGTGACCATCCTTCCAGCCGGAGTTCCGGCGGGGGCCGTTGTTGAGGAGCAGCCCCGGGCACCAAGGCCGGTGCAAGCCCCGGTTGAGCGGATTGAGCCCCTGGCGCCGGAGCCCCTGGTGCCGGAAGGTGTCAGTTTGACTTCCCTGCTACAGGTAAGTCGAAGAGTTAGTAACAAAAAGTACAATGTGACCAATACTAACCTTATTGTTTTTCGATCATCATTTCCCAGATTCCTCCGCTCAAGCAGGCTCAAACTGAGCTAGAGGCAAGCCAAACGGCAAACGAGGAGTTGAAGAAGCACCTCGAGGAGTCTGGGAACTGGCGGGCGGAGAAGGCACTACCTCACAATATACCTCCATTGACAGGCGTTAACCCCCTCTGCTGACGGGTGGGCCGCCCGTCAGTAACCTCCCGTCAGTGGAGGGGCAGCCAGCACTGACGGTTGCATTACCCGTCAGTGGAGATGCCTAGAATGAGCAAAAAAAATCATGGGCCCTACAGGCCCACACCGCCCTAGCCCGCCAGGCCCGCATCGCCAGCACGGTCCCGCCGTCGCACCATTCCGCCCCGCGCCGCTGGCCTTCTACCCCCCGCCGCACCATTCTGCCCCTCGCCGCCGGCCTCCGGCGGCGACGCCACCGCGAAGAGGCACATCTTGGCGCTACCGGAGGTGCTGCAGTGCGCATCCTGGCCGGCCTCCCGCTCAAGTCGGCCATCCGCACGGCCGTGCTCTCCCGCGGCTGCCGCGGCCTCTGGGAGCGCTGGTGGCATGTCGACCAGAACCCCTCCTCCCTCCACCACGAACTCCTTCTGGCTTCAGCTACAGCGGCGCTTTCATCTCGAAATTATATCTCCCGGAGGGCGCCTCGTTTGCTGACCTCTACATCTGCTTGGGAGGAGTCCGGAGAAGCCTCGATGCCCTCATCTGCAGCAAGGTGGAGCAGGGGAGGGGAGGCCGGAGCGGCTGTGGTGAGGGGGAGAGGGAGCGGCGCCAGCGAGGGGGAGAGAGGGAGCGGCGCCGGCGAGGGGGGAGAGGGGGAGCGGTACCGGCGAGGGGGGAGAGGGGGAGCGGTGCCAGCGAGGGGGGAGAGGGAGCAGAGAGGCCAGCGCCGGTGAGGGGGAGAGAGGGAGCGGCGCCGCTGGGGGAGAAAGGGAGCGGAGAGAGGGAGCGGCAGGGCGCGGGGGAGAAAGGGAGCTGAGAGAGGGATTGCGGGCTAGGTTAGAGCGCCGGTTAGATTAGAGAATTTATATGGAAGGGATTGCGGGCTCGGGGTGGGCTTTTAGCGGGCCAAGAGATCTGCTGACGGGCCCACTTTCTCGCCCATCAGTGGTAGAATAGCACCATTGACGAGCAGAGTTCCAGGCCCATCAGTGGTATTTTTCCCCCCAAAATTACTACAGCTGAAGTCTCCACTGATGGTCATATTAATCTGCCTGTCAGTGATGTCTTTTTCACTGACGGTTCGTATTGTGCCTGTCAGTAATTGCGTTCAGGAAAGACCTATTCTGAGGTAGTGAGGAGGAGCTAATGAAATGCCTCCAAGACGCCGAGAAGAGGCGGGAGGTGGTCGAGGCTGAGCTCCAGGTCTCGAGGGCCCCGCCTATTGGAGGCGGAGTCTTCTCTACAAAGGAGTCAAGCCTATGTGGGGAAGCTGGAGGAGGACCTCGAGCGCGCCCTTGGCACGCTCGAGCGGGCGCTTGTCGAAGTTGGAGTCACCATCTTCCCCAGCCTTACGCGTGCTGCCCGACTGGTGGAACTCGTGGCTTCAGTCTCCCGGCTGAAGCCCATCCTCGAGAAGCTGCTCGAGGACGAACTCCAACAAGGCGTGCGGGACGCCTTGGCCTTTGCTCTGGCCCTTCTCCGGTGTAGGCACCTGGACTTGTCCCTGGAGGTTCTTACAACTGATCTGCCGGCTGGTGAGGAAGAAGAGCTCCTTGATACTGTGCAGTGCTGCAGACGCTTTTGGTGATAGGGTCCAGGCGTCTAGTCTAGCTAGGTAAAATAGGAACTTGTAACAAACAGTGGTTAGTAACTATGCACTAATCATGTGTGTTTTTTGGTTCTCTTAAATACTTGTCTGCTTTGTGAAATGCCTGTCGGACACGAGGGTTGTCGTAGACCTAGTCGAACTCGTTGTCCCTTTCCCCTGACTTAGGATTTTCGAGTTGCGCTGTTTTACCGACAACTGCGATTGACCAAGCCTTAGGTTTAGTTGGATGGAGGGCTCCGTGGCTTCCTCGTCATCAGTAAACATGATAACGGGTCCTCATACAACCTTTCGTGGTCGTAGCGACAACTCGTGTTCCTTGGTTGCAGAGGTGCTGGACGTAAGCTAGTAAGTTCTACGTTTTCGCCCTGTTGACGACAGCATTACACTCTACCCATGATGCCTTCTGCTCAAAGCAGTCGAGGACGCGAATGAGCGTATGGGTTCCGTTGGTCTAGTTATACTCGTACTCCTTTTCTCTTCCTTTACTCGAGGTCGGGGAACGTTACTACAGAACCGGGGAGCTTAGTCGACCAAGCCATAGGTCTGGTCAGGTAGGGGGTCTCAGTGGCTTTCGTTGTCACCTGCAGACACGTTAAGGGGTTTTCCTCGCATCCCTGACGGTTGCAGTGCGGAACCCTTTCCCTTTGTGTAGGTCGAGAAAATTAGTACTCGTATGTGTACACCAATTCGCCATATACTTATCCAGCCCCCGACTGTCTTATTCGAGAAGCATCTTGGATATGCAGTCTGAAAAAATGAATATCGAACTAGAAACTTTATATATTAAGACTGTGAACTGTCTGAAGTGCCATTTACAAGCTATTGTAAGAAAAAGATGTCCTAGAAATCTTAGAAAAAATAAACTAAGCCATCCCCCCTCCTCCAGCTTGTCGCTAGTTGCTCTAGAGACTTGCGCCCTCTTGTCGTGACCTGCTAAAGAAACTTGTTGAGTGCGCGTGCTGGGCGGCGGCGCTCGGAGCGTCTTATCATCAGTTCTGTTCATAGCTTGACGACTTTGGGGCTGGAGCCGGTGCAACTTGCAACGCACGGGCGAGGAGGCGATGGCCGTGCAATCTTACCGAGGTACGCTTGCACGGAGGACTCTCTAGGGAACATGACTCTTTTGCTACTGACATGAGTGACCTAGATCGGGCGGCTTCCCTTGTGGAACCGTTGTCCTGCTGAGGAAAAGGCCCTATTTCCCTCGGTTCCAGCTTAGTTGTGGAACCTTTTCTCCAACTTGGAGGGGGTACTTTCCGCAGTTGTCTCTCGTAGTTGCGGCGGGGGTCTTGATGATGTGGAGGCGTGTGCCATAACATTGGTGTCCCGACTAGAGAGTTGTTGCTGTTCTGCGAGGTCAAGGCTGCGCTTGTCGCAGAGAAGTGCTTCTTGAGGAGAGCTCTTTATCGTAAGGACGCCCTTTGGGCCAGGCATCTTTATGCACTGGTAGGCATAGTGTGTTGCTGTCATGAATTTGGCCAAAGTCGGGCGCCCTAAGATAGCATTGTATGCTGTCTCGAAATCGACTATATTGAACATGATTTTCTCTGTTCAGAAGTTCTCAAGTGTTCCAAAGGTCACCGAGAGCGTCACCTGCCTGATCGGCGTGGCCGACGAGCCCGGCACGATGCCGTGGAATGCCTGTGTCACCGTCTGGATCGATGACCGTGGCACCTGCATAGCGTCGAGGGCTTTGGTGAATAGGATGTTGAGAGAGCTTCCTCCGTCTATCAACACCCGAGCCACTCAGCAGTTGTTGATCGTTGGTTCGACCACGATCGGATATCATCCTAGTCGAGAACAGTTTTCGGGGCAGTCGGTTTGGTCGAACTTGATCTCGACCTCCGACCACTTGACTGCCCGAGGCACTTGTGGTACGTTTGCAAAGACTTCTCAGGCAATCGCCTTGTATTGCCTCCTCGATTCGTAGGAGGACGAGCCCCCAAATATATGCTCGATCGCTCGGACGTGCCCCTGGAATGGCTCAGGGGAGGAGTCATCATCGGGAGTCGTGTCCTGGCTATTGTTCACGACCTGTGGGTCATTCCCGCGGAGCTTCTCTTTTTCTTCCTTGAGGTACTTCTTGAAGATGCGACATTGTCGTAGATCATGTGAGTCATTCTAGTGAAAATCGCACCAGAGCTTGGATGGCTTGTCGGAGGAGTTCATTTCCTTATCCTTGGGGCGTGGTCGCCAGGTACGCTTCTCGGGGAGATCTGCAAAGACCTCCTCGGTTTTAGCTCTCTTCTCTCTATTCCCTCCGGAGGGCTTCTTTTTGCGCTTCAACTTCTTGGAGTCATCTCTGGTCCGGAGGGGAGAGCTGGTCGACCTGCCCTGCTGCTGTTTGATGTAGCACAAGGTTTTCTCTGCACAAGCAGCTTTCTCGGCTAAGTCCATAAGCTGTGCCATGGTCTTAGGAGGATGCATGATCAAGTCGTGCGTGCACATCTCATTTCTACTGCCCGAGTGAAGGCGCGGATGACGTCCGAGTCAGTGATCTCAAGTATAGTGTTGCGGACAGCACTGAACCTCATGGTAAACTCTCGGAGCGTCTCGTCTGGTCTCTGGATGACTAGAAATAGGTCGTCAACTCGGCCAGGGCGTGTGTAGGTACCTTGAAAGTTGCCGAGAAGCATATCGCAGAGTTGTCCCCAGGAGCGGATCGTTCCCGGGGGTAGATTCGTCAACCACGTCCTGGCGGCTCCTCTGAGGGCTGTCGGGAGGTAGTTGGCCATGACCTTCTCGTTTCCGCCTGCGGCCTCAATAGTCATAGTGTAGATTGCTAGGAATTCTACAGGGTTTGTAGTGCCATCGTACGACTCTAAGGCCCCCGGCTTAAAACGAGACGGCCAGTGCACATGTCGGAGTTCCTGTGATAACGCTTGGCATCCATGGATGGCTATCCGATAAGGCGTGATCTCGCCGCTATTCGGGGTCGGAGATCGTCCCTGAATGTTGGTGTGATGTCGTTGGTCTCTTCGGAGGGGAGATTGATCTTGCTGGCGTCTCTGACTTCGGCGCTCGTTGATCTTGTCACGAAGGTCGGCGCGCGGTTCCTCCTGTCGAGACTGGTTTCTGGGGTGACGTCTTTCCCCGTCTGACTCCTCCTGCGAACGAGGGGTGCTCCTCTCGTTGGAGCTACGTGCCACAGATCATGCTCGAGAAGATTCGGCTTGAGCTTGGGCCTGTTGTAACTCAGCCCCCAGCTGTTGCAGCCATCGCCGTCCTTCAGGCGTCGATAAGTTTGCCGCCGGTGGTCTTGACAGTAGATTATGCGCCTCAGCGAGCCTTCAAGCGGTTTGAGACACGTATTCCTCTGTCCCTGGAGGTGTTCTTTCTACTCCCGTAGGCCTATTCCTGTTCCTTTGGGGAGTAGTCGTTGGGCTGTGACGTCGAGAGCTCCCATCCTGATCTTTTCTCTCGAGCTCTTCACGATTGTCTTGGATTGCGAGAACTACTCGAGGACATAGATTAGATGGGGTATAGTTCCACTCCATCGTGTCGTCCTCATCAGGTACGACGTGAGTGGGTTCTTGATCATCTGGATGATCAGAAGGTGCAGGTGACAACCCGGACATTGGGCTGGCCGCTCCTACTTAGAGATTATCGGTTGATACTGATCTCCCTTCAAAGGCCCTGGCGCATTCGGTCTGGAAGCGATCAGCTTCGCTGTCCGAGTCCTTGCCAGGAGCGTATTCTCTATAGTCTATGCGATCCGTTACCGGGTATGGATCCATTAGGCCGAAGTTGTCGTAGAAACCTTGGTCCGAGTACCCGGTACGGTGTGTGACGGCGATCGTATTCCCTGCCGAACTTGCTTTCTCCTCTTCAGGTTGCGCCGAGGAGGGTCGCGCAATCGGCGTTATGGGCTGATCGCGAGAAGTTACACGTCTTGCCGGCTTTGATTCTTCCTGGACGGCTTGAGCCGGAGAGGTCCCCACGGTCAGCACCATCTGTCGACGATTGGTAAACTGCCGATCTTACAGTATTCATGAAATGTGTATGTATGAGGGGTAGGGACCGCTAGGGCACAAGGCCAGAGGTATAATGACAAGGAAAACGCCCTTTTTATACAGGTTCGAGCCTCCCTCAGGATAACAACCCTACATCCTGTTCATATATATTAACTGGAGAATGTCTTACAAGGGGTATGAAGGTTAGTGGCTATTCTAGGCCTAATCGTAGACTAATCCGACTAATTCCGCTAGGCACGACTCCTTCGAGGTGGCGGGTCTTCCTTGGATCTAATTAACCTCCCTTTGATCTAACTTGACCTGTCAGACTTGTCCTCCCCTATGGGATTGCTCATCCTTTTATATGGGGTTTATCTAGTCGTACTGGACATAGACTTATGCCCGAGTAGAACTTTGGCTTCCTTAAACGTCGGGATTGACTTCCTAGTTTAAGGGTATCCTTCCTCCTTAGGGGGGGTGGGTTACCTTACCATCCTAGAATGCTTACCGGGTACGTAATATACTCCAGTAATCCAGGGAATCGTATGCGGATACTTCCTAATATACAGGATACCGTACTATACAGTGTCAAAACCTTTTTCTCAACTTATGAAGAAAGGTATCCCTTTTCAATGGGATCAAGCATGCCAAAATGCATTTTTAGACACTAAAAAATATTTAACAAACCCACCTATGTTGGGTGCTCCAGTTAAGGAACGACTGCAAATTCTTTATACAACAGCCATGCGTACCTCACTACGTGCACTTTTAGCACAAGACAATGGTGCAGGAAAGGAAATATCATTTTGTTATCTCAGCTAAACCCTTATGGGAGATGAATGTAACTATTCGGACATGGAAAAAATATTTCTAGCTCTAGTTTTTGCGGCACAAACGCTGCGCCATTATATGCTAGAACATAAAGTCCACCTCGTCTCGAGACCAGATCCTCTTAGATACATTTCAAATAAAATGGTGCTTTCAGGGGGACTAGCCAAATGGGCGATGATCCTGTCACAATTTGCAAATTTGTGCCACAAAACACTGGGAAAGTTCAAGCCTTGGCTGACTTTCTCGCTACACATCTGATCCCGGATGATTTTCCAATTGACGAGGATTTGTCAGATGAAGATGTGTTTTTCACATCATCTATTGACTCAACATTGAAAATGTATTTTGATGGTGCTTGCAGACAATCACGGGCAAGCTCAGGAGTCATTCTTGTTATGCCAAGTGAAGGGATAATTCCATTTTCATTCACCTTAACCTCGGAAGTTTCAAACAATGCCGCTGAGTATGAAGCTTTCATAATTGGGTTTGAACTAGCTCTGAACATGAGGCTAGATACACTTGACATTTACTGGGATTCTCAATTAGTAATTAACCAATTAGACCCTTCGTAAGTTCTTGAAAAAGGTAGTCTCAAAAAATAATTGAATGGTAGTCTCAAACTCCTTGAGGCGTTGTGGCCTTATAGAACCACGACACGCACACCAACCGGAATGGCTCCATATTCCCTCGTGTTTGGAAGAGAAGTAGTTCTATCGCTAGAAGGACAAATTACTTCACAGAGAGTTGCTATTCATGAAAAATTGTTCGAAGCCAAAGCGATAAAATTGTGTTTAGAGGAATTAGAAAGACTTGAAGGGAAACGTCTTCAAGAATTATAATTTTTGGAGGTATATCAGGCAAGAATGTCTTGTGCTTTTAACAAGTGTGTTAAAAGAAGGTCATTCAGAGAAGGAGATTTGGTGTTTAATGTCATTCACCCTATGAATGTTACACAGTGGATGACCGGGAAAGTCGAGCCAAAATGGGCAGGTCCGTACATTGTGAAGAAAATCTATTCTAGTGGCACGTACAAAATAATTTCCCTAGACGGTGAATATTCTCTGGCACTGATAAATGGAAAATTCTTAAAGCGTTACTATGACTGAAAAAAGAAGAGAGATTGAGCCAAAATCTCACGAACCAAAAAGAAAAACACCCAGACCATTGATATTACCATCTTAACAATCTTTCCACATACATCGTATTAGATGGTATTAATTCACGAAGCACGTAAGTATATATATATATATATATATAATATTTTTGTGGCATAATTTACAGACACATATGAACTAAACCAGAACAAGAGGCACCTAGTTATTCAATTGTTGTGCATGTGTATTATCATCTGGCTTTAGAGATCCTTACTATTCAGTGGGGTAGGAAGGCTCCATGGCAAGACCACACATGCCCCTCTTGTCAGAAATGTCCTTCTCCATTCTTAAGTAACCGTTCTCGCCCCATGTTGTGCCCCAGGAATTCTTCAACAACCAATACTTTGTGCCGTCACTTGTCGTTCCATAACCAATGGCTGCAATCCCGTGGTCCAGATCAGTGCCACAGGAGCCGGTCATCACTCCACCAGAGTAGAATTGGAACGTCATGTCGCCTCCATCAACAGCTACTGATACAGGTTGGTTAGCCACCGCCTTCATGAGAGCGCCCTCGTTATTGGTCGGAACATCTTCATAGCCTGTGATGGTCGCGGCGCTATTGGATCCACTCTTGCATTTGCCATCGGCTGCAGTGTATGGGTAGCTAGACTCCATGGTGAGGCCTCCATTCTTAATGATGAACTTGAAGGCATCATCCATGAGCCCTCCCTCGCAGCCTTGGTCTTCACCGTGGACATCACAGTCAACTAATTCTTGCTCTGACAGCGAGGTAAGCTTGCCGGTTTTCAGCTTCACGATTCCCTCCATTGCAGCAACAGCAGAAAAGGCCCAACAACAACCTACAAAGATTTTGTTGTAACAGATATTACACAACACCCTTACAGAAAAATATTGACACAGATAAGTACTACATCAGTATCCTTAATATGCTTACCGCACTGGCCTTGATCCTTGACGGGGGTGACCGCTCCCTTTGCCCTCCAGTCCACGGTTGTTGGAAGCGCATCGAAGCTCACATTCTCATACCTGAATCCCGTAGAAACTTTCATTATGTTTGGATTGAACCCCTTGTTTGTCTTGGTTGTCCTGAATTCATCATTTGTAATGTCTGCGAACTGGTTGACACCGAGCCAGAACTTGTTGTTCCCTGCGTTGAATGATTCGATGAACGCTACATTGGCCTTGAACACCTCGAACCTCTGTGCCTTCTCGGCAGCGTCCTTGTATACGCGGCCATACTGTGTCATCCACGTCTCGTGCCTCGCCACCATTGATGAGTCATCGTTCAGCTCGCGAGCAGCTAGGACATAACTGCAAAAGCAGAGGAAGCCAACGATGGCAAGAATCACAGCCTTGGGCATTACCATGATCAATCGATCTTAGTGAGCTTCCTACTAGTTGTAGTTCGCTTTGAACCGTGCTTGGTATGGCTTGTGGACTGGAACAGGGTGATACGTGTTTATATATGAGTACGTACTAAATTAAGTAGTAGATAGGCGCCGTGTACGTGAAGTTAATTATCTTTGATACTATAGTTTCTTGCTGAATAAACGTACGCTTGCTTCTGCATTTTTCTGTTAAGGCGGCTAGTTTCGCTCTTGACAAGGACACCGTCTGTTGTACCCACAGATTAAAAGTGAAAATTATTATCAGAGAATGAAGTGCCTGCGCGGACACGTCTATAAAATAAAATGAATTCAATGGTTTGGATAGTAGTTCGAGTTTTGACGTTAACGATTAAAAATGCTGAAATGGACAGAAAAAGGATGTATAAACAGTAGTACGACCTATATCCTGTCGTAGTTGTCACTGTTGAAGAACTCAATGTGTTTTCCGTTAATTGTGTAAATGCAGAGCTATTTTTTTATCAATAGACATCTGGGATGCTTGATATACTTGTGAAACATAAACATGTTTGCAGTTTCTTCAACGGAAAGTTCGGCAACAAAGCTTAGCTGTTACCAGTCAAGTTTATTTAAATTTGGAAGACGGGTACCTTTTGTAGATTCAGAGTCTAATTCTCTTTTATATTTTAGAAGAAAATACTGATCAGTCGGGCTCACATGTCATTGGAAGGGGACTCGCACGCAGACAGCTCCAGCGGCGTTACCTGCAATGCCTGGCTACATTAAGGTTCAAAATGGATTCCTACTGTGCTCGAACTCGAATACAAAAGGATCTATTCAAAATATACAATGCATAGCTGAAAGTATTTTAGAAGATTTGAAAGACAAAATATTTGCCATAGAAGATATTAGAGATAATTATTCATGGTAAAATGAAAAGCTTATAGAGGTATTAGAAAATTTACAAGACACTAAATATTTGCTATGAAGGTTCTAGAATAAACTACTTACCATTCTTCACGGCAAAAGTAAGAAATATCTAGACCTAAATATTTACCATGAAATATGCTAGAGAAATTTCTCCATGGATAAATAGGAATAATCTAAACTTCAATATTTAGTAGAGAATTCTAGAGTAAAGATATTTGTAGTCGAAAGCTTTGGATGGTTGTCACTTAGCACCAATCGTATGGGCTTGTACAAGTATAAATCTTCGAGATATTTGATTCCGATATCATCTTCATCCTCACTGTCAGAATTTTCGTCTTCAAGATCTAGCTCTTCTTGTATAATAGTAGATCCATCTGTTGCACACCGTCTTTTCCTCCTGACATCTGATATTTTTCTTGGGCCCGCTTTAGGTTTATACAATTTATCGATGCCCTCAACAAACTTTCCTAGCCTATTTAATAAACTGCACAGAGCTCATTTAACATGACAAAAATCTTCCTTTTTTTGCATACAAACATTGCATAAATATCGTTAGATCGTATTTTAGGAACAAATAGAAGTTACACTACCAGAATCTATAATTGTACCGAGTGCCATAGCGTTTCCCGAGTGTTTTAGGTCAGGCACTCGGGAAACTTTTATACTTACCGAGTGTTAGCACGTGGCACTCGGCAAATACAAAAACACTTGGTAGATATTGCTACTTTCTCAAGTGTTTTACTCAGACACTCGGCAGACTTTGGAACACTAGGTAGATCACGACCGCAGGCCGATTTAAGCGGAGCGGTAAACGGAGTTCGATAGTTTACCGAGTGTTTTTGCCTGTGGTACTCGGGAAAAGTTATACACTCGGGGACTTGGGCCAAAAATGCCGCGCGCGAGGGAATCTGGCACGAGCGGGAAGCCATGCGAGAATCCCCTAAGTCCGCCGCCCCCAAATCCCCTAAACCTGCTTCCCCAAATCCCCTGAACCTCCCCGCGGCCGTCTCGTCCAAATCCTAATCCTTAATCCCCTCCCCACCGCAGCACATCTCCTCCCCTCCCCCGCCGCCGCCCTCCACAACGCTGCCTCGCCGTCGACCCATCCCTCCTGCACTGCCTTGCCCCCACGCTGCCTCTCCGTCAATCCCTCCCCTCGACGCCACCCTCTCCTGCGTCGTCGTCCCTTGCCGCCGCCCTCCTGCAATGACGTCGGCGCTTCGCCGTCGTCCCCAGTCCCCGCCACTGTCCTCCCGAGACGCCGCCTAGTCCTAGGAGCGTGCGTCTCCACTCCTCCCCCAAATCCTAAACCTAAATCCACTCCCCCGCTGAAGCGCATCTCCTCACCTCCCCCGCCACCCTCCAGCAATGACGTCGGCGCCTCGCCGTCGTCCCCAGTCCCTGCCACCGTCCTCCCGAGACGCCGCCTAGCCATCCTCTCCCGAAGCCGCTCCGTCTCCTCCCCCCGAAGCCGTTCTTCCCCGACCCTGCATCGCCCTCGAGCCCGGAAGTTGCCTCGGCGTCATCCCTTGAAGCAAAGCGAAGGCCACCGTCCTCCTTCCACTCCGGCATTCTCCTCTCATCCGACGACGCAAGGTAACTCGGTGGACCTAAGATGATATGTAGTTCAAGTATGCACATGAGATGATATGTAGTTCTTTTGCCTTTTCGAATCCTTGGAAAATCATCTTAGGTGTTGATATTTAATTCTTCAGAGATGATTTGTACTTCTTTTGCCTTTTCGAATCCTTGGAAAATCTTCTTAGGGACTGAATGATAATTCTTCAGTGTAGGTAACTCCATAATATGTTGTAAGTGCGGATTAGTATGTTGTTTAAATAGAAGATAATTTGTTTAAGTAGATCTGGAAGCCTGGGGCTGAAGTTTTCTTTTACTGGAAGTTGGTGCAATAATATATTAACTTTTTTAACCTGGGTGGCATGCTCTGTGCAATCTGATTCTATCATGTATCTCAAAATTGTTGGAACAAGTGTACATTTGCTCCGGTTTCTTTATGACACATAATAGATTAGCTTTTGTATTAGAGCTCATGTTTGATGAGAATTTGAATTCCTTCATGTGATGCCATCTAGAATACCAATTTGGGTTGATTACCATTTTTTTACACTAGGATGGCTGAGGATCGTGGATGGATGTATGGTGGGCGTAGAAATAAAGATGAGATTACCAAGGAATGGATAGATAAAACCACTGACTTTTTGGATCAAGCATTTTGTAGGGATATAGGACCCCGTGGTGTGTTGTGTCCTTGTAGTCGTTGCGCAAAACACACGGCCACAAAAAAGGCCAAAAATGATCGAGCACTTGTTCAAGCATGGATTTAGGCCAGGATATACCCTGTGGGTCTACCATGGTGAGTCCGAACGTAGTAGATCAGAGGTGCTACGACAACACACCGACGATGGCGACCACAATGTGACTAGGATGGGGGAAATGGTAGATGATGTGCATGATGCATACTTGCCAACTTTAGAGGAAGAGCCGGAGCCTACCACAAGAGCTTTCTTTGATATGCTGTCTGCAGCAAACCAACCACTTCATGGCCAATCACAGGTGTCTCAGCTAGATGCCGTTGCACGTCTACTATCCGTGAAGTCCCAGTTTAGCCTAAGCATTGCTTGCTTCGATGCGTTCCTAAGCGTGATTGGTTCCCTTCTCCCAGATGGCCACAAGCTGCCCCCAAACATGTATGAGGCCAAGAAATTGCTAGGCGCACTTAAGATGCCATACGAACATATACATGTTTGTCCAAATCATTGCATGTTATTCAGGAAAGAGCATGCAGACAAAAATCATTGTGATAAGTGTGGTGAGTCTAGATATGTTGAGGTACATAGCAGCGATGGTCAGAAGAGGCAGCTTAGCATTGCTAGAAAAATACTGAGGTATCTACCATTTATTCCAAGAATCCAACGGCTGTACATGTCTGAGGGTTCTGCCAAACAAATGACATGGCACAAGCATGGTCGTCGATACCATGCTGACAAGATGGTTCACTCATCAGATGGTGAAGCATGGAAGCAGTTCGATCGAGACTTTCCAGAGTTTGCTATAGAGGCTCGAAACGTTCAAATTGCAATAGCAACAGATGGGTTCAATCCATTTGGTATGGGAGCTGCCACGTACAGCTGTTGGCCCGTGTTTGTCATTACCCTCAACCTCCCACCTGGTGTATGCATGCAGAGGCAAAACATATTCCTATCCTTGATAGTTCCTAGCCCTGAATATCCGGGGAAGAATATGAGTGTATTCATGGAGCCACTAGTGGATGATTTGATGGATGCTTGGGAGGAAGGCATAGTAACATATGATCGGGCATTAAAGCAGAACTTTACCATGCGGGTCTCGTACCACACATCCATGCATGACCTGCTAGCTTATGGAATATTTTGTGGCCATTGTGTACATGGGAAGATGCCATGCCCAGTCTGTAGGGAGGCACTTCGTTGCGTTTGGCTAAATCATGGTGGCAAGTACTCTTTCTTTGACCTTCATCGGCAATTCCTTCCTGTTGACCATGAATTCAGAAGTGACACAAATGGGTTTAGGGCTAATATTGCTGTCAACGGCAGGCCACCACGTCGTCTAACAGGTGAGGGGGTCCGTGCACAGTTAGATGCACTCACCGAACTTCGATGTGATGCATTCACCGATTGACGTGGCTGCGGTGTACAAGGCTGGAGCAGGCAAGAAACATGGCCGCCACATGATGGCTAACGGCTTCATTGACTTGCGGGTAAGTCTTTCCGAGGCCCAAGCATCCGTTAGTGGATCATCAGGTGATGTACAGCCTCAAAGACGTCTACGCCCATCAACTGACCGGATTTCTGAGCTCGAGACGCAAGTGGCACAGATGAAGGATATAATACTTGTAAGTCTATTTTCGCTGACACTAACAACCAATTCAAATTTCAGTCACTTAGCCTTTTTTCTAAGTGAAACTTATTTGTCATTTAGTTACATTGGTGGTTTGCTAATATAGTATTGTCATTTGCCAACCAATTTGTAGCAAATGCAATCTCAGATTAATGGCACTACACCAAGGCCACCAATCTCTACATTATCTACCCCGGTTAGTTCTCTTCAAATGTTTTGACAAATACTACCTTCCAATACAAGGTTTCATCTAATCCCAACTTCATTGCATATTGGAATTGTAGGGAACGGCTGGATCAAGTGCAGCGGTGGAGTCCAATCATGATTCTGTTGATGGCCATGGCGGAGAAGCTAGGTGCAGCCCAGTTGAAGATCATGTCGCGAGGATTATTTAGATCCTCACCTACCAAAAGTAAGCAAGTGTTGTCATATAGATTGTTGCAACTTGCTACAACACTTCTCTTCTGTGTGGTTAAATGAAATAGATGATCATGCTATGGGGATTATAGTAATTGTTTCATTTGATTGCTCATCCTTGAAAGGCTTATATATTGAAAATCTGACATGCTTATGAGCCATATCCATGCTTGTCCCGTTATTCAAGTTATACTTGGTATTTTTGTGCTTTCTTTTATGTACATTTTATTACTTTGAAAAGTAACATTGAATCCAGCTTGAGATTTGTGTGGTTTCGCATGAAGATAAATTCTAATCTTATATTGGTAATTTGGTTTCGTCTGCCTTGTATGGTGCTATTGCACTATGGACCCAGGGGAGCAGTGCTGTTTTGATGATGTGCCAGAATTTGTCTGTTGTAGGACTGGGATGCTATTGTCGGACTTGGTCTTGTTTTTGGATGGGAGGTTCCTTTTCCTATTGAAGTGGTGTTTCAGAGTTTGTTCCCATTCCATGCATCTGACGAACTTATAATTTTAAGCAAAGCAGGGTTAATTCCTATTGTCTAAAGTAATAGAACTAGATTAGAACACTAATACTCTACAGACCGGAACTACTGCACTCCTTGTATACAGACTCCAACTTGGATCCCAATAGTTGTTGCAGTTTGCATTTCTTCAGAATGGCTAGACATATCTTTCCGATGAATTTTAAGATTGCTAGTGTTTCAGTTGAGAGGATCTAAAAGATTTTATGGAATGTACTTAAATGATTTTGAAGCGTGTCGACCAGATGCTTAATGCTGATCAAGTTACTGTTTCGATTTTCAGGTAACTGGAGAGCCTGTTGGGGAAGTTAGAGCCGTCTCTACCAAATTGGAAAGCTCTTCCTAAATAAGGTTGAAAGATATTTGATGTAGGAGGTTCATGCGTGGCTGGACATTTGAGAGTTGTGTATATTTGTATGAACTTGTGGATTTTGGGGGTTTTTCCCTACCTGCTACATGTCCTGTGAGCATTTGCTTCTGAAGCTGTGAATTTGATGTAGGAGGTTCATTTTGTGTGATATTGTGAATTTGATGTAGGAGGTTTATTGTGTATGATATTGTTCCTATGAGCATTTGCTTGTGAACTTGTGTGCATTTGCTTTTGAAGCTATGAACGTATTGCTTGTAGATTCTGATGTTTTATATGCAAAAAATAATGTTTTGGCTATTATAAAATACCAGATATATAGGCAGGTTTTAAGGATTCCCGAGTGTTGAGTAGACACTCGGGGTATAAACATTTTTGAGAAAATCGTGTGAAAGAGCATCTAGGCCCCAGGTTGGTTTTGATGGTTAATGGCAACTCAAACTGGATTCTAACGTTTACAGTGAGTGTAAGCAGGTTTTTAGATTCCAGAAAGAAGGGTCATCAAGGAAAGGATGACCACCAAAAAGGTACAAGGGTGGTTTCCAGGACTAAGGAATGGCGGTGCTAGGCAGCTGTGCCACAGCTGTGAAGAAACCGGTGCTGTGCAAGGAGCTGCAAGCAAGGTGATGGTGGCTTGATGCGTCAAGGGCCGTGACTACAGTTGGTGGGTAGGTAAAGCCTAGATTTGCTACACTACTACAGAATAGCTCATCCTGGATGGAACATCGCAGACGGGCTTTGAGACCCGTCTAGGATATAACACATTACAGACGGGCTGACTAACTAAGCCGTCTGTGATGACGTTTGCCCGGGAGCCGGTGTCTTGGATGATATGTCATCCAAGACGGGTCAGAGCCGACCGTCTGGGAAAACGCCATCACAGACGGGTCTGGTGTCGAACCGTCTGCGATGTATAAGGTTATGGCAGACGGATGTAGACTCAACCGTCTGCGATGACACATCAGAGACGCACATGTTATGAACCGTCTGCTATGTGTCAACACATCGCAGACGGCCTTGTGTTCACGTGTCTGTGATGTGTCATTAAAGGCGGTTCAAGTGGCTTAACCGTCTGCAATGATTTCTCCATCTTTATAACAGATCCAGTCCCTCCAATCTATTAGGGTTTCCTAAATCTGTCGGGCTGCTGGCGGCGGCTGAGGCGATTTTGAGGTGATTTTGTGGGAGGAGAAGAAGATTGGAAGGAGATAATTGATTTGGTGTGCCAATAGGTTAGTACATTTGGTTATTTAGTTAGTTTAATTGCTATATAGCCCTAGACATAGTGTCTTTATGTTAGAATTCTATTAGAAGTTAATTTTGGTTTAATAGATTTGTAGGTATTGATGAATGGTTTATTAATTGCATGTGGTTTAGATGTAATATATAGTATGCTTGGATGCATGGCTCTAGGTTGGATGGTTTTGCGCATAATTAATTAGAGAAGTGAGAGAGAGCGATTAATTTAATATTTATTTTGACTCACATAGATAATTAATAAATCAACATATGTTTATATGTATGCCATAGTGGCGATGGATCGAAGATGGATGTATGATGCGAACCGTGTGAGCCCTGAGTATATCAGTGGCATGAATGAATTTTTAAGAGCGGCTGAGGATGATATGTCGAGTAGGAAGTCTGGTCATATGTGTTGTCCGTGCTATGACTGCAAGAACGAGAAGATGTTCAAGAACACGACTCAGTTACAAGATCATTTGATCCGTAGGGGATTCGTAGCTGGCTATACAAATTGGATCCATCACGGCGAACACATGGAAGGGAGCGATGAAGGAAGTAGTGGCGAAGAGTTGAATCCGGAGGCTGATGATGATTCTGAGTCGGATGAAGAGGATGCGGAGATGCGTACCAATGAAAACGATCTCGAGCAAATGCTGCGCGATGCTGAAGGTAATGACCTTGGTGGTAGGCAATATGACAAATTTCTGGGTCTCATGGATGACTCGGAAAGACAACTGTACCATGGTTGCAAGGCGAAATATACCCGGCTATCAGCTGTTTTGGAACTGCTCAAACTGAAGGCAAGCGGAGATTGGTCTGACAAAAGTTTTACTGCACTTTTAGAACTCTTGGCAGACATGCTTCCCGACGGGAACGAGTTGCCAAAAAGCACATACAAAGCTAAGAAGATTATCTGTCCGTTAGGAATGGATGTACAAAGAATACATGCTTGTAAAAACGACTGCATCCTCTTCCGTAAAGAGTACGAGAAACTACATGGTTGTTCGGTTTGTAAGACTTCCCGATACAAGAAGCACAACAATGCTACGGACGATGACATCGAGGGCAATGACGAGAGGACCGGCATTCCGGCCAAGGTTGTATTGTTGGGGAACGTGCTACGCAAAATAAAAATTTACCGCGCACAATCCACCCCAAGATCACTATCGAGGTGCAGGCAACGAGATCATACCTTCGACGATCACGTCAATACAGCGGAGAAGTTGACCGATGTCGATGAAGTCCGCAGACTCCCGTAGCTAGGTTATACCTCCCAGCCGCGAGAGCGATCTCCTCGAGAATAGTTCGCCCGATCGAATGCCGAAGTATACGACGTCTCCGAGGTATCCACGCGTACCGGATCAGCGACACCGCGGTAATGTGTGGACCAGCACACAAGAACAGCGGGGATCTACGAGAAGGAGAAGCAGCAGCGCGCCGGCAGCTATACTATATCTAATCTAGAAGAGAGAGAAAAAGAAGGCTGTGGCCAATCTAGAGATGGCCGGCCTAGGGCTTAGTCCAAGGGGACTAGAGCTGCCTCTGGGGCTTCTTGGAATGCCCTTTGAGGTGCCCTGCCCCTCTATTTATAGGGGTTGGGGTAGCTCTCCCTAGGCAGGTGGAGTCCTACTCCAGCAGGGACACCCTGTTGGAGTTGAAGTCCAACTCCACTAGAACCTTCTAGAACTTCCGGAACCTTCTAGAATTTCTAGAACCTTCCAGAACCTTCTAGAATTTCTAGAACCTTCTAGAACCTTCCAGAACCTTCTAGAACCTTCCAGAACCTTCTAGAACCTTCCAATACTTTCCGGAACACTTCCGGACATCACCGGAACCATCCGGGACCTCCCGGAACACTTTCGAGATCATCCAAAACACTTTCGGAACCCTTCTCTCTCGTTCTCCATAAATCGTAGCATTCCTAAATGTCGCTAAAACGTTAAGCGTGTGACCCTATAGGTTCGAGTATATATGGACATGTCCGGGACACCTTCCGGTCAATAATCGTCAGCGGGATCTGGACACCCATAACGACTCCCACATATCATCGAAGATCTTTATCGAGCGAACCTTGTATTGTCGCATACAATTCCTTTTGCCTCACGATACGTTACACAACCCGAGGCGAGACTTTGACGGTATCCCTGTGATCAACTCCTTGATCACCATACCTAGTTATCCTCGTTACCGGTTTGTACTCTTTTCTCGTTTCCGTATTCCGGTATCCCCGTGACTAACCTTTTAGTCACAATACCTGCCAGGCGATGCTGGACACCGTAATACCGAGTGGGCCTAGAGTGTATCTCTCCATCGCCGGATGGGCAAATCCCAGTCTTGACATATCTAGAACCACGATATACTTTCTGGTGTACCTGGAAGTCACCTTTATAATTACCCAGTTACGGAGTAACGTTTGATGACCCCAAAGCCTCCGTTGTAGAATCCGCCACAGTGTCCTGCTTGGAACTCTTCCAGCTCACTGCGCCACCGTTCAGTGTATACACTAAGCCTGATTGAGATCGAAAATCGTCCGGATCTGTGACAAAGCTGGCGTCGGTGTAACCCTTTACAACGAGCTCTTCGTCACCACCGTATACGAGAAACATATCCTTAGTCCTCTTCAGGTACTTTAGGATATTCTTCACTGCTGTCCAATGATCATGACCTGGATCACTCTGGTATCTGCTCGTAACACTTAGAGCATAGGACACATCTGGTCGTGTACATATCATGGCGTACATGATTGACCCAATCGCGGATGCGTATGGAATCTTACTCATGCGTTCTCGCTCATCAGTTGTCAAAGGACACTGACTCTTGCTCAAACTTTTCCCATGCGATATCGGCAAGAACCCCTTCTTGGCGTTTTCCATACTGAACCTCTTCAGTACTTTATCTATATATGTACTCTGGCTTAGCCCTATTAGGCGCTTTGATCTATCTCTATAGATCTTTATACCTAATATGTATGCTGCCTCGCCTAAGTCTTTCATTGAAATTCAATGAAGTCTTAATATTGTCAAGAAAAGATACATCATTCCCAATCAACAATATGTCATCCACATAAAGTATTAGAAATGCTATTGCGCTCCCACTTACTTTCTTGTAAACACAAGCCTCTTCGCAGTTCCTGATGAAGCCAAACCCTTTGACCACTTCATCAAAGCGAAGATTCCAACTCCGTGATGCTTGCTTCAGTCCATAGATGGATCTCTAAAGTTTGCATACCTTTCCAACATCCTTTGGATTGACAAAACCCTCGGGCTGTATCATATACACGTCCTCGGTTAGCTTCCCATTCAGGAACGCTGTTTTGACATCCATTTGCCATATCTCGTAATCGAAATATGCAGCAATCGCTAGAAGAATCCGAACAGACTTAAGCATCACTACGGGAGAGAATGTCTCGTCGTAGTCAACTCCTTGAACTTGTCGGAAACCCTTTGCGACAAGTCGAGCTTTATAGATGTATACATTCCCATCCGCGTCTGTTTTCTTTTTATAGATCCATTTACATTCGATAGGCCTCACGCCTTCAGGAGGGTCCACCAAGTTCCAAACTTGGTTCTCGTACATGGATTCTATCTCGGATTTCATGGCGTCTAGCCATTTAACGGAGTCAGGGCCCATCATTGCTTCCGTATAGGTCGCAGGCTCATCGTTGTCTAACAACAATACCTCGTTCGAAAACCACTGTGGTTTCGTGCGAATCCTACCAGACCTTCGTGGTTCAGCTGCTGGCTCGACCGAAGTCTCTACATCACATGTAGGGGCTTCCGTATCAGTCATTGTGGGAAACTCCGGAACCACTTCCGGCGTTGCATCACTTTGACCTAATGACGAAGATTCACCAATCTCGTCGAGTTGCACTATCCTCCCACTCACCCCTTTCGCAAGAAACTCTTTCTCGAGAAACACACCGTTCTTTGCGACAAACACTTTGCCTTCGGTGCGGTGATAGAAGGAATACCCAACAGTTCCTTTGGGATAACCAACAAAGAAGCATTTATCCGATTTGGCATCGAGCTTATTTGGTTGTAAACGCTTTACATATGCATCGCATCCCCAAATTTTAAGAAAAGACAAGTTGGGTTTCTTCCCATGCCATATCTCATATGGTGTCGTTTCAATGGATTTAGATGGTGCTCTATTTAGTGTAAAAGCGGCAGTCTCTAAAGCATAACCCCAAAAAGACAATGGCAGTTCAGTTAATGACATCATCGATCTTACCATGTCCAACAAGGTTCGATTACGTCTCTCGGACACTCCATTCCTTTGTGGCGTTCCGGGAGGCGTAAGCTGTGGAACAATTCCGCAACTCTTCAGATGTTCGCTAAACTCGTAACTCAAATACTCCCCTCCGCGATCTGATCGCAGAAACTTGATTTTCTTGTTACGATGATTTTCTACTTCATGCTGAAATTCTTTGAACTTTTCAAAGGTTTCAGACTTATGTCTCATCAAATAGATATACCCATATCTACTCAAATCATCCGTGAAGGTAATGAAGTAGAGGAATCCACCGCGTGCAGCTATACTCATTGGACCACATACATCCGTATGTATGATCTCCAATAAGTCAGTCGCCCGTTCTACGTGGCCTGTGAACGGCGTTTTAGTCATTTTACCCATTAGACAAGGCTCGCAAGTGTCAAATGATTCATAATCAAATGACTCCAAAAGTCCATCACAATGGAGTTTCTTCATGCGCTTCTTTCCAATATGACCCAAACGGCAGTGCCACAAATAAGTGGAATTCAAATCGTTTATCTTGCGACGTTTAGCGTCAGTGTTATGGATGTGTGTATTACCATCAAGATTCATAATAAATAACCCATTCACAACGGGAGCATGGCCATAAAACATATTATCCATATAAATCGAACAACCATTGTTCTCAGACTTAAACGAATAACCGTCTAGCAACAAACATGATCCAGAAATAATGTTTTTGCTCAAGGCTGGAACATAGTAACAATTACTAAGCTCTAATATAAATCCTGAAGATAAATGTAGAGGTAGGACAACGACGGCGAGCACAGCAACTTTTACTCCGTTCCCGACGTGCATCGTCACCTCATCCTTTGCCAGTCGCTTAGGCCTCTGTAGTTCCTGCATCGAGTTGCAAATATGAGCAACTGATCCGGTATCCAATACCCAAGAATTACATTGCGGACCAGCAAGGAATACATCAATAACATGTATGACACTCATACCTGAGCTGGACTTTCCAGACTTCTTCTTTTCTGCCAGATATTTCTTGCAGTTCCTCTTCCAGTGTCCCTTCTCTTTATAGAAGAAGCACTCAACATCAGAAGTGGCGCCAGTCTTGGACTTCTTAGGCGTGTCAGTCATACTAGCACCCTTGGATTTGCCCTTTTTCTTAGACTTGCCCTTCTTCTTGAAGTTGGTTGTTTTATTCACCATCATCACATGATTGGCGTCCTTCTGGATTCTACTCTCAGCAGTTTTAAGCATAGTGAACAATTCACCCATACTCTTTTCCATCCCATTCATGTTGTAGTTCATGATGAAGCTACTATAGCTCGGAGGGAGGGAAGCAAGAACAAGATCAGTGCCCAACTCTTGGGAGATTGGAAAACCTAGCGCATCCAACCTTTGCGCGTACCCAGACAATCTGAGTACGTGCTGACTCATTGAGCTGCCCTCAGCCATCTTGCATTCAAACAAGGCTTTGGATATCTCATATTTTTCAGTCCTTGCTTGCTTCTGAAACAAAGCTTTCAGCTCCTGGATTAACTCATAAGCAGCCCAATTCTCAAAACGCTTTTGAAGATCAGGTTCCATGGAGGCAAGCATGATACACTGTACTGCAATGGAATCATCGCTCTTAGATTGATAGATACGAGTCTCATCATCCGTAGCGTTAGCGGGGAGTTCACCGAGAGTTTGCGATAGGACATAGTCTTTCTTGGCACTCTTGAGGACAATCCTCACATTACGGTACCAGTCCGTAAAGTTGTTCCCAGATGAATTCAGTTTTTCTTTCTCAAGCAACGCACATAGTGGAAAGGTGGTTACGGGTGCCATAGATCTACAACTTAAAAACAAATACACTTTAGACATTGTTCATGATTAAAGCAACTCAAATTAACACTTAATTAGAGTAAGCTCCCACTAAAACCAATATCCCTCATAATTGATTATTAGTGATTCAAGATCCACGACTCATTTACTCCACCATTGATGTGACATCACTGATGACGGAATAACGAGACTGGTATGTCAACATGCCAATCATATCCCATATGACTCTTGTTCATCTTTCGATGGGTGTGTTCCGAGCCCAAGACGATCTTGCAAAGCTCGTCAAGACAACCGACACGCAGGTCATGACAAAATTAAAATTACAAACACTTTGCATCTCATACAATCACATTGCATCACATAGGCTATACCACATCACATGCATACCCTGCAAAAACAAGTTAGACGCATCTAACGTTTATGCTACAATACGTGGTTTTATGGCTACGTTGCAAACCGTTTGCTACCTACATTACCATAAGCACGATTACTCTTACAGTTATTTAACTGTCGGGGTGTATGGAATTGGAGACTTGGAAATCTCGAACCCCATACTAAACTTCGTCATACGCATGACCCCCGTGTAGATCACATCTACAAGTCCGCTCATTGCAAATTTATCTTTCTCAACTAAAGTGAAACCAAAGTCATCCTTAGCATGTCTCAATCCGAAGAGTTTAAGGTTCGCCGGACCTCTGAAAATTTCACGATGCCGCCGAGATCAAAATTTTGCAATGAGAGGGAAACAACAAGAAAATCCGGTGGTAGATCTCATCTAACACCCCGCACATTATATGTGCAATGCCGCATATCACATATGCTCTAGTCGTACCTACAACTACGCATAAAATCACTCTGATACCACTGTCGGGGAACGTGCTACGCAAAACAAAAATTTACCGCGCACAATCCACCCCAAGATCACTATCGAGGTGCAGGCAACGAGATCATACCTTCGACGATCACGTCAATGCAGCAGAGAATTTGACCGATGTCGATGAAGTCCGTAGACTCCCGCAGCTAGGTTATACCTCCCAGCCGCGAGAGCGATCTCCTCGTGAATAGTTCGCCCGATCGAACGCCGAAGTATACGACGTCTCCGAGGTATCCACGCGTACCGGATCAGCGACACCGCGGTAATGTGTGGACCAGCACACAAGAACAGCGGGGATCTACGAGAAGGAGAAGCAGCAGCGCGCCGGCAGCTATACTAGATCCAATCTAGAAGAGAGAGAAAAAGAAGGCTGTGGCCAATCTAGAGATGGCCGGCCTAGGGTTTAGTCCAAGGGACTAGGGCTGCCTCTGGGGCTTCTTGGGATGCCCTTTGAGGTGCCCTGCCCCTCTATTTATAGGGGTTGGGGCAGCTCTCCCTAGGCAGGTGGAGTCCTACTCCAGCAGGGACACCCTGTTGGAGTTGGAGTCCAACTCCACTAGAACCTTCCAGAACCTTCCAAAACCTTCTAGAACCTTCCAATACTTTCCGGAACACTTCCGGATATCACCGGAACCATCCGGGACCTACCGGAACACTTTCGAGATCATCCGAAACACTTTCGGAACCCTTCTCTCTCGTTCTCCATAAATCGTAGCATTCCTAAATGTCGCTAAAACGTTAAGCGTGTGACCCTATAGGTTCGAGTATATGTGGACATGTCCGGGACACCTTCCGGTCAATAATCATCAGCGGGATCTGGACACCCATAACGACTCCCACATATCATCGAAGATCTTTATCGAGCGAACCTTGTATTGTCGCATACAATTCCTTTTGCCTCACGATACGTTACACAACCCGAGGCGAGACTTTGACGGTATCCCTGTGATCAACTCCTTGATCACCATACCTAGTTATCCTCGTTACCGGTTTGTACTCTTTTCTCGTTTCCGTATTCCGGTATCCCCATGACTAACCTTTTAGTCACAATACCTGGCCAGGCGATGCTGGACACCGTAATACCGAGTGGGCCCAGAGTATATCTCTCCATCGCCGGATGGGCAAATCCCAGTCTTGACATATCTAGAACCACGATATACTTTCTGGTGTACCTGGAAGTCACCTTTATAATTACCCAGTTAAGGAGTAACGTTTGATGACCCCAAAGCAACCATCCGGTATCCGGGTCTATGATATTCTCATGGTCTAAGGACGCAAGTAAACGTTAACACATCATGAGAAGATACTGACAACATATTGACGAAGTGATCTCGCAGTATCTCATAAGGGGGTCTATCCAACACCATTGTTACCCTAACAATGTGTTCCCATTATTGCCGGCATCCTTGTTACATTAACAATGCCCATGATCAGGAAAACAAGATCATCAACAATACATGAGCTAGTCCAGAGGCCTGACTAGGGATCTGAATGGTGTTTATTATTCCACACATGCAATTAGGTTTTCCTCTGAATCTCATATTCAAGAACCAATGCAATTCTAGCATAGAACATAAACTTAATCATGAACATGAAAATAGAATAATAACAACTTTATTATTGCCTCTAGGGCATATTTCCAACACATGATCCTTCAGAGAACAGGTCTTCTGGATTCCAATTTTGACATGACAGTAAAGACCATCAAGACCCAGCTCAGGCCTCAGGCTGATGACCATCCTGATGAGGTTGATGTTCCAGCTTTGTTTGGCGAATCCCCTGAACCAGATGTGTCAGCTCCCGGTGACACAGCTGCTCCAACAGCTCCTCAAGCGCCTGCTCCCTCCGTGCCTGTGCCTTCAGTCCAAGTCCCCGCCGGTGTCACCGCTGATACTCCCACACCTGACCCAGCTGAGTTAGTATCTGTGACCCAGGTGGCTGCAGATGGCACTCTGTCCTCCTCTCTGATGTCTCAAGCAGCTGCCAGAGCTTATCAGAATAAAGTGATGCCAACACAGTTTGCAGCTCTGCACCGAGAGAATCTTCAGTTCAGATCAGAAGTCTCCAGTCTGCAATCCAAGGTTGATCAGCTGCAGGTTCAGATGTCAGAAGTTCTCCACATATTGAAGTCAAAGCTCTGAATGTGTCTCTTCCTCACCCTTTCTTGGTGTTTTAGTGTCAAAGGGGGAGAGATTCATACATAGGTAGGGGGAGACATAGGGGGAGAGTTTCATACAAAGGGGGAGAGTTTTTGTAAGAGGGAGAGAATAGAGGAAGGGGGAGAAAGAAAATTATTTTCTGGTGTACTCAAGGCTTGTTCTATTTCTGATTTTTCTGCCTTGATTACAATTAATACTAAGTCTTGTCTTGCTCACTTTACTCTGATGCTGAAATATTTCAGTGTGCCAAGTGTGTTGCTATGATGCATATATTCAAAGCTCTGAAGTATAGGTCTAGACTGTTTTTGCTCTGATTAGTCTGCTTGCTCTGATTCATATACTCATGATTAATCCTATGCTCATTGACTTATGCTCGGGTTCACATATTCATAATAAACATATGCTCTGATCCACATATTCATGTTAGAGCCATTGCTCTGATATACATGCTCATTGGCACTCTGATACATATGACCAGAAATCTGTTTGGCTCTGATACATATATCCATAGTGAATCTGCTCTCTAATATTCTCATATGCTCTAAGATATATATTCAGATGCTCTGACACATTTTTATATGCTCTGGTTCTTGCAAATGCATCAAGAGAAAAATATTTCAGTTTAGCTCACTATTCTCTGATACATTTATTGTTCTGAACTGATAAGAGTATAAGTTGTAAGAAAATGCTGCCCATATCCAACAATTATGATCTATGCATTGGCAAGTTAAAAACAAATCTCTTGTGCACAGCTTCAGGGGGAGTGTATTCTCTACAACCTGCACATATACCTTCTATTCAAATTGATATGCAAATTAGTTGAATGGGTTGCCACTAACCACCAAAAAGGGGGAGATTGAAAGAGCATCTAGGCCCCAGGTTGGTTTTGATGGTTAATGGCAACTCAAACTGGAATCTAACGTTTACAGTAAGTGTAAGCAGGTTTTTAGGTTCCAGAAAGAAGGGTCATCAAGGAAAGGATGACCACTAAAAAGGTACAAGGGTGGTTTCCAGGACTAAGGAATGGCGGTGCTAGGCAACTGTGCCACAGCTGTGAAGAAGCCGGTGTTGTGCAAGGAGCTGCAAGTAAGGTGATGGTGGCTTAATGCGTCAAGGGCCGTGACTACAGTTGGTGGGCAGGTAAAGCCTAGATTTGCTAGTTCTTTTGAGTCCATAGGAAAAACCCGTACTATCAAAAGGGATGTAATCAGTATCAGTTGTCTAAGGGACTTTTGCTCAATGCTCATAGGGTCAATGTGTAAGCGGTAGAAAACCCCAGGGGCTAGAGTCACCGGTGTGACACAGCTGTGTCACATGTGGTCTAGTACTCTAAGACTCAGGTACTTCTCTGGACCAGGGGAGAGCTTGTAAATGCTAAGGGAACTGCACTGCGATAGCTGGTCTGCTGAGTCAGAGGGCTGTCGGAGGTTCTCTCCTTATAGGTTTCAGAGAGTGTTGTATGCTGAGGGCATGTCATGTGCCAAGACCGGACTGAATAGCTAGGCTGCGTCAGTTAAGGGTTCACCTGTGTGTACCGCCGGTGACACAGGTGTCGGTCTGCCCGAGCCGTTATAGTTGGGCGGAGTGGTTGGCTGTGTCACCGGTGGCTGACACCGGTGGCTCACTAATCCTACGTGGCAATAGTGTAACGGTCGGGTGCCTGTCCCTATATATAGGGGACCAGGGGAGGACTTCGTCCTCAACCTTGCTAAAACCTGTGAATCACATACGACCGTTGCAAAGCCTCCAACCACCGAACAAAAGCCAAAAGCATAAGTGATAGTTCGAGTGAGTGTGTGAGCTTTGAGCAAAGAGCAAAGTTTCCTCCAAGAGATTGCTGCTGGTTCATCTATTACTCTTGGAGTGTCTGCTCTTAGACGGGTGTAGGAGTTGCTGGTACCACCCAAGCTTGTGTGGGCTGGACCAGTAAGTTTGTGAAGGTGATTGAAGTCTACCTGCTGCGAGCAAAAGGATTTCCACAAGCTAAGGAAGAGGCCTGAACGTCAGGTACTCGAAGAACAAGCACGTTTTAGTGTTGGCAATCTCTTCGGAGTAGCTTCTCCAACGGAGACGTACCTTCTCTGAAAAGAGTAGGAAACTTCGGTGAAAAACCTCCTTGTCTCTGAGTGCTTTACCTGTTTACTTCTTACAGTGCTATAAGTTGTTGTATACTCATGTGATTCTTGCTATCTTTGTTTATCTGTGATAGATCACCTTTATACCTGCTTAGCTTAGCTGTGTCTCAGTTGCTAGAGATCTTATCTGTTACCTATAGCTACCTGTGACACAGGCAATAGCTATCTTCATCTGTGCTAGGTTTTGATCTTACCTGTGTCAGACACCTGTGTGACAGCTGCATGCTATTTTTCATATCATATCATACCTGAGTCTATTGCTTGTCACACAGCCTGTTAACACTTGCCTCTGCTCAAGTATTAATCTGTTAATCTAAGCTAAAAGAAGTAACTTTTGTCAGCCTCCTATTCACCTCCCCCCCTCTAGTCGGCACTCCTGGTCCTTTCATCGTGATTGCGCTTTTTCCCGAGTGCGCACTCGGGAAAAAATATGGAACGTGGCATTGCAGTAGCAAGTAACGTGGTCTCATGTAACGCAGACACGTGTCACAGGTTTCCCGAGTGTTTACACACCGGAGCACTCGGGAAAATCGTATGCCGTGGTAGTTAACCAGCACATGACTGTGGATGAACTGAATGCAGACACGTGTTAGCATTTCCCCGAGTGTTAATCGACACTCGGTAAACGTCCTGTTCCATTTCTTTCAGCCCGTTAACTGGAAAATCCCGTGTGTTTACTGTTTCCCGAGTGTCAGCCCAAACACTCGGGAAACACACATTACCCCGAAGGTTTTTGTCCGTGACACTCGGGGAAAATTTTTTACCCGACCGAAAATACCCCGAGTGTTCCGTACCGAGTGTTACACTCGGGAAAGTTTTTTGGTGTTTCCCGAGTGTATTTGCGGGTTTCCCGAGTGCCCGTGACACTCGGGACAGTAGCGGATCCTGGTAGTGTTAGTAAGAGCAAGTTTTTGATGGATGCAAGTAGAGTAATACTTGGATTAATGAACCCAAACCTTTTAGTGAAAAGAAATGCAAAGAAAATTAAAGCAAATATAGTACGCAACTATGCATCCCAGAAGAAGCAAATATTCAATTAACAAGAAATTACGTATATAGAAGGAAAACTACAACATTGGTATTGGTACAGACAAGTATACGAAGTTCAAAGAAATCAACTATATTGCACTGAAGTGTACATATATTAAGTCCCATGGAATTTAACTGACACCAATTCAGATTCAGAACTTTATCTAAGTCAATGACTGGTGGATAGCATTGTGGGCTGATATTCACGCATGTTGTTGGGCAAAGGAAACTGCTGACTGCTACAATCAACCATGCACACATGAACCTATCGTCTGCTCATCTAGCCATGGTTTCAATCATATTGCAGAAAGTAGTAATTTCTGGAGCATTTTTGCTGGCTATCTCACTGTTCATTTGTTAAGGTTATGCTATCTGTATCCCATCCAGAGAACACATCATCTCCAGAATTCGGTAACCTGAAAACACGGTGCACATCTTCAGTATCAACTGCAATGGTTCCATGGCCTGGGATAACGATCAATGATTTCTCAGGATCATACTGCTGCAGAATCCATTTGCTTAAGTCAGATGGCATTGATGATGCTCCAAGCTTCAGCAATCCTCCAAAACCCTTAGATATAATCATCTCTTTTTGATATGGAACAACTTATTGGTGAGCTTGAACAACCTCGCAAGTGAGGCACGATTCCTCCCTTCCTGTGTAATTGAAACAAAGACAACTTTGGCAAAGCAAGTCTTACTAAATTGAAGGTGACTTTTCTTGCATAAGGGAAGCAACAAAACAAAATTATTGCAAGTAACTACACATGTGTAAGGAAATCACAATCTGTCAAACATGTAAGCAAATTAACAAGCATGAAGGAAGCAACATCCCTAGGTACAGTTTAGACAGCACCGGAAAGTTAACGTGAGGCAACTATTTATATGAAGCAAGCAAACCATGCATATATAACTATAAAAATCATTAAAAATAAAGGACAAAATTGCGTACCACTGATTTGTTCTGTCTAGTGGTCCAACGCAAGTTTCTTTTAATTCTGGTATCAGCTGGTGTGACCGGTTCATTTGGTTTAGCCGATGGGACCTCTTTGACGAAAAAAACAATGTTGAGTGCATATGCATAACATGATTGCGAACAAGAAGATATAGGATAGATGTGTTATATGTGGTTCACTAGTCTAAGTCTCAATACCTGTTGTTGCCTTCAGCGGGTCCCTGCGGCCATCTTTTTTTCAATTCTATTGTTACAGCGTGGCACCTATTGAGAAAAAAAAATGAAATATAGTTATCTCAACTGTGTTAAAAAATTGTTCTACCAAGATGCTTCTTTTAAAAACGGATACATTGTGAGTCAGGCAACAATGCACAAACTACGTGCAATTTAAAAGCACAATGCATTTGCAATCCAAGTCAACAACCTATATTATTAAGGTCACTAGATTTTCATCAAACTACAAAACTAATATGCTTTGACACATGATTATAAATTATGAAAATTATCAAGGATTTAATAACCCAACGCATACATTATGTCCGTCCTCTTCCGGTAACTTTATCATTTCATTTGGAACATGAAGAGGTACTTCATCTTGCTGCTGTACTGATGGGTGAAGAACGTTTACAAAGGAGAGTATCACGGGTATTGAGTGTTGAACCTCCATAGGATGTCAATGACAGGGCAGAAATCATCACACAATGGGAAGATGTTGACAGCTCTGGGTTGTCCAGCGTTGCCACCCATGGGCGCTCGCAAATGCATGCTGATATGTTCACTCTAAAGTAGACTAGTGATGGTACCCGAGAGGCTAGGGTCCTTAGCAAAAATGTTGGCTAGCTCGTCAGTATGGCAGCCAAGGATGACATGGGCAGATCCATCAAACAATACAACTTGGATGTCATAGCGAGGGCCATACATGGCGACAGTAAGAATCAGCCTATAAACGTGCTCCAGGCCACGACTAGGGCAACCATGAAGGGCACATGCATAGCAATATATGCCAGGTTGGTCCAGTAGCACACAACTACATAGTGGACAAGATAAGTATCAAAAGTTGGACATGTCAGCTGAAAGGATGGTGCAGAATCTCGTGTGGCATGACGCAATTGAGTCTTCGGCCTTCATCGTGCTAAGCAACACAAACAGATGATGAGACGCAAGCTGCAGAATGCAATAAAGAAATAGGACTAGGCTCAGATATGGGAAGCAAATCACTGGTAGATCCAGGTAAACTCATTGTTAATACTAGGCAACTCAATTAGCAACGGTAAACAACATATCACTGATTAAAAGCAATTTCACAGATTGAAATATCATGTTAAGCAATTTCACTAAAGAACCATTTGTGCTGGACCAAAATTCTGGTAACAAAGACATATGTATTTAATTAGAAGTTCACAATTTGTAGCAAAATTAAGATTACAAAATTTAAGAACACCATATCAGAATCAACACTTCAAAACATTAACAGAAATGCACATTGTTATGCAACTAAGCACAACTTTTAAAGCAAAACATTTCACTAAGTAGTGTATTTAATTAGTAGTGCATATGTATTTAATTTGATCATAGATGTTAGAAAACTTAGCAATAATTTGTGCATTTAACAATAATGTAGAATGTTAGGCAACTCAACAGAATTGTCAAGGGAAATATTACAATACGAAAAAGCAACTTGCAATTGCAGAACAACATTTGAAAAATAGAAGATAGATACAGAAAGTTCAAATGATTTGTACATCGATTCCCCATAAAACTCAAACCAACACTAACTATATCTGAAGCCCCTAGATAAACATAAATAACAGAAAATAGGTAATTGCACTGAATGCTTACCAAGTTTTATGGTTCAACACTCAAAGTACCAGCCACAAACCAAGAAACAAACCTAGGATGCAACCAAAAAAAGATCAATAAAATTTAACAGGAATGCTAAGCACATAGAAACAAGAAATACATGTGCATTTACCTGAAATGTAGAGTGCAAGGCACATCAACACAATTGTGATGCAATTTTACGCTAATACAAGACAAATCTTGCAAACTATATGATGTACCAAACAATGCTATACCCTGAATCTGAAGAAGCAATCTCCATCTAACTGATCTACCTCTATTGGGACAAAATTAACAACACTACAAGGCAAAAATCCTCTAATCTCGGACCAAAATACCCAATACCTCAACTTAAATAACCCATGTACATAGCTTCATGTTCATGTCAAATCCTCCAATAGATTGGTAAAAATGTGGAAAGGACAAATAAAGCAAAGAGTGAGCTTGCTCTTAACTCGGAATCGGCAAGTGCCTTTGAAGGCATGATTTGAAGGTACGCAAAATCCCCAATTTGATATTGCACCTCCTTGCATTTCAGGACGGTGTAGCTCGTCTGTCTTGACTGAGCTACACGGAGCCATTCACGAATCACACGAACCTGGGATCTGGCTTCCTTAATTGAATCTGGGCCAAAGAACTGTCCTTCACCGGATTCGGACCAATTAAGGTGAGTGCGGCACTTTCGTCCATATAGGGCTTCAAATGGTGCCATACCAAGGCTAGTCTGGAAGCTGATGTTGTAGGAGAATTCAATGTATGGCAGACACTTCTCCCAACTGGAGCCAAAGGTGAGAACACATGCCCTTAGCATGTCCTCTAGAATTTGATTGGTTCACTTGGTTTGACCACTCATCTAAGGATGATAAGTGTACTAAAGGATAATTTAGTCCCCATGGCTTCATGCAAACTCTGCCAAAAGCGGTTGGTGAATTGAGGAGCCCGATTCGAGATGATCCGTTTCAAGACTCCATGGAGGCAGACTATCTTGGAGATGTAGATCTCGGCTAATTGACTCATTTTATGAGTTGTGTTGACAGGGATAAAGTGAGCCACTTTAGAGAGATGGTCCACGATAACCCAAATAACACCGTTGCCTTTTTACGATTTGGGTAAGCCAACAATGAAGTCCATACCTACCTCTTCCCATTTTCATTCAGGTACGGGCAGGGGGTTGTAGGTGTGAGAACCTGAGAGTAAACTCCCAGACCCCCCTACTTCACCAGTCCCAGGACTTGCTGATGAACACAGATGAAATAAATATCATAGCACACATCACGTAGTTTTGTTACAAGAATGTTGATACGACAAGCCACGAGGCTAATAAAGTATTTAGGACTCATGTCCTTTACATCTCATAACACAGCAGAAAATATAAAGAAACGCGTAGTAGTCTCCATCTCGGCCATAGGCAACCAACGAAGACCAGCGAAGACCCTACTCCTCAGCATCATCGTAGTAATCTTCATAGTCTTCTTCTTCAGCTCCCAAGTTATCTGAACATGCCCAAAACAACATGCTCGATGGGTACTTCGCTTACTTAGTGTGCCCCCTTTTTAGGGAAGCCTACCTCTACATGCAAGTTTAGCCAAGGAACAGGCTTTATGGTTCTTTTGCATAAATGACACTTTTAGCTAGTTTAAATATCTTTAATAATTTCGAAGGCGGTTTTGAGATCAAAACAAATTTTAATAGCTGGGGTATTTTAGTGAAGGTTCCAACCACCAACACTAGCCGAGTAAGGTCGATGCCTTAATCCCGACATTAGGTTCCGGTCACCTATACTTAACCAAGATTCAGGTGGAGGGAAAAGCATTAGAAGGGAGTCATGAGGGAGAATAAGGAAGAGAGAAAAGAAATAGAAAGAAGACAGATTCTTTATTATGAGCATAACGTTATGCCGTCCATGACCATGGACACGACTAATCGATTAGTTTAACACTTTGCAGAGGCTGTACACTTTACCCACAAGATGTAAGATTAACCTAAGGTTTCACACTCTTCCGAGGAATGTGACTGAGCCCTTACAATGAGGCCTTTACAATGTTGTCCCCTAGTTGACACTACCCACCAGGCCAACTCTAGGATAGCTATCACTACCAGTTGCCTCACTAGGCGGATCCCTAACTTTGTTTCTCTCTGCAGTGTCACCCTAGCTTTCAACAAATTAATTGGCCAAGTCATGCCCATAATAGACTTGTGGTTGCACTTGGTTCATAATTTCATAAGTTCACAACTCAGTTTCTTATGGTGTGGGCGACGCTAACACATATCCTATAAACCAAATGTTCAAACAACCATCCGCCTCAACAATCCAGTTGTCACCCACACCTTAATGGTAAGTTTCGCCCAGAGTAGATTTTAGATAGAGGTAGATAGACAGGAAAATGCTCAATGAGCCCAACATGTCACCTTGTCATAGCAATTCATGATTCATGACATAAGCCAACTTCCGATGAAGCACGACAGGAGATTTTTACTAAATTGGCAGGGCTAAGCATTTCTACTTCTATTATTAATTGAATAACTACTTTAGATAAAACAAGGGCATGGCGACATGGATTTATGATTCACTTTGGAACTGACACTAAAGCATTTGTTAGAAACAAAACGGCATGCAAATTTATAAACGACACAAAATATAATGATTTTGCAAATATAGGATCAACATGGTCAAGAATAAGGGGGCATGCCTTCGTTGTCGTAGTCTCCTTCTTCTGCTTCCAGATCCTGTCCCTGGTCAGTCCCGTCACTCCCTACTCACCGAATGATTTCCAAATGCGAAACAATAAATACCATAACAGCAATAACCCAAGTAAATATTGAAAAACCAAATAAAAGTGAGTGTGGAGGATGGTAGAATTGGATGGGAGTTCAGCGTCCAAGGACAAAGGTAGCACTATAGAAGATAAGTAGAGAAGAGGCTTGACGAGGGCTTAGGGTTAGGGTTAGCTTAAACCACGACCACCAACCATGCATGAACCCAATCGACAAACCTTCAACCCAAGCAATCATCTAAATATATGCATATATACGGAACAACTAGACCATGGCATACGATGACTTGACTACAACATGGCATATATACACGCACGCAGGGATACAGGACAACAATAAGTCTAAAATGCTAGTATGAGAATCAGCAGAATGGCATATTCCTAACATGCTAGTTTATAAATTAATAGCGGACCCTAACATGCTAGTCTCACTTGGAATAACAAAGCTATCACGCGGATAATTATAAAACAAGATTAGCATGCATGTATGCATATATATGTACATATATCCGATTAACGAATCAACACTAGCATACTAACATTTCACGCAACAGCTCCCTACATATGCTGGTGTGGGTACAAGAATTATACTATATGCAGAAAACTTTAGCTACGACTAGAGCAAGATGTATATATTGCAAGTGCAGCATGTTAACTCTAAATTAAACCTCGATCATGCACTAACAGCGAGCAGCTAGTTGCTATCATAATACGTAGACACGAGGATGAGTTCACACAAAAATTAATTAGCAATCGTACATACTGGATTTCCCCTATGCATACACTACAAAACCATGCTTGGAACAAGCTCTTACCTTTAGCAGCATGAGTATAACGTGACTAGTACTAGCAGGTTTTAATTCCTAGCATGAGCAGGCAACAACCGAGATTGAAAAGCTGACCAAAACAGCTTGTTTAACATCCAGCCAACCCCAGTCCATGCATCAATGGCAAGCAAGAATTCTCATGAATTAAAGCGACCATCTAACATTAGCTTCACTGATTTAATTAGCAAGGAACTAGTTACTACCTATACACAGCAAGAGTCCGTTCTTCAAGGAAATAACATCACCCAAGCCAACCTATTCTTACTCATGTAGTACACGCGCAGGAGGCATAAAAACATGATCTGGAGCTAACAACTGAATGAGGCTACTACTACACATGCTGATATCAACTGGAAATTAAAACATGACATGCTCCATAATAACAGGATAAGCGTTAGATAAAAATACTCATGTTTGGCAAATTTGACCCTAACTTGTGATAGCATGAATACACTTGACTAGCACTAGTAGTTTTAATCTCTAATGGGATTAATTAGCTAACCAAAACAGCAGCATGATTACGTGCTTTTAAAGAAAACAACAAGCTACAACCTAGCAACCACACGTCCCTAATCATGCTAGAATTGAGAGGAACCAAGTATAACATGCTCAGGAGAATAATTACTCGAACTGGAAACTGCACAGCAAGCTACTCTAATTCAAACTGTGACAAAATTCACCCTAGATCAACAAGCTAACACACGAATAGACTAACGCTACTGGAGATCAAGCCTTAGGGACAAGGCAAATGACACGACGCAGGTGGCGGAGCTAGGCGCAGCTCGGACGCACGCCGTTGGCATCGGCCGACGTCGATCATGGCATGGTGTCGCGGCATCCACGGCCAACGGATGAGAGGGGCTGTGGGACCATGTCTAGGAGGTCGACGAAGGCGAGAGGAGGCTGTAGACGCGAGGGATCGGCCGCGGGAGCCTCACCTTGGCTACAGCGACAAGAAAATAGCGATGGTGGCTGTGGCGAACGAGCTCCGATTAGCATGATTGGGGGTTTTGGGGAAGGAGGTTGGTGCGAAGAGAGCTACAGGGGCGAGGCCTTTTATAGAGGGCCGGGGGAGCGGATAAGCATGCGGCGTTGGGCTCAGATTCGAGCTCCTACGCGCAACGAACTCCGTGCTTTGAGGCGTATCCGAACCGGAATGGGGACATGTGGGCGCGGCGGACTCATCCCCTGGCTTGGGCGCGAAGGAAACGGCGTGGGGAGGGGGTTTGGACGTGGGCCGGTGCGCACGGGAGCAGCCCAGGTCGGGCTCCAAACTAACCTGAGGTTGAAGCAGACATATGACAGGGCTGGCCTACTGACCGGTGAGAGAAAACAAGAGAAAAGAAAGAGATTGAAGGGGTATGCATTATGGACCGTTGGATTGGAGATGGATGCAGCAGATTAGATCACTTAAAGCTTGAAGGGGTATGTTGTGCCAACCCTTGGATCAAGATCTTATGGCTAAGATGGAAGTCACTTAAGTGGCTGTGGTGGGCTGCGCTTGGCAAGCCTTGGCCTGTTGGCCCATTCAGTGGAGGGAGGACACAATTAATTCCAAATTAATGCCAGAACAAAAAATTCAAAAGGGAAATCCAAATTCAAACAAAAATTTCAGGAAGTTTGCATAATCCAACTTAAAATGTGTGGAACTTCAAAGATACTCCAAGAGATAAAACCCACGGAGCAAAAGGTGCATAAAGGAATTAAAATACCTTCTCTTTTCTTAACTCCAAATTAATTCAAACTATTTGAATTAATTTGAACAAAAGCCAACAAAATAATTTGAGCTTTAGAAAATAAAATGTAACATCCTTGATGTTAAAAAAATTAAAATTAAGCCCTCAAAAAAGTTTGATGTTACAGTAGGGGACCTACAGGTCATTGATACCCAGCCTTGACTCGACGACAGGTATCGCACTCAGTGACATACTGAGCGATTTCCCGCTTCATACGGGTCCATCAGAATTGTCAGTGAAGGTCTTGGTACATCTTGGTGCTTCAGGGATGTATGGCGAGGGGTGTGTTGCGAACTTCATGGAATATGATAGCTAGCAACTTCTTGTCCTTGAGGACGACAAGGCGATAACCAAACCACATAACGCCATACTCATCTTCTATGAAACAAGTGGTGGTTCCATTCTTCATCTTCTCCTTGCTTTTTTTGGATACCGGTACTTGTTGATTGAGTGGCTTTGATCTAATCCTCCAAAGTGGGTTTAACCTCCAAAGTGGCGAGATAACCGACTTGAACAATCTCTAGATTAAGTCGCTAGAATTGGTCATGGAGGGACGGCTGTTCTTCCAAGACCATGGAATTGTTAGAATACACCTTCCGACTATGTTAGAACACACCTTCCGACGATGTTGCCCTTGCTAGGCATGTAGTTAAGATCAACATTGTAGTCTTTGATGAGTTCTAGCCATCTTCATTGCCAAAGGTTTAGGTCAGGCTGGGTAAAGAGGTATTTTAGACTCTTGTGATCAGAGTAGATCTCGCAATGACTACGAATGAGGTAGTGGCGCCAAATCTTTAACGCGTGGACCATGGCTGCAAGCTCAAGGTCATGAGTTAGGTAATTGGCTTCGTGTGGCCGCAACAAGCAAGAAGCATATGCCAACACATGGCTTTCCTGCATGAGAAAATAGCCAAGAGCCTGACGTGAGGCATCGCAATAGATCACGAAGCTTTTCTAGACATCTGGAAGAATAAGGACTGGAGTGGTGGTTAGCCTCTTCTTGAGCTCTTGGAAGCTTTCTTCGCACTTCGCTGACCACACAAACTTCTTGTCCTTCTTGAGCAGTTTGGTCATGGGTTTCGCAATGGAGGAGAAGCCTTCGATGAATCAGCGATAATACCCTGCCAATCCAAGGAATCTTCAAATTTGCGTGATAGATTTAGGTTGTTTCTAGTCCAGAACTGCTTGGACCTTGCTAGGATCAATAACAACACTGGTTACAGGTAGGACATGGCCTAAGAATTTCACTTGGGATTTTCACAACTCACACTTGATGAATTTGGCGTAGAGGCGGTGTTCTTGCAAGTTCTCGAGCACTAGTCTCAAGTGGTTGGCATGATCTTCTTCAGTTTTAGAATAGATGAGAATATCATTGATGAAGATAATGGCAAACTTGTCGCGATACTCTATGAACACCGAGTTCATCAATTGCATGAAAGTGGAGGGAGCATTGGACAGTCCAAAGGACATGACCGTGTACTCGTAGGACCTATACCGAGTCGTGAAAGCAGTTTTTGGAATATCCTCGGACCTGATTTTGATTTGGTGGTACCCTAGGTGTAGGTCAATCTTGGAGAAGATAGAAGCACTAGTTAGTTGATCAAAGAGATCATCAATTCGAGGTAGAGGGTACTTGTTTTCCACGGTCACTTCATTTAATGGCCAATAGTCAATAACCATTCATAAGCTGAAATCCTTCTTTTTCACAAACATAGTGGGACATCCCCAGGGTGAAGAACTAGGCTAAATGAAGCCTTTATTCTCCAATTCATGGAGCTGTCTCTTTATTTCCGCCAATTCATCAGGAGGAATTTGATATGGTCACTTGGAGATGGGGGCAGTTCCTGGTGGGAGGTTGATGATGAACTCCACCGCTCGATTTGGCGGCATACCAAGCAATACCTCGGGGAACACATCGAAGAATTTACACACCACAAGAACTTCGAAAATAGGGAAAGCGGAAGTGTCGCCCAAAGCTTAGAGTTGACAGTGCGCCATCTTGGGAGAAATCTCCAATCACTCCCCATTGCTATCGGTCAAGACAAGAGATATTTGAGCACAATCAATTATGGCTTGGTGTTTAGATAACCAATTCATTCCAAGAATAAGATCAATTCCAGATGACTGGAGGACTATAGCAGTAGCCAAGAATATATGTCCACCAATGTTAATGTTGACACCCTCATATTCGTGCTCGGTCCTCATCTCCGAGCTAGGTGTTTGAATAATATGACAAATATGTATTGATAAAAATGGAATATCATGACGTAGTGCAAAGTTGCTAGATATAAAAGAATGCGATGCTCCAGAATCAAAAGGCACCATGGCGGGGTGAGAGTTAACAAGGAGCGTACCCAAGACCACATTGGGCGTGGCCTTTGCTTCTTCAGCTAAAATATGCTTCACTTTGCCATGGCTAGCTTGCTACAATTTCCCAATATTCTGCTTCTGAGTGGAAGAACGTACCGGGTTGCTGCTTGGGAGCGAAAGCACCATTGGTGCGGGGTGAGGGCTGCTGCTAGAGAATTGCCCTTTCTTTCTACAGTTTTAGCAAGTTATATCAACCACGTTGAAGGAGTTAGGGGCATGGAGCCTGATTCCCACCGCTCTGACAGTGCTGAAGGTTCTGCAGTGGCAGAAAGGGAACAAAGCTGGGCGGACGAGGATACCGAGGATCCCGAAACTATGGGGAAGGAGACTGTCATGCACGGCGCTTCTGAGTATTGCTACTTGAAGCCTTAACAACCTCCTTCTCGTGCTTGCGAGTCTTCTCCAGGGCACCAAGCTTATCTTCCATTACCAGAGCCTTGTTCACGAGGTCTTCAAAGTACCAAACATTGTGGAGAGTGAGCTATTTCTAAAGCTCAGTACTTAGCCCGCGCATGAATTTCCCACAATGAATGTCATCAATGGGCATCTCATCTGCGGCATACCGAGCGAGGCGATTAGAGTGATGCATGTATTCCTTGACAGAGCTTCTTCCTTGAGTGAGATCCAGAAATTCCAGCCTCTTAATGTCCATGAGCCCTTCAGGAACATGAGCTCAGCGGAAGGTAGTGTGAAATTCAGCCCAGGTGACTTGATGACCTTCCGCTTGCGCTTCAAGGTGATTCTCCCACCAAGCAGCTGCTGCACCTTCTAGCTAGTGGGTGGCCAAAGTCACCTTCTCTTCTTCAGAGCAATTGGCAAGCTACAGCTTCCGTTCGATGGTGCGAAGCCAATCATCCGCATCCAGTGGATCTTCAGATTGCGAAAACACTGAGGGTTGGTCCACTGAAACTCCGATAGACCACTACGAGCTTGGCCAGCGCCTGCGCCCTAGTTGTGAGCCAGCTGCTCCAAAATATGATTCTGGTCCATCTGGTTCCGCTCCATCTGCAAGAGCAACTCCGCTATGGTTGGCTGCTCCGGCGGAGGAGGAACCTCCTCTCTGGCAGGCTGGGCGGAATCTCCATGGGGATTGGAAGCCATCTTCTTGCAAGATGAAGGTTATGACAAGGTTAAGAGACAAGATTTATATACTAGAGGGGATTTGTACATGGGCAGCAAGGAATACATGGAATATCTTCATGAGAAAATGAACATGGATTGAGTGTGAGAGGACTAAGGATTAACATTAGTCGTAGTAATAGCATACAAGATGTACAATGACTGCAATTTACAATGGTATTGAGCGAGATAAATGATACAATATGGACCCAAAAGATTGCAGCCATCCATACACGCTTAATTGAACATGGATTGAGTGTGAGAGGACTAAGGATTAACGTTAGTCGTAGTAATAGCATACAAGATGTACAATGACTGCAATTTACAATGGTATTGAGCGAGATAAATGATACAATATGGACCCAAAAGACTGCAGCCATACATACACGTTTAATTGTTCCCCAAAAGCTAACCTATTACTCCGGGTTAGATTCAGCCCATGCTAAAAAAAAGGTGCCAAATGGGCTGGTGTTAGATGTGATCAGCACACCATATATATTCAGTTGTCTTCGCAAGCTAACCTATTACATTAGAGGGATATGGTTTTGCCTTCCCATAAAATACAACTGCGAGCCCATAGAGGACGATGGCTTCACAGGAACTGGGCCTCTATGTCAATAAAGTCAGGACATTGCTCTCCAAAAAAATTGTGGACATGGACCTAGACGTGCGATGTTAACATGGCCCTACTGGAGTTAAATGGGTCCTGCTAGTAGCATAAAAATCAGAGCCATGATACAACCACTTAACCTCTTCGAAAGTATTTAAGCAGGAATATAGAGCGGAAATATTGCAATAACAACGACCTTAGTTCAGCAATGGCGCAACGCGACAGACACCGGATTGGCCACCCCACCCCAACCCCTGCCGGCCTGGCCAGCACGCGACCTGGAGACACACGCCTTCTCACCAACGAGAAAAAATTGGAAGCACAAGTGTGTCGGGTCGTGTCCCACCGCCCACACACTGACCCTGCCGTGCCAACTGGCTCATGCACATGTGGATATACCATGTCCAACTGGCTCCATTTCAAATGATTCATTCACAGTATGTTTTTATTAGTGTAGGAACATGCTCAAAATAGAGAAGACGAACATGTGTATATTTCAAACAATATATTCACACCATCGCATGCGATTTTGTTGTTCATATTCAAGTATATGGTATATATATTTACATATCCGCTGATCTTCCAAGGATTTGATTCGATGCTGAAAAGTTGTGCTTCTTTCCTCAACATAGTCATCAAAATTACCCTGCTATTACATGCCCCTGACAATTTATTGCGATTGACAAATGCACATTTTGTACAAGCCAGAATCACTTTCCAAGAAGGACGGAACTTCGCATACTATTGAGTTGGAATTATCCTGATAAGCTCAATGTCAAACAGGAGAGTTTTATCTATCAACCCTTGATTCCTTAGAACGAAATCTAGAGCTCTTTGTCCCTGTAAGGAAAAAAAAGTACTAGGCATATTATGTGATCTAACCATCGAACTTACAGAAAGAAATAGGATATTCAAGAAAAAAATTACCGAGAATGTTGTTGGTTTGGGGCCTAACTTGTTCAAGTCATTATCTGGGTATCCAAGATCCGGTGGTACAATTATCCTGAAGTGTGTGAACCATCAATAGTACATTTGTAGTTGTGAAAATACATACCAGCATATACGAAGTTGTGCCTACAGAAATTTGGGTCAGCTTACCTTCTAACTCCACCTGGACGCATGCCTGACATAGCCTCCTCAAAAGCTGGTATGACCTAATTGATGTTGTTAAGAACAAATAGCTTCAGAGTACTCACTGGAGCAAAAATTGTAACATCTAAACTGTAATTAAAGGTCTCAACATTACTTAATGAACAACAATGGTTAGTTGGTTTGCACAAACATGGAGAAGTAATTGGAACACCAGTATCAGTCAGACAGTATGGAGTATGGAACTATGGATATGGAAACATACAGTACGGACTATGGACATGGTAATATAGCATTCTGCCAAAAATAATATACCAGACTTTGGCTAGTAGAACTGTTAGTGAACTACTTGAGTAGTACGCAGTGCCTAAATCACCTGTCCTGATCCAAGCTTAAACTTGAAGAAGTCTTTATCACCGCCCTGCAATTCAAATACAAAATGGGGGCATTGGTCGAATTGAAGGAATAACTCAGTTTATATTTAAAAAAATATATATGCCATAGTTCTAAGGAAACTGAGAGCTCATCCTTTTTTATCTACAGGTAGCATTTTGTACCTCAAAAGAACCACCTTTAGTCTTGTTTCGAGCTTCGAAAATGCGACCATAGTATCCAATTGTGTATCCGTCCCAATCAACCTGATGTGCATTCACAAACCCAAATCTACATCAGGGTTGGCACACCTCAACAAATAACACTGAGTAACATACTAGATAAACTATACATGAAACGATACAGAATTAGCTACAAAGCAAATGTGATGCATGTAACTCACCACTACTGTCTCCCCCTTCTTTGGGGTTGGGCCATCACCAACCCGCAAGTCCTGTAATTTGTCATCAGAATTATCAACTTAACAAGTCTGATGATGTGAGCATTATGTACAAATCATTAAATGGCAGTGTAAACACCTTGAACTGGAGGCCTGATTCTGTTTCCGTGTAATCTGGATAACTCATTTTCGTCTTCCCGTAATCCTTCCCACGAAGCGCTGGCACTAAAATTGTAATATCACATAGTAAGGCATGATTGGCATTTTTTTTTGTGTGTGTGTTAACAGTGCTTCAATGAGTTCTGAACTTCCTAGATATATTTTGAACACAAGCTCAGTTAGCAGCAGTAAGCTATGTATATGAGCCCCTCAGTCGCTTTTAAAGTATATGCATAGAACGAGGTAGGGAGCTTTGAGGCAAATTCATTTTAGTCCAACACTGGGCTCTCTTCTACAATGTCAATGTTAGCAGGTTTGAATACAACATTTTGACAGCTAAGCAGTACATAACTATAGATTTACAAAGACTACAGTCTAATTGGTTCGAAGCATATGTATTATAGTAGGGAAGAACCTGTCTATATTCAAATGGAGGGATATTTGATTGAAGACTCACTATCAGCAAATTCAGCTTTTGCTGCTCCCTTCTCCAGACTATACTGAAAGGAGCCAATGCATATACTAATTGCAGGAATCAACAGTAGTCTCCTCCTTTCTACCATACCACCTGTAAACAAGAAGTTAAACGAAGGAATTACACAAAAATTAAATTTAGTCCGCAAAAGATGTTCATTACGTATGAAGCAATTATCCAACATATATTATCCAATGATGTTAATCCATTAGAATTTGTATTTTCAACATTCAGACGAACTACATTCAACTTCTGAATTCTACTACCTGAATCAATTATCACATCTTACAGAAACTTTCATTGTTCTTGACAGGGGCGGACTTAACGCGGGCACTGTTTCAGTTGAACCCATGGTCCCAATTCTTTTTGCAAAGTAAACTGTCATTAGTGGTACTAGTGAAGGGTATCAACTAGGATCGACCATGAACAGGTCGCTAATGGCAGTCTACCACGCAGCAAGCAAATTAGCAACTATCTGGATGGACTAGGGAAAGAAGACAGATTCCGATTTGGTTACTCACAGCAAAGAAAGATGCACCAGAACGAAAACAATAAAAGAATCTTAGAACAATCCATCCAAGAAAGCTATTGCTGCTTACCAAAGCAAGAAGAGATCACCCGAGGACCGCGATGTCGGCTAGGAGAGAAGAACTCGAAGGTGAGGCGTGCAGGTTTTCTTCGGTGAATAGCCCACTTTGAGACGGATGGCGAAGCCGCCGGGAGGGGGAGGGTTGCCTGCCGGCGAGGTGCCGGGAGGTCTGGACGGCACGCCGGGGATGACATGGGGACGGACGAGGAATCACAGGTGTGAGATGGGATAAGGTGTTGCAGCTACAAGAAACAATTTGCAGTTTTGCACTGCACCCGTCCGCGTGGGCATCCGACGGTGGCAAAAGCGTGCTCCAGGATAGTTCTCTCCTGATTAAACACGGGTCAGCCGTAGAGCTGATTATTGTAATCTCGTCTGGGTGATATGTATCTCGCCGTTTGGTTAGCTGCTTTTGTATCATGGAGTATATAGGAAATGAGTTTAAAATTGCGTCATGATTATTAAAAAAATAGAGAAGATGTATCTATCTTTGTGCTAAGTGTAATACTTTTATTTTATTGTATGTTAAAAATTATCTAGATTATAATCTGATTTATCAAATATTGCACTAACTTTTCCATATCTATTTTTATATAATATTATAGAATAAATTTAACACAACACAAATCAGCAACTGCAAACTAAGCCTCATAGAATCATCGCATTAAACTCTAGAAAGGAGTGCATGGGTCTCTCTCCGCAACGAGTTCGTATGGATGATTCCTAAGATGGATCAAATTCAAAGCCCGTGCTGTAGTAGCTGGCCTACAGCTTTAGCAGTCCCGTTCGTTTCTAAGTATGGAGTTGATATGACATGCCACAAGGTTTAAAATGTGAGACGTCATTGAAAACAATTTACTCGAGGAGTAAGTACGAATACACTTCTTTTCTAGAAAAGGAGGCAAAAAATTTGCCTCGCTTTATTAATAAAGGAGAAGTTTAGCACATAGAGCAAAAGAAGAAGGCTACCCTCTGATGCCATGGATTGAATGAGGAAAAAATTATTCTCCTGGGATAATGTTCCCTAAGGCTCCTCGACCCCAGCTTTAGACTTAATATTGGCGAAAATGATCGCCAGTCTCGTTTGCTCATTGCGAAACACCTGCGCATTACGCTCCTTTCAAATTTCCCACGAAACAAGCATTACGAGGGAGGTGAGCACCTTCCTCTGACTTCTCGGGCTAGTGGTAAGGATAAGCCGCCACTCTTTGATTGATGTAGTATTTCTCCAGGCGTTAATATCTAAGTTGTTGAGTTTGAGATAGACTTTAACCATATTCCATACCTGGACAATGTAGCAGCATGTGAACATGAGGTGCGCTGCTGATTCTAGAGTTTGCTGGCATAGGGACAGACACCACAGTTGGGCCCTCATCTGCGCTCGAGCCTATAAACCCTCCAAACTTGGTTTTGAATGATTAACCATGCGAAGAGCTTACACTTCAAGGGTGCCCATGCTTTATAGATCACCGGTTGCATGTGTGTACTGGTGGCACCAATGAATTGAGCCTTGAAGCTGCCAAGTAAAGCCCTGAGGTGGAGAAATTCAAAGTGATGGAGTCTGCTGTGTCAGTGGAAAGCTGCACCTGAGCAAGAAGCGTCCAAAGGGTGGACAACTTGTGAAGATGCTCACGCTTAATCCCTCGTTGGAAACAATTTTAGTGATCCACGCATCATCATGGAGGGCCTTCTGGACATACCATTTTTTCTTCTTTGATATTTCATAGATGAAAGGGGCAATGTCTTTTGGGCATTGTCCACTGAGCCACGCGGACTCCCAAAATGATTCCTTGGCTCCATCTCCCAGTGCGATTGTTGCTGCCGCAACGAAAAGGTCCATGTCCATCTTGTTGCAGGGGTTCTCCAAGCCCACCCAGGGTTTAGCCGCATCAGACCATTCTAGCCAAGGCCAACAAAGATGAATCGCTCAGGCGAACTTTTGCAGATCTAAGGTGCCGAGCCTCCCAAGAGAGGTTGGGCGACAAACCGATGCCCAATTAACTTTGCATTTATCGCCTAAGGCCGTGGTAGATCCCGCCCAAAGGAAACCATGTTTGAGCTTATCAATGTTCTTGATGACACCAGGCGGGATCTATAGAGGAGTAAGATGCTAGACAGCCTGGGAGGTGAGCACCGACTTGACAAGCGTGTTTCAACCGACAGCAGTGAGGTGCTTCCCCAGCCAAGTGTTGAGCCTGACTGAGAGCAGCAAACCTGGATAGTTCATTGAAAAGGTTGTTTGGGTGGCCAGGAAACTGTTAATAAAAATCTAGCTCATATGAATGCCTTCACATCTGATTGGGGTGACAAGGATCTTTTGAAAGTTTGTGGTGTGACTAGTCACCTCACCAAATCCCCGCATAATATTTACCAGGCACTCAATGTCCTCTTTAATTGGTGGCATAAAAATTGCTGCATCATCTGCGTAGAGTGGAGTTCTTGAGCCCGCTCCCTAACCATTTAGTCTGTGAAGTAAGCCCTGGTTCGTGGCGATGTCAAGGATGTGTTGTAAGGGGTCGATAGCAAGGACGAACAGGAGGGAGGATAGGGGGTCCCCTTGTCTGAGACCCCTCTCATGTCTGATGGGGTCACTAGGCAAGCCATTCAGCAGGACTCAAAAAGAGGTGGTGGAAAGTAGCGCGGCAATCCGGTCCCTAAATCTACTCAGGAAATTAACCTCGTCTCTTGGAGGAGGTCAAGCATATAGTCCCATCTAATGAAGTCAAAAGCTTTCTTGATGTCGAGTTTAAATAGCAGCACCGGCGTTTTAGATCGGGGTAGACGTCTAGCAAAGTTACTATCAAACATGAAAATATCGTTGATGCTCCTCTTCTTATGAAGGCACTCTGGGCATGGGAGACTAGTGAATTCATATGGGGTGCTAGTCTAGTGGTCAGAACCTTGGCCATAATCTTCACAATGGCATGAATGAGACTGATTGGGCGATAATTTGAGATCTCCCCCGCCCCTTCTTTTAGGGAAGCAAGATCACATTTGCCCACTTGAGCCATTGGAAGTTCATGGTGTGCAGATTGGAGAATAGGTGGATCACCTGCATGACCTCATGTTTGATCGTTTCCCAACAAGACTTGAAGAAATCTCTAGTGAGCCAATCTAGACCCGATGCTTTGTAACCGAGTAGTTGAGAAATGGCCAGAAATACCTCACTCTCCTGGAGAGGGGTGTCAATATCATGTAGATCACACATCTAGTGGGGAATGGCCTGCTAATTGAAGTCCATTTTCCTAGGAGGCCCCCCTTGTGCATCATAAGGGAGAAGTGGTTTTGGATGATGGTTTCTTTGTCGGAGTGGTCGGTCACCCATCCACTCTGCTCTTGAACTTATGAATGGGGTTCTTGCGATGCTTGGCATTGACGCACAAGTGGAAGAATTTTGTGTTGGCTTGACCCTCTTTTATGATTGACATAGTAGAACATTGTTTTTTCCTAGACCTCTCTAGCACAGTAAAACCAATGACTCTCCTCTTTAGCCTAGTACGAATGTCCCTTTCCTCTAGTGAGAGGGTCCTGAACTCCTATGCCGAATCCAAACAAAGGATGATGTGTAGCACCATGTGAAGTTGGAGCTTTATTTGAGAGAACAAGCTCTTACACTCCAAGATCTTAGTCGTTGCCCTGTCCTTTTTAGCTTCTGAAAGGATTTGACAAGGTTCAATCTGATCCATTCTCTCGTTCCATTCGTCATGCACAACTTGGTTAAAGCCCGACATAGAAATCCAGAAATTTTGAATCTGAAGGCCTTAGGGCATTTTGGACCCCAGTCACCTGCGAGTAGGAGTGGGCAGTGGTCTGATTGGGAGGAGAATAGCACATGGAGAACATGAGAATCGAAGAGGAGGTCTTGGTCCTCGTTACAGAAGAAACCATCTAGCTTGCTTAAAGTTGGGCTTTTTCTCTCGTTACTCCAAGTAAACCTTGTATTTTGCAGGTGAATTTCCTTAAGCTCACACTCTTGTAGGGTCACACGAAAGCGGTTGATTCTTGATCTATTAATGTTTTTATTATTCTTCTCCCTTGCTCTGTAGATCTGGTTGAAGTCCCCTAGTGCTAGCCAGTTGGTCCCGTTGGAGGACATTGTCATGTTTGTCCCCTCTATACTTGCAATTTTTTTCTTTTTCTGGACCTATTCATGGGCCTTTCTCTCCTCTTCATGAGAATGGCACCATTATCCACACCCCAAGGATTCTACCACTAAAGTAAGGTATTCCCTTGTGCCTTGCTGTCTCGACAAGTTTTTGCACCACTAAAGTGTGTGCTGTCCAGAAAATTTCAGTAAGCTCGCATTTGCCTTTTGTGTTGTGAGCTAAGCCTATTTTGTTGTAATTTGGCTAGAGAACTAAACACTTTCATATGTATGTGTGACTGCGATATTTTGGTACATATGATATGGTAAAGTTTTCGCTTCGAGCACTGAAGTTTACATCCATATGTGAAAATTTTCATGTGCTACCAATATGGAAGATGTTAGTTGTTATGCTCTTGTGCAACTATTTAAAGGACCTACTTCCATGAAAATGCTACTGTTTTAGTAGGAAATTGGACAATCCTGCTGCCCACACATGTTTAATTTCGTTGCACACGTCGTTCTTAACCTACCCTGTTGTAATGTTTGTCGATTGCAATAGGATGTCCGGAAATGGATCCGGAGAGGAGCATGGCGCTTCTCAGCCCCCTCCTCAACTTTCCTTGGCGGATGTGCTTATTCAAATGGAGTCAATCGCTAGGATCAAAACCAGATTTTAGAACAGCTCATCCATCTCAGGCAATCCTCGGGAGGAGGGCAAGTGAAGGGAGTATTGTCTGCTGAATTTCAGCGGACCTCACCTCCTACCTTCGCTCATTCAGAAGACCCACTTGATGCGGATGATTGGCTCGCAATCTTGAGGAAATTAACTCTTGCCCAATGCACTGATCGGGAGAAAGTGCTTTCCGCTACTTATCTTCTCGAAGGAGCTGCAAGTGCGTGGTGGGAGAACCTTCTCACCACCCAAGCCCCCGATCATCAGATGACATGGGCAGAGTTCACCAAAGCCTTCCGTAATGCTCATATCCCCAAAGGTGTAATGGAGAACAAAAGAGATGAGTTCCTTGCTCTGATGCAAGGTGAGAGCTCTATCTCCATCAAGAGCTGCAAACAGCCAGGACATTTCATCAAGCAATGCACTGCCACTCAAAGCAGGAACTCGGGTACACCTCGAGGACCGCCGAGTAGTGGTTGGACCGCCGAGGAGTGGTTCCCAAGTCCAAAGGCAGCCGACTAATAACTCTCAATGTGCTAGTTGTGGTCGTGTCAACCACCTCACGACCGAGAAAGCGCAAGAGCCACAGAAGTTGTTATCAGTATGCCTTCCGATCAACTCAATTTCTGCAAATGTGTCTTTTAATCCGGAGTATCTTATTCTTTCATATCAAGTGAACCTTGCTAATCATCATGCCATTCTTTTCAAGTCCATGTATATCCCTTTATCCAATCATCCGGCTCAGAAAAGAAGACCGAGCACTAATATGTGGGTGTTAAGATTGATATAAATGGGGTTGAATTTTGACAACCTTCATCATCCTCAGATCTATGAGTATTGATGTCTTTCTTGACATGATCTAGCTGTCCAAGCATAGAGCAAAAGTCATTTGTGCACGCAAGGCTTTTCTCTCGCAACCTCTAACGGTAGAAACATCAAAATTGCTCCATAGTCTTAGAAATTCCAGCTCCTTACTCCTTTTTGGCATCTTCACAAGTCTCTTTCTCTAATCTCTATCTTGAGCATAGTGTATGATTCAGAATTGATGGATGAGTACGCGGTACCCAAGACTACTTCTGTGCTAACTCTAGAACATCAATAGGGAGCCTGATCAACTCCTCGTTGATGGTACTACATGTGGTATGAGATTATTCCTAGGTCCCGACAGTTCTCGAATTATCACCATGTTCAGGGTGGTACCTCTAAGCCATCCTTAGCTTGTCCTTCTCCCTTATGTTTAACTCCCTTCCTATCTGAGATTGAAATAATCATAAACAGATATTCCAATTGCTTCAGAGTCACTATTCCCATCATCTTCATCAATCCTTGCTTGAGTAAGGACAATGAGTTGATTCTTTTTTGTAAATTCATATATTAAAATATATTATTTAATAATGTAAGTTTCATTCGTGTTAATATCATGATTTTTTTGAAATTCAAAACATGTCCTTACACCATATGTTTCGAATATGAATATTGAAAATTCATCCTAGCTCCAAACAAAGTCTACTTTATATCAAAATGCATATTTTAACATATATTTCATCATGACATCATTTTCACATATATTTCGGTTAATACAACATTTAAATTAATTAAGATGTCAAATAACCCTAAAAATGACATATATGGCTTAGAAAATATATATATCTTTAATTCTATAGCTCCAAATGAAATGATTCCAATTGCATTAGCTTTATACTTGAATTTCCTACATTTTAGAATACATTTCATTCATAATATCAACACCTATTTTGTTAGTATTGATTCATTGTTTGTTTTTGTTGTTTTTCTAGTGTTTTGGATTTCCTGTTGATAAAGCCGGGCAACGAAGGTTAGTTTTGTGAGTGATCCAAAATACATGCTAGACTTCTAAAGGCCAGGCAAGCATGCTTACTTGTTAGAAATATTCTGGTTTTTCTTATATCATGATTGGTTGATAAATGGCCTTGCTTGTTTGGTGTACTTTATATTTGGATCTTGATTGCTTGCTTATATATGATGTTCTTAGCATGAATGTGAGTTGTTTGATGTTCATGACCAGCATGGTTATGACGAATGATGTGAGTAATTGGAAATGGATGTTACCACGGGTAAGTGGTTTGCTATGTGAAATGCTATGTGAACTACCTGAACTATGTGAGCTATGTGATCTACGTACAACTATGTGAACAACGTAAAGTACGTGAGCTATGTGCGACTACGTGAACTATATGAACTTTGTGAGCAACATACAACTACATGAACTATTTTGAGCTATGTGCGACTACGTGAACTATGTGAACTTTGTGAGCTACACACAACTATGTGAACTATGTGAGCTATGTGCGACTATGTGAACTATGTGAGCTATGTGCTACTACGTGAACTATGTGAGCTATGTGCTACTATGTGAGTTATGAAATAAGACCTTAGTGAGGGTAGTCACTAACGGTTAGCTTGTTAAATGGGTGGAAATTGAATTGATGGTCAAGTGGATAGCTTGAATGAAATTGTCATGTTATAATGTTCTTGGTAAGATTGGTTTGATATGATAATTTTGATAGGAATTGTTTGAGCTTTTGTTTATTTGTTCATGCCATGATAAAGTTGACTTAATGAAACTGAAGGAGTTCATTATGATGTTTATCATATGGACCTATTGTCTTGGTTATCAAATTGGTAGCTTGCCTTAAGTTGAATATGCCATGCTAGACTGAAATGAATACAATGGGTAGCTTTCTTTATCATGTTATGATAAGATGAATTGTTTACCTTGCCATTTATTCTTCCATGTCATGTTTAAGATTAACCTGGAATAAGCATATTAGCATCTTATGAGTATGAAAGTACTCAGTCGGGAATTACATTCATGTAGGTATCTATAATGTAGAGGAGATTTATGGTCTGTCGTTGCTAAAATTCTTGTGCAACTTGCTCAGTTTCCTCGGTCGAAGATCATGTAGGCTTGTATAGCTTTTGGGGATGGCCTGAGCTGCTATCCCAATGTTTTTAAAATGTTGCTGCTGTTGTTTTTGAAGTTACTTTGTCATGAACGACCTCCGGGTCGCTTGAATGTAAATTATCTACTGCCCTGATTATGAGATATGTTATATGTATCTTGTATTTCTTCTTCTTAGTGTTTTGTTCTGTTATGCAAGTTGTTCCCATAGCTATCCATACAACATGCGTGTATGATTGAAGTGTATGGGTTAGTCATAAAGAGTCAGTGTGGTTCTTTATTTCATTAAGTGTGATGAGTATCAGTTGAGTGATTCGCTAGCTGTAATGCACTGGCCGGCTACCCAGGGTGTGGGCGATGGTACCGGGCCTTCGAATGACCCACTAACCTTAGGGTCAGGTTAGGGTGAAGGTATCATTGCCGGGCTCCTCTAATTTTATTATGCTTAGTGGACTTGAGAACAACGCTAAGTCTTGACACGGTTTTAAGTCTTTAAGAACCTAGGGACACTCATCCAAATAGTGTCAAAAAGTAACACATTCCAACATGAATATCACCATATGTAGTAAGAGACGCCCACCAAATATCACAAGATGACTTTACCATAACATTTGATACAAGTCTGGAGACAAAAGAAACAATGACCTTGCCAAAACATTGGCCAGGATCCTACAAAAGCTAGAGATGAAGTTGATAACATATGGGATTAAAATACTCTAGAGGGATGGCAGAGAAGAGGCTATGCTGCTGCTGGAATCGCTGCAGCCACTTCATCATCATGGTCCATCACCTCTTCACCTCCATGCTGAATTAGAGCATCCCCCACTACACCAGCAAGGTCACAATCTAGCCCGAAGAGTGGCGACCGCCGTGGATGGCAATTGGCCTTGGAACAACTTGACATATTCACCGATAGCTGTTTCAGTCACTTGTTGTAGCTCTTGGATGATTCCCAGGCGCCAGCAGAGAAGTTTCTCAAATAGACCGGTGTGGCCCCGTTCTTTGCTTTCAGACGTGCACTGTTGCGGCGCGCAGAGAAGCCTGTTAGGGTCTTGCACTGGGTGGTTGGGGACTGTGGAGGTGACTCGACTGGAGGTGAAGGGAGCAGAGGAGGCTCCATCGGTTGGAATAGAGCAGCCGAGAGGCGGAAGGAGGTGGCCAGGGATGGGGAAGCACTTTCGGCGTGCTGACAAGACAGTTTTGGCTGGGTCCGCGTGGTGACCAGAGCACAGCTTGGGGTGCACCTTGGTGAACCGGCGGAAGGCGCCAGTGGAGTAAGGGAGTGGGCGCCCTCAGAGGCACATGGTATCGGTGTCGGCAAGCGGGGAGCACTAGGGTAGACCTCCTCCTGGGGGTTTGTCAAGCTGGGGACAACTACCGCCGAGAGGAGGCCCAACTCAACGGCAATGAGCACATAGCTGATGGCGACAAAAGGCACTCTTTGTGTGGGCTCGTGGTTGTAGCCGAGGTGCGAGACCACATCAGCAGGAGGCACATGGACGGTAGGTCACCCGCCCTCGAGGCCTCAATGTCGATGATGGCAAGCATCACTGCGGCCTGATTCACCTTACCACCGGGACATGGCTTTGTGAGGACTGAGGTCGCGGTGTGGTTGATGGCATCTTGACATCTTGTGGCAGCGTCGTCTCCGTTGGAGTCGGTATGGTTGTCTGGCACTAGGGAATTGTTGACTACGGCAGTGGGAGCAGCGTCTCAGTGTCGTCATTGGCGCAGCTAGGGAGGTGGTTGAGGCAAGGCCCACTAAAGCATAGGCGAACGTCTTGACTTCCATTGGCTTTGTGGTGGCCGGCACAGGGGGCTTCACTTTCCATCGCGGTTGGCGTTACCATGGCACCTGCGGTCATCGCAGTGGTGACCAGATCTATCGACTACCTGTGCTCGTCATCTCGCTCTCTGGCACAATTCTGAGGGGCGCGGGAGAGACTTTGGTGCAGTCTATCGCGCCAACCATCTTGGTTGCGCCTGTTGTGCCTGCCCTGCCGGCCATCCCGTCTTCATCATCATCATGTCTGTGGTTGTCGTGGCGGTGCGGGTGGTCAATGCAATCCCGGGTGGAGTCCTCACCGTTGATGATGCCAAGTTCTAGCGAAACTCCAGACCTTGCGGTGTGGCGGTGGATCGCCTTCCCGCCACGTGGAAAAATCATCATGGAGCACAAGGTGAACACGCATCGTGTACTGAAGGTCCCGGCGTCCCACTGTGTTTGAACCTGCACTAGAAGCGTTGTGAACTGGCAGAGTAATCCAGCTTAACTTCGGGATGGAGCTCGGATTTGCGGTCCATGTCCAAACGCCAAGTGACTCGGCATCTTCATTGCGCCTAGTGCGGCCATCAATGTAGTCGAGGGAGCAGGCCTTACTTGATGACTCTTGCGGTGACCTGCTCATTCCAGCCATGGAGAGGGAACCCCTCGAGGCAAAGGTGGACGTGGTGCTTCATGTCAACATTCTCGACGTTGGCCTCCAGGTGCCAAGGCCGAACCTGAAAGTTCGTGTTGCCAAAGGGACAATCACGGTGGACCACGGCGCCGTCGCAGTGGTCTTGATGGATGGACCTGATAAGGTAAGGCTTGGAGGAGTGCTTGACGACGATGATGTTGGCAATGCACGCCCCGAAGGAGGTTGCGAAGGCTTTAGTGACATTGCCACCGGCGCATTGGACGCAAGGACCGAGGCCTCCATTTGCATGTCTAGCGTGGCATCGATGACAACATAATCCTCCGCGGGGCGGGTGTCGGCGTCCCCAAGATGCGGCATGGCCACGGCAGGCGGGAGCACCGTGGGCCTGGGAGTGGTGCGTGGAGCTGGGTGGTGTGGAGACGGCTGGTGCTGAACCGTTGGCGCGAGTCTTGTGCAATGGCGCGTACGGTGGCTCGATCTCCAGCACTTGGAGCACTTCATAGGGTCTCTGCAAACAGTGACAGTGTGGCCCTTGGCGAGGCAGCGGAAGCAACGGCTTTTAATCCAAGCGTGTGGGGGCGGAGTTTAGGCACGGACTTGAATACGATGGAGGAGACTGAGCGACGTAAATTAGTGTATTCGCCAGGGATGAGTACAAATACACTAATTTACATACATTTTTCATTATTTTCTATTGATTATCTAAATATGCGTCAAGGCAATTTTATGAATTGAAAATTGCAGAAAACAAGTTTGGCAGACAAAAGAGATCGATTATAGCGCCAACGCGGACCTTGTGGCTGCCTTGACTTCGGAGGCTTTCGCCCTGCAGAAAGCAGCTTTTGGTGACCACAGCTAATGTCCTGTTCCGGCCACGGCCAACTCCTTTTTTCCATATATTTTTAGTCTTTTTGTTCTAGAAGTTAAATTATAATTTATTTTATATTTTAAAATTTTGTTAGATTATAATCTAGTTTATTAAATATAGTGTTAATGTTTTTACATCTAATTTTGTGCAATATCTTATAAATAAGTTTAGTACAACACCATAAACAAAACCTAAATACCATATATTTTACTTACTGGTTTGCTCTGTAATTATCTAATGCTTTAGTCATTCGGCTGTTCCTCTATGAGACAGTAGTGGACCTAGAGACGTTTTAATGCGTGTGGTCCCATTTGCCAGCTTGTCGACTGCTTCCCGCATCCATCGAAGCTTCCCAACACCTACTGCAGCACCGTCCAAACTGAGCCACACAAAAAATTCCTAATAAACGATAACTGAAATTAGATGGCTAGCTAGTTAGTCTTTAACCTATCTTCACCGGGGATCTCCATTCTCATGCGCAGAGCCGCACGTCGCTTCTCTTGTCTTTCGCTTCTCAACCCTAGCACAGTTGCGAAGCGTGGCACCGCTCAACACAGGCGGGTCACGCGGCGTCGAGTGAGTAGCGGGCTAGTGAGTGACGGCTAATGGGTTGCCATGCTGGGCTGTGAGCGCCATCGTGCTACCGGCGCTCGGATGATGTGCCATTCATGACGTAACAGAGACCAAAATTTCTAATAGAACATTCCGTTTTAATTTCCCGAATGTGATTCACGACCATGCATGGCCACCGCTTCTCAAATCTCACTTCAACCTTTCTTTTTCTGAACGGCAAATCTCACTTCAATCTATTTTAATTCTTGAAGCGATCTGATTTGACTTAAGGTAGCCAGACGGGAAGAATTTGAAGAACGTCCGAGGGTAGAAACGGCAGACTACAGATATAACGGGTTTGTAAGGAGTTGGGCCCAAAGGACTAAAGTACGCTTTTAACTAAAGGGTTAAGTTCTAGATCCACGTCATTGATTTGCATCGAAAGTCATAAACTTAAAAGTGTACCGTAGCCAAACTTCATTTATTCATTTGTTTTTATTCTTCATTCAGATAATAACATCGATGTCTATCTAGCACTAGTCAAGGAAGAAATAAAAAATAATATAGAGAGAAGGGGTTATTGTCTGGGATGCGTACAAAGGAGTTGAATTCGCTCCATGCGCCTTACTGTAATGCACCATACATAATTGTCTTGCCTACGGTAAAATGTCCGAACAGACTATAAAAGGATCCCACGCCTGCGTCAAATGCATGGATGAAACTCGAGTTTATGGCTGAACAACTGCCGCAAAACCGTGTACATGGGGTATCGTAGATTCCTGCCGAGAAAACACGTATATTGAAAGATGAAGATGGCATTCAACAGAGAAGAGGAGCGTGGTACATGTCCAAACCTAAAAACCAGTCAAGAAATCTATAATATTATCAAAGATATTAGTGTTCTGTTTAGAAAGGGACAAAAACTGAGGGAGTGCATCTGAAAGAAGAAATCAATTTTTTGGTACTTACCTTATTGGCTTGATCTACACGTGCGTCACTGCATCAATCTAATGCACTAGAGAACAATGTATGTGCAAGCCTGATCTGTCTCTTACTAAACTTTCCAGGAAAATAAAGGATGACGTGAAGGTACGGCTTGACATAGTAGAAATGGACATCAAACTTGAATTAGCACCAGAAGATAAGGGTAAAGGCCAAGTTAGGCTTCCACTAGCTAGTCATTCGCTGGCCCTTAAGGAGAAAAAAGCATTGTGCGAGTTCTTCTATGCTGTGAAAGTTTCGTTTGGTTACTGCGCCAATATCAAGAAGCTTATTTTGACAAAAAAAATTAAAATTAATTGGCATGAAGTCTCACAATTGCTATGTGATAATGACACAAAACTTCCATGTTGCAATTAGAGGGATTTCTGCCGCCAAAGGTCTGAGAGACAATCACGAGCCTTCTTCAACCTAATTTCTCAAAAGGTTATCGATCCTCTAAGCCTAAAACTTTTGCAGGAAGAGGTGGTGACGATACGATGTCAAATGGAGATATATTTCCTCTGTCTTTTTTGATATCATGGTTCATCTCATTGTTTACCTTGTAAATGAGGTATTGATGTGCGGGGGCCACGCCCCTATGCAGCATGTACCCGTTTGAGAGATACATGAGAATTCTGAAGCACGACATGTGTAAATGATTTTGGCGGACGGTAGCATGATCAAAGGCTATGCAATCGAAGAGGTTGTTGAGTTCAGTGTGGACTACATGTCTCATGTGTAGCTGATAGGTGTGCCTTGATCTTGGAACAAGGGGAGGCTTGAGGGTCGAGAGAAAGTCGAAAGGAGACCAATCATTTCTACTAAGCACAACCATACTTTAGCCCATTTCGCAGTCTTGCAACATATGGCTACAGTATCTCCATACATCGAAGAGCACAATTAAATGCTGTCACAAAATAATCCAAAAGCAACGGATACTTGCATCATGAAAATGCACAACACAGGGACCGACTGGTAGGTGTTCATGACACACTAACATGGTTGTCAAGGGAGCCAGCATTTACAGTCGTGACATGACAAGCATATGAGATAAATAGGTACACATTTTATATGTAGGCTCAGGACGCGAAGAGCACATATCAGAATAGTGTTGTCCGTATAAAAGTCTTGAATACCAATGGGCCAAAGGACAACTACTATGGTTTCATAGAGGAGATTGTGAGCTCAACTATGTATGTTTCAAGGTCTCCCTATTTAAATGATATTGGGTTATGCTTAGAGATGTGAATGTCGACAAGTACGGCTTCACAACTGTGGGCCTCAAAAGTGTTGGGTACCGAGATGAATTGTTCATCCTGGCCAAGTAAGTTGTCCAAGTCTTCTATTTAATCGACCCAGCAAACCCAAAGCTTCACGTAGTCAGGAATGGGAAAAGGAGTATTGTAAGAGTTGAAGATGTCATGGATGAGGATGACTACAACTGATTCGATGAGGAGCCTTTGGACAGGATATTGGATGACATGGAGGAAGATCAACATGATGAGGAAGCTCTCTACTTACGCAATGATCATGATGAAAACATAACCTTTAGAGTAAACAAACAAGTGCAAGGATGATAGTTGCCTCTATATGCCATTTATATGTAAAAGTCAATTTAGAAATTTGGATGATAAAATTGGCTTTCATGAACCATTTATATGTAAAAGGAAAAAATTTCATGCTTAAATACTTAATTGCGAAACAATTTATGCTTAAATACTTGATTGCATAACCATTGATGCTTACATACTTGATTGCCTATTTGTTTCCGTTCTGTTTTTGTTTTGTTTTTTTTTGTTTTGTTTGTGTTATGTAAAAGAGTCGCCACAGACGGGCCCATGCCTAACCTGTTTGTGATGAGTCTTGTACATAATCCCCCCGCCCCGGAGGACCGCTACATCACCCAACCTTAACCCTAACAAACCCTAACTCCCTGCCATGCTCCCAACCTGACGACGGCGCCGCCTCCTCCTCCATGATGCCAGCTCACCTATCCACCACATTGCACCTACAACAGCTCTGCCTCTTCCTCCTCCGCGGTAACAGCGCTGCCTCATCTTGACCAGGTCCACATCAGCCTTCTCCTCGACGACAGCTAGGTAAGTGCCATTCTCTTTCCTCTCTCTTCTACAATTAGGGTTAGGGTTAGGGTTGATGTTAATTTAGGCCAACATACCATAATGTTAAGGACCACATACTTAATATTTTATAAGAGCTCAAGGGTTTAGGGTTCATGACTTAGTTTAAATTTCATTGAACTCAATAGAGTGATGTGGTGTAAGTTTTTTTTTACATGATTAGGCCAATAATGATATGACTTTGCTATATGATGAGTGTGTTCTTTACTTTTCCAGTATGAGGTAAGGAAACACTAAAAATCCTTACATCATCCTGGAAAAGCAAGCAAGCATTCTATATATGAAGAGCAAGTTAGAATGTGAGGCTTATGATATGCATTGATGCATCTATTTTAAGACATATGAATGCTTAATTTGAATATAATACTCTCTATATATGTTGTCTGTAAAATGTATAATATATTGTCTCACTCAGTCACAATGTTATCCTCTTTCATGTGAAATCTTGATGGTCAGTTGCACGATCAAATTTTCTCATGAAGGATATCACGATTGTGGATTCAATAACATGATAAATAATAAGCTTTACGAATAGTGCAATCAGTGGTTTAGGGTTTACTACTTGATTTAATTTCATTGAACTCAATACCCTGAACCGTAAACAACTTGAGCTCTTGTACAGTGTGTCCGTACCCATAATTATGAGACATCTTTCTATTATTAATTAAGGTGTAAAATTTATATCATTTCAGATGGTTCTGTGAAAGCAATCCATTCAATGTGTCCACCTCACGTGAGAACGATGAACGATCGATCATTCTCACGTGACATGGACACCTTTGGAGGACTTTGTTTGACACAACCGCGTGATGTGGTAATAAGTTTTGCCTACATAGTAGTTTGCTCAATTTTTATATCGCCACCCATTTTATATCGTCACCAATTACTTGCCAACAGCAGATGGATTTCACACAACATCAAGGGTAACTACATGGTATCCCCCAATAAGTGTTATGCCTTCACCACAAACCTTGGTTGATGCAGAAACCAAGACTTTAGGTGCAATCATAATGCTCATTCACGTGTAGTTCTCCTTGATGTTGATTGGAACCTATCTGTTTGTAATTGGTCGTGCATATAGAATTAGTCAGGATAAGGTTTGTGCCAATGATGTTGTTTGGAACCAATGCGAGGCAATCTTTTTTATCATCTTTCAAACTAAATTGATGTTCTTGACGGAAGCGAGGACTGATTTTATTCTAATGTGATATACTTATGAATTGAAATATGTCATGAACTTAATTGAAATGTGATCAAAATACTTGTTTAAAATTTTGAATATCTATTTATTTGAGAGTTCATTTGTGAATTGAAATGTGATGTGAATGTGATGTTAGAGTTACTTAATTTTATGAGGTCATGTTCCTATAACACTATAATTCGTACATGTTATAACTTGTTTATATTGATGCTAATTACCTAATTGTTATATCTTTACTTAGTGAAATAAGATGTGAACTAAGTCTATACATGTGATGTACTTGATTGGAGATATCCTGTGAACGTGAGCTTTGATGCTGGTATTGCTAGGTGGGGGGTGGGGTGGGATTGTTGTCCCTGTCTAGGGGATGTACTCATCGCAAATAGGCCGGTCCTTTGGCCCGTCTGTGATGACCTAGCTCTTGGGTCATCACAGATGGACGGTGTGCCGAGAGCCCGTCTGTGTGATGCTCTATTACAGACTACTAATCATAGACGGCAGTCAGGCCTGTTTATGAGGGTGTTTTTGTCCCTTCTATGATGATCTATTCTATAGTAGTTGTCGGCGATACGGGGAACGGGGTCCCCTAAACCGCTGGCAGAGGCCTAACTTGACGCCATGTCGCCAAGGACGTGGGAGTCAAGGGGATGTGCTCGGGGGCTCACCCCGAGCACTGTGTCCCCTCAGCCTTCAAGGGGAACCCCGAGTCGTCCCTTAAGGATGCTCCCCGAGCATCCAAGGCGACTTGGGGCCCACTAGGGACGGCGAGTGCCTCCCACTGGCGATAAAATAGGCCTAGGTCGTGTGCTCTGGGGTCCCCGGGCATGGGAACCCCGAGCAGCCCCCGTAGGTCGCACGTGGCCTGACAGGCGCATTTAATGCCTGTCTGTGCGGGCCCGCATACTCCAAGTCCATGCGGACAAGATAGCGGTGTCCTGGTCAAGTTCAGCCCTCCCATATGATGAGCCCCGTCAGCTGTCGGTCTTGTCAGGGGATGGGGCGGCCTGACACAATTCTTGACTTTGGAATGCGCCGCCGCGTGCCCAGGCGCATGTCTCCTGTCCTTGGTCGGTGGGGCCAGGGTAGTTGCAGCATGGTCCGTGACGAAGGGCGTTCCAGGAATCTTCTGACTTAACCACGTCATGATGACCCAGATTCCAACCAAAGCATGACAGGAACTATTCTGCTACAGCAACCATCAACCGCCGGCGTGGACCGCCCACGCCCTACCCGTCAGCAACGGTGCTACCACAGTGTATTTGCCTTTCGGCCATTGTGGTGACCCCCGGGTATATAAGGGGAGAACCGAAGCCATGAAAAAAAAAGGAGAAGAGCTAGAAGAAGAGGAAGAACACCTGTGTTTTTCGAGCTCTTTGTAATCATCCAAATACTCATATATACACAAAAAGAACGACGTAGGGTTTTACACCAGGAGGGTGGCCCGAACCTGGGTAAATCACGGTCTCATCTCTAGCACCCTGTCACTCAAGATCGACGTAGCTCCTGCTCCTGCACCTCCCCGGCCGAATCCCAAAGGGGGTCCTTCTGGACCACCGACGCCGGCGTCCGTATGCCGACATCTGGCGCGCCAGGTAGGGGGGCCCAGGTTCCGAGCCTATGTCGGTCATGGCAAGCCAATAGTCACGTCCCCAGCAGCGGGGGCTTCAACAGTCATGCACTCCAGCACGCTCGGCGCCCTCTCGTGTGCAGGGGCACCATGCCGTGTCCGGCGGCACCGCAATAGCGGACGCTGCGCTGTCACAGTTCTGGCACCTAGCGCGCGAGGGTGAGGCGCATGCCGATCCAACCATCGCCGAGTTTCCCCAACCGGTGCGGCGCCGGCTGGATTTTGACCAGCCGGGTGAGTGATAAACACTATATTTGTATCATTTCTCTAGGCTATTTCAGTGTTTATCATCATCGTTTTGTTGCTTTTGCCCAATCTTTCACAAATAGCAGATTATCTTCACATGAATACCTTTACAGGCTGAACCACAATTTTGCAGATATGCGCGACTAGGCGCACAATTCTTCGACAAAGGATAGCAAACAGGAGGCTCTTAAGAATTCAAAGCAGAAGCTGTGTCTACCAGCTGTGCCACAGCTGGCTGACCCAGGCAAAGCAAAGTCTGCAGCTGCTTCATTCACCTGTGTCACAGCCAGCTGACACAGCCATGCCTCAGAATGCAAGTCCACAACTGCCCTAGTCACCTGTGTCACAGCCAACTGACACAGGAGCCACTTCACCAGCTGCTTCAGTCACCTGTGTCACAGCCAGCTGACACAGCCGTGCTTCAGATCGCCAAGTTCACAACTTTCCCAACCAGCTGTGTCACAGGCAGGTGATGCAGAGCTTCAATGAAAGAGAGAGACAGGTACGGAGGCAACGAGAAGTGAAAAGAAAAGATCTTGAAGGGGTAAAGAGCAAAGTACCCAGGATATAAAAGGAGGTCTCCAGATCCAAGACAGGGGGGGTTCGAGTGGTTGGAGGTAGAGAGGAGAGGAAGAGAAGAAAGCTCGGCTAGAGATAGATCTTCCCTAGTCTAAAACACCTTGCTTCTCCTGCTGGATTGCTGCTGAGCTTCATCAACCTCTCTCCATCCTGCTGTAATCTGAAACACTCTTCCCAGTCTTGTTTCCTTGCTTTCTTGCTGTGATATGTAATCTGAAAACATCTCTTCCCAGTCTTGTTTCCTTGCTTTCCTTTGCTGTGATATGTAATCTGAAAACAACTCTTCCCAGTCTTGTTTCCTTGCTTTCCTTTGCTGTGATATGTAATCTGAAAACAACTCTTCCCAGTCTTGTTTCCTTTGCTTTCCTTTGCTGTGATATGTAATCTGAAAACAACTCTTCCCAGTCTTGTTTCCTTGCTTTCTTTGCTGTGACCCTGCTTCTTTCCCAATCTTAGTCATATTGCTTGTTGCTTTGTCAGATTCATTGTTAGGCTTAGGAAATATCATCAAAACTGTCCTATTTAGTTTAGCTTTGAGAACTTGTTTGATAATTATACTTCAATCCCTGTGGAGAGAACGACACTGCTATACAGCAAGAGATCATTTTGGCGCCGTTGCCGGGGATTGTCTATAGTTGTTGAGCATTAGTATCATAGACTAAGCTGTAGTAGTAGATCTAATTTATTAACAGTGTTCTTGTTTTCTGTGTTCTATGTCGTTAACCTTCTGCTTCGGCTTATTAGGAAACTAACCCTTAACACGTGTTGTTTGTGCTTGAGAGTAGATAAGGACAATCTTACTGCAGGACTGTTGTTGAATGCAAACAAGAGCAAGAGGAAACCTCTTGTTGAGTGATACCGAGCTTGGAAAGACACTTGCAGAAATCAGAGAAGAGCTAAGAGCAGCAAAGAAGAAAGAAATGGCAGAACCTCTACTCAGAGATCTCTGGATTCCCAATCATCGAAGTGCTGCAGCCAATGTTATTCAGCCTACTATACAAGCAAGCAATTTTGAGATCAAGCCAGCTCTCATCACCATGGTGCAGCAGTCAAGATTTAGTGGCTCAGCATTGGAGGATCCTCATGAGCATATCACTCAGTTTCTGGAGTATTGCAACACCATGAAGTTTAATGGGGTACCACCAGAATCTATCAGGTTGCAATTGTTCCCATTCTCACTGCGTGATTCGGCAAAGGTTTGGCTGAATACTCTCCCTGCAAGTCAGAAGGATACATGGGAACATTTGTTGCAAGCTTTCTTTGAGAAGTATTTTCCACCAATGAAAGCAGCAGCTTACAGGGATCAGATCACAAGTTTCATGCAGTTTGATGGGGAAAGCTTGTTTGATGCTTGGAATAGATACCAGAATTTAATCAGAATGTGCCCTCATCATGGATTGGAAAGGTGGCTTGTTCTGCAGACATTTTATAAGGATTGACACCTCAGACCAGATCATTTGTTGATTCTTCTGCAGGAGGAGGGATAATGAACAAGACACTTAATGAGGCATTCACACTTATTGAGAGCATAGCCACACATCATGTTCAGTGGTCAAGTGAAAGAGTAGTCACACCACAGAAGCCAGGAATGTATCAGCTGGATCCTCAAGATGCCTTGATGGCTAAAATCAATAACTTAACCCAATCAATGGCACAAATGCAAGCTAGTATTTCATCAATTCAGTCAGCTGGAATAGTTCCTCAACCAGCACAGTCAGCTCAAGCTTGCAATGTGTGTGGAATTCAAGGACATTTGCATGGAGAGTGCTCTTACTTTTCTGCTGCAGAGTCATCAGTCCAACCTGTTTCAGAAGTGAATTATGCACAAGGACAAGGACCATTTTCTCAGAGCTACAATCCCTCAATGGAGGCAGCATCCTAACTTGTCCTATAGAAACAACAACCAAAACACTTCTGCATTTTCGTCGAATGCATCAAATCAAGGCTTCAAACCTCAACAACCAGCATTCCAGCAGCACAGGCAGCAGAGTGCTCAATCAGAAGCAATCTTGGAGAAAGAAGTGAAAGAAACAAGTAGGGAGGTGAAAGAACTGAGGACTGAGTTAACTGGTATAAAAGACTATCTTCAGATGATGATGGAGACCATGGTCTCGACTAAACAGCAAGCCCCTACTGAGGCCAAACTCCCATCTCAAGTTGAAGCTAATCCAAAAGGGCATTGTGGGGCTATAACTACAAGATCTGGTAAAGTTGCTACACCTGTGCCACAGGCAGTACCTGCACCTGTGCCACAGGCAGCACCTGTGTCACCGGTAACAAAAGGGGATGGCATAATGGCAACTCCGACCATTCCAGCTTCAATTGCTTATATACCGCCAGCTCTGAGAACACCAGTAGTGAGTCTTCCACGGACTGCTGAGCCAACTGATCAGAACGAGTCCACAAAAGAACAACCAGTTCCGGCTTCAGTCAATTTGCAATCAGAGAAAGGAAAGTCAGTCACAGAAGCTTGTAACACATCCAAGGTTCCATTTCCAGAGAGATTGGGTAAATCAAGAGAAGATAAGCAGTTTGCAAAATTTCTTGAGAAAATGAAGGAAGTACAGATTACCATTCCTATTCTTGATGCAGTGACTCATATCCCAATGTATGCAAAATTCTTCAAGGAGTTAATCACCAAGAAGAGAAGCTTAGATGAGCCACAAATAGTGACAATGACAAAAGGGTGCAGTGCTGTTATTCAGCACAAATTGCCCTGAAAAGCTAAATGACCCTGGCAGCTTTTGCATCCCTTGCATTGTTGGACCAAAGAAATTCAATGCTCTCTGTGATTTGGGGTCCTCAGTGAGTGTCTTACCACTTTCAGTTTGCGAAATGCTGTCACTAGGTGAATTACAACCTGCTGCCTTGACCTTGCAATTAGCAGATAGGACTTTTAGGCACCCAGCAGGAATGCTATATGATATACCCATCATGGTTGACAAATTTGCCTATCCAGTAGATTTTGTGGTCCTGGCAATGGAAGATAATTCTGAAGCAGTCATTCTTGGGCGCCCATTTCTTGCAACTGCTGGTGCTATCATTGATGTGAAGGGTGCTAAGCTTAAACTCCAATTTGGAGAGGAGGAGGTGATTTTTGACATGAAACATCCAACACATATACCACAAGGTGCTGAGCAGTGCTTCAACCTTGATGTTATTGAGCAGTGTGTTGCAGAAGTGTATCAAGGAAGCCAAGAAATTGCTCCAACAGATGAAGTTGGACTGATCTCTATCAGAAAGATGTTCCTGCAGAATCAAGTTTAGTAGCACAAGTTGAAGTATTAGAAGATGAGCCTTCTGAGTGTGAGATTATTGCAAAGACCTCAGAAAATAGTTGAGATGAAACAACTGCCTCCTCATCTGAAATATCAATTCCTGGATTCAGAGAAACAATTCCCAGTGATTGTTAATGCTTCTCTCACAGAAGTTCAAGTGAATAGCTTGTTGGAAGTGCTAAGAAGATACAAATCAGTGATAGGATACTCAATTGAAGACATGATTGGAATAAGCTCAGATAAATGCACTCATAGAATTTATCTTGAAGATGGAAGTAGGCCAACCAGGGAACACCAAAGGAGATTGAATCCAACCTTGCAAGAAGTAGTTAAAAAGGAGATACTGAAACTATTATCTGCAGATATTATATACCCCATTTCAGATAGTGAATGGGTGAGCCCAATACACATTGTGCCAAAGAAAGGAGGGATGACAGTAGTTGAAAATGATCAAGGGAAGCTAATTCCAACAAGGACTGTTACAGGGTGGAGAATGTGCACTGATTACAGAAAACTCAACAAGGCAACCAGAAAAGATCATGTCGATGATCGGTGAATCGGCGATCTTACGGTATTCGCGGAGTGATGATTACTGGGGGGTAGGGACCTCTAGGGCCCAAGTGCCAGGAGCTCTGACAGCAGGGGACAGTCGTTTTTATACAGGTTCGGGCCTCCCTCAGGATAATAACCTTACGTCCTGTTGCTATATATTGATGGAGAACACACTTTACAATGGGGGGTGTATGTTAGTGGCTACCCTAGGCCTAATCGTAGACTAATCTAGCTAATCCGCCGGGCTCGACTCCTTCGAGACAGCGGGTCTTCTAGGGCTTCGCCTCCTGAGATCCTATGCTTCTTGTGCTGCGACTAGTAGAACCTGTCCTCCCCTATGGGATTACTGGTCCTTATATAGGGGGTTCCCAGGGTCGTACTGGACGTGGACTCACGCCCGAGTAGGACTCTGACTTCCTTAAACGTCGGGATTGACTTCCTAATTTAAGGGGAGTCTTCCCTTCCTTAGAGGGGTTACCTTGTCGTCCAGGGATCCTTACCGGGTACGCTGTACCTTCCTAAAGTCCCGGGATTCTGCATACGGATACCCCTAATATGCGGGAAACCGTACTATTCATCATCAAGCCCCCCATCAATACGCGAAGTGAGGTCATGATGGTTCTGTTGGAAATCTGCCCTTGTCGGGGAAAAATTCTGAGTAGGCGACCCGAGTGGCCCTTGTCGATGACTCCCTCGAGTAGACTCAAACCCTACCGAGTAGTCGCAAAAAACCTTATCGGAATAATCCTTTGGAAGAAATCCAGAATTCTTTCCTGATCAGATCTAATCCGTTGATCAAGGACACGCGTCCGCCTGGCACATTTCTAGGAAACCGAACCATCGTTGCGGAAAATTCGCGTGGTGATGAAGAATCTTTCTCTCTCCACGCCGCTGGGCCGCTAACGTGTGCTGAACCACGGCGCGTTCGTTTGGGTCGTGGGTTGTCAGACCCTCTTTTTCCCGCTAAACACCCGATAGATGGAAAAAGCAACTGTCAGCATTAAATGCGATGGAACTGATCGTGCCGAAAACCGCGCTCGGTTCCGGTGAAGGTTTAAATCTTTAGGAGTCCAAGAATCGGGGTTTTGCCCGCATTGTTCTTTGCCTCCTAGCCTTCTTGCTCCCTTCACCTTCTTCCTCGCGCCCTTGCAAACCCTCGCCTCCACACTCTTTCGATCGATCGACGAGAATGGGCAAGAAAAGCGCCACGAAGAAGTCTCTCGAGCCCAAAAAGGAGTCGGAAGAAGCCTCGGGGGAGGCGACCATCGCCATTCCTGAATTCGAGGTCTCGGTGATGGATTCTTCCGCCCTGGAGAAGCTCGTGAAGGATGAGATGATTCTCCCGGAGGTGTTCGTGCCTTTCCGAGAGGCCGTGAAGGAGACAGTCCCCAACCCTGATACGGACTGGATCGTTGTCTCCGCGGACTTCTTCAGGTGTGGATTTCAATTCCTACCTTCGTCTTTCTTCCTCCTCGCGCTCCAGTTCTACGGGATCGAGTTGATTCATCTCAACCCGAACTCGGTCCTAATGCTGGCGGTCTTCGCGCATCTATGTGAAGCCTACCTCGGCATTAGGCCGAGCCTGGATCTCTGGAGGTACTTGTAACACCCTAATTTTCCGAAACCCAGAATTTAGGGCTAACAAAAACTTTTTCGTTAACAATGTCAACCAAAAATACACCCAATTAAAACTTTAATTCAAATCGTAATGAAGCTAAATACCAGACACGAAAACCCTTGCCTTTATTCCCATCGATCTCCGTTTTGTCGAAACCCTAATGCCCCGAACCACGTCCGTCAACCCGGACAACTCTGCTCAACACCTTGCCTTCGTGCGCGTCCTCTCGTCCTCGCCTTTCTGCCACGACAGCCCGTGGCAACTAAAGCCGCTGTCACGCCCTTGCCACGGCAGCCGCCGTCAACCATTTTCTCCGCCGCGGCAAGACCTCTGCCACCGCCGTTGTTATCCTTCTCCGCCGCAGCAAGCCGTTCCTACTGCGACAAGTTTCTACCGTCGCTACCATGCCTCTGCCACGGCAACTCCTTCCCTGCCACGGCAATGCCACACTGCCGTTCCTTTCCGCCGCGGCAACCAATTCCCACCGCGGCAAGTCCTTTCCCCTACCGCGACAGTACCGCGGCAACAGTTTCTCTGCCGCGACAGCCCTCTCTCTCCTCCACAGACATACCTTCGGCATTCCTCCCCTCTAACTAATCAGTGCCACCCTCCGGAACCCCGGTGCCACGCCCCGATTCCCATCTACCGATTTAACCGGAACCTCCTCTCGAAACCCTAATGCGACAATACCGTGCAACAGGACGTTCGCAACCGCGGCACCTTGTCGTCAAATGGACCCGAGTCGAGTTACAAAGGTTTCCAAGAGTTCCCATACCTTGCGTCACCCTGCCGCGCCCTAAACCCTAATTCCCTCCTCCCTGATTCGACGAAAGGGGCAAAACCCTAACGCATTACGCGCGCCGTATACGCCACCGTATCGACGGTACCCCACCACCAACGCGTCCTAAGCCAACCCAAATATTTCATCTCGAGTTCCGTGTCCCTGCCCCACCTTGCCGCGCTCCGAAACCCTGGATCCGAGCTTCCGATCCATTATCTTCCTATTTAAATCTAAATTCCTCTAAACCCTAACTCGTCGTTATCTCGCTGTTCAGTCCTGCTATGCATATATTCGGGTATACCGGCGATAGCTCCCCGAACCCTAGCCCAGGACCTCCCAACCTTGTTTAATATCGTTGCCCCCTCATATACGTGAAAACGTCCAAGTGTATGTATGCACATACACTCCAAAGGCCGCGTCGAACCTTCCAACGGAAGTGAGTTCCAAAACCCTATGTCGTCGTTCAAACCTGCTACAATCCTCTATATATAAAAAATATCCATAAACTTTTCCAAGTATATATGGGCACATACACCCTGAAGCCCTAACACATCCTTGCACACATCCATTTGATTTTCTCACCACCTTTTCTCTCTCCTGGTATATATATATATATATACGTATATACACCGCTGTCTCCTACTTAATTCACACGAGCAGTCTTTTCTCCCGAGCTGTCTCCGTCCTCATTTATGATTTCCCAGAGCTCTTTAACAGCAGCAGCACCGTAAACTCCCATCACTCTTTTCCTTCTTTAATTGAGCTCAGCATCTGTCCCATCTTCTTCCTGTCCTTTCCCGTCATTTCCACAATCTCTCTGCTGAGCACAGCGAGCTGTCCACTCTCCTTAACTCCCTCCTGTCTCATCGTGGCATTAATTCAATTGAGCAGTCCTATCTCCCCCCAGTCCTTTTTCTCTGCGCAACTCAACGTGCCTTCAGTGCAAAGACCAAGCCGAGCTCACTCTTCTTTTTTCCCTAAAGTTCCTTCTACTCCCCATCTCCTTCTCCCAGTCCCCCACTCTCTCCTGAACTCCTCAAAGCTCCCCTCCTCTCTCTACAAACCTTCACCCGAGCACCTCCATGCCGGTGCCTCCTCTCCATTTCCCTTTTCCCGAGCCAAAGCTCACTCCCGCCGGCGCATCTCCGCTCTACAGCACCTCCAGGCCGATGCCAAGGACTCCCCCTCCTTCACTTGCCACCGCCCTCATCTTCCACCGGCCGCCAATCCCAGGCGCGCCACTGCAGATTCCCACTACCCCAAGCACCGCGTCGCTCTAGCTTTCTCCTCCGCCGCATTAGCCAAACCACCAAGCCCCTCTGCTGGTTCTACCCCTACCCGAGCTCCCATCTCCGACAAGCTCCCAGATCCGCCGCCGCTGGTAGCGCCCCAGCAGCCCGTCGGTCACCACACCCCAACAACCCGTCGGTCACCACCCACCAAACAGTCCGGCAAGCTCCAGACCTGCCCTTATCGCCAGCTACCGAGCCCCAAGACCCGCCACCGTGTCATCCCGTGTCCACTGCCGTCGGCCTCGCGGGTGGACCGACACCGCCGCTGCCTCCGCCTGCAGGCTACTCTGCCTCACCGCCGATGCTCCTGTTCCCGACCGGCGCCCCATCAGCAAGCCGCCGCACCCGGCCACCGGGCTCGAGGCCGCCCTCGGGCACCCCGGCGAGCCTCCTTTGGACCTCCCCACTCCCGAGCCCTCTGCCGCCGGCCGCCCCTTTCTTCCGCCGGCCCAACCAGAGCCCCGCCGCCTCTAGTAACTCCGAACACTCCTCACTCAACTGCCGCCGGCCGGATCGCCTTCCTTCTCGCCGCCGCTTAGCTCTCCCCTCTCCGTCCGCCTCACTTCCGGTCCCGAGCCGCTGCCACGGGTAAGCCGCTCCGGCAATATCAACCGAGGCCGTTCCTTCTCCGCTTTGCTCTGTTTCTTTCTTTTTTCTCTCCCGAGCTAACCGGTCTGACACTGTACTTAATGTGCGCGGTTAGGTTAGAGAAGCGGTTAGGGACCGAACTCGAGCCGCTATCGACTAGGTTCGCTAGCTCAGGAGGTAAAGGCGTGGATCTTGAGTGCGTGTTTGCTGCTGGAATAGGATTCCATCCATTCCTCTCTCCAATTAACGTCTCCTCCTATGGAAGGCGTATTTCCTCCTGTAATCCCGGTCCTTTCTTTGTGCTAACCGGTCCCCGTTAGGTGCAGCTGGTTTGGACGGTTCCAGATCAGTTTTGCAATTCCACTTCTGGTTCCGAGTATCTAGGAATATGTAGAAACCTTTCATTTGAATGGATTTCCAGAATCCAAATTTATTTATTTAATCTAAAACGGAGAATAGCTTGGGAAATTGATTAAATTCTTTAACTAAGGCTTAGCCTGGAGATGGTTTCAAAATGCCCCAACGTAACTTAGCAGCTGCATGACATGACCATTGCCCTCTGTAATTAGGTACTGATAGGATTTGAATCATCATCTACCAATAAGGTTAAAGTGGCATTTGATATAGTCATATGTCCATGTACTTGAAAAGGGTGCTAAAGGTTAGACTAAATTTTAGAATATCCAAGATATGAAAAAAAATGTTTTGAGTTATCCAAAAAGCTCGGTAACCTAAAAGAACTAAGAATCCTAAGTAATTCTTGAATTAAGGTCAATGGGCTTAGGTAAGCTTTAGAAAAACATCATCATTTCATGTGACTGAAAGTTTAGCTAAAAGCTCAAATAAGGTCCAGGGGATTTAAAGGAGAATCTTTAACAAGTATTCATGTCTAATATCTTCGGAGAAAGGATCAGGAGGTCAACTAAAGCACCCCCAAAACCTTGCTTCCTAAACCCTCCAAAACCCTAAAGTCTAGTACGCTCGCATGTCCACCGGAAACCCTAAGTGCTCGTGTAGTCACGCCGCCTTCGAAGATCCTAGCTCGATAGAAAACCCTAAGCTATGAGTTGTTATGAACGGATGTTTCCGCCAAGCTAACGCAAGGCACCCAGCCCTAACTCAAACAACTGCTTGAAATCAAGTAACTAATCCAACGCGTTATGATTGCATGTGTTGATTCTTCCGGCTCTTTATTCGATGTTCTTGGTTTTTCCTCGTGCCGTTTATTTATTCGTCATTCCCTCGACGTGTAGATACCGATGCTAGAGATATCGCGCGAAGGACCCCGGACCATTGCCATATCAAGTTCAAGACCGAGCCCCGAGCAGTCTTGCCAGGCAAGCAATCTCCTGCCTTGACCATCTTCGAATCCTATAATTGTGAAGTATATTTATTTTGGTTTCGAAATATGCATGCTATGTTATAAACAGTATTTTATGTAGAAGTAATTATTTCCGATAGCTGCATATGGACTAGGGTCGAATATCTGATCCCTTGTAACCCTAGAGATCCGTCGGTCGGTTTCCGACCGACGGCATACCAAGGTTATAGGCAGTAGCCAATGCTTAGCCCTGCTATAGTTAAAATTAAAATTTTGTTTAAACCGGGGATGGGAAAAAATCAAACCCGCGGATAGCATATGTTATCCGCGGTGAGTTTAAATGAAATGTTGCCAAAACCCAAAATAGAGATGGAGATGGTTTGGATTCAGGTAGGAAGTAAGGTGGTTTGAAGGGAGACGAAGTAGCTGGAGACTATTCGGTGATCGATGATAACCTGGAGTCCTACTCGAATCAGTTAAGGACCGAGCCACCGTGCCGCTAAACCAGTTCCCCCACCGTACGTCCACATGTCCTTTATGGGAAGGACTTGACTCGGTAACCTGCCTAATACTAGGGTTCGGACCCGTGGGAGGTAAGAAGTATGTGCTAGGTAGGACGATGGGCCCCTAGAGAATTCTCACGACGCTATTTGTGTCAAAAGTCCTAGATGGTGAGGCCAAGGCGGGTGTGAGGATTTGACACAAAGATGAGCGTTTCTCCGTGTTGTGGTGTCAGGCTGCCTGGGCACAACCGGAGTTGGGGTAAGTCTCATTTAGCGGGTCCGACTCTAGTATGAAAGCAGGCGAAAGGTCTCGTTGTACTAGTCCTGTCAGTATACGATGCATAGTATACCCAGGGCGAACTACATCTTGTGGGTAAAGCCGTACCACCTCTGCAGAGGGTTAAAAATCTATTCAAATAGCCGCGTCCTCGGTTATGGACATGAACTGGCACAGCCACACCCAGGCTAGACTAAGTTTTGTTTGCCAAAGTTGGGCAAAGGGATTAAGGATGTGGGCATGATGTGTCCACAGATGGGCAATTTAGGCCATGTGTCGGTGATAAGGAAATTGCCGAAGGAGTCCGCCGTATTGCCGGGAAGGACCGGAATACGGTTAGGTGTTGGAAAACCTAGTTATCTGGTAGGTAGAAGCCACCGTTCAATGGGCGGAGCCATAAACGGTGAGTGTTAGCTATCAGGTACTAGGCCATGAGATGTTTAGCGGTGTTTACCGCGCAAGCTGAGAAAGGAAGGGATGTGATGGGATGCTATTGATTTGTTACCAGTTTTTTCAAACTGCTTTTACAATCTATTATGCAGTATTTTCAAATTCAAAACTTACATTTCCGCACAACTACCAACATAGGGTAGAGCTGTCCCTTGAAATATTCCTGCATGAATTATAGCCGTATAATCCCCCAATGGGGATTGCTTGCGAGTACATTCAATGTACTCACCTGGCTTGTTGATTTGGCCAGCCGAAGGATGACTTCAATTCCGAAGATACGAGTATAAACGCAAATGCTAGGGCGTAACCCCCAGTCAGTTGCCTGTCGGGTATGGCATACTGATGGGCCACCTCTCCGTTGGATTTCCGCTGCAAGTTTATAGCCATTGGGCTACAGGTATCAGATTATCGACCTTAACGGTCTATTTAATTGTTTATGCATGTATGTCGATGATATACAGGTTAACTCGTGTGTATCGGCTACTGATCCAGGGACCGATACAGTAATCACGAGGGCTTACCCGGCCAAAAAACCGGGGGAGCCACAGTACTTCTACAACCTCCGCCGGATGAAGAGCAGCGGCGCAGGAGTCGTCGACGGCGCCGGATTCTGCCTTCGAGAAGGGAGGAAGGATGCCTACATCGCTTCCTCCTGGAAATCTTCATGGTCAGGCCGGCATGCTCGGTGGTTCTACTGCCAGCCCCCACCGAATTCTGGGATCACCTACCGCTGACTCGCCCCTCTTCCGAACAAGAGCTGGGGGGAGGCCCCGAAGGAGACTAAGCACCTTAAGGCGCTCATCCACGACATCGCCAATCTCACCGGCAGAGGCTTGTCGGCGTGGGATGTCGCGGAGGATTTCCTTCGACGCCGGATAAGCCCTCTCCGGTCGAGGGTCGAGCCGGCCTGGGTGGTCCCGGAGAACCATGACCAGACAACGGACTTCGACACGGGTAGGTATCGCCACCATCTCCGTGCCAATTCAATCGACAAGACTTCTCACGTACTTCTGCCTTGTCGTGTCGAGCAGAGTTGTCCCCGGGGGAGCTTCAGAGTAGGTTGAACAACCTATTCGAGCAATCCCCCCAAGGCGGGTGTACAGACGTGCCCCTGCCTCTTCTGAAGCAGAGCCCGGACAGTCGACGGGAAGTATTCTCGGTGAGTTATCCATCTTACCTTCTTGTCTAGCTTAGATTCATCCGAGTAGCCTTACAGAGGGCCCTCGGGTTCTCCTTCCGCAGCGAGTAGGCCGCGGGGGTCCTGACTCGGAGGCCGAAAGAGCTGGCGCTCCCGCTGAGGATGATGACATTGAGATGTTCGACACGGCCCCGCTACCCTCCAAGACGAGGGAGGAAGGTCCTTCTGCAGCCGAGGCGGGGGCGGAGATCGTCTCAACGAGTTCTCCCGCCCGGGATCCTCAATCGCAGGTTTGAGTTCTTGCCCGACTACTCTTTTTCCATATTCTTTCCTAAACGGTAAACATAAGGAAGGATGTGTTCGGACAGCCCAAAGCGAGCAGCCCCCTCGCCAAGGAACCGACTCCCCCTCCCACGACCGCTCTTGGGGAGGAGACCGTGGTGGACAAGGGGAAGGCGCCGCCGGTCTCCGGCAAGCGAGGTTCGGGTGCCTTAGCAAGGAAACCTCCTTCAGCAGGGAAGCGCTTGAGGTTAGTTTTTCCTTTGCCGCCTTTTTCTTTTGACTCGCCTTGCTGAAGACTTGACTTGATTGTTTTTGGCGACTAGGGTGTCGATCCTTCCCGCCGGGACTCCGACTAGGGCGGCTACCGAGCAGCCCCCGGTGCCGAAACCGGCACCGGCCCTCGTCGAGCAGCGGACCCCTGCGCCGGAGTCGCCGCCGGCCTCTACTGAGCAGCAGCAGCCCCCGGCGCTGGAGTCGGAGTTGGCCCTGGTCGGGCAGGTCGCGCCTTCTGGTTTTTCAGCGCCGGAAAGCCTTAGCCTCTCCTCCTTGCTGCAGGTAATGCACGGGAGATTAGTGATAATATAATTTTACTTTGCTTGTACTAACCTGTTCTTTTTCAGCTCGCTATCTCCCGGGTGGCTCCACTCGAGAAGGCCCAAGTGGAACTGAACTTGGCGCGTGAAGAGTTGAAGAAGCGCCTCGACGAGTCCGAGAGATGGCGGTCGGAGAACGAGGTGTTACAGAAGCGCCTTGGGGACTCCGAGAAACAGCGGGCGGCGATTGAGGCTGATCTTTCGGCCTTGAAGGTGCGCCTCTCGGAAGTGGAGTCTTCCCTCCAAAGGAGTCAGTCCTACGCGAGAAAACTGGAAGGAGACCTCAAGCGGGCCTTGGGCACGCTCGAGAAGGCGCTGGGCGAAGTCGGCGTCGTTGTCCCCCCGGGCCTTGCTCCGGCCAACCGCCTAGCAGATCTGACGGCGTCCGTATCCCAGCTGAAGCCTACCGTCGGGAAGCTTCTTGAAGACGAGCTCCGGCAAGGTGTACGCGACGCCCTGGCCTTTGCTTTGGCTCTTCTGAGGCGCAGGCACCCGGACTTATCCTTGGAGGCGCTTGCTGCCGACCTGCCAGAGGGCGAGGAAGAAAAGCTTCTCGACGCTGTGCAGGAAGCGGCGGATGCCTTTGGCGATCGAGTCCGGGCGCTTGGCCTAGAGTAGAACTTTGTAATAGCATACTTTTACATAACACAGTGGTTAGTAACTGTGCGATAACTTGTGTGTTTTTTTGGCTTTTCGAAACCTTGTCTAATCTGCTATGTGAAACCTTGTCGGATGCAAGCGTAGACTTTAGTTGGAACCAGTGCCCTTTGCCTCCCTTCGATGCAAGAATACGAATAGTGCCTTAGGTCGTTCTGGCTGTGATTGACCAGTCCTTAGGTTTAGTCGGATGGAGGGCTCCATGGCTCCTCGTCATCAGTAAACGTGATAAGGGGTCTTTCGGACAGCTTGTCGTGGCCATGGCAGCACTTCCGTATTCCTCTGTTGAGGGAAGACTCCGGTGCTTGGCTAGTAAATTCTACACTTGCCCGATCAGCAAAGTTTCACTCTACCCGAGGTATCTTCTGCTCCGAGTAGTCGAAGATGTGGATAAGCGTACGGGTTCCGTTGATCTAGTCGTACTCGTACTTCCTTCCCTTCCTTTACTCGAGATCAGGGGACATTGCTATGGAACTGGGGAGCTTAGTCAACCAGGCCTTAGGTCTGGTTAGGTGGGGGGCTCCGTGGCTCCCCTGTCACCTGCAAACACGTTAAGGAGTTTTCCTCGCATCCCTGGTAGTTGTAGCGCAGGACCCTTTTTCCTTTGCGCAGGTCGAAGAAGTCGGTACTCGCACTCGTACATCGACTTTACCGTATTCTTATCCAGCCCCCGACTGTCTGTTCGAGAGATGTCTCGGATAGGCAGTCTGAATTAATAATGAAAAACATTGAACTAGAGACTTGGTATCATTTAAAGAAAACTGTGTCTTTTACAGGCTACTGTAAGAAAAATAACTCTAAGAAAACTAAGAAAAACTAGGCCGTCCCCTCCTCATTTAGCTTGTCGCCGGTTGCCCCAGAGACTCTCGTCCTCTTGTCGTGACCCACTGACTGAACTTTGTTGAGTGCGCGTGCTGGGCGGTGGCGCCCGGAGCGTCTTATCATCAACTTGTTCGTAGCTTGACGATCTTCAAGGCTGGAGCTGGTGCAACTTTGGAATCCGCCGATGAGGAGGCGACGGTTGTACGATCTTATCGAAGGTGGTTGCACTGGACTCTCTAATGGACGCGACCTTTCTACCGTTGATACGAGCGACCTGGATCGGACGGCTTCTCCCAAGGAGCCGTTGTCCCGTCTGGGGGAAGGCCCTGTTTTTCTCCCTGTTCCGACTTAGTCGTGGAACTCTTTCTCTGACTTGGAGGGGGTACTTTCCAAAGTTGTCGCTCGTAGCCATGGAGGTGGTCTCGACAACGTGGTGGCGGGAGCCGCCACGTTGGCGTCCTGGTTAGAGGGTAGGTGCTGCTCTGCGAGGTCGAGGCTGCGCTTGTCGCAGAGGAGTGCTTCTCTGGGAGAGCTCTTCATCGTGAGGACACCTTTTGGGCCGGGCATCTTTATGCACTGGTAGACGTAGTGCGTAGCTACCATGAACTTGGCCAAAGTAGGGCGCCCCAAGATAGCGTTGTATGCTGTTTCGAAATCGACTACATCGAACAAGATCTTCTCTGTTCGGAAGTTCTCTGGTGTACCGAAGGTAACCGGGAGCGTAACTTGCTCGATCAGCGTGGCCGATGAGCCCGGGACGATACTGTGAAAAGCGTGCGTCACCTTCTGAACAGACGACCGTGGCACTTGCATTGCGTCGAGGGCGTTGGCGAATAGGATGTTGAGGGAGCTCCCTCCGTCTATTAACACTCGACCCACTCGGCAGTTGTTGATCGTTGGCTCGACCATGATTGGGTACCGTCCCGGCCGAGCACAATTTTCGGGGCAATCGGTCTGGTCGAAAGAGATCGTGGCCTCGGACCACTTGACCGCTCGAGGAACTCGCGGTACACTCGCGAGAACTTCTCGGGCGATTGCCTTGTATTGCCTCTTAGATTCGTAAGAGGTTGAGCCCCCGAATATGTGCTCAATTGCTCTGACATGCCCCTGGAAAGGCTCAGGGGAGGAGTCATTGTCGTCGGAGGTCATTTCCTGACTGTCGTTAGCGACCTGAGGATTTTCCTCGCGGAACCTCTCTCTTTCTTCCCGAAGATACTTCTTGAAGATGCGACACTGTCGCAGATCATGTGAGTCAGTTTGATGAAAATCGCACCAGGGCTTGGACGACTTGTCGGAGGATGTGGTAGGCTTATCCTTGGGGTGTGGTCGCCAGGTGCGCTTCTCGGAGATCTCGGCCATTACCTCGTCGGTTTTGGTCCTTTTCTCCTTGTTCCCTCTGGAGGGCTTCTTATTGCGCTTAGTCTTGCGTGAATCGCCCCTCAACCGGAGGGGAGAACAAGTCGACTCACCCCGCTGTTGCTTGATATAGCGCAGGGTTTCCTCCGCACAAGCGGCCTTCTCGGCCAGATCCATGAGTTGCCTGGTGGTTTTTGGTGGCCGCATGATCAGATCGTGCGTGCACATCTCCTTTCTGCTGCCCCGAGTGAAGGCGCGGATGACATCCGAGTCTGTTATCTCGGGGATAGTGTTGCGGACAGCACTAAACCTCTTGGTAAACTCTCGGAAGGTCTCGTCTGGTCGCTGGACGACCAGGAATAGATCGTCGACCCGACCAGGTCTTGGGAAGGTACCTTGGAAGTTCCCGAGTAACATGTCGCATAGCTGTCCCCACGAATGGATCGTTCTTGGGGGTAGATTCGTCAACCACGTCCTAGCGGCTCCTCTGAGGGCGGTAGGAAGATAGTTGGCCATAACCTTCTCGTCCCCGCCGGCTGCCTCGATCGCGGTGGTGTAGATCTGAAGGAATTCCACGGGATTCGTGGTTCCGTCGTACGATTCTAGCGAGCAGGGCTTGAAACGAGAAGGCCAACGTACCTGTCGGAGTTCCTGGGATAGCGCCTGGCATCCGCTGAAGGATCCCCGGTAAGGCACATTCTCACCGCTATTCAGGTCGAGGATCGGCCCCGAGCATTGGCGTTCTGTACGTGGTCTCTCCGAGAAGGCTGTTGCTCCTGTTGGCGCCTTTGGCGGCGGCGTTTGTCGAGCTATTCTCGGAGGTCCACCGGCGGCTCCTTCTGAGGAGACCTGTTCCTGGGGTGTCGTCCCTCCCGATCGCGTTTTTCTAGCGGAGGAGGGGTGTCCACCCGAGTAGAGCTACGGGTCACCGATCGGGCTCGAGAAGACTCGGCCGGGTTTTGAGCCTCTTGGAGGTCAGCCTCCAGCCGTTGCAGCCACTGCACACCCGCGGATGTCGATAAATCCGCCACGGGAGGTTGTGACAGCAGATTGCGCACTTCCGCAAGTCTTCGAGCAGTTCGGGACACGTACTCCCTCGTTCCCGGGGGGGATCTCTCCCCAATGGCAGGCGGGTCTCCGCTCTAACGAGGAGTTCTTTCCCCGGTGGCGGGTAAACCCCCATTCATGTGGGAGGCAGCCATTGCATTGTGTTGCTGTGGGCCCCCGGGCAGATTCTGATCTTTGAGGTCTTCTCGACCGTCGTCGATCGCGAGTACCATTCGAGGTCCTTGGCTGGACGATGTGTACTCGTATTCCATCGTGTTGTCCTCATCAGACGCGACGCAGGTAAGATCTTGATCGTTCTCATGATTAGAGTTTACAGGAGAAATTCCAACCATGGGGCTGGTCGTCCCTGCCGGGGAGTCATCGTTCAAGACCAACTTCCCGCTGAAGGCCCTAGCGCACTCGGTTCTGAAGTGATCTGCTTCGCCATCCGAGTCCTCTCCAGGGGCGTATTCTCCGAAATCCACTCGATCCGTAACCGGGTACGGATCCATAGGGCCAAAGTTATCGTAGAAACCCTGGTTCGAGTACCCAGTACGGGGCGAGATTGCGATCGGTTTTCCTGTCGGGCTTGCTGCTTCCTCCTCGGTCAAAACCGGTGAGGGCTGTGCAACCGGCGCTGGGATCTGATCGTGCTTCGTTGCGCGTCCTGCCGACTCTGATTCTTCCTGGACGGCTTGGTCCGGAGAGGTCCCCACGGTCGGCGCCATCTGTCGACGATCGGTGAATCGGCGATCTTACGGTATTCGCAGAGTGATGATTACTGGGGGGTAGGGACCTCTAGGGCCCAAGTGCCAAGAGCTCTGACAGTAGGGGACAGCCGTTTTTATACAGGTTCGGGCCTCCCTCAGGATAATAACCCTACGTCCTGTTGCTATATATTGATGGAGAACACACTTTACAATGGGGGGTGTATGTTAGTGGCTACCCTAGACCTAATCGTAGACTAATCTAGCTAATCCGCCGAGCTCGACTCCTTCGAGACAGCGGGTCTTCTAGGGCTTCGCCTCCTGAGATCCTATGCTTCTTGTGCTGTGACTAGTAGAACCTGTCCTCCCCTATGGGATTGCTGGTCCTTATATAGGGGGTTCCCAGGGTCGTACTGGACGTGGACTCACGCCCGAGTAGGACTCTGACTTCATTAAACATCGGGATTGACTTCCTAATTTAAGGGGAGTCTTTCCTTCCTTAGAGGGGTTACCTTGTCGTCCAGGGATCCTTACCGGGTACGCTGTACCTTCCTAAAGTCCCGGGATTCTGCATACGGATACCCCTAATATGCGAGAAACCGTACTATTCATCATCAGATCATTTCGCACTTCCCTTCATAGACCAAATGTTAGAAAGATTGGCTTGCTATGAGTACTTCTGTTATTTGGATGGGTACTCAGGATTCTTGCAAATTCCTATACATCCTAATGATCAGGAGAAAACCACCTTCACCTGTCCCTATGGCACATTTGCATATAGAAGGCTCCCTTTCGGCCTTTGTAATGCACCAGGAACTTTTCAGAGGTGTATGATGTCCATTTTCAGTGACTTGATAGAGAAAATCATGGAAGTCTTCATGGATGACTTCATAGTTTATGGGCATGATTTTGAAGACTGTTTAAAGAACTTGAGAACTGTTCTGCAGCGCTGTAAGGAGCACAACCTCGTGTTAAACTGGGAGAAATGCCATTTTCTGGCAAAGGAAGGAATAGTTCTTGGCCATCTTGTATCTGCCAGGGGCATTGAAGTAGACAAGACAAAGGTAGAAGTGATAGCTCGGTTGCCACCCCCAGTGAATGTCAAGGGAATCAGGAGTTTCTTGGGACATGCAGGGTTTATAGGCGCTTTATAAAAGACTTCTCAATGATTGCAAAACCATTGACCAATCTGCTGAATAATGATGTGCCATTTGTCTTTGGAGATGATTGCGTGGAAGCCTTTTGCAAACTCAAAGAAGCTTTAGTTACTGCTCCAATTGTGCAACCACCAAATTGGGAATTGCCATTTATTCTTATGTGTGATGCCAGTGATTATGCAATAGGAGCAGTACTTGGGCAGAAAAAGGATAAATCACTTCATGTCATATATTATGCAAGCAAGACTCTTGATGATGCTCAAACAAAATACACAACCACTGAAAAGGAGCTCTTGGCTGTAGTATATGCTTTCGACAAGTTCAGAGCTTATTTGGTAGGAAATAAATGTATAGTTTATACTGATCATGCAGCCATTAAGTTTCTGTTGAGTAAAAAGGATGCCAAGCCAAGGCTGATTCGTTGGATACTTTTATTGCAAGAGTTTGATGTGGAAATAAGGGATAAGAAAGGAGTGGAAAACTTGGTTGCAGATCATCTATCCAGGATATCTAACCAAGAAATGACATAAAGCAAGATTGACGAATCTCTGCCTAGAGAGCAACTCATGAACGTCACACAGGTGGAAGAGAACATCACACAGGTGGAGAGGAAATCACCTTGGTATGCTGATTTAGTTAATTATCTGGTCTGCAACATCACACCTGAGGGATTGAATTATCAGAAAAAGAAGAAATTCCTGCATGATGCCAAACAATACTATTGGGATGAGCCATACCTATTCAAATTTTGCTCTGATGGCATTATGAGGCGCTGCATTCCAGAAGAGGAAATGAAAAGTGTCATGTTTCATTGCCATTCCTCCCCTTACGATGGCCATGCCAGCATAGCTAAAACTCAAGCAAAAGTGCTGCAGGCAGGGTTATATTGGCCAAGCATGTTCAAAGACATCAATAATTATGTAAGAGCTTGTGATGCATGTCAAAGAGTTGGAAAAATGTCCAGAAGGCATGAAATGCCTCAACAAAATATTTTGGAAGTAGAGCTCTTTGATGTATGGGGGATTGACTATATAGGGCCTCTGCCATCGTCAAAAGGGTATAAACACATACTTGTTGCTGTGGATTATGTGTCTAAATGGGTGGAGGCAGCACCCACTATACATGCTGATTCTAAATCAGTGTGCAAATTGTTCAGAGAAGTCATATTCCCAAGGTTTGGTATCCCAAGGGTAGTCATAAGTGATGGCGGATCTCACTTTAACAATGCACAATTGCAGAAGTTCCTGGAAAAGTATGGTGTACACAATCATAGAGTAACCACTCCTTATCACCCTCAAGCAAATGGGCAGGTTGAATTGTCGAACAGGGAAATCAAGCAGATTCTTGAGAAGGTAGTCTCCAAGCCCAGAGATGATTGGCCTACAAGGCTGCCAGATACATTGTGGGCCTACAGAACTGCTTACAAAACCCCCATTGGCTTGTCACCATTTCGGCTAGTTTATGGCAAATCATGCCATCTTCCAGTTGAGCTTGAGCATAAAGCACAGTGGGCAATTATGACTCTTAATATGGACATTAAGACAGCTGGTCAGCACAGGAAGCTACAGGTATGTGAGCTTGAGGAGTTGAGAAATGATGCATATGAAAGCTCAAGAATCTATAAAGAAAAGAAGAAAATCATTCATGACAAGCATATTTTGAGGCGTGAGTTCTACCCAGGGCAGAAAGTGCTAGTATATGATTCAAGGTTCCATTTGTTTCCTAGGAAGTTTAAGTCAAGATGGTATGGTCCTTGTGTTGTGAAGAGAGTTTTAGCCAATGGTGCAGTTGAGGTAGAAAGCCTCGCACAAGGATTGTTTCTGGTCAATGGTCAGCGTCTGAGACATTACATCAATGGAGAACCAATTTCTGAGGAAGACTATGAACCAATTCAGGAGAAGGAAAGAGTTAGCACAACTCTTGTTTCAAATCCAACCTAGTCCACACAGGAGGGTCGAGCTAAAGACCTAAAATAAGCGCTCCCAGGAGGCAACCTGGAAAATAAATTAATTTCTCCTTTTGTTTAGTCTAGGTGTGTTTTATGTTTGTTTTGTTTTGTTTGTTTTTGTAGAAATAAAATGCTCAATGCAAAGCGGCAAGGACAAGGAAGATGGAGAACCTTCAGCTGTGCCAGCCCCCGGTGACACAGCCACTTCACACAGGGCCAGGTGAATTGATTCTAGTCACTACGTCCCAACATTTATATCTCATGATTTGGAACATTTCACTGTTGTCTTGTTTCTAATGGTTAAATTCTGGCTCAGTGAGTTGTGTTGCAATGCTTCGTTTGACATCTTTAAGTCAGCTCGTCTATAATGAAGTGCTTCAATCTTATACAAGTAAATTTTGCCATTCTTGATGCTCTGCAGTATAAAAATATAAGTGAGCACTGCTTGTCAGAAATAGTTGAGGCTAGATGTCAAATTGCAATAATCTAAGGATTACTTCAGATTTCTTTTATTTTGCTTAAGCAAATGTTGATCTGTGTAGTTAGTCCAATTTTGAGCTATGTAACTGAAACCATTAAGTAGGGTACCATGATCCTAGGGTCAGTGGTAGCTGAAATAAAAAATGGCTTTGGTTATAGGTTCTAGCTTTCAATAAGTGGCACTGCCACAGTTATTTTCAATCCCACGAATAGTGACTTCTGTCACAGTTCTCAATAAGTTGCGCAGCCACATTGGATCTGAAACCGTTCAAATAAGTGACCTTGTCACATTGTCTAATAAGTGGTACAAATACCACAGTGCTTTACTCTTTCTTTTTACAATTCAATAAACCAGAACCAAATCTCATTACTGGACAGTCTACACAAATCCCATTTGACAGCTTGTGATATTCGAAACCTTTAGTAAATTTTATATTAGTGCAATTGTGACATTCAGAAGATTCTTGTTGAAGACAAGCAGGATTCAATTATGTTGGTATATTGCAGAGGAAATCAGGGTTGCAGGATTCTCTTGCTAGCTATTTTCTATTTGCCTAAGGACAAGCAAAAATCTAAGTGTGGGGGTGTGATAAACACTATATTTGTATCATTTCTCTGGGCTATTTCAGTGTTTATCATCATCTGTTTTGATTGCTTTTGGCACAATCTTCTCACTAAATAGCAGATTATCTTCACATCAATACCTTTACAGGCTGAACCACAATTTTGCAGATATGCGCGACTAGGCACACAATTCTTCGACAAAGGATAGCAAACAGGAGGCTCTTAAGAATTCAAAGCAGAAGCTGTGTCTACCAGCTGTGCCGCAGTTGGCTGACCCAGGCAAAGCAAGTCTGCAGCTGCTTCATTCACCTATGTCACAGCCAGCTGACACAGCTATGCCTCAGAATGCAAGTCCTCAACTGCCCAGTCACCTATGACACAGCCAACTGACACAGGAGCCACTTCACCAGCTGCTTCAGTCACCTGTGTCACAGCCAGCTGACACAGCCGTGCTTGAGATCGCCAAGTTCACAACTTTCCCAACCAGCTGTGTCATAGGCAGGTGATGCAGAGCTTCAATGAAAAAGAGAGACAGGTACGGAGGCAATGAGAAGTAAAAGAAAAGATCTTGAAGGGGTAAAGAGCAAAGTACCCAGGATATAAAAGGAGGTCTCCAGATCCAAGACAGGGGGGGTTCGAGTGGTTGGAGGCAGAGAGGAGAGGAAGAGAAGAAAGCTCGGCCAGAGATAGAGCTTCCTAGTCTAAAACACCTTGCTTCTCCTGCTGGATTGTAGCTGAGCTTCATCAACCTCTCTCCAATTCCTGCTGTAATCTGAAAACAACTCTTCCCAGTCTTGTTTCTTGCTTTCCTTTGCTGTGATATGTAATCTGAAAATAACTCTTCCCAGTCTTGTTTCCTTGCTTTCCTTTGCTGTGATATGTAATCTGAAAACAACTCTTCCCAGTCTTGTTTCCTTGCTTTCCTTTGCTGTGATATGTAATCTGAAAACAACTCTTCCCAGTCTTGTTTCCTTGCTTTCCTTTGCTATGACATGTAATCTGAAAACAACTCTTCCCAGTTTTGTTTCCTTGCTTTCCTTTGCTGTGATATGTAATCTGAAAACAACTCTTCCCAGTCTTGTTTCCTTGCTTTTCTTTGCTGTGATATGTAATCTGAAAACAACTGTTCCCAGTCTTGTTTCCTTGCTTTCTTAGTCATATTGCTTGTTGCTTTGTCAGATTCATTATTAGGTTTAGGAAATATCATCAAAACTATCCTGTTTAGTTTAGCTTTGAGAACTTGTTTGATAATTATACTTCAATCCCTGTGGAGAGAACGACACTGCTATACAACAAGAGACCAGTGAGGCAGGTGCGCTGCATGCTGCGCAGCTTCTCCTCTGGCACCCTCCTGTCCAGGTGTAAGGTATATCTCCTGTGGGCCCTTGGCTCCAGGAGGTAGCCAACCTGGTGGACACCGCTCGCCGTCAAGCGGCGGCCAGAGGTTCTCACACCTCTTCAGGGCATGGCGACACCCGTCCCGGCCCCTCAGCGGCATCGCCGCCACGACCGCCGCATCCTCCACGTGTTGAAGCGAGGGGGCTCCGCAACGGATCCCTCCATTCGGTCGCCTCTCCTGTTTTGGGAGGCGGCCCGGATCTTTGCCATCGCATCAACCAACGGAGGGAAGACGAAGACGCGCGCGTCACCATCGAGCGCCACCGGGAGAGGCAGCGCGAGGCGAGGGCTGACGAGGGCCAATCGTCCTCCGGCCCCGCTGCTGATCGTGCATGCTCTCCGGTGCACGCTCGCGTGTAACCGGTCGGGAAAGTCGACACACCACTTTACGGAGCGGGTTGCCAACCTTTTACTCCTGACCTTCGCCGCGTCAGCTGGCCTGAGAAGTTCCGGCCGAAGCTGCCGCAGAAATATGATGGCTCTTTCCACCTGGAGGAGTTCCTCCAGATCTACACCACTGCCGTCCAAGCAGCTGGAGGAGCCGAAAAGGTGATGGCCAACTGGTTCCCCATGGCCTTGAAGGGCTTTGCCCGTTCGTGGCTCATGAACCTTCCCGCGAGCTCGATTTGCTCGTGGGAGGACCTGTGCCACCAGTTCGTGGCCAACTTCTAGGGCACCTTCGAGCGTCCTGGCATGGAGAGCGATCTCCACGCTGTCAAGCAGCGAAAAGGGGAGACGTTGCGGCACTTCATCGAGTGTTTCAGCTAGGTTCGCAACACCATCCCCAAGATTTCCCCTCAAGTAGTTATCGTCGCCTTCAGGCAAGGTGTGCACGATGAGAAGATGCTTGAGAAGCTGGGCACGCGCGACATCTAGTCCACGACGGAGCTGTTCGCGGTCGCGGACAAGTGTGCTAAGGCGGCTAAGGCCCGCGCGTGGCACAGTCCGTGCCCCGACCAGCCAACGGTCGACGAGGCAGGTTCCTCCCGTCTCCCTGGGAGGCGGGAGAACAAGAACAAGAAGCGCAAGTCCGAGCCTATCGAGGGCCGTGGAGGCCAAAGCGTAAAAGCCGCCGCGCGACGGATCGGGCGGCGGCAAGAAGGCACCCAGGGCCCCCGACCGAGGCGCTGGCAAGTGGTGCCAGATACACCAAACTGACCGACACGACCTTTCCGAGTGTCGGACGGTGAAGTTCCTCATCGAGAGGAACAAGAAGCAGCATGAGGATCACCGCGAAGGCGGCGACGACAAGCGCAGCGACGAGGAAGGTGGTTTGGGTTCTAGGAATCCGAAGCCATGGCACGCATCAACGGGGGTGCCTCCACGCCCTCTTCACGGCGCCAGTTCAAACTGATGGCGCACGAAGTGTGCTCGGCTACCCGAGCACCGGCTCGACCCGACCACTCAAGTGGTTGGGTACACCGATCACCTTCGACCACTCGGATCACCCCGAGAGCACCTCGGGCGTAGGCCGCCTCCCACTGGTTGTCTCCCCAACGGTGTGCAACATAAAGGTAACCCGCATGCTAATCGATGGGGGCGCACGCCTTAACCTCCTGTCCCCCCAGGTTTTTAGCAAAATGCAGGTGCCACCCGGGCAGCTGAGGCCAACGATGCCTTTTCACGGTGTCACGCTGGGCCTCACCGTGCCCCTGGGGCAGGTCTCCCTGATGGTCACGTTTGGGACCAGGGACAACTTCCAGACGGAGAGCGTCGTTTTTGACGTCACTGAGTTCGACCTCCCATACAACGGCATCCTCGGGCGCCCGGCGCTCGCAAAGTTCATGGTTGTGTCCCACTACACCTACCTCACCATCAAGATGCCCGGGCCCAACGGCACGATCACGATGCCGGCCGACCTCAAGAGCTCCGTCCTCTGTGCCGAGCAACTGTTCTCAGCCACCGCCGCCACGGCCGACAACATCGGTGAGAGCCCTGAGTCCTCGGGTCCACCCCTCACCAAGGTCAGGGTCGCCACAGACGACTCCATCCCCATCAAGGAGGTGGTCCTTGGCGAAGACGCGTCCAGGACCGTCAAGATCGGCGGCCGTCTGGCCGCCAAATAGGAAAACACGCTCATCGCCTTCCTCCGGGCGAATGCCGACGTGTTTGCTTGGCAACCGTCGGATATGCCTGGGGTCCCTAGGGAGGTGATCAAGCACCGCCTCGCCGTGCGCCTCGACGCATGGCCCGTTCGGCAGAAGGTGCACCGGCGAGCACCAGAGCGCCAGGAGTTCATCCGGACGGAGGTCGACAAGCTCCTTGCCGCTGGTTTCATCCGAGAAGTTCTCCACCCAGACTGGCTCGCCAATCCTGTCGTCGTGCCAAAGGCCAATGGCAAGCTGAGGATGTGCATGGACTACACCAACCTCAACAAGGCATGTCCAAAGGATCCTTTCCCTTTACCTCGCATTGATCAAATAGTCGATTCCACTGCTGGATGTGACCTTTTATGCTTTCTAGCTGCATATTCTGGTTACCACCAGATCAGTATGTCGGTAAAGGACGTGCAAAAAACTTCGTTTACAACCCCTGCGGGGACTTGTTGCTATGTTCGCATGCCTTTTGGTTTGAAAAACGCTGGGCCCACATACCAGCGTGCCATGCGTATTACTCTGTAATCTCAGATAGGACGCAACGTCGAGGCCTATATTGATGATCTCGTCGTCAAGACGAGAAATCAAGCGACGCTCCTCGAGGATCTAGCGGAGACTTTTGACAGTCTCTACAGCACGCGCATGAAGCTCAACCCCGAGAAGTGCGTCTTCAGGGTTCCCTCGGGCAAACTCCTCGGTTTCTTGATCTCGAATCAGGGCATAGAAGCCAACCCCGAGAAGATCCAGGCCATCGACCAGATGCACCCGCCGACTCGTCTCAAGGACGTGCAGCGCCTAATGGGCTGCATGGCGGCCTTGGGACTATTCATCTCCAAACTCGGGGAGCGAGGCCTCCCCCTATTCAAGCTGCTCAAGAAATCAGGCCATTTCGAGTGGACTCCGAAGGCCGAGCAGGCCCTTCAGGGTCTCAAGAGGTATCTCACTTCACCTCCAATCTTGGTGGCACCGAGACCCGAGGAGCCCCTGCTGCTCTACATCTCGGTTACTCCCCGGGTGGTGAGCGCAGTCCTCGCGGTCGAGCGAGAGGTCAGGTCTGAGCTCCCGACATCTCAAGCGAGGGTGGAAGTTGTCGGGACCGAGCACCCGACAAGCGACGCGTCCAAGGAGAAGCCAGGGTCCGAACTCCCAGGCGACCCCAAGCAGTCAGGAATGCTCGGGACCAAGCTCCCAACAAGCGATGTGTCCAAGGAAAAGCCCGGGTCCGAACTCCCAGGCGACCCCGAGCAGTCAAGAGTGCTCGGGACCGAGCTCGACCCCTCGGGCGCCGTGCTCGGGGAGGCCCCGAGCAAGGGCCGTGCACAGCAGCGGCCCGTCTACTTCGTCAGCAAAGTGCTACGTGACGTCAAGACGCGCTACCCGCAAGCCCAGATGATGCTCTACGCAATTCCTGTTGCGTTGAGAAAGCTACGTCACTACTTCCAAGTGCACAAGGTATCGGTGGTTACTGCCTACCCCCTTGACCGCATCCTGCACAGGCGGGAGGCCACTGGCCGCGTCGTCGAGTGGGCAGTTGAACTCGCCGAGTTCGACCTGTGCTTCGTCAGCAACCAAGCAATCAAGAGCAGAGCTCTGGCCGACTTCGTGGCCGAGTGGACACCGGTGCCTGAAGACGAAGGGGAAGAACTATCCGCGAATCTGGGACATGAAGGAACCGAGTACTGGACGATGCACTTTGACGGATCCCTCACTCTCAAAGGCGCGGGGGCTAGAGTGGTTCTCACCTCCCCAACGGTGTGAATTACTCCAGTACGTCGTGCAGCTCCTTTTCCATGCCACCAACAACATGGCCGAGTACGAGGGCCTTCTCGTGGGACTTCGCACGGCCGTGTCCCTCGGAATCCGGCGTCTGGTCATCAAAGGCGACTCTCAGCTGGTCGTCAACCAAGTGTGCAAGGAGTACCAGTGCTCGGATCCACAGATGGTGGCGCACCTGGCCGAAGTCAGGTAGTTGGAGCGGCATTTCGACGGGTTGGAGCTCTAGCACGTTCCGCGTCGATACAACGAACTCGCGAACAACCTATCGTGACTGGCCTTCTCTCGGGAGCCGGTCCCGGCTGGGACCTTTGAAGAAAGGCTCACCCGGCCGTCCGTCGAGGCCGCCGACCAAGACGAAGCAGGAACCTCGCGCCAAGGCGAGGCTACCCAGGCAGCACCTTCAGTGGGAATCCCCGTCAGGTTGCTGCCGCCTGGCGGGCATGCCATGCTCGCCACCTGTTCTCAGGAGACTTCCTGGATCGGCGAGATCCGGGGATACCTGAAAGAAGATATCCTTCCCGAAGACGATGCCGCAACAGAAAGGATTACACGACAAGCCAAACGCTACGCCCTGGTGGATAGGGATCTCTACCGGCGTGGCACCAACGGCGTCCTCCTGAAGTGCATTTCCCGGGAAGAAGGCTGTGACTTGCTCGCGGACGTCCACGAAGGCGAGTGCGGTAGCCATGCATCACCCCGCACGCTGGTCGGGAAGGCCTTTCGGCAGGGCTTCTACTGGCCAACAGCCCTCCAGGATGCCTCGAGCTGGTTCGATGCTGCGAAGCGTGTCAATACCACGCAAAGCAGACCCATCAACCAGCACAGGCCCTTCAAACCATCCCCTTATCATGGCCCTTCGCGGTCTGGGGGCTGGATATTGTAGGTCCGTTCCCCTGAGCAGTCGGGGGCTACGAGCACCTCTATGTCGCCATTGACAAATTTACCAAGTGGACGGAAGCCGAGCCGGTCATCAAGATTAAGAAGCACACAACAATCAAATTCATCTGAGGCATTGTGAGCCGCTTTGGAGTACCCAATCGAATCATCACCGACAACGGCACGCAGTTCACAAGCGACGCTTTCCTCGAGTACTGCAAAGCCATCGGGGTCAAGATCTGCTTCGCGTCGGTCGCTCACCCTCGTGCCAACGGATAAGTTGAGCGCGCCAATGCTCAAGTCCTCAAAGGGCTCAAGACAAGAACCTTCGACCGGCTCAAGAAGTGCGGCACTGGTTGGATCGATGAGCTCCCCACCGTCCTTTGGTCAATCCGGACTTCTCCCAGCAGGGCGACCGGAGAAACACCTTTCTTCCTCGTATACGGGGCAGAGGCGGTCCTCCCTTCCGAAATCACTTTCGGCTCGCCTCGGGTCAGAGCTTACTCGGAGGGCGATCAGGAACAGAGAAGGCTCGAAGATATCAATTACCTAGAAGCGCACTGATGCAGAGCCGTCCTCCATGCCGCCAAATATCAGCAGAGCCTGAAGCGCTATCATCAGCACCACATTCGGGCCCAGTCGCTAGAGGTCGGGGATCTAGTACTTCGCCGCGTTCAAACGCGGGAAGGAAAGAATAAACTCTCCCCCATGTGGGAGGGCCCCTACCGAGTGACCAGCGTCTCCCAACCCGACTCCGTTAGATTGACCACGGATGACCGTCTGCCGCTGCCCAATGCTTGGAACATTGAGCATCTGCGCAAGTTTTATCCGTAAATAGCTCGGGTAAGTTTTTTATGCTTTGGGTTAGACCCCCGAGTATAAAAGCAAGTCACGGGAGTGTTCTGGGTTTGTCACCTAAGCCCTGGTCGCCTTGCTTGATTTTTAAACCCTGGGCACCAGTCCGGCCAAAGGCCGCCCGAGTATCCCACGCGCTCGCGCACATGCTCGGGGGCTCCCTTGTATCATAAGCTATGTGATAGCATTGATAGTGTTAATATAAGAAATATTCGCCTTTTTAATTACTCGTTAAGTTTTTCTATCCCCTCGCTTGCTCGCAAAAGAAGTCACTCTCACGAGTATCGGGCTCCCAGGTCCCCTTTGCGCAAGTAGGTCTCTACTGGTCTGTGGTACGAGGAGTTGGGGTAGTCTAGTCTCTGGTGGCGGGCTGTCGGCACTCGGTCTACCAATTGTACCCCGAGCACCCCCGAGTCAGGGCACATAAGCCCCTGACCTTCCGCGCTCGGACTGGTCAATTGCCCCAAGCACTACTGAGCCTCAAAGTACTCACATAACTTTACCTCTCGTACTCACAACCAGTTGGTTGACTCGAAAGCCTTTGGGTCCTGACAGCAAAGAGTTTCAGAAAAACTCGGAGCAGAGGCTTCTTTTGCCAGCAGTTTGTTATAATCGCCTACGAGTTTACAGATCAACCATGGTGAAGTTCCCGGGTGCCACTGACAATACCAAGGTGAAGACCCAGGACGAAGAACCACCACGGGTTCCCTTGACGTCATCGTCAATTTCGAAGATGATATTCAGGAACGAGAGGAGAAGCCTCCCGATTCGATCCTACTCATAAGCTAAGTTTTTCTGCCGCATTTTCTCAGCTTTAAGGCTTTTATACCATCTCCGCGAGTAGTCTTTCGCCAGTGATCCCGTGCACCGCTCGATCATAAAGTGGGGATGTTCCGGAGTAACGGTGTGAGTCACGGGGAGTGTTCCAGGTCGTCGCTCAAAGCCCTGGTTGCCTTGCCTGGTTTCTAAACCCTAGGCACCAGTCCGGCCAAAAGCCGCCTGAGTATCCTACACGCTCGCACACATGCTCAGGGGCTCCCCCAGAGATGGGCTAGCGGCGCAAGGGATCGTTGCTGCTCGAGAGGGAAACTCAGTGGAACTAAGTGGAAAAAAGTTGGCACGATAAAACATCCGCTGATGTCTAAGCTATTTGTAAAACTGTCCCGGCGCGAGTGCTCGGACGAACCTGCAGGAGCGTCAAGACCCGAAGGCGCGCAGCCCCGAGAAACCAGAGATGGCTACCGGTGCAGCGGTCTGTGCTCGGAGTTCCCACCTCTCGGGGGCCTGGGGTTCTCAGGGTCCCGAGGCGTGGCCTGCTCAAGGACAAGTCCGACGCATCCAGCTCGTGGGGCCTGGAGTCCTCGGGGCCGCCCCCCAAGGGTCAGCCTGCTCAGGCACGAGCTAGACGCGTCTAAAAAAAGGAAGAAGAAGAAAAGATATAAAGAAAAGTTGTGTGGAGCCAAGTCTGCACCTAGCATTGCATCAACAATAAGTTCTTTACAAAGTGACTCTTCGGCCTTGAACAAAGAACAAATAGATACTAAGGGAGTGGGCTAGTCCTCGCCGCGGTCGCCGCCATCGTCGTCGAGTCGCTTTCGCCCTCTTCCCGCGTGAAGTGCTGGGCGATCTCCCTGGCAACCTCGCAGACGGCCTCGCGAGCGGCGTCTCCCTCCTCCTCGGCGACCCCGAGCCTTGCCGGCTCCAAGGAGAAGTTTGGATCCCGACTCCGGTAGCACGCGAGCACATGCTCTGCCACTGCGGCGGCCAGCTCGCGCCCCTCCTGAGCGGCCACGTCCTTCACGACCGCCGGCAGCGTCTCCAGCCGCTCGGCGATCGTGACGAAGGGAAGGACGAAGTGGCCCAGGGACTCCAGGCCCTGCTCGCCCGTGGAGATGCGGCCAAGCCCAGCAGCTGCCATCGCGCGCCGCGCCTGGTCAAAGACGTCGCGTATCATCGCCGTGGCGCTGTTCCTTTCGGACCGCATCTCCACGAAGAGATCCCTCTCCTCGGCGGCCGTGGACTCCAGTCGCTGCAGCTCCTCCTGTAACTCCTTCACCCGCTCTGACAGCTTCCGCTTGGAGATGTTGCTATCCTCGAGGCGCTGTTCCACCTCTCAGATGCGATGGTCCCTGTCCTCTTCGGCTCGACGGAGTTGCTCTCGGGCCTCTGCCTTGGTCGCCTCTAGCTGATCGAAGACCTCTTTGTGAGCGGCCTTGACACGCCGCTCCACTTCTCCCTCCAGCTCCCGGGTTCGCCGCATCAGAGAGACCTCCCCTTCATCAGGCATTTTCTCGCGCTGGTCAAGGACGATCTCCCGTGTGGCGGCCTCTGCCTCGCAGAGGGCAACTTGTTCTTACCGCCGGATTAGCTGCTCGCTCTCGTCGATCACCTCCGCGCGCATCTCCTCCAGGGCCTTTTTCTCCCTGATGATCTCTACGGTGGCTCTTACGTGTTCGCGCTTGGTGATCCGGACCCACGCGAGAAAAGCTTCTCTGGCTTCCGCGAGGACGGCCTCCTGCTCCTCCAGCGCCGTCTTCTCTGAGGCGACGGCGGCCCCGGATCGTGTCCACCACGGCGTGCGCCGTGTCGAACATCTCAGGAAAGAGCCCCTGAGGCGTCCTGGCTTGGCGCATGGAGCCCCGGCCCCTAGGCAAAGCAGTCGAACCCGAGCTCACTCCGGTGCCGGGACGGCCGCAGGCCCCCTCGAGGGCAAGGTTGGGCTCCTCGCCTCCGGGCACCGAGCTCCCCCCGAGTGCCTCCGGCAGACCCCCGGGTAACTCCAGAGCCTCTGAGTCCCCAGCGCTCGGGGCGGCATCAGCTCTCGGGGCAGCCTCAGCTCTCGGGGCGGACCCCGCACTCGGGGTGGTCTGAGTCTCCTTGGACGCCCTGAAAACGACACAACAAAGCTCGGGTCAATCCCCGAGCACTCTATTCACCCTACAGAACAAAGAGGGAGTTTTCGTCTTACGCTGACGAGGGCTCTTTGTACCGCCAGCGTGTGGTCGGGATCTCGAACCCTGGGGTCGTCGACGCCGACGGCTCTTTCCTCTTCTTTCTAGCTGCCTCGGGTTGGGCAGCCCCCGAGCTCGGCTGGACGCTGCCTCGCCCCGAGCTGCCACCCTCGGTACCCGTCGCCCGCTGGCCGGTGGACGGAGGAGGGGGTAGCAGCAATGATGAGGAAGACGGGGGAAGGTGCCCGTGCCTTCTTGCCCTTCGGGTCCGCGAGGTCCTCACCGGTGACACGGGTCCCCGGGGTTCTCGCGGTTGGTTCCTCGTCGACGTCGCCGCCTCCCGGGATCGTCAGCGAGCCAGCCGTCCTAGCTGCATCCTTCGGCTTGATCCCCCTGGAGTCGAACTCGGGGAGGGCCGCGCGGATCGCGTTGCGCTGCGGGTTCACGCAAAGTGCAAGGTCCGGCCTGGGCAGCTTGGCAGAAGCGGTGTCCCCGATGCCTAGGAGAACCCGTAGCATCGCTTTCGCCGTGTCGGAGCTGAGGTTTCCCGCCTCGCCGATCACCGTCCGGCCGATGTCCCGCACGGCGGTGTACATCCAAGCCGGGCGGCCACCCTCCCGTAGCGGCGCCAGCCACTGCCGAAGGAAGTCTCTGACCACCATCGTCACCGTCAAGCCCGCGGTCTGTAGCCGCGAGATCCGCTCCACCGCCGGCCGCAGCTGGTCGTCATCCTCCGGCAGGAACTCCCACTTCCTCTTGTGCGCCGGTGTCGGCCCGTCGAGAAGCAGCAGCTGGGCATGCGGATCAGTGGAGATGTAGCACCAATGGTTGTGCCAATCGTCCCACTTGTTCCGCGTCTCCTGCGGGATGTAGCCGTCCCCGATCTTCTCCTGGAGGCGGAAGTTGCAACTCCCCGCGGTCTCCACCCGGTCGGAGCCCCTGCTCTTCCCCGCAGACTGCAACACGAAGAAGTGGCAGAAGAGCGCCACCGACGGCATCACTCCCTCTCGCAGAGATGGGCGAAGATCGTTAGCATCACCACGGAGTTGGGGGAGAGGTGGATGAGATGAATCTGGTACTCCGTTAGCACCTCCAAGAAGAATGGGGAGAACAGCGGCATCAGGCCCGCCGCGATGAAGCTCGCAAAGATCACTGTCTCCTCAGGCCTCGGCACCGGGGAATACGTGGCCGGCCTCACTGTCGACGCCCCTTTTTGGCCCTCTGGGACTAGCATCTTCCGCACCTTGGCCATGCTCTCCTCATTAAGGAGACGGGATTTGGGAAGAATAGCATTGACGGCAGAGGACGGCGAGGAAGCGCGGTGCCTTTTGCATCTCGGCATGGCGGCGGTGTGGCGACGAAGCTGGAGGCAAAAGGGCGCAAGGAGGCGAAAAGGGCGCAAGGAGGCGAAGGAAGCTGGAGGCGAAAAGGTATGAGCAGACAAGGAAGATGAGAAGGCGCAAGGCCGACAAACCATTTAAAGGAAAGAATCAGGAATTCGAAGCGTTTCGTGTAGTGGGTGGACGTGGGGGACCCACAAGGCGTGAAAAGCCGAGCGTGAGCGGACGTTTCTGTTTCCCTGACAGAGCTCGCTCTCCACGAGGTGCGAAAATTGGAGCAGTTTCCCCGCGTGGCGTTCAGAGCGGGCCGGCATCTTCGTTGGCCCATGAAGTGAAGGCCCCGCCCCCAGCCTCGTCCTCTTTCTGGGCCGTCGCCTGGTCGCAGGGCCGGAGGCTACTGTCGGCGATATGGGGAACAGGATCCCCTAAACCACTGGCAGATGCCCAACTTGACGCCACGTCGCCAAGGGCGTGGGAGTCAAGGGGGTGTGCTCGGGAGCTCACCCCGAGCACTGTGTCCCCTCGGCCTTCAAGGGGAACCCCCAGTCGCCCCTTAAGGATGCTCCCCGAGCACCCAAGGCGACTTTGGGGCCCACTAGGGACGGCGAGTGCCTCCCACTGGCGATAGAATAGGCCTAGGTCATGTGCTCGGGGGTCTCCGGGCATGGAAACCCTGAGCACCCCCCGTAGGTTTTTACCCAGTGCACGTGGCCCGACAGGCGCATTTAATGCCTGTCTGTGCGGGCCCGCATACTCCAAGTCCGTGCGGACAAGATGGCGGTGTCCTGGTCAAGTTCAGCCTCCCATATGATAAGCCCCGATCAGCTGTGGGTCTTGTCAGGGGATGGGGCGGCCTGACACCATTCTTGACTTTGGAACGCGCCGCCGCGTGCCCAGGCGCATGTCTCCTGTCCTTGGTCGGTGGGGCCAGGGTAGTTGCAGCATGGTCCGTGATGGAGGGTGTTTCGGGAAGTCTTCATCTTCTGACTTAACCACGTCATGATGACCCAGATTCCAACCAAAGCGTGATAGGAATTATTCTGCTACAGCAACCCTCAACCGCCGGCGTGGGTCGCCCACGCCTTATCCGTCAGCAACGGTGCTACCACAGTGTATTTGCCATTCGGCCATTGTTGTGACCCCCGGGTATATAAGGGGAGAACCGAAACCATGAAAAAGAAAAAGGAAGAGCTAGAAGAAGAGGAAGAACACCTGTGTTTTCTGGGTTTTTTGTAATCATCCAAATACTCATATATACATAAAAAGCAGGACGTAGGATTTTACACCAGGAGGGTGGCCCGAACCTGGGTAAATCACGGTCTCATCTCTAACGCCCTGCCACTCAAGATCGACGTAGCTCCTGCTCCTGCGCCTCCCCGGCCGAATTCCAAAGGGAGTCCTTCCGGCCACTGACGCCGGCGTCCGTACGCCGACAGTAGTCTATAGAAAAAAGTGGCAAACACGTGTGAGGCAATAGTGGCTGCTGCTTCGCATCGAAATTCTTGGCCGAACAAGCTGCTGATTTCTGCCATTACCTTTGGCGACTACTGTTTATGTTTTGTTATCCATATATATCTTCTTGTATGCGGCTATGTTTTTTGCACTGTTCTATTTATCAGAGCATTGTACCTTCAAGCCCGGAATCTTAATAGGATATATCTTGCTTGCTTTCAGAAAAGGAAAAAAAAACTACACAGCTGCATATATTTGTAAAACCTGTAGATAGGATCAGAGGGAATACTAGTCAGAGTAGAATATAAATCATTATGCATAAACAAATATATCTTAAATCACAAGCTTACTGTCGAGAAGGAAGACAGATTTATCAGCTTACAAACATATATTTTTTCTTCCATGCATAACGCCGTTAAATGCGAGGAAGCTTTTCTTCTCGCCGAGCAAGATCTGTCAAAGGCTTGCAGAGGCAGGGAGTAATTTCATTATCTGGAAAAAAAAATCTGTCAGATCAGGCTTATACTAATTGTGAGTCGAGGAGAGGCAGTAGCATACATTCCCGATAAAATTCAGAAAGGCATCCTCCGTCGTGCCCTGTCTGCAAGACTGCAACCAACAATCCGAAGGTCTCTTGTGTGCCGGATGGGTTGCCAACTTTGGTTAGGCATGTTGCATGTCAGCTTCGGCCAACTGTTTCTTTCAGAACATGTGCAGGCCTCAATTGGGTAGGGTGGGAGGCCTCTTCCCCCGAATACAAATGACCGTCTACTCGCGAGCGGAAGTAATGCTAGGAATTCTCTCTGATGGCGAGGCGGCGCTGGGTGATGTTTCCTTGCGTGACCATGGTCGCCCTATCTTCGTCGATATAATCGTTGTTGCTTGGGCCAAATGTTTCTCCAATCTTAATGAAATGACGCGCATGGCTCATGCGTGTTCTTGAAAAGAAGAAAAATATGGTACCCACAGAAAATGTCAAGTCGATTCACTAAATAGCAGCAGCAAGATGGTAGACACAATTCAGCAGCTGATAGATCTTCATAACTGTACATAAATAGATTACAGCCGATAGATCTTTATAACTGCACATAAACATATCACAGCCGATAAATCTTCATAACTGTACCTAAACAGATCACATCCGATAGATCATCATAACTGTACCTAAATAGACGGCTCGATACAACGACTAGCAAGCCGGCTCGTAATTTGAATTTTTATTTCCTGTACTGATCTAATATCAGGACGGCTCGTGGGTTGCACTTTTGTTTCCCGTACTAATCTAATATCACGAGTACAGGTAAAAAATAAAGATAACTAAAAATATTTCCCACGCAATTAGTATTGATCTAATATCACGCGTGTAGGTAAAATATAAAGATAATTAAACAGATCACATCTGACAGATCATCATAGATGTACCTAAATAGACGGCTCAGTACACATCAGCTCACGATTTGATCTTTTGTTTCCTGTACTGATATAATATCACGCTTACGGTAAAAAAAAGATAATAAAAATGTTTACTGTGCAATTAGTATTGATCTAATATCATGCATGCAGATAAAAACATAAAGATAATTAAATAGATCTCATCCGATAGATCATCATAACTGTATCTAAATTGACGGCTCAATACACGTCGGCTCGCCGATTCGAACTTTTATTTCTCGCGCTGATCTAATATCACGCGTACGGGTAAACAACAAACATAATCAAAAGCATTTGCTGCGTAATTAGTATTGATCTAATATCACACGTACAAGTAAAAAAATAAAGATGATTAAAAATATTTTTCACGCAATTAGTACTGATCTAATATCACGCATACAGATAAAACAATAAAGATAACTAAACATATCACATCCAATAGATCATTATAATTGTACCTAAATATATGACTTAGCGCAAGAACTATCCCGTTAGCTCACGATTTGAACTTTTATTTCGCGTATTTATCTAATATCACACATGTAGGTAAAGAAAATAATCAAAATATTTTCCGTGCAATTCCGCGGGACACTGTACTTGTGTTCTTGAAGAAAAATATGGTACCCACAGAAAATGTCAAGTCGATTCACTAAATAGCAGCAGCAAGATAGTAGACGCAATTCAGCCACGAACCAGGAATTCAATGGTTTACAGTCCCGTACTAAATGTAGCCGTTGACAGTAATCCAACCATAACCATCCTTACCTTCTTGTAGACCAAAACAACAATTTCGTAGTAATGAATCGAGTCCTTGTGCCCATGCCTTCACGCAAACGGCAATGGAGTAAGGACCTAACCTGCGTTGACCAGCTTGGAAGACTTGGAAACTTTTATAACCCAGTGACAGGCATATATCCTCTCATTGAAAAGGACTCCTGCGCGTGCTACTGGTCACAATTGACCAGTTCAATGCCGCTAATCTGTTTGAGTCATGGCTTAGGTGGGATTTTCAACATTTCCAATGGACTAGAGCAACTGTGCCAGGTCAAGTCAATGAGAATTCTTTAATGCCAGGAGATGCATAAGTAAGCAATAAGATTTAGCAAATAGGAAATGAGAGACAGAATCGATTTAGTCAATGGCAGAATCTATTGAACTTTGATCAGAATTCTTTGTGTTAAGGGATAAAGTTTCATATTTTTCTCAATACCTCTAAAGCCAAATTTCAGGAACCACACTGGCACCTTTTCGCTTTAAAAATATCTTGATGTTAAAGACAAAAGACTCATTCCAGACTCAGAACACTAGCAGCAATTAGTGCCTTATGTAAATCAGAACAATTTGGTAGTTGAAATCTTCGGATTAAATCAAGCTTCAAGGATCTTACACCATGTTGGAAACATCTTGAATATCGACTCTATTTGGTTGCTCAATTGGAAACAAATACCATGTTGTCAGCTAAACAATATCATAATTCCTTTACAAACGATACCTCTAGCACACATAATCCTCACATGCTAGAGATATCGAAACAAATAAAGATTCTACCAGCACTTCACCAAAAATCATCTAACTGAAAACACACCTTCTGGCTTACATAAAATGACTAAAGAGGTTCAATTCCAAGGACATAGATAGATTAAAGAAAGAAAAAGGAGAAAGTAGAGCCGCTCCTTGACAACACAGTTGATTGACTTCATTCCCAAGTCCCATTTACCAGAAACTCTCATTTCCCTCCTTGCCAGGAAGAAAATACAAGTATCAGAATTGAAGTTTTATCTTAAGAGCATGATCTCTGACGATCTGAAAAATAATGTATTGCATAATGCACCAAGCTAAACAACTGTATAACAACTAAGAGCATGTGCTGGTAGAATGTGTAGTCTTGCAGAGCACATTATGCTAGTGGAAGTACCTCTCAAATGCAGGCCTGCTGGTATAAGTTCTTCAACGCAGTTGCAGGTGCAAGCGACAGGCCCATGCCACAGTTACAGGAAGACTTGTCAAAAGTCATGATGGGTTAAAATGCAGAACATATAAATGCAGCCAAATAAAATTCAAATAAGTATGGCACTACGAAGAACAATAATAGTCGCTAGGACTGGGCTTTATATGTGGAAAAGAGATAATACCTTTGCACAGAACGTTCAGTACACAACCTAACAAAGAAACGCCCAGAAACTCTGGCAAAGGACGCTGTAAGTTAATTCTTGTTTTTCGCAAGCAATTCTTATGGCCATGAACATTCAACTCAGTGTTCCTCAATCACCAGAAAGAGGCTATTACGATCAGTTAATCGGACTCTAACTGGATCAAACCTGATTAATACAACACTGGAATAGATTGCCATGTAGATATCCTGGCTGGTTTAACAAGCCATATCTATTTTTCTGAACCGTGATTTAACAGGCCAGCAGGGATAGAGAAGAAAACAGCAGTATTCAGGAATAGCTTCTTCCAGATTTCTCTTGCTTCAAGTTCAACAAAGTCATCAGATCCAAAGCATGTCCTTTCCTGGAGGATGGTCAACCATGGAAAATTTTTATGCATGATAAGGAAATGTGAACTACTGATGTGAACAGATGAATAAACTGTGTTCAGAAGATAGTACTAACAGTTGACCAATTCAATCTCAGCCTCAACAGCTGTTCCACACCAATTTCAGTTCATAGGGCATGACTTTCTACGTGCTGTATTGACTTCATGAGACACTTCTTCCTAGAAGACAAAAGAAAAACAGGAGGTATCTAATTTTCCAGGTATGGAAAACCAAGACAATGACGAGTGAACACTGTTAAATGCCGTTCTCCAAGGGGCATAAGCTTGTTATCAGTAGGAACAAGCAACAAGCAAAAACAATGGCACCTCTCCTCCTATTGTGCTTCCTCCAATTCTTGCTACTACTGAGCACCACATCTACTCAAGCACAACTAAACATCACCTTGGGCTCCTCTTTGACACCCCAGGGACCAAACACCTCATGGCTCTCACCCTCCGGCGACTTCGCTTTCGGTTTCCGGCCACTAGAGGGTAACTCCTCCTCCTACCTCCTCGCCATCTGGTTCAACAAGATCCCTGAAAAGACTGTCGCTTGGTACGCCAAGACCAGCGCGCAAGATACACCTACACCGGTGCAAGTGCCATCCAACTCTGTGCTCCGGTTCACTGATGGGGTTCTCTCGCTCCGCAACCCCTCCGGCAATGAGGTCTGGAGTCCCGGAGTCCCTGGTTTGGTCTACGCCAAAATGCTCGACACGGGTAACTTCATGCTTGTCGGCGCGGATGGCACAACAAAATGGGAGACCTTCGGCTTCCCATCTGATACTATCCTGCCCACACAAGTGCTCCCTCTGGGGAAGTCACTCAGCAGCCGTCTCATTGCCACGGACTACTCCAATGGCCGATTTCTCCTAGCTGTGCAAATTGATGGTAATCTTGTGCTTTATCCAGTTGCCATTCCTTCTACAAATCAATACCATGCATACTGGGCTACTAATACAGTTGGGAACGGCTTACAGTTGGTGTTCAATGAAACCGGCAAGGTATACTTCACCTTGACAAATGCGACACAGATCAATATCACTTCAGCAGGGGAGAACCAAATGGGTGACTTTTTCCATCGTGCCACGCTTGACCCAGACGGTATGTTTCGGCAATACGTGTACCCGAGGAGCACCAAGGCCAGAAGCCTATGGAGAGAGGAATGGACAGCGGTGAGCTCACTTCTCCAAAACATCTGCGCAATAGAGTTTGAGGTAGGCAGTGGCGCATGCGGCTTCAACAGTTACTGCACCTTCGATGGCAACAATAATCGGACAAGCTGCCTATGCCCACAACGTTACAAGTTCTTCGACGAGGAGAGGAAATACAAAGGGTGCAAGCCAGACTTCGAACCACAAAGCTGTGACCTGGATGAGGCAGCAGCAACGGCGCAGTTTGAGATGAATTCAATCAATGGTGTTGATTGGCCTAAATCCGACTATGAGCAGTACAGCCCGATAGACGAAACCCAGTGCCGGAGGCTGTGTGTGATTGATTGCTTCTGTGCCACAGCCGTCTTTGACGCAAACTCAAAAACCTGCTATAAGAAAAAGCTCCCTTTGTCAAATGGGCGTATGGAGGTAAGTGTCCAGAGGACAGTTCTTCTCAAAGTTCCTAGGAGCAACAATTCACAGTCCCAGCTCAATAGCGGCTCCAGCAAATGGAAGAAGGACAAGAAGCATTGGATCCTTGGGAGTTCCTTGCTTTTTGGGAGTTCCGTATTGGTAAACCTTCTCCTCATCTCTATCCTGCTCTTTGGCACTTACTGTGGTGTCACGATCACCTCGAAGAAGAAACTCCAGTCATCGCAATCATTAAGTAGTTCTGTACTGCCCCCAATGATTTTCACTTACAATGAGCTGGAGAAGGCAACCGGTGGTTTCCGTGAGGTGCTAGGCAGTGGTGCCTCTGGTATTGTGTACAAAGGACAGCTACAAGATGAGCATGGGACCAGCATTGCAGTTAAGAAAATTGAAAAGCTCCAGCAAGAGACTGAGAAGGAGTTCATGGTGGAAATCCAAACCATCGGACAGACGTTTCACAAGAACTTGGTCAGGCTGTTTGGTTTCTGCAACGAGGGAACTGACAGACTGCTAGTGTATGAATTCATGACCAATGGCTCGCTGAACGAATTCCTCTTCGGTGATGCTCAGCCACATTGGAGCCTCCGTGTTCAAGTCGCACTTGGAGTGGCACGAGGGTTGCTCTACTTACACGAGGAGTGTAGCACACAGATTATCCACTGCGACATAAAACCGCAGAACATCCTTCTCGACGACAACTTTGCGGCGAAGATTGCAGACTTTGGCCTGGCGAAGCTTCTTCGGGCCAATCAGACACAGACAAACACCGGCATTCGGGGTACTCGAGGTTACGTTGCCCCAGAGTGGTTCAAGAACATGGGGATCACTTCCAAAGTCGATGTTTACAGCTTTGGGGTGATCCTGCTGGAGCTTGTCTGTTGCAGGAGGAATGTGGAGCTAGAAATCGCTGATGAAGAGCGTGCGATATTAACTTACTGGGCGAATGATTGCTATAGGTGTGGGAGGATCGACTTGCTGGTGGAGGGCGATGATGAGGCAATCTTCAACATAAAAAAGGTGGAGCGCTTCGTGGCTGTGGCACTGTGGTGCCTCCAAGAGGAGCCAACGATGCGGCCAACCATGCTTAAAGTGACTCAGATGCTTGATGGAGCAGTCCAAATCCCCACGCCTCCTGATCCCTCTTCCTTCATCAGTTCACTCCACTAGTGCCCTGCTTGTTGACAAATAGTATCAAGCAAGGTCATGCCATAGATTAATTCTCTGATATAGCCATCTATTATTGTCAGAACAATAAGGACAATACGGTATTCACTCACTTATGTCTAACTGTAACAAATAGCATCGCTGATGCATCTGTATCTGTGTTCATTATCTTTATTTTTTACCTGTACATATGATATTATATCAGTACGGAAAATAAAAGTTCAAATCGCGAGCCGGTCTGTTAGGCATTGTACTGAACCGTCTATTTAGATACAGTTATGATGATCTATCGGATGTGATTTGTTTAATTATCTTTATCGTTTTACTTGTACGTGTGATATTAGATCAGTATTGATTGCATGGGAAACGTTTTGGTTATCTTTATTTTTTTCCCTGCATGTGTGATATTAGATCAGTACTAATTACGCAACAAATATTTTTAATTATTTTTATTTTTTACCCGTACGCGCGATATTAGATCAGTACCGAAATAAAAGTTCAAATCACGAGTCGACCTGTACTGAGCCGTCTATTTAGATACATTTATGAGCCGGCCTGCTAGTCGTTATATCGAGCCGTCTATTTAGGTGCAGTTATGAAGATCTATCGGCTCTGATCTGTTTATGTGCAGTTATGAAGATCTATCGGCTGTGATCTGTTTAGGTACATTTATGAAGATCTATCGGTTGTGGTCTGTTTAGGTGCAGTTATGAAGATCTATCGGCTGTGGTATGTTTAGGTGCAGTTATGAAGATCTATCGGCTGTGGTCTGTTTAGATGCAGTTATGAAGATCTATTGGCTGTGGTCTGTTTAGGTGCAGTTATGAAGATCTATTGGCTGTGATCTAAAAGAGTCCACCAAATTAACGATCTGATGTTTTGCTTTTTTGTGAGAATTTCTAGTCTTTCTCTATTTTTACTAGCAAACAGTACGTGCAATGCACGCAGGTACTGTAGATGGTACTGTTCATAGAGTATTGTTCACATAGTACTGTAGATGGTACTGTAGATGCGCTGTTCGCAGGTACTGTTCACGCGAATCCCTCCAATCTCAGCCGTCGGATTTATGAGATCAATGGCTTAGATTGCTTGCCAGGTCTAGTTCAAATTTGGTACACTATATAGTAGTATAGAAGTATAGATATTGTATTCTGCTTTTAATATATAATAGATAGATTTTGGTCAAACATTCCCTACAATACTTCACAAAGGAAAAAGAAAAAAGGCATTTTTTCGAGAAACCAAAAAAAAGGGAAAGGTAAATACATTTGGCTTATAACTAACTAATATATATTTTCTGCAAGTAGATGATTTGGGCAATTGGCATCGAACAATCTTAAAAGTATTGTCAATATATACGCGGTGAATAAGAAAAATGTTCTTACCAGCATATTTTACTACCGTTAGAACCGCACTGTTTTTCCAATAAGAAAAAACACTTCACTATATATTCACAGAGTAACTTGGCCACTTTGATGCATTACCACCGTAGACAATCAAAGTCTTTCTTTCAGACTAATGTACATACTAATTATCGCAACCAATTTAGTGCCTCCATTCATTTTATGCCATTACCAGTAACAGATTACAGAAGAAAAGAAGCCCCTCCACAGCCCAAATCGACCGGCTCTCTGCATCCGCGCGAGTGTGGACAAGAAGAACCAAGAAGCGACCACTGCTTCACCGCTAATTCTACCATATACGTGCTACATTGACACATCATTCGACGCTAGAAAAAGCAGATTTTTTTAGATAAAGGAAATTTATTACTCAAATCGAAAGATCGAGATGATACGACGAACACAGTACTTCCGGCCGATGCTAGAAAAAGCAGATGGAACAAAATAACCGTGTGGCAACAAAAGCCTAATGTTCGGTAATTGCTTTTGGAGCTCGGGCTCCAGCGATCCCCGCGGGAAAAACATTTTAGCGCGGCGACATATAGTTTGAAATAGAAAAAAGTTTTCTATTTATCCCTCAGTTATTGATCGAATTTAGTATTAGTTTTTAAAAACATGTATAATGGTTCAGACATGTGGCTATCTGTATTACCCTGTAGATAGAACTAAAAACAACACGTATGATGATAATTATAACATTCTCTATATAAAACACTAGAGTATAAGATACATGCAGCTTACGTGCAATCAGAAGAGTTCTAGTGGCAAGGATCACCCGTGCTACCATCTTCCTGCTCAACTAGGACCAGGATAGTCTAGTTACTATGCTCCTTCCTCACCGGTACATTTGCATTCCACCACCTAAACACTATATACCTTGCGAAATTGCCCTCTCTCTTCTTCTTCCCACCTGGCCAACTCTGGCAACTCTCCTCGCTAGTCCTCTCCCCAATGCCCCACCTCTGGATCCATAGCTGCCCTCGGTACCTCAGTATTCACTGCCGGAGCTGGAGTCGTCGTCAAGGCGCATATATATCTGTACCCAGTTGAAGCTGCACACGAATCTTGCCGGCGGAAGGATGCTCGGCTACTGCCAGGAAGACTGGTGGAGGTTGAGCGTCGACTTCGGCTCAACCCTAACCATTGTGGTAGTCGTGTAGCATACTTGGCTACGCCTCCGTCGACACTCCTGTGTTGATTTTGACTCCGTCTCGCAATCCTGACAGCTGTGGTAATCATGTAGCAGACTCAACTACGCCTCCGTCAAAGCTCCCACGTCAACTTCGGCTCCACCTTGCAACCCTGACCATTGTGGTAATCACGTAACGGACTCGGCTACGCCTCCGTCAACGCTCCAACATCGACTTCGGCTTTGTCTCACAACACTAACTGTTGTGTTAGTAATATAGTAGATTTGGCCAAGCCTCCGTTGACGCTCCCGCGTTGACTTCAACTCTGCCTCGCAACCGCCGCTGTGGTGGTGATGTAGTGGACTTGGCTACGCCTCCATCGACGCTCCCGTGTCGACTTCGGCTCCACCTCACAATCCTAACTGTTGTGGTAGTAATGTAGCGGACTCGGCTACGCCTCCACCGACGCAAGGCGGAGCCAAAAATAAAAGGAAAATCAACCAATCTTACTATTTAATTGTGATATCTCATGCATAGCATGGTCCCCTCTTCCATTCAGAAGTTCATATACTCTCATCGATCAATCCATGCAACGGCACACTGATTGCCCAAGTGATTGATTAGGCACAAATACTTAGGCCTTGTACAACGCAGATGCTTAGATAGGTGCCTCAGGAAAAAAAAACCCGATTTTTTTTGTGAGATCGGTTTGCACAGGTGCTTACGAAGGGTGACGGAAGCAAAGTTTAGCTTCCGGTGCTAAGCTGGTGCTTACAGGTGACACAGGTGACAGGTGCTTCAACCGGTGCCTATCTCAGCAGCAAAATCAAGAGATCAAAAAGGTTGCTGCTACTACCAGGTGCATTGGAGATAACAGGTGCCAGAGTATGTGCTACACGAATATTAAAGCAACTTAACCACCCATATGAAGCACTCTGCATTGCAAGTCACATATTTTTTTGAGACGCAACGCTACTCTCTCTCTTTAAGCACCGGTCTATAAGCATCATGCATTGTACATGGCCTTAATGGCATGCAGATATGTTGCATTTGAGCATAATAAGTACATCAAATGTGATAGATCACAAAACAGGGAAGGCCACTAGCTAGGCTATTACACCTGTATCAGCACCGCCTCTGGTGATTAATCGAAAGCCATGGATGGTTTCCAAAAAAAGGGGCACACGCATGACACAATTCAACTTAAAAATCACTATATTCAACATGCACCATATTATGGCCCCCTTCTGGACAGCTTATGGGATGACTTATAGCTTCAAGAAGCTATAAGCTATCTAGAAGATAAAATTTAACTTCAACTTAAATTTTAATCATCATTTTTCTCTTGTTGATGAGAGGAAGCCTAAAAAATAAGGCTTCCCGAACTTCTCCTAGCTTCCACCTCTGAAAATTACAGCACTATCCCCACTAATTCAAACTATTTACCCGCATATGCCACTACTATATATAAAACATCATCAGTGTTTTTTCCCCTCCCCACCTCCCCCGCTCCCTCCCTTCTCACCCACCCGAGAGCGGCGCCTCTTCCCGCCGACCCTCCGCCCCTCCTCCTCGCCGGCCCTCCACCCCGCCGCCTCTCCTCCCCTTCTCCCTACCGTCCCGGAGCTCCTCCTTCCCTCCTCCCCGCCAGCCTGAGCCCCCCTCCCCACCACCCCTCCTCCCCTTGTCCCGGCCGGCCTGAAGCCCTGCCTCCCCGTCACCCCAACGCCCCTCTGGTCCTCGTCCCCTCCTCCCCGCTGCCCGGAGGCGACTGGATCTGCGCCACCTAAAGCCCAAATCTCCCACGGCCGCCTCCCGCCGCCTCCCCCCAACGGAGATCCGACATCCCGCCAACTCGAGGTCGCCCCCACCTCCTCATCTCCCACCTATCGCCTCTCCCCACCGCGGCAGTATGGCGTACCCAGTTTTTAAGGCCGGATACTCCCTTGTGATTACTGTACCGGTCCCTGGATCAGTAGCCGGTACACACAAGTTAACCTGTATATCATGGTCATACATACGTATATCAATATACAATATGGAAAGAGACCGTCAAGGTCGATTATCTGATACCTGTAGCCCGATGGCTATAAACTTGCAGTGGAAAAATAAGCGATGATGTGGCCCAACAATATGTCATACCCGACAGGCAACTGACTGGGGTTATGCCCTAGCTTTCGCGATCGTAATCGTATCTTCAGAAATTGATGCCTCCTTCGTCTGGCCAAATCAACAAGCTAGGTGAGTACATTGAATGTACTCGCAAGCTACTCCCACAGGAGCAATATACGGCAATATAGTATGCAGGGTATGTGCCAAAGGAACAGCTCTATCCTAAGTTGCTTGTTGTGCGGAACTGTAAGTTTTCAATTTAAATGCGAGAATAGTAGATTTCAAAGCAGTTTTGTAAACCGGAGCAATTCAAAGCAATAAAACTTCTCTTGAGGTAGACCCAGCTACCTCCTTTCCCATCTCAAGTGATAGCTTAGTCCATACTACCCCGGGTAATATGACTAGCCTCCTCTTTCATTGCTCAGCTCGTACTATCCCGGATAGTACAGCTGGCCTCCTCAACGCAGTGCTCAACCCGTGCTATCCCGGATAGCACGGCTAGCCTCCACTTAACTCAATGCTTAGCCCGTACTATCCCGGATAGTATGGCTAGCCTTCTTCTCCTGCAATTCCTTGCTACCAACCGTGTAGTGTAAATTGCACTCTGTGGACACGTCATGCCCACGTTCTTAATCCCTTTCCCCAGCTTTTGCAAGCAAAACTCAGTCTAACCAATGTGTGGCCTTGCCAGTTCATGTCCATGACCGAGGACGCCGCTATTCGAATAGTTTTTAACACTCTGCAGAGGTTGTACGGCTTTACCCACAAGATGTAAGTCCCCCTTGTTGCCAGAACTCGATGAGCACACTTCGCGAGGTGTGCCAGCAGAGTTATTACAACGAGACCTTCGCCCGCTTCCATCCTAGAGCTAGACCCGCTAGATGGTTGACCCAACTTTTGCGTCTCGGACTAAAAATGGGACTCCCCACCTTTGTGTCGAGTCAACACCCAAACGCCCGGCGCCGGTGGATCTCTAGGACTTTAACCACCTAGTCACGTACTTCCTACTTCCCACGGGTCCATACCCTAGTACTTGCCAGGGTACTAAACCAAGTCTTTCCCATAAAGGACATGTGGACGTATAGTGAGGAACTGGTTTAGCGGCACTTAGGCTCGGTCCTTAACTGATTCGAGCAAGACTCCATTTTCAACTCCATGTTCGTCTCGGACGACCATGCCACCATCAGATACTCTACAGCCCCAGGCTACCCTTAGCATTCTCACCCGAATCAAAATCATCTCCAGTTTTATTTGGGTTTTGACAAACATTTCTTTCAAATGCCACCTCGGATAACACATGCTATCCGAGGGTTTTATTTCCCATGACCCAGGGTTTTTGTGAACACCAATCAAATGTTTAGTTTTGAACTAAAGCAGGTCTAAGCATGGCTAAGGCCTATAGCCCTAATACTTTTGTCGGTCGTGAAACAACCGACTAATACTTCTAGGGTTACAAGGATCGGATATTCGAACCTAAGTCATATACAGCTATCGGGTATAACTAGGTCTACATAAAATACCGTTGATATCCACATAGCATGCAAGTTTCGCAAACAAAATAATTAAATTTCACACATATGGGATTCAACATGATCAAAGTGGGAATGCTTGCCTGGCAAGTTGGCCAGGGTCTCAGTCTCGAATTTGATTCGGCGGCTCCCCGGATTCCTTCGCACGATTCGTTGTATCGTCGAAACTACACGTCGGAAGGCAACGAATAAATAGCAGTGCGAGGAAGAACCAAATAAGAACCAACACGTACACATCAATTTAAGACATGCTCTAGACTTAACTGTTGGTTAGGATTTGCAAGGAGGCGGAAGCGAATTAGCTTCACATGAAATAAGGGTTTGTAGAACAGGGAACCCTAACTTAAATGATAGAATAGTACTTGGGATGACCTTGGTTTTCATATTTTAATTGGATCCGAAGGGAAATTATTAATATAGAGATATTCTAGAAATTTTGCCATCAAGGCTTCTGGAGACATGTGCTAAACACAATCGGTTGAGAGATAGGACATATTTAGGGTTTTATATCCTTTTGTGGAATTAAAGCTTTAAATCGCAAGTATTACTGGAGTCAAAATATTGAATTGAATTTAGTTCAATTAGGACTAATTCGGAGAAGATATACATAAGACATTCATATTTGAATATTCAAAATTAACATTTATGTAATTTCAAAAATTGTGAAATCAGTACTGGTAGCTAGATTTTGAATTCATAGGAATGTAAGAAAAAAAAGAATCACTCCATTCGGAGTTGTAACGGAGGAGAAACAGGCTTCCAAAGTTTTGCCGAGAGAGGAGTTTAGAGGGGGAGATGTTCTGCCGAGGAGGGAATGATGTCATAGGCGTACCCAGAAAATACGCCTTCAATTCAGTTAGGTGGGAACAGAGGGTATTGAAAGGAAATTACACCTTCATGACGTGAAGGCGTACAGAGGAGATTACGCATTCCAGTTGACGAAACGTATTTCAGCGAGAGCAACAGGTACAATACGTATTCCAAAGGGAGAAATGCATTCTGGAGAGTACGCTTTCCAGTGCAGTAAATGTAAACCGGAGGAAGCCAAAGGAGAGCATGCCTCTGAGACAGAAGAGATGCACAGGGGGTTATTCCGCCTTCACTCGGATGGGTTACCAGTGGGCCGCTCGGGTTACTTAGCGCACAAGAAGGTTGGGGCGTTAATCACATAATTACCGAACAGAGAGGGAGGGCGGCGAGAAAATCCGAGCAAGCTGGGCGGCAGTGGACGGTGTGGTCTTCACGTCAGTTGGGCGGCTCAGACACAAGCGTCGGTGGGTTGAAGTGGCAGCAGGGCTCCCTTGGCGGCGTCACGTAGAGCAGGAGCTGGCGGTGGCGATTGGGGAAAACACTTGGGGAAGATGGTGGCCGGGGTCGAATTGACGCAGGTGGTCCCTCCGGCGAGCTCGGATGTTGGTGTGGTAGAAAAGCTTGGCTCCGAGTTGGTGCTCGTCGAGGATCTAGCTGGTTGGAGCGGTGCCCGGGATGAGCTCGATGGCTGTTGGCGAGTGCCCAGCGGAGGCATCAGTAGGAACCGGATGGAGCTAGAGAGCTTAGAGAGCTAGAGCTCGGTGGAGAGTGTAGGCTCGGTTTGAGGATAGGAGGGAGAGAAGGATGGGGAGAAGAGAGGAATGGAGCTCAGCTCGAGAGAGAGAAGGTGAGAGAAGGGATTTACTTGGGGCTCGAGGGGGAGAGACTTGGGGCAGCTCGGAGAAAAGAAAGGTAGGGAATCTCGGCTGCTAGTGGAAGAAGGAGGCGAGGTGTGGGGAGTGGAGTTCAAGCAGCAGTTGAGGAGCTCGGGCTCATGAGGAATGGAGGCGCCTGAAATGGGGAAGAAGAGAGGTGGGGATGTGCTCGGGTGAAGCTATAGCCCGGAAAGGATGAGCTCTCATGGGGCGTTTACGGCAACAGAGCGCGTGGCAGCTCGGTTGAAGAATGGAGGAGAGGAGAAGCTTGGGTTGCTCGGGTCAGGGCTTAAATAGAGGGAGAGAGAGGGTTGGCATGGTGTGTTAATGGCGGCGTGTGGGCAGAGATGGGGTTTGGTGCTGACCACTGTTGATCGAGGGGAAGAGGAGCTGGCCAGCTGTTGTGTTGGTGCTGTAGAGTACAACTAAGTTTGGCACCGACTACTGCTCGAGCAAGGGAGGTGGCATGGTGTTGGTGCTTGGCTACAGAACCTGGAGGAAGAAGACAACCAAGGGAGGAAGAGAGAGGAGCTGCCTCATGGGAGGGGGAAGGGGCTTGGGAATAGTCTGGAGCAGCTCGGCTTGCCATGGAGGAATTAGGAAAGAAGAGGAGCTTGAGGGAAATAGAGTAGTGTGGAGAAGGGGATGCACAACTGAGGGGTGGAGCTCGTGCTGGTTTTTAGAGCAAGGAGCAGGAGTAACGGGGTAATGGACATGTGAGGAGTTAAGGAGAAAGGGAATAAGTTAGCTCTCTGATGCTGTTGCTGCAGGGAAGTTGGATGCCATTTGCTGTGGTAAGGGATGAGGTGGCAAGGTGCATAGGACAAGGTTGGCACCGAATTCAGAATTTATGACTGCGTGGCTTGGGTCAGTAGTGTCCTGGCAGAGAGCAGGTGATGGGAGAGGACACTGCATTGAGTTGTAATGGCAGGAAGTAGTGTAAATATTTGGTCAGCATAGAGGGAATATTGATGAGCAGGCCATGCTAGAAGTTATGGCACTTGTTTTGGTCACCTACATGTGATGAGTGCTTATGTGCAAGCTGGTGCATTCCTTAGCAGATTTGATAAGTGTTCACGCGAAAGAATAAATGCTGGTTGAATTGACGGGCTAATACCTCGCATATACTTTTATACCTAAGTGTCTTAGCAAAAATTTTATTACACGGGGAGGCTTGGTTTTAATTACATGCGGTGAAGTTAGAAAGGAGAAGGAGCCAAATCCCCAATATGATGGTGAATTTTGTTAATTAGTCTTGTCTACCTTAATATTAGAGGAATGTTTGCCCTCGGAACACGTTGCCAGGGTCAGGTAAATTAGGCAAGAATAGGAATGTCAAGCTTTCGGGAGTCTCGGAAAATAAGGACAAAAGAACTAGGGCCTTGGACCTTTCCTTAGCTTGAAAGAAACGAGTTAGAGTTTCCAGTGTATATACCCATATACACCTGAGAATTAAGCATATATGGGGTGATGACGGGGTTAGGATAAGGGTAGGAGGTCATGGTGGCTAGGGTTTGAGAAGGTATTGCCGATATACTCGTATATACGCATAGCAGAGCCGAACAGTGAGTTAGGGTTCTGATCCGTAACTCAGGAGGAATGGATTTAGGTTTTGCGTATATGCGTATATACAAAGGCATTATATACGTGCATACACTTACGATCGGACATGGCGAAATAGGTGGCAGAGGATCACTTCGTTCGGAAGAGTTTTGCAACATATATATGTTTCTATTTCACAAAGGTACCGCGTGGGCATGCAGCCGCAGATATTGGTTTAGGTTAAACTGACTAGGGAAGAAGAAAGCATGCCGAGGGTGTGTTCCTGTTTTGGTCCATAGTTGCATCGTGCATTCAACCGAAGTTTTAGTTTGGCGTTATTAGCGAAATTTTTTTTGAAAGTCCTAATTTTCGGGTTTTGGAAAATCGGGGTGTGACAGGCAGCCTCCCACCTCCTCCTCCGCTCACTTGCTGCCACGGCGACCCTCCTCCCAGCCACGGCCTCACCCGTATTGGCGGTGGTGCGCAGTGCGGCATTGAGGTGTCTCCCCCGGTGCTCGTACCAGTCGGCGCGGGTGAGCAAACTGTTCTTTTCTCCTGGTGTATTTACTTTTTTAAAGCTATAACATTGTTTGTATAACTGGAATTAAAGATCAGTCCAAAGGCTTGTATCGGTTGCCACTCTCTAACACTAAATTCTGATTTTCTTTATATCTGGATACACAAATTGTCATATTTGGATCCGCTATGTTGCTTTAGTGCATTGACTAATAATGGATGATGACTTAAGAGATATATGGAGATCATAGCTTCATTACTACGTCCTTAGCATGTGCTTCAGAAACTAATCTGTTCTTTGTGCCCACAAAGAATGGAGCTAGTATGCAATTGTGGTTTTGGAAATGTTTCCATTGATACACCATTTTTATATCCTGTGTTTGAAAGTCCATATGATGGGTTTTCATATTCTTTTGACTTTTGTGTACTTTTAATGTATGATACCCTCATAGCTCCCGTTATACATATACAGTTTGTTTTGTGTTGACACAATGACACGAGCATATTATGTGAAAAGAGAAGAGTACTCTCATGCTTTCTAATTGCTTATTGGCTCCTTTATACAGGACATGGAAAACAAAATGTTCATCCTGTTCTATTTCAGGAAAAAGGTCAGTCACACTATTTCCTACCTTAGCTACCCCTTGACAATTAACAATTGGATCATTGACATAGTTGAGCAATGTTTTGACACTGCATGCCGTGGTTTGACTTGTCTCCGCAGGAAAAGAGTAAGGTGGTGAAAAACATTGATTGGCCCCAGTTGAAACCTTGCTTATATAAACGGCGATGATCTCGTGTCCACCGATAGCTGTAGTCGCACTAGACCTCCTCCAAAGTTTTTTTTTGGCAAAAAAAACCCTCAGATCTATTAACCAAACCAGCAGTACAAACAACCCTAAAAAATAAAGAAATTACAACGAGGTCCCTGGGTGTCGATCGTCTTCATACTCCCGAACGGGCCGATGGCGCGCCGCCGCATGCCGCTCCATCGCTGGAGCCAGCCTGTCGTTGTTGATCGCGGACGGGAAGTCATCAAGGCCTCGGTCCTGCCGGACCATCGCCCTGGAGAAGAAGCCGTCACCACTGGAGTAGCCGCAGATCCAAGAGCCAAACCTCCATTATTACTCACAAGCCTCACGCCAGCACCGGAGGCCGTACTGACGTGGCGGAGACGAGGCTGGAGGACCAGATTGCCGAGGGAAGCCGCCGCCGCCGCGCCAACTGCCCCTGCAAACCATACCCTCACCGGCCAGAAAGGCCGGCAGGAGCAGACGCCATCGAACCCTCGACACCACTGCAGACGACACCGTTGAGAAGCAGAGACTCGAGGAAACCTTATTCGCCGGACCCACGCCGCATCCACCACCAATGACGCGCCGCTGGAGGGGACTTTATTGAGCGTCACCGCCATCACCGCTGGAGGGGCCGAAGCGACGGACGACGGAAACCTGCCTAAAAACGCCAGACCGGGGAAAACATCAACTCCATCCGGTAGATCGAGGCCTCCCCGCACTCCCACAGTGGCAAAGCTAGCGGAGGAGGAGGGGGGCGGCGACCTACCGGCGGAGGAGAGGTGGCGGCGCGGTGCGCCCAGAAATCGCCTCGCCTAGGGTTACTCACCTCCTATGACCTGGTACGACCTCCTCCAAAGTTTAGTTAAATTAATTTAATTCTTGTACTAAATTAGATTGCATCAACGTGGATGGTCTATTGTATGCATTGTAAATGATGTATTAATGACTGTCCTTGGTAACTGTCGTAGATACAAGTCTAAACAGTAAACTTATGGCACCCCCGAATGGCTACAGTGGCCGTTGGTGGTGCACGAGGAGTACGAGCGAGTAAGACCTTCTGAACGTCCGTCAAGTCGAGGAACGAAATACGTACAACAGGGTAAAACACAAGCCGTGTACGAGGAGGCGAAACCCCTCTGGTGTACGATGAAGTGAAAGTTACTCTTCTATTGAAGAAATGTGCTAGGGTTACAAGATTTTTCTCCCCCTCCTCTCTATCCCTAGGGGGGAATTTATAGGGTTGGAGGATGGAAAATGTAAGATTACAATTTTGCCCTCACATGAGAGGGACTTCTACAAGGGTGTGGTCGTCATTTCCCGTGCATAGAAGATATTTTTAGGAGAATATTCTAGGCATCTTCGGGAAATATTCTCCGGCATCTTTGGTGACGATGTCGACGCAGACCTTGACGGCGACGAACACTGGGACGATCGTTGGCGATGTCGGTGTAGTCTTCGTTTTGGCATCGCCGACGTAGACTTCGACGATGACGGACGTCGAGGATGTCGACGACGTCGAGGTTGCCCTTGGTGACGAGAGGTTTCCCTTGGCGGTATCGACGACGTAGACTTCGACGATGACGAATGCCGAGATTGCCCTTGACGGTGTTGACGTAGTCCGCGATGACGGCGAAGACTGAGGCTGCTCTTGATGGTGTCAGTGTGGTCCTCGATAGTACATGCGGAAGGCTTTGAAAACGGGCTAGCGCGGGGACCCCTACTCCAACAGTAACTATTATAGTGATGTCATGCATTCAAGATTGAAATTTTGGATTTGGAGAGGGCGAATATTGCACTTTGCTCACTAAAATGCTGACTACTTCTGTAGGTTTGGTTGTGAGAAAAATTGATGGGTAAATTATGCATGTCAAGTGAGAAAAATTGATGCGTACAATGATGCATGTCAAGGTTATTTTATCTTACATGTGCATTGAAGCAACATGTCAAGGCAGCATCTTTACTTATTTTCTTTAACACTATATGGTAAATAAAATGGAAATGGAATTGGGATGGATGTATGCAAGTGTTTACGGATGATACAATCAAGCATGCCAATTATTTGATTGCTTAAACAATATCATAATTTAGTTCTTTTAATGTTTGTAATTTATTCTATTACTCAGTTGCACCAAAAATAGTCTACAGTAATCGATGATGAATAGTATGGTGTCCCGCATATTAGGGGTATCCGTGTACAGTTCCCCGGGACTTTAGGAAGGTACCACGTATCTAATAAGGATCCCCGGACGACAAGGTAACCCATCTAAGGAAGGAAAGACTCCCCTTAAACTAGGAAAGTCAATCCCGACGCTTAAGGAAGTCAGAGTCCTACTCGGGCGTAAGTCCACGTCCAGTACGACCCTGGGTACCCCCTATATAAGGATCAGCAATCCCATAAGGGGAGGGAAAAAAACAGAGGGAAGAAGGTCAGACAAGCAGCATAGGATCCCAGGAGGCGAAGCTCTAGAAGACCCGCAGTCTCGAAGGAGTCGAGCCCGGAGGATTAGCTAGGATTAGTCTACGATTAGGCCTAGGGTAGCCACTAACATACACCCCCCATCGTAAAGCGTGTTCCCGATCAATATATAGCAACAGGACGTAGGGTTATTATCCTGAGGGAGGCCCGAACCTGTATAAAAACGGCTGTCCCCTGCTGTCAGATCTCTTGGCACTTGGGCCCTAGAGGTCCCTACCCCCCAGTAATCATCACTCCACGAGTACCGTAAGATCGCCGATTCACCGATCGTCGATAGATGGCGCCGACCATGGGGACCTCTCCGGACCAAGCCGTCGAGGAAAGATCAAAGTCGGCAGGACGCGCAACTAGGCGCGATCAGATCCCAGCGCCGTTTGCACAACCCTCCCCGGTTTCGACCGAGGAGGAAGTAGCAAGCACGGCAGGAAAACCAGTCGCAACCTCGCCCCGTACTGGGTACTCGGACTAGGGCTTCTACGACAACTTTGGCCCTATGGACCCGTACCCGGTGACGGATCGAGTTGACTTCAGAGAATACGCCCCTGGAGAGGACTCGGATGGCGAAGCAGATCACTTCAGAACCGAGTGCGCCAGGGCCTTCAGTGGGAAGTTGGTCTTGAACGACGACTCCCCGGCAGGAATGACCAGCCCCATGGCTGGAATTTCTCCTGCTAATTCTGATCGTGAGAACGATCAAGACTTTACCTGCGTTGTGTCCGATGAGGACAACGCGATGGAATACGAGTACACGTCGTCCAGCCAAGGACCTCGGATGGTACTCGCGATCAACGATGGTCGAGAAGACCTCGAAGATCAGGATCTGCCCGGGGGCTCGCAGCCGCGCAATGCACTGGCTGCCTCCCACGTGGACGGGGGCTTGCCCGCTACCGGGGAAAGAACTCCTCGTCGGAGCGGAGACCCGCCTGCCATTGGGGAAAGATCCCCCCGAGAACGAGGGAGTACGTGTCCCGAACCGCTCGAAGACTTGCGGAAGTGCGCAATCTACTATCACAGCCCCCCGTAGCGGATCTATCGACACCCGCGGGTGAGCAGTGGCTGCGATGGCTGGGGGCTGACCTCCAAGAGGCTCAGAACCAGGCCGAGTCTTCTCGAGCCCGATCGGTGGCCCGCAGCTCTACTCGAGTGGATACCCCTCCTCCACCGGAAGAACGGGATCAGGAGGGACGACACCCCAGGAACCGGTCTCCTCAGGAGGAGCAGCCGGTGGACCTCTGGGAACAGCTCGAGCGGCGCCGCCGCCAAAGGCGCCAAAAGGAGCAGCAACCTTCTCGGAGAGACCACGTGCACAACGCCAACGCTCGGGGCCGGTCCTCGACCCCGAATAGCGGCGAGAACGTGCCTTATCGGGGACCCTTCAGCGGATGTCAGGCGCTATCCCAAGAACTCCGACAGGTACGCTGACCTTCTCGTTTCAACCCCGGCTCGCTTGAATCGTACGACGGAACCACGAATCCCGTGGAATTCCTCCAGATCTACACCACCGCGATTGAGGCGGCCGGCGGTGACGAGAAGGTAATGGCCAACTACCTCCCTACCGCTCTCAGAGGAGCCGCTAGGACGTGGTTGACGAATCTGCCCCCAGGAACGATCCGTTCGTGGGGACAGTTATGCGACATGTTACTCGGGAACTTCCAGGGTACCTTCCCAAGGCCTGGTCGAGTCGACGATCTATTCCTCGTTGTGCAGCGACCAGATGAGACATTCCGAGAGTTTACCAAAAGGTTTAGTGCTGTCCGCAACACTATACCCGAGATAACAGACTCGGACGTCATCCGCGCCTTCACTCGGGGCAGTAGAAACGAGATGTGCACGCACGATCTAATCATGCGGCCACCAAAAACCACCAGGCAACTCATGGACCTGGCTGAGAAGGCCGCTTGTGCGGAGGAAACCCTGCGTTATATCAAGCAGCAGCGGGGTGAGTCGACCAGCTCTCCCCTCCGGTCAAGAGGTGATTCACGTAAAACTAAGCGCAAGAAGAAGCCCTCCGGAGGGAACAAGGAGAAGAGGACCAGAACCGACGAGGTGATGGCCGACGTCTCCGAGAAACGCACCTGGAAACCACGCCCCAAGGATAAGCCTACAGCATCCTCCGACAAGACATCCAAGCCCTGGTGTGACTTTCACCAGACTGACTCGCATGATCTGCGACAGTGTCGCATCTTCAAGAAGTACCTTCGGGAAGAGCGAGAGAGGTTCCGCGAGGAGAACCCTCAGGTCGCTAACAACAGTCGGGAGACGTCTTCCGACGACGATGATTCCACCCCTAAGCCTTTCCAGGGGCATGTCAGAGCAATCGAGCACATATTCGGGGGCTCAACCTCTTACGAATCTAAGAGGTAGTACAAGGCGATCGCCCGGGAAGTCCTCGCAAGTGTACCGCGAGTCCCTCGAGCGGTCAAGTGGTCCGAGGTCGCAATCTCGTTCGACCAGGCCGATTGCCCCGAAAATTGTGCTCGGCCGGGGCGGTACCCAATCGTGGTCGAGCCAACGATCAACAACTGCCGAGTAGGCCGCGTGCTGATAGATGGAGGGAGCTCCCTCAATATCCTATTCACCAACGCCCTCGATGCCATGCAAGTGCCACGATCGTCTGTTCAGACGGTGACGCACGCTTTCCACGGCATCGTCCCGGGCTCATCGGCCACGCCGATAGGGCAATTCACGCTCCCGGTTACCTTCGGTACACCGGAGAATTTCCGAACGGAGAGAATCCTGTTCGATGTAGTCGATTTCAAGACAGCCTACAATGCTATCTTGGGACGACCTACCCTGGCCAAGTTCATGGCAGCTACGCACTACGCTTACCAGTGCATCAAGATGCCTGGCCCAAAGGGTGTCCTCACGATAAGGAGCTCCCCAGAGAAGCACTCCTCTGCGACAAGCACAGCCTCGACCTCGCAGAGCAGCACCTACCCTCTAATCAGGATGCCAACGTCGAGGCTCCCGCCACCACGTTGTCAAGACCACCTCCGCGGCTATGAGCAATGACTTCGGAAAGTACCCCCTCCAAGCCGGAGAAAGAGCTCCACGACTAAGTCGAAGCTGGGAGAAAAATAGGGCCTTCCCCGGACAGGACAACGGTTCCTCGGGAAAAGCTGCCCGATCCGGGTCGTTCGTATCAGCGGTAGAAAGGTCGCGTCCGTTAGAGAGTCCAGTACAACCGCCTTCGGTAAGATCGTACAACCGTCGCCCCCTCATCGGCGGACTCCGAAGTTGCACCAACACCAGCCTCAAAAGTCGTCAAGCTACGAACAAGTCGACGATAAGACGCTCCGGGCGCCGCCGCCCAGCACGCGCACTCAACAAAGTTCAGTCAGCGGGTCACGACAAGAGGACGGGAGTCTTTGGGGCAACCGACGACAAGCCAAATGAGGAGGGGACGGCTTAGTTTTTGTTTCTTAGTTCTTTCTTAGAATTGTTTTTCTTACAGTAGCCTGTAAAAGACACAGTTTTTCTCAAATAATACAAAGTCCTTAGTTCATTTTTTCTCATTATCAACTCAGACTGCCTATCCGAGATACTTCTCGACCAGTCAGTCGGGGGCTGGATAAGAATACGGTAAAGTCGAGGTACGAGTACAAGCACCGAATTCTTCGACCTGCGCAAAGGGAAAAGGATCCTGCGCTGCAACTGCCAGGGACGTAAGGAAAACCCCTTAACGCGTTTGCAGGTGACAGGGGAGCCACTGAGCCCCCCACCTGACCAGACCTAAGGCCTGGTTGACTAAGCTCCCCAGTTCCGTAGCAATGTCCCCTGATCCCGAGTAAAGGAAGGGAAGGAGGTGCAAGTACGACTAGATCGACGGAACCTGTACGCTTATCCACGTCTCCGACCACTCGGAGCAGAAGATACCTCGGGTAGAGTGAAACCTCGTTGATCGAGCAAGCATAGAATTTACTAGCCAAACAACCGGAGTCTCCCCTCAACTAAGGAATACGGAGGTGCTGCCATGGCCACGACAAGCTGTACGAAAGACCCCTTATCGCGTTTACTGATGACGAGGAGCCACGGAGCCCTCCATCCGACTAAACCTAAGGACCGGTCAATCGCAGCAAGGAACGACCTACGGCACTATTCGTACACCTGCACCGAAGGGGGACAAAGGACATTGGTTCCGACTAAAGTCTACGCTTGCATCCGACAAAGTTTCACGCGAGCAGATTAGACAAGGTTTTGAAAAGACAAAAAAACACACAAATTATCGCACAGTTAATAACCACTGTATTTGCATAAGTGTTTGCTATTACAGACCTACTTCGAGCCAGATGCCTGGACTCGATCACCAAAGGCGTCCGCCGCCCCTTGCACGGCCAAGACAAGGCTCTCTTCCTCACGTTCCGGCAAGTCAGCAGCAAGCGCCTCCAGAGACAAGTCAGGGTGCTCGCGCTTCAGAAGGGCCAAGGCATCGCGAACCCCCTGCTGAAGCTCGCTCTCGAGAAGCTTCTCGACGGTAGGCTTCAGTTGGGAGACAGACGCCGTCAGCTCGACCAGGCGGTTGGCCGAAGAAGAGCTCGGGGCAACGGCGACACCGACTTCACCCAACGCCTTCTCGAGCGTGCCCAAGGCCCGCTCAAGGTCTTCCTCCAGCTTCCCCGCGTAGGACCAGCTCTGCTGCAGGGAAGGCACAACATCGGAAAGGCGTGCCTTCGCAGACGAAAGATCGGCCTCAACCGCCGCACGCTGCTTCTCGGAGTCGTCAAGGCACTTCTGCAGCGCCTCCTTCTCCGCCGCCCGCTGCTTCTCGGAGTCTTCGAGGCATTTCTGCAGTGTCTCGTTCTCCGCCCGCCGCCTCTCGAACTCATCAAGGCGTTTTTTCAGCTCCTCACGCACCGAGTCCAGTTCCTCTTGGGCCTTCTTGAGCGGAGCGACTTGGGAGATAGCAAGCTGAAAAAGAACAGGTTAGTACAAGCAAAGTAAAGTTGCCTTATCGCTGATTTCCCTTACGTTACATGCAGCAAGGAGGAGAGGCGAAGACCTTCAGGCGTCGAAGGACCCGAAGGTGCGACTTGCTCGACCAGGGGAAGCTCCGACTCACGTGCCGGGGGTTTCGACTGTTCGGTAGGGGCCGGCGGCAACTCTGACGCAGGGGCCGGTGCCGTTTTCGGCGCCGGGGGCTGCTGCTCGGTGACCACCGTAGTCGGGTTCCCGGCGGGGCGGATCGACACCCTAGTCGCCGACAGCAATCAAGTCAAGTCTTCAGCAAAGCAAAGTCTAGAGAAAAAGGCGGCAAAGGAAAACTAACTTCGTGCGCTTCCCCATTGGAGGAGTTTTCCTGGCCAAGGCACTCGAGTCTCGCTTGCCGGAAGATAGCGGCGCCTTCCCCTTGTCTGCCACAGTCTCCTCCCCGAGAACGGTCGTAGGGGGGAGTTGGCTCCTTAGGGAGGGGGTTGCTCGCTCCGGGCTATCCGACACACCCATCCTTATGACTGTCATTCGGGAAAGAATACAGAAAAAGAAGTAGTCGGGCGAGAGTTTAAACCTGTGGTCGAGGGTCCCAGGCGCGAGAACTCGTCAAGGGGACCTCCACCCCCGCCTCGGCCGCGGAAGGACCTTCCTCCCTCGTCTCTGAGGGCGGCGGGGCCGTGTCGTACATCTCGACTTCATCGTCCTCAACAGGGACGCCAGCTCGCTCGGCCTCCGAGTCAGGACCCCCGCGGCCGAATCGCTGCGAAGAAAGAAGCCCGAGGGCCTTCTGTAAGGCTACTCGGATGAACCCAAGCCAGACAACGATGAACGCCTTACCGGGAGTACTTCTTGTCGGCTGTCCGGGCTTTGCTTCAGAAGAGGCAGGGGCACATCTGTACACCCACCTTGGGGGGATTGTTCGAATAGGTAGTTCAACCTATTCTGAAGCTCCTCCGGGGACAACTCTGCTCGGCACGACAAGGAAGAAGTGTGTAAGAAGTATTGACGATTCAATCGGCACGGAGGTAATCATGATACTTACCCGTGTCGAAGTCCCTTGTCTGGTCTTGGCCTTCCGGGACCTCCCAGGCTCCCTTGACCCTCGACGAAAGGGGGCTTACACGGCGTCGAAGGAAATCCTCCGCGACATCCCACGCCGACAAGCCTTTGGCGGCGAGATTGGCGATGTCGTGGACGAGCGCCTTGAGCTACTTAGTCTCCTTCGGGGCCTCCCCCCAGCTCTTGTTCGAAATAGGGGCGAGCCCGCGGTAGTAGAGCCCCGAGTTCGCTGGGGGCTGGCAGTAGAACCACCGACCGTGCCAGCCCGACCAAGATGATTTCCAGGAGGAAGCAATGTAGGCATTCTTCCTCCCTTCTCGAAGACGGAATCCTGCGCCGCCGACGACTCCTGCGCCGCTGCTCTTCATCCGGCGGAGGTTGTAGAAGTACCTCCAGAGCTCCAGGCTCGGCCTAATGCCGAGGTAGGCCTCGCATAGATGCGCGAAGACCGCCAGCATTAGGACCGAGTTCGGGTTGAGGTGAATCAACTCGATCCCATAGAACTGGAGCATGAGGAGGAAGAAGGACGAAGGCGGGAATTGGAATCCACACCTAAAGAAGTCCGTGAAAACGACGATCCAGTCCGTGTCGAGGGTGGGGACCGTTTCCTTTGCGGCCTCCCGGTAAGGCACGAATACCTCCGGGAGTATCACCTCCTCCGCCGCAAGCTTCCCCAAGGCGGAGGCGTCCATCACAGAGACCTCGAATGGGGGAATGGCGACGGCTGCCTCCTCCGAGGCTTTCCCCGACTCCTCGGTGCGATCGGGAGACCCCTTCACGACTTTCTTCTTGCCCATCTTCGTCATTCGACCACAAGAGGATGGAGGCGAAGGTTTTTTGGGCAGGGGTGCGAGGAAGAAGATGAAGGGAACAAGAAGGCTAGGAGGCAAGGGAGCAATGTGGGCAAAACCCCAATTCTTGGACTCCTAAAGATTTGAACGATCGCCGGGCGCGGTTCACGGCACGATCGGTTCCATCGCATTTAATGCGGATAGTTGCTTTTTTCGCGCACAAGGCACGTCGCGGGAAAAAGAGGGTCTGACAACCCATGACCCAAGGGGTGGAGCAGAGAGAGAAAAGATTCTTCATCACCACGCGAAATTTTCGCCACGATGGTTCCGTTTCCTAGAAATATGCCAGGCGGACGCGTGTCCATGATCGACGGATCAGATCAGATCAGAAAGGCATTCTGGATTTTTCCAAAGAATTATTCCGATAAGGTCTTTTGCGACTACCCGGTAGAGATTGAGTCTACTCGGAGGAGTCATCGACAAGGACCACTCGGGTCGCCTACTCGGAATTGTTCCCGACAAGGGCAGATTTTTAACAAAACCATCATGACCTCACTTCGCGTACTGATGGGGGGCTTGATGATGAATAGTACGGTGTCCCGCGTATTAGGGGTATCCGTGTACAGTTCCCCGGGACTTTAGGAAGGTACCACGTATCTAATAAGGATCCCCGGACGACAAGGTAACCCATCTAAGGAAGGAAAGACTCCCCTTAAACTAGGAAAGTCAATCCCGACGCTTAAGGAAGTCAGAGTCCTACTCGGGCGTAAGTCCACGTCCAGTACGACCCTGGGTACCCCCTATATAAGGATCAGCAATCCCATAAGGGGAGGGAAAAAACAGAGGGAAGAAGGTCAGACAAGCAGCATAGGATCCCAGGAGGCGAAGCTCTAGAAGACCCGCAGTCTCGAAGGAGTCGAGCCCGGAGGATTAGCTAGGATTAGTCTACGATTAGGCCTAGGGTAGCCACTAACATACACCCCCCATCGTAAAGCGTGTTCCCGATCAATATATAGCAACAGGACGTAGGGTTATTATCCTGAGGGAGGCCCGAACCTGTATAAAAACGGCTGTCCCCTGCTGTCAGATCTCTTGGCACTTGGGCCCTAGAGGTCCCTACCCCCCAGTAATCATCACTCCACGAGTACCGTAAGATCGCCGATTCACCGATCGTCGACAGTAATGATATTATTAATTAAACATATTAATAACATGTCTAGGGGTAATATAGACTTTACACTATCCACCATAGACAATAAGCTCAAATTGTATAAGCCGTTTAGAACATGATACGAGCTTATTAGGGCTTCCCTACACCAGAGCTTCTGAGGACCATTAAGCTTAAGTCAGCTTATGCACAACTCGAAGCCGTCTAGAAGGGGGCATGTGTATTTGTTTATGCACAGAAGAGTGATGCAGTTTGGGAAATGCTAGAGTTAAGTAGCTTAATTAATTAAAATGTTTTGAGGGGCAGAGTAGTGGCATCTTCGATCCTTCGACGTGATGAACCTCCTCCCGTCCACCAGGGACACCGGGGGCTGCACCTCCGCGGATGAGCGCAGGAAGTACATCCCATCTTGGCTGCCCTCGCACTGGCTGGAGGCGACCGCGAGCCTGCGATCTCCGCCGCGGCGTCTCTGTCTGATGCCCCGCTGCTGGTGGAGCCACTTTGCACATGGAGGAGGAGCTAGACTTGAGCGTTGCCGGGCTGGGCTGGAACCCCATGGCTGCGTTGACTCACCCAGCCACCATTGCAGCTGCTGCTGTGGCGCGACGTCGATCCACGCGGAGGGGAAGAGGGCAGCCTCGATCCGCGCGGAGAGAAAGAGGGCAGCATTGATCCGCTTGGAGAATCTTTCTAGATACGGGTTCACAAAACGTGAAGCGCTAGCCTCACGGTAATAATGTAAAGATTGCTAATAAGATTGCTAGATGTTTGACTTTTGTAGGCCCTCTGCTGCCATGTAGCGTTCATGCAGCGCGTGTGTAGGTAGCACCGGTGGTAGCAGGATATTTTCGTTCACAAGAATACCTACCCTTCTAATAGTAAAGATCGATGATATCATGAAATAGCTACCGTTGATCTAAGTTCCAGCAAAGTACTGTTATCAAAATCAACAAGGAAAAGTTCAAAATGGACCTAAAAATCATATCACGCACCACACGTAATGCAGACCACGTAACTCAATCTCAAAATTTTAATATCTAACAACATCATGATGCAAATACATAACTTGATCTGAAAAATTCAGATCCCAATATGTGGAGCTATTAAACAAACTAGACTTTCGCAAGGAGCTTGGTTATCAGGTGCTCTGTTCTAGATCCGGATGGTCTTGTCGCCACCGCTGGAGTAGAGGACAGGACGGGCGCGGTCAGGAGTGGGTCTAGCACAACTCCGCTGTAATACCCACGCAAGGCTACCGCCGGAGGATGAGAACTCTACTTCGAGGGATGGCGGCAGTGGGTACAGATCCAGAGGTGGCAGTACCTGGTCGGCGTCACGAGAGCTGGTGGGAGGCAGCAGAGAGTGCGGTGCGGGGGAGGAAGAAGAGAGTTCTATTTTGCAATGAAGAGAAGTTTCAGGGGGCTATGCCAATGTTCTAGTGGAGTAGGAGTTGAGCGAGTGACTCTATCCTATCCAACGGTTCATAATGCACTGTAAGATGGTAGTATGCCAAGACCTTGTAGCACTAGATCTTCTCTGTATACGATATCAATAACATTATCTGTAAGTTATCTATAAGAATTTTATAGACATTCATAGAATTACAAGCAACCTCATTATCTCTATTCATTCTCTCTCTTCGACCTCACAAAAAAAATAAGTGATAACTCTTATAGATAGCGATGTTAGCCTACACTGGAGTAGGAGTTGCCGGAATAGCAGGCAATCTAAAATCATAATGGGTGTTTTAGGTTTCTTTAGATAGATTCGCCTTTGGGGTTGTTACAGAATCGATTCTTCAAGAAGGAGCTCTTAGTACGGTGGATGCATCGAATGCAAGCTGTAAGGAAGAATAATTCTCTTAGCAGACAAGAATGAAATTCAATTAGTCCCACACTTCCCGTTGGAATCGAAGAGTACGCAAGCACATTCATTTAATGGGACTAATATCATCCCTTTTTACATGTCCTAAACTCTAAAATCAGATAAACTTCACACTTAACTTTCAGAACCAGACACATTTAGTCCCTCACCCCACTCGAAACAGTTTAACCGATGATGTGGCAGTGGTTTTACACACATATTAGCCTATATTCAGCACAAAAATGAATAAATATCAGAATTTTCTAAAATCTGAAATTTTGTTTACCAAATATTATGAAAAAGTTTTGGGAAATTTTTTTTAAAAAATGAAGAAAAGTTGAAGAAAAATCAAGTATTATAGAAAAACTAGGAAATTCGAGAAAACTCACAAATAATTTAGAAATATTCATGAAAAATCAGGAAATATGGTGGTTTAATTTTCATGAATGTTCAATTTTGTTGGTGTGTCTCCTCAAATCCATGGTTTATCTTGAATATTTATGATCATTTTTTTAATTTCCTAATATTTTTCCATTTTTAATTCTCAGTTTTTGAGTAAATTTTCCAGAGAATTTAATTTTCCCCCAATTTCTTTTCTTCTCATTTTCTGATTTTTTTACTTCTTCATGATTTTTACTATATTTTCAAATTAAATTAAATTTCATGCACCTTTTAAATTATATATAAAAAATTTCCATCTTTCCCTAATATTTTGTTGAATTTCTAAATTCTTTTGGGTTTTTAGCTAGCTAGCTAGCCACAGTATTAGTCAAACCATTTTTTATGGGGTGAAGGACTAAATCTACACGATTTTAAAAGCTAAGAGTTAACTTTGTCTGATTTTAGAGTTTATAAACTAAAACTAGATCTGATCAACTGTCGAGGGACTGAAAATCACACATGTAAACATTGCAATGCTATTTGGAACTTCAAATTTTTGTCAAAAAGACAAACATGTGCGCCAAAACAATAAATTTAGAACATACTACTACGTGCTATATTATCCCATCTTTCTTGTCTTTTTTGAGCAAGCCTCAAATGAAACATTTTTCCAAGGAAATTTTGCAGTTTCATAGTTAATTCCCACATTACGTGTGCAGACTTAATCAGAATTTTTCTAAACTTGCAAACACACTTGCTCGATCCTTTTTAAAATAAAAGGAAAACTAGAGCTCGAGAGCCAAAAATCCCCTCTGAAAATGTTTTGCTATCTAATTATGGTTCTCTTTTATGTACTTTTCTCCTTGTCTTTTTAGGGTGCTGATCCTTCCGGAGGTACAAGAAGGTGAATGTGCTCCAACGTTGCAAAATCGATCACCCTTAAATCTAGCATGGATCTAATGACTAGGTATTACGGGGAAACTCTTTTCTAGCATGCACGCCACATGCCGTGCATGAGATCACCGTCTAGTATGCTTTAGGATCCGTGCGTATAGCTTTCACTTCCTTGTATTTTGATGTATTTCACAGCAGTCTTGCTATTTCTGTGCAACTTTTTATTATGTCCCATCATCTCCTGCAAACTCCCAAACACCCAGTACAGAACACACTCCCCACGCGCACTTTACTCCACTCCTCCCAAAGCTACACAGCAGCTCAAATACCACCACCACCTCACCTCACCTCCGTGCCATTTCAATCCTATGTCCCATCCCATTTCAACTTTTTATTATGTCAAATCCCAAAGCTCCACAGTAGCTCAAATACCACCACCACCTCACCTCACCTCTGGTATACTTTGGTTAATCCTTGATTTGCATAGATTTTTTTTCTGGAGCTTGGACATGGGAAGATGATTCGAGGTTTAGATTTGTGATTTCTGTCATGTATGTATGGAAGTTTCCTGGCTGAGATAAAAGAATTTGGTGTGCTTGTTCTGTTTATATGCTATTAGTTCACTAGTCTGAAATTATAGAAAGGATCGTTTTTATGGGGATTTGGAAGTAAAAAAAAGTGAAAACATATGTGAAATATGTTTGAATCACGTGTGAAAATTATAGGAATTATAAGAAACATCACTGAAACATGATGAATTCCGATGAAATTGATGTGAAATATGTCTGAATCACATATGGAAATTATAGGAATTATAAGAAACATACTGAAACATGACGAACTCCAATGAAACTGATGTGAAATATGTGTGAATCATGTATGGAAATTATATGAATTGTGAGAAACATTACTAAAACACGACAAACTCCAATGAAGCTGATGTGAAATATGTGTGAACCACGTATGAAACTTATATGAATTGCGAGAAACATTACTGAAACACTATTGATATGACCACTTTTTGTTTTAGATGTATTGAAATAGTTAAATTAAAATGAAGCACGCTGAAACCAGAGTGAACCAGAGTGAAACTCATATGAAACATGATGAAACCAGAATGAACCAGGATGAAACTCATATGAAACACGATGAAACTGGAGTAAACCAGAGTAAAACTCATATGAAACACGATGAAACCCGCTACAAAGTATGGTAAAAATCACTAAAAATTTATTAAAAATTCAATGATACAATAACTTATTTTTGTTTTCTAAATGTATTGAAATTGTCAAATTAGAATGTAACATGCTAAAACACGAGTGAAACCACATGACAAATCGGAACCATACTAAAATCCATATAAAACATTATGAAATTCTATGAAATAATACAAAGTACAGTGAAAATTACCAAAAATTCCATAAAAATTCACGAAATATTTGTGAAACATAACAAAGTACAGTACAAAATTTTATGAGCATAATTGTTATCTCTTTTCAAACTTTTAAACAGTTTCATGTCGGTTTGATCAAGTTTCAAATAAAATTTTTTTTTAGATAATATATCCAATATTGATCTCATATTGAAGCTCTTCTCATAACAAACACAACTGGTCAAACGAGACTTAAATCGGAATTTTGGTTGAAAAGATTTTAGTCATTTAAAATGTTGGCATAAAAAATTAAATGAGTGAGTTGTAGTGGAGAGAGGGAATCTAGGTAAAGGTAGCACATTAAATGTCTGAGTTGGAGTGGAGAGAGAGAATCTATGGAAAAGTACACGTGATGGTTGTATGGAGAGGGGAATAAACGGGGAGAGAGAGAAGATGCTCTGTATTATAGAAATGTATGGCAACAAATGGTTCAATACAGATACAGATCCCAAGCAGAGGTGGATGGTGATCCCTTTACTGGTATGTGCCTATCGGTGATACGGGGACTAGGGTCCCCTAATCCGCTGGCAAAGGACCAACTTGACACCGCGTCGCTAAGGACGTAGGAGTTAAGAAGAGGTGCTTGGGGGCCCGCCCCGAGTACTGTTCCCGCTCGGCTAATCGAGGGGTGCCCCGAGTCGTCCCTTAAGGGTGCTTCCCGAGCACCCAAGGCGACTTGGTCCCCGCTCGGGACGAACCAAGAATAAGTGCTCGAGGGCTCGCCCCGAGCACCCAAGAAGTAGTGCTCGGGGGCTCACCCCGAGCACCCGAGGCGAATTGGCCCCCGCTCGGGGCGCCGAGTGCCTCGCCCGGTAGAGCAGCCTAGGGGGCGTGCTCGAAGGCCCCCCGATCTCGGGAGCCCCGAGCACCCCATGCGGACTTGGAGTAGACAGGCGCACTTAATGCCCGTCTGACGGGCCTATCTACTCCAAGTTCGCTACAGTGGACATAATGGCGAATCCTGACAAGTTCCCATCCTCCCAAGAGATAAGCTGCGTTAGCTGTCATTCTTGGCAGGGGATGGGGCGGTCAGACGCCTTTTTGACTTTGAGGGCACGCCGCCGCGCGCCCATACGCATGCCTTCTGCACCTAGTCCATGGGGCCCAGGTAGTTGCAGCATAGCCCGTGTCAGGAGATGTCCCAGGAAGTCTTCACCTCCTGACACGGCCGCATCATGATGATCCGGTTTCCAACCAAGGCGTGACAGGCACTATTCCGTTATAGCGAATCTTCAACCACCGGCGTGGCTTGCCCACGCCCTATTCGTCATCAACAAGCATTATTGTAATGTATTTACCTTTCGGCCATTGTGGTGACCCCCGGATATATAAGGGGAGAACCGAGGCCATGCAAAGAAGGTCTCCTCCATTAGACAACACAACCCTAGACATTCGAACCCTAGAAGAAGAAGAACAGGAGCACCTGTGCTGCTAGTTCATTGTAATCATCCAAATACTCATATATACACAAAAAGCAGGACGTAGGATTTTACACCAAGAAGGTGGCCCGAACCTGGATAAATCACGGTCTCCGTTCTAGCATCCCTGCCACCCAAGATCGTCGTAGCTTCTGTTCCTGTGCCTCCCCGACCGAATCCCAAAGAGGGTCCATCCGGACCACCGACGCCGGCGTTTGTACGTCGACAGTGCCGTGCATGGTAAAAAATCCATGTCCGGAGTAATCATGTTAGCAGCATGCTTCCTTCATTCTCCTCGAATCGACTATTTATATGGGTATGGCGATCAAAAAGCATACCATATATGGGTGAGTTGCCTTATTGCTCGATCCCTTTCATGTGACAAGTCCTGGTGGCTAGACCATGTCATCTTGCGCTGAACGTTGTCACTACTCACAGCTAGGCGTACACATACTGTTTTTGAAGCATCAACAGAACTTAGCAGCATGCTTCTGATATATCTATCTTAATTCTCCTACTTCCTTGCATAGTTGCATCTTTAGTAAACACTTCGAAAGATAAGAATGTAATGTTATTTTAATAGTGTTGGATCGATGGCTTCCCGACAGAGGGGGGGTGAATATCGGATATAAATTTTTCTTCAAATTCAAATACAGATAGCAAATGAGATACTACTATAAATGACAAAGAAGATGCAGCGGAAAAACCCTAGAAAGTCATTGACGACGTGGAGCTCATCGTTAGCTTTAAAACGAGTACAAGATCACTGAAAACGGAGTTCGGATGCAAAAGTTACGGCCAAAACAGTGCGTGCAGCGCAGCCAGATTTTGGCTACCCGGACATTCCGGGGTAGAATGTCCGGACACTCCGGATGTACAATCTAAAAATCAATTCCTCTCGGGATGATGTCCGGAGACTCCAGGGTGAGCCCAGACACTCCGGATGTGTATTTTCAAGCACTCAAATTACACACCCAGACATTCCGGGTATTCTAGTCCGGAATCTCCGGGTGTAGTCCAGAACTGCGAAAACCCTGTTTTTTGTTGGAATTTTTGCTTCGGTTTGAAATCCGTCCAACCAAAAAGGATGAAACTTTGCAAAAGGATCTAGGTATGTCTTGTGACTACAAATCAATGATTGATTCTCAGAAAAAGACCACAAGACACAACCCTTCTCCCAATCTTCCAAATAAGCTCCAAAAGTTGGACGAACACCAAAAGATTGATTACTTGTTGCTCGTGAGGATTTTGATCTCAAATCAACAGGATCATCTCTCACATATCACAGCAACCTATTCCATCTATCAAATCACAAAGATTAGCCCCCAAGCAAGTCAATTGCAAAACCCCAATTCTTTCTTCTCTTGCAAGCAAAATCAAAACGTGGGAAAAGGGATTGATTTCTTGAATATGCTAGGATGGAATCAAATAGGACATGATTACTCCATCACTAACTTGCCATATCAAGAATCAACTCACAAGAAAAGCAAGAAAACGAAAATCAAAAAGATTCAACAAGTGAATGACTCAAGAACACATAGGAATTGAGGAAATCTTTTTGTATTGAATTTTTGTGGGTTTTCTTTGGAGTTTACAAGCCTCTCACCTAGGCAAAGCACTTCACAAAGTGCAGCTCTCACAAGCTAATCAAAAGAGTTGAGGGTTAAGAAAACCCTCATCATCTATTTATAGTGGGGAGGGACAACCCCCTCTTCCACTCTTGGGCCTCATGCCCTAATGGGCCTAACTACCTAGTACGCATCCCAAAGCGTCTAAATAGCTTAGCCACCTCTCGATTTTCCTTCCACCCTAAGCTACCAACCCTAAACCGCTTTCGGCCGCCGCCGCAGTTTCTTGGTTGAGCTTCGGTGGTTTCCGCGTTTTTACCAAAACGCCCTCGCACTGACTTGGTCCTCACGTCTCGTCTCCACCCGCTTTCTTGTCGTCCGCGTACATGCTTTTAAGCCGCACGATGTCGTCGCCACCTCCTTGACCGCATCTCAGCCCTCCAAGCTATCATGCCGGTCCATATGGCCGAACCATCGCCACACCCAACTCGCACCTGCACACAATAGACCAAGCAAAGCGTCGCGAGCACAAGTTTTCCACTTGACCCATGTCAGCCGAGAAAAATCTTTCATCCACTCAATTTTTTCTTGAGACAAATTGAGAAACTCAATCAATCAAACATATTGCAAATAGTTCCAACCTTGAATTCATGCAACCAATATTCAACTCCTCATAAGATGGCAAGATATTCATCACAACTATTGTCAAAGTCAACACATGACTCACAAATAGAATCATATCAATTACTATATATTAAATACGAGTTGGTGGTCGTGATGATGGTGGTGTCACACCCTCCCCTCTCAAACAGAATTCAAATTTAAGTTACCTCAACAAACTTTCTCAAAAGTCTCATCCTCCCAACAAACTTCCTCAAAAATCTTACTCTCCCAACAAACTTTCTCAAGAATTTCAACTTCCTCAAAAATCTCATCTCCCCAACAAACTTCCTCAAAAATCTCGCTTCCTCATCACTTGCTCAAACAAACATCCCTAAGAATCGCTCCAACTCACTGATGGCTCCACGTGGAAGGGTAGAGACCATAGTTGTCGTGGCAATGGTGATGCAGTGCTGTTGGACCCCTGCCTCGTCATGGACTCCTTCATCTGCCCTGTCATCGTAGTCATCCAGACTCGCCGCCGGCTGCAACTATGAGAGCAACATCCATTCATGCGGTTGAATTCTACGCTGAGGTCCATTCGTAGAGGTGTCACCGTGAAGCCTAGATCTAACTGGAGAGCACGCCGCTAGGAGTAGCGTATGACGATGACAAACAAAGGCTGAAAAGAAAGCCGAAGCGCCACCAGGAAACCACATCAGGAGATTGAGCCGCCGCCGCCGAGTTGAGGTGCTGCACTATAGCTAATTTGAGGGAGGGAGCAAGGTTTCTCCCATCGAATATCCTTGTCCTGGTGTCCTTGTAGATCCAGTCGCCATGGGTAGTTGCTTGTCTCTATCTCTCTTTCCACTAAAATATTTAAAAAATAGCCAATTAGACATTTCCTTTAGCTATCTTCATTAGTTGATGTTTTACAAAGTGGTCCACATTCCAGCGGTTGACATGCTTAACAACCAATAAGGTCGCATACCCAAGAGGCAAGCTGTGGAAATTGAGCAATATATTTTTCATATTTTGTCGCAACTATAGTACTTGATATGATTTAAGGAATAAGTCACAAGGGATTTGCTCCAAAAAGTAGAATAATGAGCAGCGAGGCCACGAAAGGAATCCCACGGAATTCACTAAAGCTGTAGAACACGAGCATGTGATGGTGGAGCAATGTGGAGTGGAGCGAGATGATGGCAGAGCAGAGTGACGGTGCAACGATGACAATGCAGGAGCTAGAGTCAAGAGGCAGGCAGGGAAGGAGAAAGAGAGGAGAAATACGACATGTTATCTTCTTGCGGTTGGGGTTGGAGGAGAGGCATGGGGGAGAGAAAGAAAAATAGAAGAGGGTTGCACAGTGATAGTTGAAGAGAAAGAAATGTGGGAGAAAGAAGTTGATGATGAATAGTATAGTATCCCGTATACGAGGAGGTATCCGTATACGATTCCCTGGACTATTAGAATAGGAATACATATCCGATAAGGATCCCCAGGAGATAAGGTAACCCCCGTAAGGACACCCCTTAAACTAGGAAGTCAATCCCGACATTTAAGGAAGCCAGTTCTACTCGGGCATAAGTTCATGTCCGGTATGACTCAGGGAGCCCCCTATAAAAGGATCAGCAATCCCATAGGGGAGGACAAGTCTTTCAAGTCCCAAGAGATCAAGTTAGATCCAAGAGGCCTAAAGCCTGAAGCCATCCAGAAGCCCCCAGCGATTCCCACGAGAAGACCCGCCGCCTCGAAGGAGTCGAGCCCCGCGAAACTAGTCGAAGTAGCCTCCGATTAGGTCTAGTATAGCCACTGACATACACATCCTTTGTAAGATATTCTCTGATCAATATATATGAACAGGACGTAGGGTTGTTATCCTGAGGGAGGCCCATAAAAAGGGCGTTTCCTTATCGTCAGATCGCTTGGCCTTGTGCCCTAAGGGTCCCTACCAACAACAAGTATCTCTGTCTCACGACTACCGTAAGATCGGCGGTCCACCAATCGTCGACAGATGGCGCCGACTGTGGGGACCTTTCTGACTCAAGCCGTCAAGGAAGTATTGGAGTCGGCAAGATGTGCAACTAGTCACGATCAGCCTATGACGCCGACTGCACGGCCCTTCCCGGTTCGACCCGAGAAGGAAGAAGCAGGTTCGGCGGGGGATCCGATCGCTCTCACGTGACGTACCAGGTACTCAGATCTTGGCTTCTACGACAACTTCAGCTAGATAGATCTGTACCCGGCAACTAACCACGTAGATCTTTGAGAATACGCCACTGGCGAGTACTCGGATTGCGAAGCTGATCACTTTAGGAACGCGTGCGCCAGGGCCTTCGGGGGAGCGTTGGTGCTGACCGATGATTCCCAAGCAGGAGCGACCAGCCCGATGTCCGGACTGTCGCTTGCAACTTCTGATCGACCAAACGATGAAGATCTCAATCACAATATCTCTCCCGATGAGGAAGACACGATGGAGTGGAACTACACCTCATCTAATTCAGACCCTCGAGTGGTTCTCGCGATCCATGACGGTCGGGAAGATCTCGAGGACCCAGATCAGCATGGGGGCTCACAACATCGAAGCCTGACGGCTACTCCCCGCGGGAACGGGGATATGCCTACGGCAGCAGATGGAACCCCTCAAGGGACGGGAGTATATGTGTTTCCGAACTACTCAAAGACTCACCGAGGTGCACAATCTGCTGTCACGACCACCGGCGGCAGATTTGACAACACCTGATGGAGTACAGTGGCTACAACGGCTGGGGGCTGAACTACAGCAGGCCCAAGCCCAAGCCGAGTCTTCTCGACTCTAGTCGGTGACACACAGCTCCAACCAAGGGAAGACCCCTATCCGACAAGGGGAATCAAACGGAGAAGGACGACATCCCAAGACCAGGTCTCGCCGGGAGGAACAGCACGTCGACCTCACAAAAAGCATCAACTCTCGAGTAGGGAAGCAGACTCCGACGCCGCTGCACGCACCTCCGCGTCAGCAAGACCTCCATCGCAACTACGAGCGACGACTTCGGAAAACACCCCCTCCAAGTCGGAGAGCAGGTTCTACGACTAGTTCGGAACTGGGGCAAAAAAGGCTTTCTCCTCAGCAGGACAATGACTCCACAGGAGAGAAGTCACCCAATCCAGGTCGCTCCAGTTAGCAGTAAAGAGATAGTCGAGTCCCCTTAGAGAGTTCCTCGTGCAAACACCTTCTGTAAAATCGCACAGTCATCACCTCTCCGAAAGCCAATCCGTCCCAGGTTGCACCAGCTTCAGCCTCAAGTCATCTAGCTACGAACAAGCCAATGATAAGACACTCCGGGCGCCACCGCCTAGCACGCGCACTCGACAAGCTTTTTCAGCAGGTCACGACAAGAGCACGAGAGCCTCTGGAGCAACCAACGACAAACTCGAGAGGAGGGGATGATGTTTTATTTCTAGTTTTTCCAAGCAGTTTTTTCTTACAGTAGCTTGTAAATGATACTTCAGTTAGTTCACAGTTTTTTAAATATCAAGTTCCTAGTTCGATATTTATATTTTCAGACTGCCTATTCGAGAAACTTCTCGAATAAGACAGTCGAGGGCTGGATAAGTATGTGGCGTCAGGTACTGGCGTACACATGCGCGTACGAACGATTCAACTTGCATAAGGGGAAATGGTTCCGTGCTGCAACCATCAGGGATGCGAGGAAGACCCCTTAACGTGTCTGCAGGTGACAGGGGAAGCCACTGATCCCCCCACCTAACCAGACCTAAAGTCTGGTCGACTAAGCTCCCCGGTTCCGTAGTAACGTTCCCCGATCACGAGTAAAGGAAGAAGAGAAGGTGCGAATATGACTAGGCCAATAGAACCCGCTTGCTTATCCGCATCCCCGACTACTTTGAACAGAAGACGTCATGGATAGAGTGCAATGTTGTCACCAACAGGGCAAACGTGGAACTTACTAACTAGCGTCCAATATCCCTGGGACAAGGGAACGCGAGTTGCTGCTATGGCCATGATAGACTATACGAAGACCCCTTATCGCATTTACTGATGACGAGGAGCCAATGAGACCTCCATCCGACTAAACCTAAGGCCTGATCAATCGCAATCAGCGGTATATGGCACAACTCGTAAGCCTAACTCAAGGAAAGTGGACGCAAAGTTTGACTAAGTCTACGTGAACCCTCGCATCCGACAAACATTCGCAGAGCAGTAGAGTTCAGATTTTCAGAAAACAAAAACACACTGATTAAAGCACAGTTACTAATCACAGTGTATTACAAAGTTATTTAGGCAGACTAGGTGCCTAGACACGGTCCGCAAAAGCGTCAGCCGAACAGTAGCGCAGAAAAAGGAAAGATTCTTCATCACCATGCGAAAATTTCGCCACGACGGTTTGGTTTCCCAGAAATCTACCAAGCAAACGTGTGTCCGTGATCGACGGATTAGATTAAATCAAAGATGCTTCTTGGGCAAGCTCCCCCAGAAAATGCCTTGGACTACTCGAAGGTTTATCCCGACAAGGATATCGCGACTACCCGGTAGAGATAGTGCCTACTCGGGGATGTTGTCAAAAAAATACTCGATTTCGCCTACTCGGAGTTGCTTCCCGAAAAGGGCAGATTTCCTACAGAACAGTCATGACCTCACTTCACGTACTGATGGGGGGCTTGACGATGAATAGTATAGTATCCCGTATACGAGGAGGTATCCGTATATGATTCCCTGGACTATTGGAATAAGAATATGTATCCGGCAAGGATCCCCAGGAGATAAGGTAACACCCCTTAAACTAGGAAGTCAATCCCGACGTTTAAGGAAGCCAGAGTTCTACTCGGGCATAAGTTCATGTCCGTTACGACTCAGGGAGCCCCCTATAAAAGGATCAGCAATCCCATAGGGGAGGACAAGTCTTTCAAGTCCCAAGAGGTCAAGTTAGATCCAAGAGGCCTAAAGCCTGAAGCCATCCAGAAGCCCCAACGATTCCCACGAGAAGACCCGCCGCCTCGAAGGAGTCGAGCCCCCGTGAAACTAGTCGAAGTAGCCTCTGATTAGGTCTAGGATAGCCACTAACATACACATTCTTTGTAAGATATTCTCTGATCAATATATACGAACAGGACGTAGGGTTGTTATCCTGAGGGAGGCCCGAACCAATATAAAAAGGGTGTTTCCTTGTCGTCAGATCGCTTGGCCTTGTGCCCTAGGCATCCCTACCCAACAACAAGTATCTCTGTCTCATGACTACCGTAAGATCGGCGGTTCACCAATCGTCGACAGAAATCATTGCTTATCGTGACACAGTTGGAACTATGCTTTGATCAATGTTTCTATACATTCATTTCTTGTTCTGAAGCAAACACACGAATAATTTACTGGAGTTGGAGAAGACACAAATATGAATTGACAATAGTGTCATGTGAAATGGGAATTATACAGGTTTATCTATGAACTGACAATTTTACATCGATCTCTTACAGTAAATGTGGTTCATGGTTTACTGTATATAATTAAAAACATGATACACTTTCTAGCCAATGTGTGGGGTATGTAGATTCTGACCATTCGTTATCAGCGACATTAATCTGTCTTTTAAAGGAGGTGAGAGATGATGTAAGTAATGTTCTTTTCTAGCAGATAAGTAAATGAGTTTCTAGGTAAAAAGAGAGAGTAAGGAGCTAGGGCTACTAGCTGATAAATTGATTAACAATAACCAAATTGAGGTATAAGATAGACATGGACCAGTTAATACGACACCCTTTGAAAGTTGGCATAGATAGACATGGACCGGTTAATACGACACCCTTTGAAAGTTGGCACATGTGAATACTCTTCTTCCATTGGATCATTTATTTTGATCAAGGAAACTCATGCATGTGCATGTGGAAATAGGCATAGCACAGCAGTGGGAGGTGGAGCTGATGAGGGCGGCGCAACTGGTTGCTGCAGCGTATGTCAATAAATGTCACCTGAGTGCCAAACATGGGGACACAGATATCTTCATTGCCATATGTTGCCTTCCTCCCCTCCCTCGAACTCTTTATCCTTATTAACTTTTTGGCGATGGTGATGGTAACCACGCAAGAAAGTTGCAAGTTGGGGAAGATGTGAAGGGGACAAGGGGGAGGGGGGAATGGTTGTCAGAAAAGGGGCACTAGGAGAAGATATCAAGTTTGTCGCCACAAGGTTGGTGTTGTGCTATTTGCCGATGCTGAACGTGGAGGGAGGTGGGATCTTGCCATTGGCGCGTGTTCCCCTCTTCATTGTCCTTATTAATTTTAAGGCAATGCACTAGGAGACATTTCTAGCGACGAAACCATGATTGAGGTTAGCTGGAGTTTGAGAAGACGGCTGCGAGATGGTGGAGTGGAGCACTGACACAAAGGCGGTTGTCACGGACCCGGAATAGCATATGGTTAGGGGAACGCGAAGTCGCCAAGGACCGAAGGACTCGTCCGCCCGGTGGCACGGTACCTGCGCCGTACACACCAAGGTAGAACGATCCGACACCCGCCACGTGCGAGCCGGCCGGAAGCGACCAAGTTTCCCAAAACCACATACGATTCCGTAATCCGGTGAAGAGTCAGAGTCGTTCCCGAATCCTACCACGACAAACAAGGTCGGAGGAGCCCGGCAGTTCTACCCACACCCTAACCTAGCCCGGAAGCTAGTGGGTCACTCGAAAGCCCGGTAGAACGCCCACACCCTGCCTGGCCGGCACTGCATCTCAGCCAGCGGGTCACTCAACCAACACCTGCTCGACTTAGTAGAAAATGGTACGGCATCGGTCCTTCACGGCATACCCATACACTTCATATCATTCACGCATTGTGCAGGGGCAGCCTGGAATAACAACTCGGATATCGTCACAAAGCCCTACAATACGATATTACTAATAATAGTCCACGATGGGACAACATATTACATCAGTCGGTATATCCGAACACATATCCGAGTACGGAGAAGTTTAACAACAGCGGAAGCAAAAGGAGTAAGACCCACAGCGGCAACACGTCCGCTGACCAAAAGCTACACCTATCCCACAGATCGAACACTACCGAGGAAACCCAAGTTCAAGCATCGTCAAAGTAATCTTCGACCACCGGCTCACCTGCAAGCTCTAGGATTAACCTAGGTGAGTACAAAGTACTCGCAAGACTTATTCGTGCTTGATTAAATGTCCTACACATACTAGTTTAGCAACAAGTAAACATGATGCTTCTCAGAGTAACAATATACAATTGAATAACATAGCATCATCAGATAAATAAGAACAAGGTATTTAACAAGTTAAAACAGAGAACAAATATGACACGAGCAAATCCCACGAGATCCGATTCATCAAGTTCAACTCCAAAGGGGCAGCCCACACATCCAATACAATCCGATCCACTTAACAAATCCAATCCAAGGGGGCACCCATATATCCAATTCCGAATTGATCCAACAACGACACATTATCAAAATCCAAAGTAATCCATCAAAGACATAATATCAATTCCTAATTAATCCATCAATCACATCATGATTTAATCTCTCGGACCGCTACCGACGAACTCAAACCCCTGACGATATAACGAGTGCATAACCGCAAGGAGGTAGCGAACCTCCAAGGGGCGTGGAGGCTTGTCCCACTATACCTCAGTGTTGGCTCTCGATAGCGCTCCCGTGTGATAAGGGATTGTGACACGCTGAAGATAAGGTTGCTGCGGTGACAAAACTCTACTTACACCTGGGTCACCTTCCCGCCGCAATTAGCAACAACCGTACCCATTGTGCACGCCCTCGGCTCTCACAACTCACTTAAAGATTTGGTTGAAGAGCCACAGATGTTCTCAACGTGAGACCCATCCTGCTTGTATTAGTGTGCTTAACAACTCCTAATGACATCTAAACTGATCATACCCGTACGACATACACGGAAACATACACATACCAGCACACATAAGAGAGGGCATACACAAGAGTACGGAAAGTAAAATGCAACAAGCTCTGCTTGCCTGATTCGGGTTGTTCCTGTTCTTGCGAGGGGTCGTAAGCCGGGTGGTCGCCTTCGTCTTCGGGCTCTGTTGTAAATAACGCGATCACCGGAAGGAAACGATAAAAGGCAATGAGACCAGCATGTATGCATGTATGGATGATATGAGCTACATGGGATTAGATGTGTAGTGGGTGTCGAAGAGCCGGAATGATCTTCGTGGGTTCATATTAGGTCATCGAAGACATGTGACATCTAGGATGCATGCATGCGATTTAAAATGCTCCGATGAGTTAGGGTTGCGTCTTTAGTGGTGAAACACTACAAAAATATGCAATAAGTCAATATTAGGTTGGGTTATGCATTAGGAGGTTGGAATACCTGAAATCGTACGAATCGGAGATTAACTCGCAAGGCTAGGGTTTTATGGGGTTACGACGACGGAAGGGGCTATCGACATGTAATCTTTCCTGCATATGCCATTACTGGAAATCTAGTGGTTCCTAATCGTAGGAATTAGCTCAAGGTTTCCAGAAAGGTCTAACTCGTCGAAATCGGAGTTGGGGTGGCGAAGCTAGGGTTAACGGACTCTCGAACGTAGTAAACTTCCACCCTAAATATCACTCTGTGCATGTAACCAAAATAAATTTTTGATTCAGCCATCTTGTAGAGTTTTTCATGAGGTTTCCAAATATATAAAAATATTGCAATTTGGAGTTGTGGTTCAAAAGATATGGCCATTTGAATTTTAGTGCAAGGTCTGCCCTAACAATTTCGAAACCCTAAATGCTAAACCTACCCGAAGCTTACCCAGGGCTAAACCCAATTTCTACGCTCACCCGGCCTCAGTGCACCTCAATTCTTCCACTCATAAACCCACCCCGATGACATGCGGGACCGCCCGAGCACCCGTGGCCCAATCAGGAGGGGCCACGCGGTCTCTTCTCTCTCTCTCTCTTCTCTCACTCTCTCACCCGCACTCTCTCTTCTGGAATCGGCCGGCGGTGAGGTCCAGGCGGCGGAGGCTTGCCGGAGCATCACCGGAGACGGCTCCAGGACCCGGTCGAGCTCGGGGAAGGTGGCAGGGGGTCGAGAAGCTCACCCCGGATCCGATTTGGTGCTCGGGAAGGACCGAGGGAGGTCGGAGGGTGGTGGAGGACGAGGACCGGCGGCGGTAGCTTCGGGTCGACGGTGCCGGCGGTGCTCCGGTGGCGGATCTGCAAGGGGAAGGTGCCAAGGGGGTTAGGGGGAAGTAGAGGGTCCTCGGGAGCCAGGAGATGGAGGATGAGGAGGACCAGAGGAACCAGAGGAGCTCGCCGGAGTAGGGGCCGGAGGTGGAGAAGAACGGCGTCGGGGAGCTTCCTGGGGTGGATCTGGAAAATGGGAGAGGGGAAAAGGTGAGGGAGGAAGAGGGGAACTCGGAGACAAGAAAATGGGGGAGGGAGCTCACCGGAGCGGCGCCAATTCCTCACCGGAGTTAGGTCGGCGTCGGGGAAGAACCGGGCTTCAGGAGCTCCAGCACCGGTGGCTTAGGGTTTTGAAGGAGGGGAAAACGAGGAAGGGGAGGAGGAGCTGTCGGGAGCGGCTTTAAAAAGGGCGGCGGCTTCGGACCGAGGGCGCCGGGAGTGGAGCGCCGCCCACGCCGGCGAACGGGCGTCGGGGACGTGGCCGACGCGCCCCGACAGGTGGGACCCGGGAGCGGCACAGAGAGGGGGCGAGAGACTGACGGAGGGGCCCCGGTGGCAGCGGGAGGAGACGCACGCGCGCGGGAGGCCGAGCGGGCTGAGGAAAAGCGGGCCGACCGGGGAGGGTTGCGGCCCAAAGGGAGTTTAGGGTTTCTTTTTATTTTTTTCTTTTATGTATTCCAGGTTTATTCCCCATGACATTTTATGTACCAAATTAACTCCAATAGACTTAAAATTTTTACAGGGGCTTCATACTATTATTCCTGAGCTACTGTAGGAGTCTGGCTTAGTTTGGAGCTGGTTTGACCTATGTTCCCATTCAATTTTGCATTAGGGTTCGAATTCGGATTTGAGCTAGAGTGAAGCCCTAGACATGTTCAAAATTTCTAGAAATTGGTCAGGGGCTAGGGTTATCCCTTTTTAGGCTATTTATGAAGTTTTAGAACATTTCTTCTACTAGAGTTTGCTTCATACGTCGAAACCCTAATTCTAGCATATTTAGGGTTTGGTGTTAGGGACGAGGATTCACGGGAAGGTTCGATGACTTCAATCACCCTTATCGACGATATTGTTAATTGAGTTACTTCAAATAAATTGATTGGTGTTTGCAACAATTATCCACCGAGGATGAGATATTAACATATTCTATAAAGTATATTCATATTACATCTAAGCTTAATTGAGGTGGGGGTGATGATGATGACATGTATGCATGGATGCAAATCAGAAACCTATTTATCGACTTTGGGTATTACAGCGGTGAAGCTGAGGGTCGGGTGGAGAGGCACGAAGGGAAGAGGAATATGATGCATTGTCTTTTTACAGGCTAGGGATAGAGAAGGAGACACTCGGTAGGGAGAAAAGCAAAGCAGAGGGGCGCAATGGTCGTCAGAGAGAAGATGCGAGAGGAAGACGATGATGTTTGTCGAATGCAATTGGAAACGACCCTTTGATCAGTACCTATATATATCTTTTTATTTATCCCGTAGCAACACATGGGTACCCTACTAGTATATATATATATATATATATATATAATCAATCGTAGAAAGGCTAGATAATCCATCTTAGTCATCTATTAATTTTTCAAGCACCTGCACGTCGGAACGGCGGGCACTAATCGTTCCATCTCGTCCCATACGCTTCGGATCCACATTCCATGGATTAGACTAATTTTGAGACGTCCTCAAAATAGATTTTCCGTACATATGAACGGGTCCAACGAAGTCCTGGCTAAATGGGATGGCGGCAAATGGCTTGGGAAATCGTCTTTGCTTGTTTTCCTGGTGCCATATAAAATTGCTTAAGTTGGAACATGAGCCTGGATTTGGTTTTTCTCCAAAATCTCACGATAGGTAAATTGGTGAAGGTGAAGGATATCACATTGGAGCTGTAGAGATGATATCTCCGAGGAAAGAGACATATATATATATATATATATATTTAGAATGGCATATGCCATATTACAGAGCTCCCTCGTCACTGCTCACAGCTCACATATCGTTTCTGAAGCATCAACAGTTAGAAGCATGCTTCCTTACTTCCTTCAATATAGTTGCATCTTATAGTTAACACACTTAAAAAAATAAGTAAGTAATCTTATTTTGGGAGAATATGTATGTGATTTTTGACGTCTCTTTGAATCCAATTAGTCATCAGAAAAGAATGGATCTCAGGTTATGAGTATAAAAAAAAAGAGGAATGGCTAATAGTCAGAGGTTATCCATGTAGTGATAAATCAGTTCTACGTACGTGTTATGCCAATCAATATAAAGATATATCAAACATGGTAGTAAACCACTGGAAGTATCCCAGTTCTATATACCAATGGTTACAAATTTTTTATCAAGGTGGGAAGACAAACAATGAGAAAAGCCCTCCATTAACCTAAATGAAGAACAAGGTGCTGTTAAGATATATAAAAAAGAAACTGGAAAAACTGGTATGCTAAAAAGATGTACTTGCGTTAGATTTCCTCCTGACAAGTCAAGAACTCGTCTTGCCGCAGTGTTCAGGATGTCAAGCGGAGCAGGTAGTGATGTATTGTTACAGAATTCGCAGACATCACATATCAAATATCCATATATATATATTATTTTCTGATACATATAGTACTGTGAAGAAAATATAAATTTGTGAAAGGTGCTTGACTTATGCGGGAAAAAGGCGGAACGAATGATTCCTTTTTCTCAGCAGACTTCAAAGGGCCATTCCGCAATGTTGACTTCAAGTTTGTTTACAAAATACGAGAGAAGATAATTCTAAAGAATAGGACTGCAAGCAAGTTTTAGAGATTACATTCTACAATATAGCATCAACATAACAATAACACTAAAATGCGATATGGGCATTTATCATATCCATCGACCGAGAAAAACACATGTGTTACACTAAAGGGAGCGCAACCTAGACCAATGATGGAGGGGATTTGTGCCGGATGGAAGAAGGCGCTTTGAATCATTTATTGTTCGAATGAAACTCACCCTCTTCACAGAAAAATGTTGCTTGCTGGGTCCTGATGGTGGAACTAGCATTTCTGTGGGAAGAAAGCCGCGCCCTTTTGCGGCAGAGTGGGCAGCATCACTTACCCTTGTGTGCGTTTTTTTTCCCCATAAAAATCTGCCGATGATATATGTTTCTCTGCTTTTCGTGTAAGATGACTCCGGCTTTATGTAGTCGATCCGACAGACATCTGTTTAGACACTTTGGCTACAAGAAATTTGCTAAATATTCCATTAACGGGATTATAGGGATGTTTGGCAATGGTATACTTTGGGTGTGTTTATGCATCACAGAACACCAAAGTTACTTCCATTGGAACATAATCTTGGAGTTGCTTTCCTCCAAAATCTCACACCACCCAAATGAAAGTGAAGGTGAAGGATATCATACTAGAACAATGGAAATGATATCGCTGAAGAGAGATACATATATAAAGAGCTGTTGCATGCCGCATTACATCGTTTCCACATTTTGTGATCATGCATTTCACTTGACTCAAACATCTATATGGGACTGTTACTGGCATGGAGATCAAAAGCATGGGATGCATGGATGAATCGCCATCTGTTCGAGTCACGTTACAAGTGCTTATGCTGGCGTTTGTAATCATAGTCCATACTGTCATGTGGGGTCATGCATATAACCGACGGCGGGCTGGAACAACAGGGGAGGCTGACTTGGAGGAGGTGCCAAGTCTAGTCCCTAAGGGCATCTACAAATATGTGATGTCAACTGACTCTTCATCGTGCCATGTAAGGTAATTGTTGATGTGAAAGAGAGAGAATAAAATCGATTATTTGTGAAGAGTCAGACTCTACGAAGGATAGAAAGCTCTAAAGTTGACCTCACCGTCTTTGTACGTTGCTACATTTAATGTTGACTCTTAGTATAGAGTCAATTTAAGACATAACCTACTTTATGAGTTATTTTTAATATCCGCTTTAGATGACATGGAGGGGTCGAAGAGTCATCGGGTAAACTCTACCTTTGTAGATGCTCTGATCTATCATGAGCAGATATGTATCAAATACCATCTCTAGTTGGTTATTAGTTTCCTTTTAAATATTAGATAACCTTTCAAGTACGGCACTATATAAGCCTAGACCATCTCATCAATAAAGAAGTCAAGCAATTACTCTCCTCTCTCTCTCTACTTTTACATTAGATTAGAATAAGTGTTCTATCAATCTGGTATCAGAGCCATTTACGGGGGCCGACAGCAAAGCAGGGGACAACGTGGAGTGACACTCAAGATGATCGCACAACAACTAGAGGGCTACATGCGCGACCAGGGCCAGGACCAGACACTTATGGGTGACATCTTCCATCATCTCTCGGCACTGGAGACACATGCCCATGGCACCGCCAGCACCAGCACCACCAGACCCACATCCATCGGGTGCAGGTGCAAGCACCTGCCTACCCAAGGTGCTAGCAGCCGTGCCTCGCTTGTCGACAATCACTGCCGACACCTCCACCAACCCACCGCTCTCATTTCCACCCTCCACTGCATGCCAACCACCACCACCTCCACCTCCACCAGATTACCACCATCTACCTTCCTCCACACTCCATACCTGATCTCCTCCTACCTCCCCATCACCTCCGCATCACCCTACAATCCACTATCCTACCACTCACCACCGCTCCCACCCAACACAATTGCGGTTGTTTCTCCTACCCCCACCATGCCACACCCTTCACCTTCCTGGTCTCACCTTCCCCAACATCACCCTACCTACGGCTATGCTCCACCTCTCGCACCCCTCCCTCCACTTCCAACCCACAACCACCATGCTGCCCACACCAATATCGGTGTCCCTCACTTCCATAAACTTGAATTCCCAACCTACAACGGCTCAGTGGACCCTCTAGGCTTGCTCAATCGGTGCAAGCAGTTCTCTTGGGGTCAATGCATAGAGAAGCTCAACAAGGTGTGGATGGCTGCCTATCATCTTACCGATGATGCACAACATTGGTATCTCCAGCTTAGGTGTGACAATGGCATGCCAACTTGGGAACCGTTCAAGGAGGCGTGCCATCTCTAGTACTTCGGTCCTTCCATCCGTGCCAATATCCTCAGCGAACTAGCTCGGCTTCCGTTTGTGACCTCCATGCGGACTGCGCCAGTAAATTCCTCATCCTCCTGTGCCCATTACTGCAGAAAAGGCCACCAGTGACGGGTCTAAATGCCCATTAGTGATGAGCGGGCAGGGCCGTCACTGGTGATCCGCCACTGGTAAGTGGTTATCAGTGACGGGCTACCCGCTCGTCACTAGTGATATATTTATCAGTGACGGGCGTGTATGAGCGCCCGTCACTGGTAAGATAATTACCAGTGACGTGCTGTAGTTTCTGCCCGTCACTGCTAAGATGTACAGCAGTGACGAGCTCTCCAGTCCGCACGTCACTGCTGTTATGAGCAGGCCCTATCACAGTGCTGCCGCGGCAGCAAAAACAGCCATTTTCGCTGACGCGGCAGCAAAAACAGCCCTTTTCACTGCCGCGACAGCAAAAACAGACATTTTCGCTGCGCGGCAGCCATTTTCGCTGCCGCAGCAAGATCGCGTCAACTGTGGCGCTCTCCAGCCCCTGTGTACTCTAGGGGTCCTGGAGGGGGGTGTACCCCTTGGGTGTAGTGTGGGGAAGGAGGTGCGAAGGTGCTGCCGCGGCAGCAAGAAACGGCCCTTTTTGCTGCCGCGGCAGCATGTTGGCTCTAGAAAATTTTGCACGGACGATGGTACCGTTTGCCGGTGTAACTCCCGCGCGCTGTGGACCTTCGGTCGCCATTCTCCTAGGGCGTGCCGCTGTGGCCTAATAGCACTTGCGGCGTTGCCTCGTTGCGTCGGCATCCTACGGCCCGGTGCTTCCAAGACCACCTCGCTCGCGCTCTCGGATGTCGCACACGATAAGTAGATCTATCAAACCGACTACGAAATAACAAGTGCCAATACGTAAATATGTTCACAAGCGTACAAAGTAGACCAGTTCGGGAATACACGACCACAAACACAATACATATGCAATGTTTTTCCGTTTTGAAGGGCCTATCTTCATGCTTTTTCCTCCTCTAGGGCCTAGCTGCATGTGGGCGAATGCGTCGTCTTGGGTCGGGATTTCACGAACTCACGCTGCTCTGAGCGAGCGGCGTGTTCCTCCCTTGGGTCATTGCGGCGTAGAAAAGCCCCGTATCCGAGACGATGTCCTTGTTGATGATATTCGCAAACGCATTCTGGAGACGTGCAAACTCTTGCTTCCAGTCATATGGCTTGTGCTCGAGGTTATTACTCCACTTGCGTAAGTCGTCATGTTTGCGAAACGTGTTCCGCGCCCGTACAAAGTCGTCCATGTGGCAGCAGACGTAGTAGCCACACGTCACACTATTCTCTGGCTGCTCTCTGCAACAGAAATCGGTCCACGTGTTTGAAGCGTGGACCACCACTTCTTTTTACCATAGTTCCTCCTCCTCCCTTGTGTGCAAAGTCGAAGAGAGCATCATCCAGAACTTTCTTGAGCAGGTGAAAGGTCATCTAGGCCCCAATATGTTTTGATGGTTAATGGCAACCTAAACTGGAATCTAATGTTTACATTTAGTGTAAGCAGAATCTACAGGTTCCATAAAGAAAGGTTATCCAGAGAAGGATGGCCACCAAAAAAAGGGTACAAGGTGGTTTCAAGGACAAAGAGATGGCTGTGCTAGGTAGCTGTGCCACAGCTGTGAAGAAGCCGGTGCTGTGCAGGGAGCTGCAAGCAAGGTGATGGTGGCTTGATGCGTCAAGGGCCATGACTTCAGCTGGTGGCAGGTGAAGCCTAGATTTGCTAGTTTCTTTGAGTCCATAGGAACCACCCGTACTATCAAGAGGGATGAAACAGTAGCAGTTGTCTAAGAGAACCTTGCTCATTGCTCAGAGTGTTGGTCAAGGGGATTGGTGCTTTGAGGCCAATTGCCCTGTGTCAATAGCTTTGCACAAAAGTATGTAGCTGTGTGAAAACCCTAGAGCTTTAGGCACCTGTGTGACACAGCTGTGTCACAGGTGGTCTTCCGCTCTATGACTCAGGTACATCTCTGTACCAGGGGAGAGCTTGTAAATGCTAAGGTACCTGCACTGCGATAGGCGGTCTGATGAGTCAGAAGTCTGTCGGAGGTTCTCTCCTTATAGGTATTAGAGTGAAGTACGCTGAGGGCATGTCATGTGCCAGGACCGGGCTGAGTAGTGTGGCTATCAGCTAAGGGTTCACCTGTGTGCACCGCCGGTGACACAGGTGTCGGTCTGCCTGAGCCGGGTACAGTTGGGCGTAGGGTGTAGCTGTGTCACCGGTGTTGACACCGGTGGCTCACTTAATCCAACGTGGCAACAGGGTAACGGTCAGGTGCCTGTGGACCCTATATATAGGGGACCAGGGGAGGACTTTGTCCTCAACCTTGCTCAAATCAGTGATTCGCATACGACCGTTGCAAAGCCTCCAACCACTCCACAAGAGCCGAGAGCCTAAGGGTTAGTTCGAGTGGGTTTGTGAGCTAGAGCACGAGCAAAGGTTCCTCCAAGAGATTGCTGCTGCATCATCTGTTACTCTTGGAGTTTGTCAGCTCCTAGACAGGTGTAGGAGTTGTTGGTATCACCCCAAGCTTGTGTGGGCTGAACCAGTAGTTTATGAAGGTGTTCTGAGGTCTACCTGCTGCAAGGCAAAAGGATCTCCACAAGCAAGAGAAGAGTCCTGAAGGATCAGGTACTCGGAGAAGAAGCATGGTTTAGTGCTGGCCAGCTCTTAGGAGTGGTCTCTCCAACGGAGACGTACCTTCTCTGCAAAGAGTTGGGAACTTCGGTGAAAAACCCCTGAGTCTCCTTTACTTTCTTGTATTGCATGCTTATCTGCTTATACTTGCTTGCTTGTGTCTCTTAGACTTGATCTGCTAAGTTTACCTTTTCACCTGTGCTAGATTACCTTTATACCTGTGTGTGATCACCTGTTTCTCAGTTGCTTCATTCACTTGTATTCACCTGTCTCAGCACCTGTGTCTCTAGCAGTCTAAGTAGAGCGCCTGTGTTAGGTTAACTCTTCACCTGTGCCTTCCACCTGTATGACAGCTGTGTGTTAATTTACACATAGTCTCTACCTGTGTCACCTACCTGTGTCACAGCTGTCCACTATAAACTTGTGAAGTTAATCTGACAACTCAAACAAAAGATTAAAAGAGGAAAATTTTATAAGCCAACTATTCACCCCCCTCTAGTCGGCATCTCGATCCTTTCAGCAGGATGTAGTCTTTCTTCACCCTCTTCATGGAATCATAGTAATAAGCCTTGCTTTCCTTCGGCACTAGCACTAAGAGGATCCAGTGGTCGCTGCGCAGACATGTGAACAAACCAATATTAACCCACGAAGTTGGCTAGGTGCACAAGCAAAAGAGAAATTTACGAAAGCACAAAGTAGAGAAGGACTTACAAGGGATTGTAGGGCACGAGTAGGTATTCCTTGCCCTTATGCGCTATCATCGCACTCACGAGGTATTCTTTCATAATCTCTCTACCTTGTTGGGAGCGAACGTTGTTCTCGTGCATGTGATACGGATCTGCTATTGCAACATCGAGAATCTTCAGGCGTCTGATCTCTCTGGTTAGGTGAAGCACCCATAGCCTGACGAAGGATGCTTCGAGCCGATAAAGGTTGAACATGCCGAAGATCTCCGCAAAGTCCAGATAGAACTTGTCCGCGGGATACTGCTCGACGAAATGGAAACTCTCTGGCACCTTCACCGTGTAATACGAGACATTAGTTTCATCGGGTCCTAATTCCAGCTCTCGAATGTTCTGATGCAGAATCTTCATTTCGTTCGGGAGGACGTCGAACTCATCCTTTGGTACCATGAGGTGACCCGGGACGTGATAGGCCCGCCATTGACGACACCGTTGCTCGCTGTCTTGATTGGGAAGATGCTGCGTAGGTTAAGGATTTCTTCATCCTCGCCTCACCCTGTCTATCGTACGTACCGGTGCTAGCATGTGTCTTCTTCGCCCCTTTTTTGCTCGTACGCTGCATATCGAGAGATACGGCCCTCTGACCGGCCATCGCTTCTTTGGCTGCGCCCATGAGTGTTTTAAGAGTCAACTTCGTCTGGGCTTTCTCGTCATGCTTGGGTGGCGGCGTATCTACAAATTCTCGTGCCTCTTCGTCACGAGGCATGCCATGCTCCGCGCCCTCCTCGGCATCCTCCATCTCCAGATCCCTGTAGGATAGAGGTGCGCAAATACCTAAAGGAGATGGTCTTGCTGATGGATTGTGGGTGTGGCTCGGCGAAGGTGTTGGACGATTGGAGGTCTCAATCAACTTTATCGCGTCCTTCGGCCACCTAAGAAAAAACCCCTTGCAGGCTCCTAGCTTTTCGTATCCCTCTTCAGGGGGATCATTCAAAACCAAGTCCTCAAAGGTGCCGACCACCTTAGTCAACTCCACCCTCGCCATGTTGGTGGTAAATCCACACAGTGCATCCTGTTTTTGGGTGTTATTGGGTGGACTCGACCGTACGCGACCGTCACCATCGAGCCGAGCACTGGGTCTGGAAATGGCACGGAGTTATCACCTACGGAACATATATATGGGCCATCGATGTTAGCGTCCAAACAACGAAATCTGTACGACACCGTTACGATTTGTTGAGCCGACGACGCTTACCATTAGGCCGTCGATTGAATTTGGCGACCCGGGGCCAATGCCCGAGACAGAGGGGCTACTACTCCTTGCAGCAGTGAAGGGCGGCGGCTACGTATCCAGATTAAAGGGCGGCGGCTGCGTACAAGGATGCATGGGTGGACGTTGTAGCTGCTCATATATAGGCCCTAATATACGTTTCACCGCCGCCTCCACTCGCGCATCGAATTCTTTATCTTGCTTCGCTTTCCTCCTCTCGCGGGCAGCCTCGCGGGTTTGGGGACAGTAGTCAGCCCATCGAGCCCCATACCCGACGCCCATCACGCGGCCACGAGTCTCCGGCTTCCCGAGAGCCTTGTTGATAGGGTCTTGCCACCTGTCGCTATCGACAGAGTCCTGTGAGCTCTGAGGTTGCTGGCTCAGCTTTTTCTGCAAGCAACATGAACCGTTTAGAAACGTAATCTTTAGGAAATTAATCTACGTAGGACAAATAAAGTAAAATGGGTTCAGAGGTTACCAGTTCTTCGTGCACGTCCTTCATTTTCTCGTGCGTGAAGATCGGTTCCCCCGTCGCAGGGTCAAATTTTGCGCGGGCCCTCACAAAATCCTTTCCGCCCCCTTCCTGGATGTCCGAGAATTGGGGGTTTCTTTCCCAACCGCAATCAACCTTGCACCGCTTCGGCCTCTTCATGTCCTCCGGCATCTTTATAATCCAACCGTTCTGCTTCCGGCTCCCCATGTCCTGCTTCTTCATCTAACTCTTCGTCGTCGGCAACAACCTCATCGTCCTCACTGTGACTTGTCCACCGTGTATAACCTGCCATGAAACCCCATCGCACCAGGTGCATGTGCAAAAAATCAGATTTTCTTTCGTACATCTTCAAGTTTTTGCAATCACGACACGGACAGCATATCTTTGTGCCACCCTTTCGCACCATATCTCGCTCGGCGAAATCAAAGAACTCATTCAAAGATGTATAGAAACTTTGTGTGTTCTGATCGCCGTCATACATCCAACTTCGATCCATCGGTCGTTCGATCCCTAAGATATACGAAAATTAATTAGTACCAACCCGTAGAAAATTTTGGCATGACCTTTGCTAAAATAACTAAAATCGAGTTTGTCGAACGTTGACAAAAGGTTGACAAAGCAACATTTTGACAAAACGTTGACAACTCAAGTGTTCACAAAGAGCAACACAAACGTTGCCTCAGCTCGATGGCCGGTACCACAAGCAATATATGAACAAATTTGTCAAAACGATCGCTCGATGGTGGATCACAAACCCTTCCGCAAATATTCATCTCATACGATCGATGTCGTAGCATTACACATTTTATTTCTCATTTCATATGATCGACGGAGGCAGTACGTGACAGTTTAACACATACATTTATATATGTATACATAAGTAACAGTCATATATAATTACACATATATATATATGATTCTGCCTCAGTGCATAAGAAACATAATTACACATATATGAACCAATGTATACATAATTACACATATGTGATTCTGCCTCAGTGCATAAGAAATATAATTACTCGTATATCAATTAAAGCAATGTACAGATCGAATTCATCTCACTGATCATAATAAACTAAGGTGAGATATTGCATATATGGTTCATTAGAACATTGATTCTTCCTGAAAACTAGAGAGCTAAGCTATGGAGGGAGAGGTTTGGGGGGCTGCAATTGAAGCAATTTGGGGGAGAGCAAGCTAGAGGTGATGATCAGGGGATGATCTAGAGAGAGATGAAGTAGTGGAGCATAGAACTAGCAAGCATACAAGTAGCAAGCAGGTATGAGCCCTTCTCTTTCTAGTTAGAACCCACGGACTGTGTTTGCCAAGTGCTCATCAGGAGCCTCAACTCCTATCAAGCCTAAAATTAGGTCAGATTTCAATATTATGCTCCTCTTTGAGCTTTTTTAGCACATGCGTGTTCAAAGATTTGTTTGATTTGGCTTACTAATTCAAGCATTTTATGGGGAAACTAATCCAAGAATTTTATAGAGATGTCAAGAAGTAGATGAAGTAGTGATCCAAGAAAGCCTTGAGCAAGCTTGTTTGATGATTAGGAGGGAGAGAGAGATGGCAAGCTAGGGAGCTAGGGGAGGTGGGGGAAGATTTTGGAGGGGCAGGAATTTACCAGGGGCGTGTATGGCGGCGGCGGACGTGCAGGCGATCGGCGAGCTCGCTGCTGGCCAGTGGAGCTACGACTGGCCAGCAGCGAGCTCGCTGATGCTTTTTATAGGGCAGGTTACCAGTGACGGGCACATATACAGGCCCGCCACTGGTAAACAACGTACCAGTGACGAGCCGAACGAGAGCCCGCCACTGGTATGCAGGCCAGGAGCAAGTTTGGCGGGAAATATTATCGGTGACGGGCTCTTTGGTGCGCACGTCACTGGAGTATAATATATCAGTGACGAGTTCCTCTGTGCGCCCGCCACTAGTAATTGCTACTTTACCAGTGACGGGCAGTAATAGATGCTCGTCACTGGTAATTATTTACCAGTGACACGTGACAATTGACGTCCGCCACTGGTAATTTTTCGGTTTAGCAGTGACGTGTTTTTTTTGTGCTTGTCACTGCTAAGATGGCTTCTATAGCTGTTTCTGCAGTAGTGGCAGCAGGTGAGCCATTATCAACTAACTAGAAACAGTTCCTCTACACGACAAGGTTCCCAGAGGACTTGCGTATCGACGTCAAGCTACAGAAACTTCAAGACCTACAAACGGCCATCACACTCACCAAGGCATACGAGAAGCGTCACCCGACGTCGACATCAGCATGGACGATGTCGCCTCGTTCAGGGTCGTCGTCATGGGCTCACGGCACTCCACAGCTGCCTGTGACACCATGACCTTTGCCGGCCTCAAACACCGCCATGGCAGCACTGCCGGCCGCACCATCCCTGACTCGTACACTACGCTGCCACGCCTATGGAGATGGTAGAATGGCACAAGATGGGTCTCTGCTACAACAACAACGAGTAGTATGTACGAGGCCACCGGTGTACATGCCTCTTGATCTACATCAAGCTGGAAGACTACATGGAGGATGACCTGTTCGAATTCAAATGTCATAGACTCCCTATAGGTGCCTCTCCACGCCATCACCGGCTTGTGGAGCATACACGCTTCGAACATGATGTAGCTCAAGGTGCCCATCAGACTGACTGACTTCATCGCCCTCCTAGACACTGGCTCCACGTACAACTTCATCAACACGGTGAACCTCTCATGTATGGCACTCACTCCAGAGGCTCTCCCGGGTCTGTGTGTGATGGTCACCAACAGCAATTAGGCAGCGAGTGGTGAGCTGTGTCGAGCTGTGGCCCTCGACATCGATGGACACCTCTACCGCACCCCCCTAGGCAGCTTCAACATCATTCTTGATGTAGGCTGGTTGCACGCGCGCAGTCCCATTCTTAGGGATTTTGACGTGTTCCATCTCTCCTTCTTCGACCATGGCCAACAAGTCACATGGACATCGTCCTCGACGTCGGCTAGCTGCACGCATCGGCGACATTCCAAATGGTGATGAATGACGTCCTACGTCCATTCTTATGCCGCTTCATCCTTGTATTTGTTGACAATATTTTGATATACAGTTCATCCTAGTTGGAGCACCTGCGCCACCTCCATGATGCATTATAGGTCATCCGTAGGAGCACACATTTTTCCTCAAACACAACAACTGCACCTTTGGCAGGACATCCATGGCTTACCCTGGGCATGTCATCACCGCCAAGGGGGTTGCCATGGAAGTCGACAAGGTACGAGCAGTGGCAGTGTGGCCACCACTCCATAGAGTGTTAGTGGCCTGCATGGCTTCTTAGGCCTCGCAGAGTACTACCGCAAGTGCATCAAGGAGTTTGACACCATCACGGCACCCCTCATATGTCTCCTGAAAAAGGAGGGATTCCATTGGTATGACGAGGCCAATAGCGCTTTCCGAGAGCTCAAGCGTGCCCTTGCCATGGAGCCTGTCCTGCAAATGCCTGATTTCACGGAACACTTCTTTGTCGAGTGCCTCCGACACAGGCTTTGGCTCCATTCTGCACTAGGGCGGGGGGTTCTTTCACCTTCTACAGCTGGCCGATTGCTCCCAGCCATGCAAAGCTTGCAGCCTATGAACGCAAGCTCATCAGGCTTGTTCAAGCTGTCCGCCATTGGTGCGTGTACTTGTGGGCATGGCCTTTCACCGTCCGGCTAGACCACTATGGCCTGAAGTACCTCTTGGAGTAGCGGCTTTCCACAATCCCTCAACATTAGTAGGTAAGCAAGCTGTTCGGATTCGACTTCACGGTGAAGTACCAGCCTGAGCGCCTCAACATACTTGTAGGCACCCTTTCTCAGCACAATACTGAGGAGCAACCAGCTGTATGCGCCATCTCGGTTCCACTATCGCGATGACCTACATGCAGAGATCATGGCATCCAAGGAGCTCTCAGCTCTATGTAGTAGAATCTGCGATGGCGATTTGGGGCTCCGTGGTTGTGTGTCGACAACTTCGTCATCCATGGCCAGCATGTTCATGTCCTACCATCTTCCCTGACATTGGCGGCTATCCTCGGTCATGCTCACGTGGTACATGAAGGGGTGCAAATGACGTTGTGTTGCCTCCGTGCAGATTTCCACATTCTTGGTGACCGCAACTTGGTGCAAGACTTCATCTATGCATGCGATGTGTGTCAGCGTAACAAGTTCCAGATGCTCCACCCGATCGGCCTCCTTTAGCCGCTCTAAGTGCTCTCCTCCATCTAGGTGGACATCTCACTCGACTTCATCGAGGCACTCCCACGGGTGCATGACAAATCGGTCATCCTCACTGTTGTTGACTGCTTCTCCAAGTACGCGCACTTCATCCTGTTGGCGCACCCTTACACGTCAAGCTTGGTGGCGCATGGTGCGCCTCCATGGCTTCCCCGCTCCATCATTAGCAACTATGACCCCGTCTTCACGACCAAGTTTTGGCGTGACCTACTTCGCTTGTCTGGAGTATGTCTTCACATGAGCTCCGCCTTCTACCCACAGTTTGACAGCTAGACAGAGTCCGTCAATTGCGTGATTGCCATGTACCTCCGATGCATGACAGGGGATCGACCGTGGAAGTGGCTCAAGTGGCTTCCATGGGCAGAGTATTGCTACAATACTTCCTTCCACTCCGCCCCACGTGCAACTCCCTTTGTGGTGGTTTATGCCGCCCTCGCTAGCATTGGTAGACTACTCGCCAGGTGACACCACGGTGGCCGCATTGGACACCGCTTTGCACAATCGTGATGAGTTCCTTCGAGGTGCGTGACCGCCTCCTTCAAGCCCAACAAACACGCAAAGAAGTACTATGATGAGTAGCACCAGGAGCTGTCTTTTGAGGTGGGCGAATGGGCGTGGTTTCGTCTTCTCCATCACGTTGCGGCTTCTCGACCTTGCCATGTGCGTGGGAAGCTTGCTCCTTGCTTATGCGGGCCATTCCAAGTTGTGGATCACATTGGGTCTGTTGCTTACAAACTCACTCTTCCACCGGGTACACGCCTTCGTAATGTGTTCTACGTTAGCTTATTGAAGAAATTACATGAGTCACCATCACTTTCAGCCATTGAAGACGGCCTCATGTCCTCCCTTCTCCCGCCAAGGTCCTTCGTTGCCAGCTTGAGACGCGGTGTGCGTCACGTTCTCGTGCACTGTGAAGGCACCGCCCTCTAGGACACCACTTGGGAGCGCCCCTCGATGACTTCGTCCAGTGCTACCCCCATTTTCAGCTTGGGGGCGAGCTGCTTGCCGAGGAGGAGAGAGGTCTGATGTTGGGTCAGACATATAGCCGACGGCAGGTTGGACCAACAGGGGAGGTTGACTTAGAGGAGGCGCCAAGTCTAGCCCCAAATCTGCCGTGAGTATCAAATCCCATCTCTAGTTAGTTTCCTTTTAAATATTAGATAACCTTCCAAGGTTGTTAGTTTGCGAAAATCATAATGCACGGTGCACTGCGCCAGCGGTTAATTCCGACATCACTCATCCTGTGGGCCCCATCTCTCCTCACCCTTATCCTCTCCCCTCCTTTTCTCCGCCGCACGCAGCTCCTCCCACCGCCGCGCGCCCGTCCGCCCTTCCGTGCCGCTCCTGCCCGCTGCCTGGCTCAGCCCCCGCCGTGCACACCCCGCCGGCTCTCTCCTCTCTCTCACCAGCCCCGAGCTCCTCCCCCGCCGGCCCGCGCCGCCCTCCTCCGCCCTAGCCGGCCCGCGCCGCCCTCCTTCGTCCTAGCCAGCCCGCGCCGTCCTCCTCCACCATAGCCGGCGCCGAGCCCCCTCCTCCCCTACCTCCAGATCTGCTCCGACGGCCGTGGTGGCGCCGTCGCTACGGGCGTCTCCGTCGGCGCGCGCTCAGGGCCTCGGCGTCGCCGGTTGGTGGCCTCGCCCTGCTGTCCCGCCGGTGGTCGCCGCCTAGCTCATCTCGTCGCGCGTCGCCGGCGCCGGCGCCATGGGCCGGCGGCCGCTGCCCAAATCCCCTTTTGATTTTCAGTTTTTTTGAAGAAAAAACAAGTCGGAAGCTCTAGCTGGTTGAGTTGAAAGCTTGATTTGAGATCGATTTTCTAGTTGGGAGCTGGTAATTTTGGGTGGAAAGTTTAGGTTGAAATCTCTATGAACAGAAGTAGGAGTTGAAAGCTTGATTTGAGATTGATTTTCTAGTTGGAAGCTGATAATTTTGGGTGAAAAGTTTAGGTTGAAATCTCTATGAACAGAAGTAGGAAGCTTTGTAGTTTGATTTTTTCAATCAAAAAACCGAAGTATGCCGGTGAAAATCTGGACCAACATGAGTTGAAAGCTTTAATTCATCTAGTAGAAATGTTTGCAGGCTCGAGTTGGAAGTAGTTTGTTAATGGATCTTTTTTTTAGTTGAAAGTTGTTTTGATTTGCAGTTGGAGGTTACTGAATAATTAGTTGAAAGTTTGCTTTGATTTGTTTTTCAGCTGGTCGGAACACCGGGTGCTGTCGGAACGGGGCTGTCGGAATCGACCGTTTTGAACGGTCGACCGTAAATTACGGGCTCCCATTAGTTTGTTTCCATCTACATCTTTATACGGCACTATATAAGCCTACACCATCTCATCAATAAAGACGTCAAGCAATTAGTCTCCTTTCTCTCTCGCTTTTACCTAGCATTAGATTAGAAATAAGGCTTCTATCCATACATAGAGTACAGGCAGTGAAATGCAGCAAATAGTTTATGTGTGCTAGTTTGAGCTCGAAGGCTAAATGTTAGGGAAAAGGAATTGCTAACAGTCACAACTTTATTCATGGAATGAGAAATACTGAATGTTTTGATTTACTCCTTACTAGAAACCCTTTTGCTTTTTCTTTTTTTGCGAGGAATTCTACTTGAAACTTCTTGGAGAGCTTTCTAATGACCCATTGAAGAGGTGTGGTTTACACAAAATGTACCTGCAACTGTATCCACAACAGAACCAACTGCTAGATTTAGCAAAAGAATTCTGTAACTACGTAGGAGCCATTAAAAAGGATATAATGAGAAACTGAACGGAAGAATTAGCAAAATCTATTGTGCATATACAAGCATCAAAATATGTAAACGGAGAAGGCAAGTCTCGATCCTAGCCTGCGCCACACTGCTTCCTCCATGTTTTTTCTTCGTACAGAACCATCCTAGGTTGCCATGCTTTTTCCTTCGTATGGAACCATCTATTAACAAGCAAGTTCCCCCGCACAAAAAAAAACAATCTATTAACAAGTGGCATCAATAAAAGAACAGTACAATCTTTTTTGGGCACAAGCTGATCATGCAAACAAAATTTGAGACTGGGTTCATGTATGGATTGGACCAGGATCTCATGTCATCGATGCGTGCGTTTGGGAGATGCTACTACTGACCTGGAACGAGTTGTGTCATTCATGCATTTGTTTGGGAGATGCTAGTATTTTTCTGGGATGAGGTGATCCACATATATACGACATATTCGCCTACTATTTTGTTACGATGTATTAAATCAATCTTCGGTCTCATCTTTTATTTCCGTCTTTGTGGTGGAGATCACGATGAAGTATCATACGTGCAGTTGTTCCATTGAAATTTACTCCTTGTACCATTCTAAAGTTTTGCCCGCACCGACTGAACCTTGACAATTACTCTTTGATTGGGAGAGCCAGCTCCAAAAAAGGATATTCCACCCGTGATATTTGCACAAGGATATTTTTTTTCCGTGGCCCGTAATTTATGTAGCTAATGGAAAGGATGTGTTTTTGGATAATTCCAGTGCAAGGAGTCAGAAGAAGATTGGAACAAATATACTTTGAGGGTCTGTTTATGTGTCACCGGCCATAATATAAAAATTCCCCGTATTGGAGCATGACCTTTGATTTGCTTCTCTCCAAAATCTCACAATAGCTAAATTGAAGTGAATATGAAGTATGCCATACTGGAGCTATGAGCTAATATCCCCGAAGGAAGATACTTATATACAGAGTTGCTGCGTGCCACATTACACATCGTTTCGACATTTTTTCATGCATTTCTCCTTGAGCCAACTTCTAGATGGGACTGTATTGACATGCAGATCAAAAGCATGGGATGTGCCATACATGGATGAGTTACTATGTGCTTTGATTTCTTGTTACAACAAGTACTTAGGCTGGCCTATGTAAGCTTGTTCTGAGGGAAGCAGTACTCAGTAATAATAATACATAAACATAGTACAGGCATTGATGCCTCAACAGTCACAACTTATTTAGCAAAATACAGCAACTAATTTTTGGATGCTCATTTCATATGGAAAAGCTGCAAGTCATGAAAAAGAAATTGCTAACAGTCACAACTTATTCACGATAACAACACAACCCATGCATGAAACAGCACATGGTAGTAATATCAAATCTTTTCAGAAGCACTCTTGCCAACAGGGGTTGACATACCATCTTCTCATATATGTGGTAGTATCATTCAGCATGAAACAGAGCCAATGGTATCTCATTATTCACAGCAGCTTACCATGTGTAATTTTTCTGGGCTGAAGACATACTATGCAGTTAAGCATCATTTCAAAGATAAGAAAAGGGACTAAGAATGTTATATGATCGATCGTACATAAATGGTTGGACAGAGGAAGAAGTTATACCTGTGCTGAAAGAGAATGTAGTTCGGAGAAGTTATACCTTTGTTGCAACTGTACTACCGGTGTTGCCACACATATGTCACTCGGCATGGGAAAAGGTAAACAACATTATTCGTCATCTCCTGTAATCTCCTGAATGTAACTTTTCTCTACTTGCTTCCCGATCTCCTGTAATCTCGGATCGTTCTGTACAGTCATTTTGAGATAATAGATTGGTTCAGTCAAAAAAAATTATTCCTCATTTTTCTACCACTTGTCCAGCCTTATCACCAGACAGTGTGTAACACCAGATAACTACTGATTTCTCCTGCTGAAGTCAAGACATGCAAATTTCTTCTGTCGTGGAGTGTATACAAGAAAAACACTTGTCACTTCTGCTCAGCAAGCCAATCACTAGCTCACACCCATCAGGCCTGCCTGCCCACTAGCTTCGACAAGGATGTGCAGTACTGTCTTGGAAAACAGTCTCAAAGACAGCTAGCGAATCATCCTATGGTGCACGACCTTCTGATTTTGACGGGAAAAAAGTTTACGTGCATTCCAGGGACTGGAATAGCGGTTGTGCCACCATACGCGTGGCAAACTTCAGATAAGCACCTGATTAGTCAAGTATGTAGAATTCCAAGGCGAGAAAGACTGTCTAGTGCCATTTGTTTGAAGTAGCATAGGTGCATAAGTTTGGCATCACTCATCAGTGGTAGGAAGAAAGAACTTGCACCAAAGAACAATGGCACCTCTTCTCCTCTTGCCTGTGCTGCTGCTAGTTCTAGTGACCCCAACATCCGCCCCAATCTCCGAGAAACATCACCTTGGGCTCCACTTTGGCACCCCAGGGGCCGACCTCGTCATGGCGCTCACCCTCCGGCGACTTCGCGTTCGGCTTCCGGCCCATTGAGGGAAACACCTCCTTCTACCTCCTCGCGATCTGGTTCGACAAGATCGGCGACAAGACGGTGGCTTGGTATGCCAAGACTACCACCGGTCAAGATCCATCGGCAATACAGGTGCCATCCGGCTCTGTCCTCCAACTCACCACGGATGGAGCACTCTCGCTTCGTGACCCCTCCGGCGACGAGGTCTGGAATCCCCAGGTAACCGGTGTGGCCTCCGCCAGCATGCGCGACACTGGCAACTTTGTGCTCGCTGGTGCAGACGGCAACAAAAAGTGGCAGACCTTTGATGTGCCATCAGACACCATCCTGCCTACCCAGGTGCTGCCTTGTAACCAGACTCGTAGCAAGACACTTCGTGCCCGACTTGACACCACTGGCTATTCCAATGGCCGGTTTCTCCTCGACGTGCAACAAGATGGAAACCTTGCCTTCTATCCCGTTGCTGTGCCCTCTGGCTTCAAGTACAATCGTTATTGGTCTACTGAAACAGTCGGGAATGGCTCACAGTTGGTGTTCAATGAGACTGGCAGAGTATACTTTGTCCTAACAAACGGCACCCAGATCAACATCACGTCAGGTGTTCTAGGATCTATGGCAGATTACTTCCACCGTGCTACACTTGACCCGGATGGTGTTTTCCGGCAATATGTTTACCCAAAGAATCCAAAGCCCAGCATTCTAGGTGGTGAGCTGTGGACCGCAGTGAGCTTACTGCCCCAGAACATCTGCCATGCAGTACTTACAGATATTGGCAGCGGCGTATGCGGGTTCAATAGTTACTGCAGCTTCGACGGCACCAAGAACCAGATAGTAAGTTGTGCCTGCCCAGCGCAGTACAAGTTCTTCGATGAGGAGAGGCAGTACAAAGGATGCAAACAAGACTTTCAGCCACAAAGCTGCGACTTGGATGAGGCAGCAGCACTTGCGCAGTTCGAGCTGAGACCAATTTTCGGTGTAGATTGGCCACTATCTGACTATGAGCAGTACGAGCCCATAGCACTGGATGAATGTGGGAGGCTGTGCGTGATCGACTGTTTTTGTGCCTTGGCGGTGTACAACCAAAACACAAGCACTTGCTGGAAGAAGAAGCTCCCTTTGTCAAATGGGAATATGGCAGACTATGTCCAGAGGACAGTTCTTCTCAAGGTCCCAAGTAGCAACAATTTACAGTCTACGCTCACTAGTGCCTCCACCAAATGGAAGAAGGATAAACGGTATTGGGTCCTTGGGAGTTCCTTGTTTCTTGGTAGTTCCATATTGATGAACTTTCTCCTCATCTCTATTCTGGTATTTGGTACCTACTGTCGTATCATCGGAAAGAAGAATAGTCCGCTGTCACAAGCCTCAAATAAATCACAATTGCCCCTGAAGACCTTCACTTACAAGGAGCTGGAGAAGGCAACTAGTGGTTTCCATGAGGTGCTAGGTAGTGGTGCCTCCGGTATTGTGTACAAGGGCCAGTTGCAAGATGAGCTCGGGACCTATATCGCTGTCAAGAAGATCAACAAGCTCCAACGAGAAACTGAAAAGGAGTTCACTATAGAAGTCCAAACCATCGGACAGACATTCCACAAGAACCTGGTCCGGTTGCTTGGTTTCTGCAATGAAGGAACTGAAAGACTGCTGGTTTATGAGTTCATGACCAATGGATCACTCAATCGGCTTCTCTTTGACGATGTCAGGCCAAATTGGAACACCCGGGTTCATATCGCGCTTGGGGTGGCAAGAGGGTTGCTCTACTTACATGAGGAATGTAGCACACAAATCATCCATTGTGATATAAAGCCACAGAACATTCTTCTTGATGAGAACCTTGTTGCGAAGATTTCAGACTTTGGCCTAGCAAAGCTTCTTTTGACAAATCAGACACGGACAAACACTGGTATTAGAGGTACCCGAGGATATGTCGCCCCTGAGTGGTTCAAGAACATTGGGATCACTTCCAAAGTCGACGTCTACAGCTTTGGAGTGATCCTACTAGAGCTTGTTTGCTGCAGAAGGAATGTCGAGCTGGAGGTAGTTGATGAGGAGCAGACGATACTGACTTACTGGGCCAACGACTGTTATAGGTGTCGGAGGTTTGAATTGCTAGTGGAGAGTGACAATGAGGCGACCTTCAACATAAAGAAGGTGGAAAGATTTGTGGCAGTAGCTCTATGGTGCCTCCAGGAGGACCCGACCTTGCGACCCAACATGCTGAAGGTGACACAAATGCTTGATGGAGCAGTTGCAATACCCATTCCCCCTGATCCCTATTCCTTCATCAGCTCGCTTCCATAATATCTCCTTTATGTTGTCCAATAAGTTACAATATGAGTCTAAGGAATAAGCGTGGTATATATAGTTTGTCTATTAGAGGACAATGGGTTATGGTGGTTAGGCTCTGTGTGTACTACAACAATTGCAAATAGCATTACTACATTAGGATCGAATGCATCGAACATAAAGATGTGTCATGTAACTATGCGAATTAGTATTTGACCTTCTAGAAGGTATATTCGTGTATCTTGGAGATGTTTGAATCTGCATGTTCGGCAATAGAAAGGCAGTAAAATCTGATATATTTTGTTAAGTAGACAAGGGATTATGCTGATGCTTAGCTCATTGATCCATTGTTTTACGCACAACAGTATTACAGTACTACTGCACAAATTAGCAAATTAAGAAGATAAGATGATGTTCAAATAAACAATGGCGAACGCTACAAATCGGTATGCTGATATGTGCATTTCATCGGCATAGGTCACAGCCGTCGGATCTGACGGCAAGATTAGCAATAAACATGATTAACTAAATTTACGGGAAACAATTTTAGTGACTATAGGAAACAATTGTAGAGACAATATGAGACATTGACAACTATCTGCATGCAATAAGTAACGTGGGCTTCTTCTATTAATACAACATGGAAATATTTGTATAGCGAGAGAGAAACACTTTACTAAACCTTGCGCAACAAAATTTTCGAACCAATACATTTGTATAACGAGAGGGAAACACTTTACTAAACCCTGCGCAACAAAAATTTTCGAACCAATACAATAATAGAAACACACGTTGTAGATCCAATTTTAAGGAAACATCATAGATCCGATTTTTAAGGAAACTGATCCCAAAATTTTAGGAAACAAACTGCAAATTTAATTGGTTTAATGGACGATTGGATTGGCCAGAGTGGATATGCGTGGAAACATTGTTGTCGTGATACAGAAACATATAGTTAACACATAGGCAACAAACTTGTTGAACCAATGCAACACGCGTCGTAGATCTGATTTTACAGAAACAAAATTGGTCTAATTGGTTTCTTTCATCCAGATACTTTGTTTCCTATACAACAAAAAATTACTTCATATACAACAATAATTTGTTTCCATCGTCATCCGGCTGCTCGAGACGTCGAGCAGGTCCTCACCGTCGCCGTCGCCGCTACTGCCGCATGGCGTGCCGGAACGCGGCGCCGAAGCCCAGCCACACGGCTATCACCTCGATCGATCACTAGTGGTCGCCGGTGAGCAGCCTCCGGCTTCGAAGGAGACAAAGGCGTCGATGCAGGCGTACTGGATCTGCCCGTAGGAGATTGGCCCCCGTGACGGCGTGCGCCACGGCCTGCAGCCCGGCCTGGCGGAGCTCCAACATGAGCATCCACTCCGCCGCGAGGCCGTGCAGGTCCACCGTGTTGGCGACCTTGAGGTCGTGGTCGTCGCTCAGGCGCTCGGCGTCCTCCTCCACGCCAACGCCGACAAAGCGGAAGCTGGGCTCGGCGAGGAACATCCCGAGGACCATCCCATGCGCCACCCACGAAGACGCCGGCGACGTTCACCATGGAGGCGGCCGACGAAGCAAAAGCCGGGCTCGGCGAGGAACATCCCGAGGACCATCCCATGCGCCACCCACGAAGACGCCGGCGACGTTTCACCATGGAGGCGGCCAAGGGAGGTGAAAAATGAAATGGCAAAACCCTAGCTGGGTTGGGGGATTTTATAGGGAAAAAATGGATGGTTGGATGAGTGGTACGGAGATGAACGGCTAGATGCTAGGAGTATAGATTTGCTCAATCGACAGGCCGGGCTGTAGCGTTTTCCATAAACAATTTATATTGACGGTTATAAACTAGCATATTCTCCGTGCGACCAATTTGCAGTTACGGAAAAAATATACTTGAAATGAGGAACACTCAGAGGCAGGGACTGAACCATACAGGCAGAAAGACAACTTTCCCAGTCGTAATACTTCTTTGAAATTTGGATCACGACTACTTGCCAAAAATAACAATTTTAGGGATATATTTGACAGTTCACACCAACCATAGAACCCTAGCTGTAATGACTGTCTTGAGATGAAATCTGTAGAATCAATGGGTATGTTTGCTACTTCAGTCAGTATTACAGTACAGATAAACTCGAAAACAAGAGAGCGTCCTTTCCAATGGTGCTTTTAGGGGAGAATACGTCAATAGCTTGTGACAGAAAAAAAAACTCAAGAAACTACAAGCACACTGAACTACAAACTTATCTTTGCTAGAGAACACCTTGGATGCATATATGTAATTTCCAGAAAATGTGGCTTGCTATTTCAGCTTCTCTATGTTTGACTCATGAGTAATTCAAGCGTCGGTAAGGTTAAAGATAGTGACATACTTTACATTGGTGCCTACAGTCACCGAATGTTGTTCATGGAAGCGAGACTGCAAGCCTGCACAGATGCGCTGCTAAAAAATTTCAAAAATATCTTTTCCCCTGCCTTCTAGGTTGTTTAGTTTAATCTATTTATTTATCTGGTCTGAGTTCAAAGTTGTGAAGGATCAAGTTGAAAGCTCTTGTCCGTAGTGTTTGTTGCAAGCTCGAATTGGTTGAACTGAAAGTTGGGATTGTTGGAGTTAAAAGTTGGGATTTCACAAATTAGACGTTGCTCTTGTTTGGGCTGAAAAATGATTTGTTGCCAACTGTAGTTCGTAAACTTTGCAACTAAAGCAATTGAATTTTGCTCTCTTTTTCTTGCATGTCGCCACAGCCACTCCTCAGCAATGAAGATCACGAGATCACTGGAGGAGGTGAAGATGGCACTAAAGGCGACGGGCACTAAGAGAGAGGCATTCGATCAATGGGAAGGGCAACAACTCGGACATCCCTATTTCCGCAACATCACGAGATGTGCCCCCTTCCCATTTTGATGTTGACTTTAGAAATGAGGTCTCGAAGGTGGCTATCTGTTTGGTATTGCATTTTTCGTGTTTTCTACTATTTTTCCCGTGTTAGTTCAATTCATTTCCTGTGTTATTTCAATAGTTCAATTCATTTCCTGTGTTATTTCAATTCCTTTCACCTAACTTGGTCCATAGCGGTCTAGATTGCCACCTTCAATGCCCCCGTGTCGAAACCAGTTGTAAAACACTAGTCATGTAGGCAAAACTGTTGAGCAACAGTCACACGGGATTATTTAATATGGTATTGGGATATTAGGGCTAAGTAAACAATTTTCTAGTTTAAATGGACTTTTTAACAGTTCAGGAGAGCCGAATGGACTTACTTTTTTTGGAACTCTTATCACCTTTGTTAAGCACTAACCAGGATTACATCGTCCAGTAGAAACGGCAAGATGCGGCTCGTCCAACCAAACATGTGGTGGATCGGTGAATATTCCTAGAGTGATAATGGCTGGACATCCAATACCAAGAAGTTCTTCTCACAATAACTGCCAGTAACTAAATTATACATGGACATAGCAATTTTTGTTCAAATTAATCATGCATAGTAGTATTAATAACCTCAACTTTATTAATTTCCACTTCCTAGTGCAGAGTTTCGAAATTTTCGTATTTCTAATGTGCAATTTCCAATATTTTCTAACATGAAAGTTCCGCACTTGAAAGTTATGAACATCAGTTGAAGGCACCCGAGTTATCAGTGTAATGATCCCGTAATCAAATGTGTTTACCCCAGTATAAGTTGCCAAAATATAATGAGTTGAGAGTACCCCAATTGAATGTTACCGATATTTTTTTAGATAATGGAAGAGATAACTCCCACAATATTTACATCATACAATGCACAAAGGCAGTTTGCAAACAAGCCGATAACATATCCGGTTCAAATATGAAACAAAAACTATCTTGGACATCTCTCAGCCTATTGCTAGTTCTCTACCCATGCACGGGGAAGAAATTCCTAATGATAGCCTCGAGCCTCTTTCTCCCAGCCACCATGCAGTCTAGCACCTTCTATCGATGTAGTGAAGACTACTATGATTTCGATCTAGAATGAAATTTTTGAATATTTATGAACTGCAAACTCAAGCAGCGGACGCCCGTTATTTAGCAAATCTCAAACAACATTAGTAGATTACAGCACATGTTTACAGCACAAATGCACCTGAACATCTAAACTTGATCAGTTCAGAGCGAGCTAGGGATGGCTCTAGCAGCAGCAGGGTCTTGATCTTGAGCTTCAGCAGATAGGCTGTACCATCTCTGCAGGCACTTCCGAACATTCTCGCTGTCGTCGACGCGGTCGCGGAAGGTCTCCATGTCGTCGTTGAAGTTTCTGCTGATGGACTGCATCAGCTCTCTCTTCCAATCCTCCACGCGCGCCAAGTCACAGTACTTCTCCCCGAGCTCATACACTTTCTGATCATCCCAAGAGAGAAAATCAAACACGCACGGAGATCGGTGCCAACTGGGATCAAATGAAGATTCCAAGAATTACTCACAAGAGGTTCGATGTCGTGTGTGCACTCCTTGGGCACGCCGGCGAGCTCCATGGCGCGGTAGTGCTCCTCCACGGACCGCAGCATCTCCTGCTCCGGTGGCAGCGTTCTCCTGCCGGACAGCACCTGCGCGATCCATCTCCCCTGCGCCTCGAAGAACCACGGCACGGGCACCTTCCTCGGGACGCCGACGAAGGAGATGGACGGCGCGAGCGACGGCGGGAAGGTGTGCTCGAACAGCGGCCCGACACGGTTGTCGTCGACGGTGACCCTCCCCTCCGTATCCAGGAAAGGTAACGAGTACCGGTACCCGGTGCAGTAGATGACGGTGTCGGCAACGACGCAGGAGCCGTCGGCGAACACCACCCGGCCGTCCTCGCACAGGCGGTCTATCTGCGGGTGCAGGTGCAGGTTGGCGTGCCTGGCCAGAGTCTTTGACATCGCCGGCGTCATGGCCTCCTCCATGGACTTCGCGGTCAGGTGCACCTCCTTGGCGACGGCGCGGAGGTCCAGCGCGATGTCCTTGCCGCTGTCGCCGCAGCCAACCATCACCACCACCTCGCCGCGGAATGTGTCCGGCACCCGGTACGAGTGGCTGTGCAGCTGCCTCCGGCTCCATTTCTCCATGCCGTTGATGCTTGGGAGCCTTGGCTGCGAGTAGTGGCCGGTGGCCACGACGACGCCGTCGAACTCCTGCTCGACGCACGCCACCTCCGCCGTCTCATCAGTGCCTATGTATCTCACCACCCATTTCGGCGCGTCGCCGCGGCCGTCTTGGCGCGGAGCCATGGCGACGTGCACCACCCTGGTGTTGAGCCTGACGGCGTCCATGAGGCCAAACGCGTCGCAGAAGTCCCTGAGGAAGAGCTGCACCTCGCGGTGCCCCGGGAAGCGGCGCGGGTCGCGGCCGGGGAGGCCATGCCTGGGCACGAACTGGAAGCCGGAGAAGCCCATGGCCTCGCGGGGGCTGAGCAACCGGAGGGAGGCGTACATGCTGCTGTGCACACTCACCGGCACCGCCGCGCCGAGCGGGTCGGCGTCGTCCGTACTCGGGTCGTACAGCCACTGCCCGCCCACGTCGCCGCTCTGCTCCAGCACCGTCACGGCGTGGCCCTCCCAGCGCAGCTCGCGCGCCGCCGCGAGCCCAGCCATGCCCGCACCGATGACGCATACCTTCTTCAACTCCAGGAGATTGACGCAGACCATATCCATGGACATCGATCACGCCCTCAAGCAGCGGGCTTTCTTTCTTTTTGTTAGACAGTGACAGTGCAAAGCCAATCCAGGCGTGTCCAGTAGCGAGTCACAAGGAACTCGCACAAGCTTCATGCTACTAGCTGGCATCAAGGTTGTGCATGTTTGCTTCCGGGTTGTGAGCATGCAGTGATCAATAAATTCAGCAGTAGGCCAGAGGGCTGTTGAAGACTTTATTTGACGAGGTAACAAATTTATATTATTGATTCAACTTATACACTGGCCCTAAAAAAATGATGAGCTAATGAATATGAAAATATTTTTAATTTGGTACTAAGTTGCCTACGATTATCTTAAATTTCAGTCACATTTCTATGTGTTAGGATCATTTGTAGTCATCATCATTGTCACCTCAAGTCCATATATAATCCATGAAATGAAATTGCACTAATGCATTAGTTGAGATATTGAAATTTATGAAAATTATAGACAACTGAGCATTAGCAATTAGTTGAGATATCAGGTGTGTGTTGTTTCCACATCTGCATTTATTGAAATAATACTAATTGTTTCTCAATTCAACTCTAAGGTCACTCCCAATGCTACACGCTGGACCGGCTCTTAGCTCCTCCACGTAATTAGATTCTGACGTGGTACCATGATTAAGGAAGAGAGAGAGCGCCATCGACTCCTAATTAGGAAACGGCTCTCGCGCGACGCCCTAGGTGAAAACCCGATCCAGTGCGGCACGCGGCGCTTCCTTTTTCCTCACGGGCGCGCTGCTGCCCACCTCCATTCCCGCTCCTCCGCCCCGTCCTCCCTCACCTGCAATCCCCGCCGCCGGCTCCTCCGCCCGCCACTCCGCCGCCGAATCCCCCTGCCCATCGGCATCGACCGCCGCCCCGCAGGCCGCCTCCGGCTCGTCCGCCCGCCGCGCAGGCCGCCTCCCTCCGGCTCCTCCACCCGCAATCCCCGCCGCCGGCTCCTCCGTCCGCCGCCCCGCCTCCTCCGCCCGCCGCCCCGCCTCCGGATCCTCCGCCCGCCGCGCAGGCCGCCTCCCTCCGGCTCCTCCGCCCGCCGCGCAGGCCGCCTCCGGCTCCTCCACCCGCAATCCCGGCCGCCAGCTCCTCCGTCCACCGCCCCGCCTCCTCCGCCCGCCGCCCCGCCTCCTCCGCCCGCCACTCCGCCGCCGGCTCCTCCACGGCCGCATGGACAGCAGCAGGGAGAAAGCTCCGCATGGACAGCAGCAAGGAGAAAGGTTATTGTTCATGTTGAGATTTTCTTGTTCATGTTATCTGAAGTAATATTCCTAATCCAACAAGCTTAGTGTAGTTTTTCATGTTCATGTTATCTCAGTGTAGATTTTCTTGTTCATGTTATCTCAGTGTAGATTTTAGAGAATGATGTTATGTTTATTGTTGGCATAATCTATGCCTTACAATTCTAGAAAGTGAGTTAGTGATCGGAACTCAGTTAATTGATCAGTACTATATATTTCAATAGAATTTTTATTTATTTACTGTTGGCTGAATAGTTGGGATTGTCTTTTCTCACAAGTATACAATTAGGTGCCCTGAAAGGTATTTGTCATGTGCTTATTGTGTGTCTTCTTCAGTGGGATATGGTTGTCCTCTGAGCCAATTATTTTGCTTTCCGCTTTGTCCTTGTTTTATCTTTATCCATTTTGATTTGAATCATTTAATATGGCTGGTATGTAATACATCAATTCGTCAATTTTCGTCTATGTTCTGGCCAAATTGAGGATTGATGTTAACTTGTTAATGCTGGATGGTTGGTTATGTATGTTAATTGGCATCTCGCCATTATGAAGTATGGTGTATTATCAGCTACTTGCTCTTTTGTACTGCCAATGCAAATGGCCTATTGTGTAAGATGATATCTTCGTCTGGCTGCCCTGTTATGTTTTTCGGTTGCTAGTCTACCTGCAAAGTTACTTTAGCGTATTGTCGGTTTTGATAGTGCTTCGAACAATGTGACGCAAAGGATGCTAGTAACCTGCTATTTCTTTGGAAAGCAGCAATGTCCTTTACTTGTTTGGCACAGAAGCATCTTCATGTTTGCTTAGTGTAGCTGTGGCCACATCATTACAAAGCTGATTGATCCGTCAAACGAATCCTTCCCATACTTAAGTACAACGCTGAAAAAACTGAACATGTGTGTAGGTTTTTTTCAGAGGCTATTCTCTCCTTGGTTGCCAAATATCATGACCCTGAACAGGATCTGCGTGGAGTAGGTTGTAGTAGAATTTCCTTGTGCATGCTGTGAGAACTCGGTAAATTTTGGCATTTGCTGTGTGATTGTGTGAACACCAGTGCAGTCATGGATCTGGGAAAGTTTAATCTTATCATATGTTGTTTATTTTAGGCCGATGTATACCCACACACCCGATGCTTTCCTAAGTTTATTACACAATCCACAAACCACGCCATTCCCGCCAATGCCTCGTCCATCGAATTTTCCCCCTCTCCAACATGGACAGCCTAGTATGGAAAATTTCCATTTTGTTGGTGTTCCCTCGCAATTGGGTTCATTTTCGACACCGCCACCACCACCGCACACTAAAGGGATTCCATCATCATCCCAGCCGGCTTCGGCCAAAATGGCTCCACCAGCTAGAGGTTCTTCCAAAAAGAGAAAACTTGTCGTCAATCTTGAAGAGGATCCAGAGCCCCCCAGGACCGCACAGCGTTTGTCTTGGACAGCGGAGGAAGAGAGGAGATTGGTAAGAGTTTACTTGCCTCGTTGCTGAAATTATGATACTACGCTTTTGAACTTATTTTGCATGTTTGGCAGAACTAATTTGTATTTTCCCAAATTTAGGCAAGCGCTTGGTTGGAAAACTCAAATGATCCCATTGACGGGAATAGCAAGAAGATTGACAAGTACTGGAATGACATTGCTGCTACCTACAATAGTACCACGCCAAGTCACCGGAAGAGAGATGCTGCACAACTCAAGCAACATTTTCATAAGGTGAAGGCAAAGGTCAATGCTTTCCATGGCGAGTATTGTGCTGTCACTAAAGTGTATAGAAGTGGTTATTCGGATGATCAACTTCAAGCAATGGCCCTGGAGAAGTATGAGGCAAACAAAGGCACATCTTTCTCACATCTACTTATGTGGAGAATTCTAAAGGACAATGGAAAATGGCTGGCTTTAGTGGTGAAATTAAACGGAGAAGAAGAGGAGTCCGGCGACTGGGATCAATGTGACATCACATGATTTCGATGTGGATGGTGAGAAGCGCCCGCCTGGTCGCCATACAGCTAAGGCTGAACGCGATGGTAAACGCAAGGCCCCGGAGGTTGTGACGGCGCTTGGGGATAAACTGGACAAGTTCATCGAGGTTCAGGCCGCATCTAAGCAAGAGCGCCAAAAGGTCATAGAAAGCCAGCAGCGGTTGTCAACTGAGAGGCTTCAAATGGCAAAGCTCGCTAAGGAGACGAAGATGCTTGAAGTTTATCAGAATCTACTTTTAGCCAACACAAGTGTGATGGATGAGAATGCAAAGGCTGCGCGTGCGAGGGCATTGGCGAGTATGGAATCGATGTTATTTCCTCGAGAAGGTTGAGGTATGCTCTACTTTAGATAGCGCTTCTCTCACTTTTATATTCTCATATTCTCATATCCCAGAATACCTGATCCTTATCTCTTATAACAGATTGCAAAGGTGGAATCTTCTGAGCACAACGAGAAACATATATTGGGTCGGGGATGTCTGCAGACCGAGAGAATTTGCTCGCATCTCAGCCTTGCTTCGTTCTAGGCTTTCATGCATTGGCTTTAATATTGCTTCCTTTTGTGCTTTCTACAGTCTCCAAACCTCCTTTAGTTTTGCATCCGTGGAGCTTATTTCAGTTTCATGCATGTCTATGTGGTGCTATGGAAATTAAGCTATGTGAACCCATGATGAATTGAGCTATATGAACTCATGCGTCATATATTCTGTGGTGGATGCATGCTTTTCTAAATGTGAATGGATGCAGAATGCACTCAAAAATGACTTGGTTGAGCATGTTTGGGAAAAGTTTGGGCCAAAATGGCTTATGTTCATGAGTTGATTCATGTAGCCCCGAATATATTTGATATATTTTTATGATAATGTATTCACATTTTTATTATGGACACCATTAAATTTTAAATTCATATATTCATCCTTGTGTATGTGTGTCAAACATGAATGTGTTAGTACATACCACAAATAGGCCACAATATTGAAATGCAAATAAGATTCCTAAAGCAATTAAATAAAACCCCTCTTAGATACAACACTTAAGAGACAATGCATTGGGATGATTGTCTCTAAAATTCTATCACCTCCTAGGATAACGCGCTAAGAGCCAATGCATTGGGAGTGACCTAAGTAATTAAAAATCTTTTATGTTAGTACATTTATTGGGAGAACAATCAAGAGTTGTAGTATTCTCTAGTGGGGAAGGGGAGAGATTAGCATGATAAATTTGCTACTACCTTTGCTCGCAAATAAATGACCTCTTAGAAAATGTGCAATCAAACTCAATGTACTAATGTTAAATGAAATTGATGATCCAATGAATATGAAACCTTTAAATTTCTGTGTCACTCAACATATCAAGTGTGTGTTATTTTCATATCCGCATTAAATGAAAAATCATCAATTGTTTCTAAGTTTAGTCTAAGCAAAGATATTTTATGGTAGTAAATTAATTGGAGAACAATTAATACTAGTAGTAACTTCTACTAACTCCGTTCCAAAATAGATAACATTTTAGAAAACGTGTGGTTAAACTTGTCTATCTTTGAGAATTAATTGATATAAAATTATTTAGACTACTTGATGTAAATAGTACGGCTAGATTTATCATGAAAAATAGTTTTACCATATAAATTTATTATAATCATGTACTTACATATTCATATAAAAGGCAATGGTAAAAGTTATATATTAGAGACTATACGGAATTAAAAAGATCATCTATTTGGAACATAGAGAGTATTGGATATGAGAAGAGAATGATGTTGAAAATATGCCCTAGAGGCAATAATAAAGTTGTTATTATTCTATTTTCACGATCATGATTAAGTTTATGTTCTATGCTAGAATTGTGTTGGTTCTTGGATATGAGATTCGGAGGGAAACCCAATTGCATGTGTGAAATAATAAAACACCAAATAGATCCCTAGTCAGGCCTCTAGACTAGCTCATGTATTGTTGATGGTCTTGTTTTCCTGATCATGGGCATTGTTAATGTAACAAGGATGCCGGTAATAATGGGAGCATATTGTTAGGATAATAATGGTGTTGGATAGACCCCCTTATGAGATCTACGAGATCATGTTGTCAATATATTATCGGTATCTTCTCATAATGTGTTAACGTTTACTTGCGTCCTTAGACCATGAGAATATCGTAAACTCGGATACCGGATGGTTGCATTGGGGTCATCAAATGTTACTCCGTAACTGGGTAATTATAAAGGTGACTTTCGGGTACACCGGAAAGTATGCCGTGGTTCCGGATATGTCAAGACTGGGATTTGCCCTCCGGCGATGGAGAGATACACTCTGGGCCCACTTGGTATTACGGTGTCCAGCATCGCCTAGCCAGGTATTGTGACTAAAGGGTTAGTCACGGGGATACCGGAATACGGAAATGAGAAAAGAGTACAAACCGGTAACGAGGATAACTAGGTATGGTGATCAAGGAGTTGATCACAGGGATACCGTCAAAGTCTCGCCTCGGGTTGTGTAACGTATCGTGAGGCAAAAGGAATTGTATGCGACAATACAAGGTTCGCTCGATAAAGATCTTCGATGATATGTGGGAGTCGTTATGGGTGACCAAATCCCGCTGATGATTATTGGCCGGAAGGTGTCCCGAACATGTCCACATATGCTCGAACCTATAGGGTCACACGCTTAACGTTCAGTGACATTTAGGAATGCTACGATTTCATGGAGAACAAGAGAGAAGGGTTCCGAAAATGTTTCGGAGGATCTCGGAAGTGTTCCGAGAGGTCCCGGAGTGTTCCGGTGATGTCCGGAAGTAGTTTGGAAGGTTTGGAAGGTTCTGGAAGGTTCTAGAAGGTTTGGAAGGTTCCGGAAGGTTTTAGAAGGTTTTGAAGATTCCGAAAGGTTCAGAAGGTTTCGGAGTTTTCTGGAACATTCCAAAAGACCCCTGCTGGTGGAGTTGGACTCCATCAAGGAGTCCCTAGTGGAGTTGGGTTCCATCAAGGAGTCCCTAGCGGAGTCGAACTCCTCCTTCCCAGCCTAGCTGCCCCATCCCCTTTAAATAGAGGGGCAGGGCGCACCAGGGAGGCATCCCAAGCAGCCCTAGCCGCACCTCCCTGGCCGGCGCCCTCCCCCCTTCTAGTTGGTTGCGGCCTCCCCTTCCTCTCTCCTCTAGATTGGATCTAGTACAGCTACTAGCGCGCTGCTGCTATTCCATCTCGTGGATTCCCGCTGCTCCTAGTGTGCTGGTCCACACGTTGCCACGGTGTTGCTAATACGGTACGCGTGGTTACCTTGGAGACGTCGTACACTTCGGCGTTCGATCGGACGAATCTTCGCGAGGAGAACACTCTCGCGGCTGGGAGGTATAACCTAGCTGCGGGAGTCGAAGGACTTTATCGACATCATCAACTTCTCCGCTGCGTTGACGTGATCGTCGAGGGTATGATATCGTTACCTACACCTCGATAGTGTTTCTTGGTTTGGTTGGTGCACGGTAAAAATTTTGTTTTACGTAGCACGTTCCTCAACAAATGACATGTTGATATATTTAATATTATGTAGTCTAACATATTAGAAGTTCAAAATATACTTTGTCCCCCACCATATCTACCAATGGGCGCGCAAGGTTGGTGATGTTAACACGTCTAGGTTTGGCGATGCCGCATGTCATGCCAGTATATGGAAACTTACTCATTAATACGTCGAAGATCAACAAGTGATACCACATTCATGGTGATACATCCCTGTAATAGCAGAAAAATATATGTTTATCCCTCGATTATTGGCCGAATCTAGTTTAGGTCCTTACACTCTAAAATCAGACAACTTTGACCTTTAACTTTTAAAAACTTGAAAGATTTGGCCATCAACCCACTCAAAACAGTTAGCCAATGATGTGGTGGTGATTTTGCATACGTGACAACCAAGTCAGAAAATACCAAAAAATAAGAAAAAAAATAAAAAATATGAAAAAAATCATATTTTTAAATAGTATACAAAATTTTATTTAAAAGTAGTTTTAATCAAAAATTACATCCAAAATTTGATTTAAAAATCAAGAAAAAAGTACAAAAAAGAAAATTATAAAATGCACAAATAACTTCTTAACACTCATGAAATTTTTAGAGCAAAGGAAAAAAAAAGGAGTACTACAAAAATCCTAGGAAACTCGAGAAACTCATAAATAATTTAGAAACATTCATGATGATTTTTCATGAATATTCCTAAATTATGTGTGAGTTCTCTAAAATTTTCTTGGATTTCCATGGTACTTTTGGTTTTTCTCCATTTTATAAATTTCAATGTTTTCCAATAAGCTTTCTTCAATTTTTTCATTTCTCCTAATTTTTTTTCATATTTTCCAAAATATATTTTTAGATTTCCTAAAGACTATTGTAATTTTGTTCTTTTTTCTTATGTTTATAACTGTATGATTTCTTTTCGCTTAAACAACCGCCACATCATTGGTGAAATATCTTTGAGTGGTATGAAGGATCAAATCTGTCTGATTGTGAAAGTTAAAGGTCAAATTTATCAGGTTTTAGAGTTTAGGCACCAAAACTAGATTGAACCAATAGTTGAGGGATCAAAACTAAATTCAACTAATAGTTGAGATATCAAAAATCTTGTGTTTGTATGTTGATGACAAACTTATCTTTGGGACTAACCTTGATGTAATAAATGAGATCAAAGCATTCCTATCTCAAATTTTTACATGAAGGATTTGGGAGTAGTTGGTATAATCTTAAACATCAAGCTGATAAAGGGTGACGATGAAATTACAATACTGCAATTCCATTATATGGAAAAGGTCTTGAGCCGCTTTGGCTACATGAATAACAAGCTTTCTCCAACACCTAATAATCCTAGTCCGGTACTTCAAAAGAATAGAAATATCACTAAAGATCAACTGAGATACTCCCAGATTATTGGATCACCCATGAACTTAGCCAGCGCGACCGGCCTAATATCTCATTTGCAAATTGAGTCAATTTTTATCCAACCGGGTATATGATCATTGGCGTGCCCTTGAAAGGGTAAGGTGCTATGAGTTATGGAATTAACTATTCCAGGTATCCAAACATATTGGAGGGATATAGTGATTCAAACTACATTTCTGATGCTGATGAGATTAAGATTACGAGTGGATGATTGTATTCACTCTTGGCAGTGGAGCTATCTCATGAAGGTCTTGTAAACAAACCATATTGATGAGGTAAACTATGGAAGTAGAACTCACAATATTAGACAGAGCCACCGTTGAGGCAGAATGGTTGCCTGAGCTTTTGATGGGCTTGTTAGTAGTGGATAAACTAATACCAGTTATCCTTATGAACTGTGATAACCAAACAATTGTCATAAAAGTGGACCGTGCAAAGGATAACATGAAGTCATCAAAGCATGTTAAAAGATGATTGAAGTTTGTTAGAAAATTTAAACTCCGAAGTTATAGCTTTTGATTATATCCAAATAGCTAAAATGAAAGGGATTATCACGAAATGTGATATATAATGCATCGAAGGAGATGGGTATGAGGCCCATGTGAGTTACACCAGTGTCAACCCAACCTATTTGATTAAAGATCCCCTGAACTATGACCTGGGAAGAACAAACTATTGGTTAACTGGAGGAGAATACCTTTACAACCCACTCTGCTAGAGATGCAACACTCTAAAAAACTATATGGTTTTTATCTCAATGTGTTATGTGGCTTTAATTAGAAAATATGTTGTCCTATAGAACATTCTTGAAAGAATGTAGTTATGTGAGCCTGATTGTTGGTCCAAGTCTGTGAGACACGGTAATCTCTAATAAGCTCATAAAGACCAAGGTGTACAACTTATATGCTCCCCCAAGAGGTAGATTGGGTAGCCTAGTATGAGTGTGTCAACCCAACCTATTTGATTAAAGATCCCCTGAACTATGACTTGGGAAGAACAAACTATTGGTTAACTAGAGGAGAATACCTTTACAACCCACTCTGCTAGAGATGCAACACTCTCAAAAACTATATGGTTTTTATCTCAATGTGTTATGTGGCTTTAATTAGAAAATATGTTGTCCTATAGAACATTCTTGAAAGAATGCAGTTATGTGAGCCTGATTGTTGGTCCAAGTCTGTGAGACACGGTAATCTCTAATAAGCTCATAAAGACCAAGGTGTACAACTTATATGCTCCCCCAAGAGGTAGATTGGGTAGCCTAGTATGAGTGAAGACTTGAAGTGAAATTTATTGACATAAAACTACAAATTCAAGGCCTAGTTCATTGTGTAGTTGTTGATGAGTGTATCTTGAAGATATAGGTGGATGTTCAACCCTAGCAGGTCTCCATATAAAAGCTGGTACATTAACAATACACTGGGATAGAAGAAATTTTCGTGATGCCTCTAAGATCTGGTAGGAGGTTGTTAGATATTTGGCCTAACCCATAATAATAATCCCAATAAATCCCAAAGGGCTACAATTATGTGAGAGCACATGTTAGCATGCGCATGGCGTATGCCGGCAATGCCATGTATGTGAGAGTGTGGAGGGTACATATCAACATGTGTAGGGTGTGTGCCGACACATGTCATGTGTGTGAGTGTATGAGGGCACATGCCATTATGCACAGGGCGTGTGCAGGCACATGTCAGCATGTGGAGGGAGAATGTCACCTCCTTCCACAAGTCTAATAAAGGGACACCTCCACCCCTCCCCACAACACGCTGAGAGAGCATTTTCCTCTTTCATTCTCTTCTCCCTCCCTCGTATGCTGAGTTGTCTCCAGAGCTACTCCGTCCAGAAGACCTGGCATGCATCGAAATTTAACAAAGCAGGTCTCCGGAACTGTTTGTCCTTAGGATCTTGTCCGAAGAAAGAAAATGAGGTTTTTGGGGAGCGTTTCGACGCGACTGCTCGCAGCGTCTACTTAATCTACGTCGACTATAGAGTTTAGTCTTCCCCAGGCTCAATCATCATCGGCTTCTCCAGCATCATCTCTGACCGAAAGTGTATCCTCACATCATGTCCATATCATTACTATATTTATTCTATGCCATGCTCGTCTAATATTTATTATATTATATTATATTATATTATATTATATTATATATATAATCTAGATATGAAGTATACTGCTTTATTACTTATATTCTTGTCTAATATGTACGTGATATATGTTGTAATTATTCATGTAACTAATACTATCATCAATTATCTCAAACTAAAATAAACCTAAAAATATTAATTATTCTAACAAAAATAAGATAAACATTTCGTTCCGTGTGATTATGTGTTTTGTTCCAATCAAAAAACATATGATCAACCTAAGCAAGATTATTTCCATTTACACATGCACTACAATGTTTTGTGCTAGTGGAGCAATATATAAAAAATAATACACATCTTTCGTGTCATACCAGCGAACATTTTTTACGAACTATTAAAACATTATATATAAACCGCGGAGCAAATCTCATAAATTATTTGGATTTTCTACAGTGAATTTGTAATTGCTTCGACATGAAAATGTGAGATTAACAAAAGTAAGCTCACCATGTTCTTTGGAATATCGAACAATTTTTTGAAGCTAGGTGAACACATTTTATAGATGCATGAACAACATTGATGGAAGGTGGAACATATTTCAAAAAAATACTTTTCCACATGAAACATGTTGTTGAACTATGGAAACAATTCTCGTGGACTGCATGAACAGTCCTCCAAAATATAGTGTTATTTCTATTCTGAACATATTTTTCATGGAAAATAATTTTCACTAAATTTATTTCCATAAACATAAAATTTTATTTTTAGAATTATCTAAAATGAGAAAATTTCCTAGAACGGAAAGTAAGCCAGCCCACCAGGACAACCCTTGCTTTCAGCGATTGTAGTGCTCCTAGCCGCTCAGTAATAGGAAGTCCCCGTGATAGGATGTACATGCTTCATGGGCCTTAGTCGGGCTGTCCTCCTACTAATGCACGGCCCGAGCATACATGTCGCTTGTGTGACATACATTCCACAGGCTGCCTATGCTTCGTGGTCCTTCAGCGTGCCGCCCAATTGTATGGCTATGTCCCCTGTATATAAGCTGCACAGAGTCATCACAAATATATAACGAACAATATTGGACCAAATCATTATAGGCATTTACAAGTTTGTTATGCCTTTATATATAACAAAGAACATTAAACCAAATCATTATAGGCATTTATAAGTTCGTTATGCCCTTATTATTAGGGAACATCTATTACAAGTTGGCCGATTCTTTTTACATCACACTCAGCTTCTAAGTCTTTTGATCAATATCTAACTATTTTCTTTCCCACTTCACTCTATATATAATATACAAACTAAAAATTACACCAACTTTCTATTAAAATTATATATTTTTAATACTACAAGTTTAAATTAAATAATATATAATTTTAAGTGACTGAGATTTATAAAAGGTAATCAAGAATTAGCAGATATGTTATTATTATCGTTCATGGGGCTCCCAGCAATCCGATTCATGTACACGACAAAAATGCGAATGGAGCGGTTGCTTTCGTTTATGTAGGCCCATAAAGTTGGAATTTGTGTGAGCTGAAAGGTGATCCTTGGCGTCGCGAGGAGACAGGGTAGCTGGGAGCCACGAACCGCACCAAATTTTGCTATCCAAAATTCCAAAGTCCAAAACACGAACTGTCACCACGAACAAAGCCGTCGCCCATCGGTGACCATGCAGAGCGTCTCCGCCTTTAAAAGAAACCATTGTTCCTTTTTATCACAGTTGATTCGTATATGTTAGGAGGCGGCTGGCTTTGCCCTGCGAAGAGAGCAGAATCAGAATGAAAATCAACTAAATCAACTGGAGGACCATTACAAACTTAGGAAACTGTATTTTAGGATAAATATAATTTATTCTATTCCAGGCTTATGTTGGGGAGCATTGAAGTATAATATCTCTTTTACTCTAACTCAAGTTTTAGATGAACTGATTAGTACATACAGCTTAGGGCCAGTTCTTTTCGGCTTCAGCTTCTCCAGAAACCAGTTTTAGCTTCTCTACGTATAGAAGCTGTGGTGGGGAGAAGCTCTCAGAAATTGCGGTCCAATTCTTTTCGGCTTCTGTCAGCTAAGCTTATTTTCTGAGTAGTCCGATGAAAAGTCTATAATGCCCATGGACTCTAATTTCATACTGATTAACTGATACTGTGTAATTTATTACAATAAAGACATGGTTTAAAGTTTGATTCTCAACAAAAAAGGGTTAATTAAAAGCACTATTTTGTACTCCACTAATCTTCAAGGAGCTGGGCCGGCGTCGGGTGACCACCGGGAGAGGTGACACTCACCAGCAGCACGGCGGTGCGGGGGAAGTAGCAGAAGAAGATGTGCTCCCCGATGCGCTTGGCGACAGCGGGAGGTCTGCGTCGTCGCGGCGCGCGTTGGCGTGGTGGTACCCGACGACGGCGAGGCCCTGCGGCGCGAAGTGGTCCTAGACGAGCGTGGGGAGCAGCGGGAGATGGTGCGGCTGGTGCGAGAGCGGGACGGCGTCGATGACCGGGACGACGGCGGGAGATGAGGCCGAGTCGGGCTGAACGCGGCGAGGGCGGCGGCGGGGGCGAGGGCGAGGCCGGGGGCGGGGGCGGGGGTGAGGCCGGGGCCGCGGCCGGTGGCGGGGGCGGGGGCCGGGGTTGGGACCAGGCGGCGGCGGCGAACCCTAAAACGCGGGGAGTGCGAGAGGCCGGGGCTCGAGCTCACGGGTGCCTCTTTTCTTCACCGAGCGTGTGGAGTGGCAATGAGAAGTAATAACGGTTCGTTCTGGGGCTAATTTTGAGAAATCTTCAGTTCACTTAAGTTAGAATCTCGGGAAGCTGCTCTCTGGTAGCTTATTTTCAATCAACAGCAAACTGTGGTAGCTGCGAAATTAATCTGCTAACAAATTTCGAGTTCTTTTCGGCTTTAGCTTAATTTGACCTAGAAACCACTCCACAATTCAAAAAGAACTGGCCCTTAATATGGTATAAAAGTCTAGAGTCGTGAGTTCAAGAACCGGCTAACATAATTTTAGTAAATATATTTAGGTGAATCCTTGTTGAAGTATAATGTTGTGGGTGAACTTTTTGTTATATATAATTTATAATAATATATCAAGACCCGTGAAAGCAATGAAAATAGTTTAATTGTGGCCCGCTCCCGCCATAGCTCTCCCCTACAGACTTATCCCATGTCAAAAGCAAAATTGTCGTGGTCAGTAATGACGTGTTGAAATGAATTGCAACTGGACAAGAAAACCATATTTGCCCTTTCTTCCGGACCCGAGCATGGGTGCCCAGGCCGGTGCCGCGACCCAATAGGCCCGGGCTTGGGATCCGGGTCGAAAGCCAAAATATTAAAATATAGTAAATTTTAAAGTTATATGATAATAATGTCATTTAACTTGTAAAAATAACTAAATTAATATTTTTATAAAATCTATTTTTAAATGTTTAGGGCTAGACTTGGGCTTTGCATTCGTAGGTCGGGCCTTTGGCTGGCCTTTTGGCTGGCCTGGGGTTTGAGCAGGTATAAAGTTTCTCCATAATCCATTATCTCCTGGAGAACTAATGTAGCAATGGCGAAAACAAAGGAGAATGTTACGGGGTATACGTATACCCTATAAAAAGTATGTAAACACTTTTTCTTTTTAGTTTTTGTGGTCCTCACGATCTTTTTTCTATATCCATACTTCTAACAAAATATGAATTGTGTTTGGATACTACCTTAACCATCCATCTAATCTGATTAACGGCCGTAAAAAAGTTGAAACTTTTCTCACAATTGCTTCTTATGTTCTAATTGAATTTGTTATAATTAGTTCTAATTAAACCATGTAATTAACACCATAAGATGACAGAGTTAATTTCATATTTTGTATTTTTATTTGGTTTTATCTATTAAAATTAAAATAACTCAAACACTGCCTCAACCTCCTCTATCACTCTCTACCCCCTTGTTTCGTTTCCTTCCTCTGTCTCTTTGGTGACACACTTTAGTGCTAATTTGAGAAAATTAAGAATTATCAGTAAGGATGATTTTGGAGGAGCTACTTTTTGTCAACCTTGTATCATTCTTTTAATCATCTGATCGATGGCTAACTCAGTTGATACATTATATGTTGCGAAAAGCGTGCATTGAAAGTACAGGATAGCTACTAAGTGGTAAAACCGTCGGATTTTGATCAAAAAGCATGTCACGTGATCTGAAAACGCATCAAAACCCCTCCAACACACTTTTTCTACATTGAACAAGTAGCCACCGAGTATGGTGACATCAACATTTTAAAATCAATTATGAAACTTTAAAAGCCACTACTCTCAAACCGCACATCATTGTGTTCGTTTTGACAAGCAAAACTAGATCCTGATTGAATATATTTTGACAACTTTTTTGTCTACTGTATTTTTTGACGATTATTTTTTCCTCTAATTTCATGTGGTGTGAGAGTTGTACTGCATAGTTTTAGTTGTCTATAATATTTTTTGTTGTTATTTTCTACTGCGTATATTTCTCTATCGTATCTTTGATTGTTCTCTACTACATGTTTTTATCTACTGTATTTTTTATCAGTTGTGTACTGCAATCGCTAATAATTATCTATTATATATTTATCTATAGAATTTCATAGTAGTCGTCTATTGCATTCATACATTTTTAAAGTCTATTGCATCTTTTTACATCTAGAATTCCGGCGTGTTTTTCTCAATTTCATTGCAAGATAGTTGTGGAAAAAAGGTACAAAACTGATGAAAGAAAACATAGAAATATTCGTCTACTGCAATTCACAATAGTCGTCTATTGTGTTCATACATTTTCACAGTCTATTGTATCTTTTCATACCTAGGATTCTTACCTGTTTTTCTCAATTTTCTTGCAAAGATAGTTGCGGGAAACAAAACTAATGGGAAAAATGAAAAATACATAGAAATGGTAGCAAAATGCTTGGAAGAGAAAAGCTTTTGAAAAAAAGTTGGAAAAAACCACGACAAAAAATAAATTAAATTAAGGAAAAAAAAGAAGAAACTACTAGTAAGAGTTTTATAGTATTTTTTGTACTACTAGTTGTAATTGGAGGGGGCGTTACTCGGTTTCCTTGAGATAAATGTTTATCGATTAGACTAGCCCAAAAGAAAACCATTCGACGTTTCTGTTTTCGTACGCAAAGACGTGTACCATCAAGGTCACCACGTTGTGCTGAAAAATCCAAAAAAGACACAGATTTGAACCACAGTTTTTTTAGCTCTCAGGCCACACAATCTATAGTTCACGGAGAATGTCGCTGACATTTTATTCCGTGTTTGATTGAAGGGTAAACATGGCAAAACCATGTTCTTTCCTTCTAAAGATAATTCCTATCCACAACATGCACGGCTAATAATATAATTTCTTAATGTTCGCAACATTGCTTCAAACCAAAATTCAAGCTCAATCAATACAAATTTGATAAATAAACAAATTAACATCACTATAAAATGTGACATTATTAGTCGAATACTCCAAAACTAGCGTGATCCTCATCTACGATGCCATCCTTGATTCTACTAGCTGCATTGTATAGTTCGCATTTACTGAATACAGTGAGAGCAACTTTTGGCCGTCGAACAAACAGAATTGAGGAGAGATGGTTCTCGACTGTAGCACCTCATCTCCCATCTTTCCCCACTTCTAGCGCTGTCACCTCCTATGCACCGCCGTCATCCAGCCCACCTCAATCAATCAGCCCTCTAACGATTTTTATTATGTATTAGTACTAGTATTAAGTTTGTTACATACATATTAATTAGGTAATTAGTAGTTGGTCTAATTAAAGTGTACGTACTTGTATTTTAGGCTTAAGTGCCAACAAAAACCAATCTCATATAACTTATGTCTCTATTTACAAGGCTACAAGCCTACTATCACCAATTGGTCATAAGAGAATTCAGATCAATGTGAGAGTTGATACGTATAATTTTCTTTTGACACTTTGACTTAACTCAATCGTAAATCCTTGTCACTGTTGTCCATGCTCAAGCTACGCTAGGACACTAACTTGTTGCTGCTCTGATGCTTCATCGAGCGTCTATTCTGTCGTGTCATCGTTTTGTCACCATCGTTCTATCACTTTGGTATTACATGATCATCTATATTGAAAAGAAAGTAGTTACAAAGGTCATCTCTAATGAGATTATCGACTTGTTCGATGAGCTGCCATGACATTGTTTTTTCACCATCGATCACAAATATTTCATCACTTTGGCATTACATGATCATCAAACGCGTGCAGTACCTACCGATCTGCATAGGTGGTGCTTCAATTGCTTGTAGACGGATCACATCGCCCTTAAGTGTAGGAACCAGGACCGATATCTACGCTGCAAGAGTGAGGGACACCGTGCAAGTGAGTGCAAGTGCCCTCGTAGCCCAATGGGAGCCGCCGATGGGTCGCCGCAGCGCAAAACCCAGCACTGTCACATGGCTTCTCCAACAGCAATAGCCTTGCGGCTGAACGAGCCGTGTTTAGCAGCTGCGCCAATGTCAGCTAATCAGGGCACGGGGTTACCCGTCTAGCACCACTGGCTCCAGTGGTTCAGATGGCGCCAGTGGCTCCGCCCCCACCCCCTAACCTGCTGGTGGTGGCGCGCTTGTTGCAAACGGCCCTGAGCCCTGCGCCGGCTCTAAAGCATGACCTCTCGGGTTTAATGCGTCATAGACTTGCGGGTGTGTTCTGCTACATGTAGCTGTGGGCGGCCATTGACAAAGTAGAAGGGCGTTTGGCCATTGCCATCAAGATGATAGTCGTTGACACATGGCTAAACATCGGCCTCAACTTGGTGCACTCCTAGAGGATCGGTTTGGCTTGGTGCTGGGGAGCTTCACCGTCCATGACCACGTCCCAGCGGATTTCATGGTGGTGTTCCCATCATTCGGTGATAAGGTCAGAGTTCTCCACGACGAGTTGCCCTCGACGTTGATGTTCCAACTTAGGCTCATGTAGTGGAACAGGCAGGCCACGTTAGTGCTTGTTCAAGGTGGTCTGCATTCACGTTAGTGCTTGTTCAAGGTGCTCATCGACATCGTCGGCTGATGGACTGCAAGTGCACATGATCAGTTGTACATGATCAGTTGTATTTTTTCGATGGAAAGAGTCGAACCCATAGAAAGCAGTGATTAATCTCACTTGGTCTCAAATCTGAAATCACATAAAAAATATTTAAATACAATGGCTGCAATACACGATTTACTTCCCCAAATAGCTAAAATTGAGACATAGGGTATATAGATTCACTAGTAGCAATCTCAAGCAAGTAATACTGATTATGCAACATCGAAGTACCAACCATGAATTTGCAAATAAAAGGCTACTATTATTAGTAACAAGTAGAGATGAGTCTACCCCTTGTCCAACCATCAATTGAGGTGTACATTAAGGCATGGGTCAAGACAATATAACAAAAAGACATCATTATACTCACAATAATGTTATATGTTTTCATCTTCAACCGAACACAATCACCCGGAGATGCAGACCATGGCTCCCTTTCTTGACTCCTGGTCATATAACCCCTCCTCCATCCTGACTGCCTACACGGTCACGGTGGCGGAGCCAGAACCCCAATACGTCGAGGAGGGGCTCTTTCTCCATCCAAAGGGGATTCTACATAATAAGTAGAACTCTAGGGAGTATGACATCCATTTTGATTACAACTCATCTTCGTCATCCGGACTTCAATACTATCCATCTAGTGACGATGATAGCCACTGGCGGATTTCCTGTGCCTCCACCCTGGGCAACTGCCCAGGCTTTCTTGCTAATTTCCATGGAGCTCCGAACATCCTTGCCGGCGGCACTGATCACTGGAGCGATGATCTGACCGGGCAAGACGCGAGATCCTAGGCCGTGCAGACAAGCCTGCGTCCTGGGCCGCGAGCCCGCGACAGTGTCGCGCTTGCGTTCTGGGCCGCGTGGGCATGCTTGCTCTAGACTCTAGTGCTGCACGAGAGAGACAAGACCTATTGATTAAATCAATCCAACTTCAATCAGCGGCCGCGCGGACGTTTCGTTTCTCTGATCTAACTTCACACAATTAAGCCCTAAGTAACTAAGCCTAATTACCTAAGGCACGCAGCAGCGGCAGAGCAACGTGCGCAGCCGTGCAGCACGCGGAGAGCGCGAAGCATCCAATGTCGAACATTCATGGACCTAGAGGAAGTCAGAAGCGCATGCGTGACGAATTCAGCAGTATAGCAACTCCGGCAAGCGGCAGCTCATCCTCATCGGCAAACCACTCGTTGCAAACTCGCACTCGACACTTGACAGCAGCAGCAACACTAGCAGCAGGCAATGACCAGCAAGGAGCAGGTCAAGTCCGTGGTATTAGGCAACTAGGTCAATGAATTAATAATGAATTGATCCATCGTTATTTTTCTTACATGTCTAATGTCAAATCATCAATTGCAGTTGGTCATGGTTTAGTACTATTGGTTGGTACGTTGTTGAATTTCAAACTAGAGTTTTATAATTTTAGAATTGGGGAGATTTTTGGTTGACATGAGAAGCTTACCGGCACAACCGCAACCACAAGATCCACGACCAAGTGATGAAGATGAACCCACTAGTGATGAGAATATTTTTAATCCGGATGAAATTGTGTGTGATCCTACTCTTCGGAAACATATAGATGAATACCATCCGGATGTTCAAGACCAATTGAGAAGAGCATACCTTTTGAAAGGTCCAACCCAACCAATTATGAATTTTCCTCGTAGACAATTTGGTAGTACGATAAGTGTGTTCTCAAAAGATTGGTACGCGAGGTATGATTGGTTAGAATATAGTAAATCTCGTGATGCAAGATTTTGTTTCTATTGCTTTCTTTTTAAACAACCGGGAAGTAATCAACACTTTGGCGATGAAGTATTCAATAAAACTGGGTTTAGTGATTGGAAGCATGCATATAAGGCGTTGCCCGGGCATGTAGGTAGTACAAAGAGTGCAAAAAACAAAGCAAGATTGCATTGTGATGATTTTCGTAGTTAAAGACAAAAGTGTGGCTAGCAAGCTTGCTCGTGCGAGCAAGGAATCCGAAGAACTATATAAAATTCAGTTGACATCTTCTCTAGGGTGTGCAAGATTTCTCATTGCTCAAGGCTTGGCTTTTCGTGGCCATGATGAATCTTCTACTTCATTGAACAAGGGCAACTTCCGTGAGATGGGAGAGTGGCACAAAGCTAATGATGAAAAAGTGATGCATGCTTTTGAACATGGCGGAAGAAATTGCAAAATGCTTGCTCCCAAAATTCAAACGAATCTTGCAAAATGTTGCGCACAAGAGGTCACGATGTGATTATGAGAGAGATTGGTGATAGAAAATTCTCCGTGCTTCTTGATGAGTCACGCGATATATCTTTAAAGAGCAAATGGCGGTAATGTTGAGGTTAGTAGCGATTTATTATTCCATTTACGATTATTCCATTGTTGTTCCATAATTTTATTTAACCTTGTTGCAATTCTATTATTGTAGGTATGTGAACAATGAAGGGAAGGTTGTGGAACGATTTCTTTCTCTGTATCATGTCAAAGAGACTATTTCGGAGGCACGAAAGGTAGCTCCTGTTGGGGCAAGGATATGATGGCTAAGGGGGGGCAAGGATGTGATTGGGCTTCAAATATGAGAGGTGAATTCAATGGTCTCCAAAGGAAGATACTCGATAAAAACCCTTATGCTTTCTATGTCCATTGCTTTGCCCATCATTTGCAATTGGTGGTTGTCTTTGTTGCAAGTTGTTGCTCATTCATTCATGATTTCTTTGAGTATATCTCCCTGATTGTGACCACAACAAGTGCATCTTGCAAGAGGAGGGATGCCTTGACGGAAGAAAATCATCAAAATATTTTGGATATGCTTGAGAGGGGAGAGATATTTAGTGGAAGAGGCTTGAATCAACAAACAAGTATAGCTAGACCCGGGGATACTAGATGGGGTTCACATCATACAACTTTACTTCGTTTGCATCAAATGTGGAAGTCTGTGTTGTTTGTGCTTAGTGAGGTTGATGGGGAAGGGCGTGGACCATCTCAAGCGGCTCTTCAAATTTGTTTTCATTTTGCATCTTATGATGAAGTTGTTTGCCATCACAATTGAGCTTTCACAAGTATTGCAGAGGAAGGATATAAATGCTGCTCATGCCATGGAATTAGTTCATGATGTCAAAGCTCGGTTGAACACTATGAGAGAAAGTGATTGGGAGATCTTGTTTGATGAAGTCCAACAATTTTTTGTTGTTAAAGGTATTCCGGTCCCTAATATGGATGAACAAATACCGGTTCGAGGTCGTTCGAGGCTTGATGGGAGGACTTGTTCCAATTTTCACTATTACCGAGTTGAGATTTTCTATGTTTCGATTAACAAGATATGTTCTGAGATGAATCATCAATTTACTGAAGCATCTACAGAGATATTATAATATCGACAAGCTTGCTTGCTTAACTGAAATTTATCATGCGGTTTTCTCTTGTGGTGATCGTACAATCATAAGAGATCATCTTCAGACTTACATTCTTCATGTGAGAAGACATGTCACCTTTTCTACTTGTAATGATCTTCAAAGTTTGGCTATAAAGATGGCTGAAACTGCGAAACATTTGGTTTTTCCATTGGTCTACAAACTCATTGAGTTGGCTTTGTTATTGCCGATGTCAATAGCATCGGTTGAAAGGGCTTTCTCGGCAATGAAGATTATCAAGTTTAATTTGCACAATAAGATTAATAATGATTGGTTCAATGACTTGATGATATGCTACACCGAGCGAGAGATATTTAAACAAATTGATAATGATGTTATTGCCCAACGATTTCAAGTGATGAAGTTTCAGAAAGGACATTTACCTCATAGACCTACTCCTAATTAGCACATTATGGGTATGTTTCATTCTCTCCGATGTGAATATATTTTCAATGCAAAGTTATATGAATTACTAATCTATTTGTTTTATCCTGTAGAGTCTCTTTTTGTGTGTTTTTGGATTGTACAATGGACATCTAAACTTTTGTTTTTGACTTGTCGGAAGTTTGCTAGTGTCCATTGTCCAATAAGTTATTTGTTTCCATATATTGCCTTTGTTTACATCTACAAACATTTATATATGTGACGCATCATATTTTTTTTACTATGAATTCAGTTCTCAATATTGTGCTTAAATTTACATAATGCATATCTAAATATCAAATGCTTGCGATTTTTGATAGACCATAGTTAGACACTTAGGCTTACGATTTGCCCAGGCTTTCAAAAAGTGCTAGCTTTGCCACTGATGATAGCGATGCCCAAAGAAGGCTAGAATGGATCTTGGTTTTTGGAACCAATCAACCTGGCCATGACAATACTTCTTTGACCCCCTACCCGACCGATGATACGCGAAGCGTGGCTAATGTTGGGCTTCACCGGTAGCATTCTTGCACAAGTTTCATCTCCACCGCTCTCGGGCATTCAAGGAGGCGAAGGTGCGGTGTTGACGGCAAGCATATTTGCACCGAAGCTCACCGGAGTCGGGAACTACACCGAGATGGGAGCTTCTACACTTCCCACTATCTACCAACGCCGGGCTAGCTCAGCCATGGGTTCACAAAGTGCTTTCGCCTAACAAGGCTGCCCAGGACAGCTATAAAGGGAGGCTTCTAGTTCAAATTTCAAACCCAAGTAGGTGGATACGGCTCCTACCTTGGCAGCTGCTCCGGCCCAGTCGCTAAGAGATTGCTTTTCTTCTAAATTGCTTTCAGACATTGTATCGAGGCAAGCGTGTAAGGACATTGTCGCGCCTATCATGGTATTGCCTTTTGATCCAGACTTGGCCCAATTTGGGCCGATCGCTGGTCAAGACTTTGTTCAGGCCTAGGTGGGGTCAGTCGCTAGTCGAGATGTTGTTCGGGAGAGGACGGTCGTTGGTCAAGACACGGTCCAAGGGGTTCCGTAACCAGTTCAGGCACGGTCCCGATGGCACTGGACGCTAGGCAAGGATTGGCCAAGTCGGGGCCGGTAGCGGATCCACCAAGGGTGTAGCACGCCTCAACTAAGCTTTTGGTGGTACCTCAGCCTCCAGCTTAGGTCGAGACCTTGGCTCTTGAATAGCTTGTTGCTTGCCCATTTACAACACCAATGCTTGCCATGGATCATCCCAGGGAATCTCGCAAGGCCTATGTAGGCCCAAATCTTGTTAGGGCACTAGTTTGGGCTTACAAGTGTAGATCCAAAGCTGCCACTCCGCCCCCCTTCCATTGCTTCATCACCCTCGACCACCCCCACATCCTGGATCTCCTTTCTCCGATCAATGATTTCTCTGACGGTGCATTTGCTGCCACAACCAGTCATCAACAAGCGTCGGTGCAAGATCATTCTGAAGATTTCTTGCCACAAAGGAGCAAGCTGGTGGCAGTGTGCAATGGGCATCGTGTTGGTGATACTCTTAGGAGTTGCACTTCCGTGCTTCTGTGTTAAATGGGGATGGCCAAAGAGGAAGAGGCAAATTCCATGCCTAATCTACAGCGCTACCGTCACACCTTTGATCACCTGCTGAACCAAAACCAGATCATTGCCCTCTACGGCTAGACTTCGCTGAGCGAGGAGGAGCTATATGACAAAGTGTAGGAGGGGTGGCTATGGCGGCAGTGGCAATGTCGTCATAGGCCATGTGTGGTTAGTTAGGTTGTCGATAGTCATTGGCTACACATTCTACCAAGGTGGTTGTGTGGAACGTGCGTGGCTGAACACACTAGTGTGTAGGTATGGAGTGCATGACCTGGTGCTATCATGGATCGCCTCTATCATTTGTATCTAGGAAATTAAGATGGTTGTGATATCCCCCTTTGTAGTTTTGCAAACTTTGGGATGGAATTTGATGATTTCTGCTATCTCCTAGCGGCCTAAACCAAGGATGGTGTCCTGTTAGCTTGGAAATGTTCTATTGCGGTACCTAACATTGACATCAGGTGCTTTTCAATCATGGCGATGTTCACACTAGGTGCCAATTCCTGGTGGTTCACTGAAATATACGGCCCTCATGTAGATGCTGACCAAGTCCTATTTTTTGGAGGAGCTGCATGTGATCAGGGAGAGCTATCAGGATTGAAGGATTCCAAGAGATGGCTGCTATGGCTTGGGCTAAGCCGACTCCTATTCTAATCTAGCCAACATCCTGGATTCCAAGTTGCCATTGTTGAGCAAGCACCTACTATCTTGGAGTGCTAAAAAAGTGGGTTGCATTAGGAAACAAATTGAATGGGAGCAAAGGAGCTAATTCTATGATTTGATATAGCGCAGGAATCTTGTCATCTGTCCAGACAGGAGTAGGGGCTTCGTCATGAGCTGAACGAGTATCGAAGGCTATATTCACTCAAGCGCACCATGGCTCGGCATAGGTCCCATGTGCTATGGCTAAGAGAAGAGGACACCAACACCTCATTCTGAAAGTGCATCTAGGCCCCTAATTGAGTTTTGGTGGTAGATGACGAATCATTAAGGGACTAATATGTGCATTGAGTGTTTAACCAAGTATTAGTCCATCTTGTGAATTCCAATCGGCATTAACGACCCCTAAAAAGTGAAGAGGAGAAGACGGCGTGCGATTCATTGAAATCTCAACGGTTTTTATACTCTATGAGTTTTTATTCATATTGTCTTGAGTATAGGACCGCCGTTCTATTAAGGGGGGTATGTCGGTTTGTGAATGAGATAGCTTAGTGCTCAAGTGCTCAACATTTCTCTTTAAGAAGTCACACACGTCGCACGAACACTTAGCCAAAACCTAATTTCAGTTGTGCATCCGTAGTGTCCGGCCAGAGGCCGGAATGTCCGAGTGTTTTGGTGCTAAGGCTGTGCTCTCGGGAGGATACCCGGAGTATCCGGCTGATCCGAAATGTCCGGGCATATGAGACCCCAGGCAGTGCTCTCGGGAGGACATCCGGAATGTCCGGGATGTCCCGGAATGTCCGGGTGTTGGCATCCGGAAGCTCCGGGATGACTTCCCGGTTGCACCGCTTCGGGTATGCGTCCGGAGTATCCGGGCCTACCCGGAATGTCCGGGTGTGTGCCCTGTTGGACTGCTCTCGGGTAGGTGCCCGGAGTGTCCGGACCTACCCAGAATGTCCGGATGTGTAATGGGGAGATGACCGTTGGGATTTCTGTGTATCCGGAGTATCCGGGGTAGTTTTCCCGGAATGTCCGGATGTGTTATTTTGAATCCAACGGCTAGATTCCTTGTGTGGTCTATAAATAGCTCTCCTCTCCCATTCACTCCCAACTCTTTGCCAAATCATTTCCTGCACTCAAGAGAGCCATTTCTCCTCCTCTAAGGGTGTGTTTGGTTTGAGAACGAAGTGGAATGGAATGTCATGGTTCAATTCCTCCGGAATGGGTCGATTCCGTTCCTGTGTTTGGTTGGGGAGAATGAAGTGGAATGGAATGGTTCCATGTAGTTCCACCAATTTGGAGAAACCACCTAGTTCAGCATCTGAGGAGTATATTCTCTTTAGGAGAATCAGTGGGTTCCGGTTCCCTCTCCAACCAAACACAGGAATATGAGCTAGGTGTAGAACCAACCCATTCCATTCCACTTTATTCTCAAACCAAACACACCCTAAAAGCTGAGAGCCTTTGTTCTTGAGAGAGAGATCCAAAAGAGTGAGAAATTCAAAGTGTTGAGCACTAGGGCATTTGAGTTCATCTCCAAGCAATCGTCATACTTGTTACTCTTGGAGGTTGAGGACTCCTAGACGGTTAGGAGTCACTCACGAGCTCCCAAACCGTGTGGTGAGTCGTGGGAAGTTTGTGAAGGCCCGGGATTCGCCTCCGCAAGGAAAGGATCACCAAAAGCAAGTCGAGGAGACTCCGGAGAGTCCTCGAGAGGAAGTGGCTTGAGAGGGAGCCCACCCTTGATCACGTGTGATCGGGTCCTCAAACGGAGACGTAGGATTCCCTCAAGGATTCGAACTCCGGGAACAAATCCTTTGTCTCTCTTGTTCATTTATTCCGCATTTACTTTGCAAGTACTTTGCTATTGCTTACGTTCATCTTACTTAGTGTTATTGCTTAGTCATCGTGGTTGTCATATTAAGAATTGCCATGTTAGTTAATCAATCAAGTAAATTTCGTATTTTGTAAGAATTGATTAACTTTGAAGAAAATTTGATTAGTCGCCTATTCACCCCTCCCCTCTAGGCCGACATCTTGATCCTTTAATTGGTATCAGAGCGAGGTCTCTCTTGTTAGGGCTTTACCGCCTAGAGAGCCCAAGATGTCGAACAATGATTCGGGAGTAAATAGTGGTAATAATAGCTCATATCAAAATGTTCCTCCTCCAAATGTTTACAATACTCATTCATTTGGTGGATCATCCGGTAGAACACCCTACTTTGATGGAACCCATTATGCTTCATGGAAACATAAAATGAAGATGCATTTAATATCTCTTAACCCCGCCATTTGGCGAATTGTTCAAAATGGTTATGATGTAGTAGATGAAGACAACCCGACAGCTTAGACGCATCCACTACAATGCTCAAGCCGTCAACGCCATATTCGGAGCATTGAGCGGAGGTGAGTTCAACCGGGTTTGCTCTCTTGAAAATGCAAAAGAGATTTGGACAACTCTAATGGAAATTCATGAGGGCACCTCGACCGTTCGGGAGTCAAGATTAGAGTTGTTGAAGGGCAAGCTTGACCGTTTCGTCATGGGAGATCAAGAAACGCCAAGTGACATGTATACTCGTCTCAACAACCTAGTCAACGAGATCAAAGGGCTTGAAAGCAAAGAGATGACCGATAACTATGTGGTCAAGAAGATGCTTCGCGCTATAGCCCCGAAGAACCGCACCTTGGTTACCCTCATCCGTGAGAAGGAGAACTTCAACTCTCTCACACCACATGATGTTCTTGGGCGAATCCTCGCTCATGACTTGATGGATGAAGAAGCACAAGAGATCCGTGCTCTCAACAAGCCAAGCTCAAGCTCAAGGAAGAATGACATAGCTTTGAAGGCCAAGCAAGTCGTTGAAGAAAGCTCAAGTGAAGATGAAGAAGAAGATCAAATAGAGCAACTTCAACAAGGGATGCAAGAGATGGCTCTTTTCGTCAAGAGATTTGGAAAAGTCTTGAAGAGAAGCGGTTTTGGTCAAAAAGGCAACAAGTGGAAGAACTTTGGGAAGACCAAGACAAGAAGACCAAAGAGGGCTTGCTTTGAATGTGGTGAGGTTGATCACTTCATTGCAAGTTGCCCAAACAAGAAAGGTGACAAGAATGGAGAGAAGGAGAAGAAGTTCAAGAAAAAGGAATTCCACAAGAAGAGCAAGTTTTCGAAGAAGGACTCCAAGGCTTAAGCTCATATTGGTGAAGAATGGAATTCCGACTCCGACTCCTCCTCAAGCGATGATGATGATGGTGTTGCCGGAATAGCTATTGAAGCCTCTCCTCCACCACCAAAGTCACTCTTCGACAACTCAAGTGATGAAGAATCGCCCATGTGTCTTATGGCAAAAGGGCCTAAGGTATCACCTCTCAAAAAGTCTTCTCTTGTATTATTCAATGTAGGTAGTGATATTGATAATGATAGTGAGGATGATTTGCTAGGTGATGATATGATTACTTCTCTTGATAAAAATACCATGATTAAAATCTCTCATTTGCTAACCACTATTGAAACTCTTGAGGAAACAATAGATAAGCAAATGGATACTCTAGATAAACAAGAAAATTGCTTATCTATGAAAAAGAGAAGAATATTAATCTTGACAAAGAACTCACTAAAGAAAGATTAAAAAGTGATGCAATGGTGAAAATTATTAATGACAACAAAGCAATCAAAAAGAAACTTGAGAAAACCAACGATTGCTTAAAAGAAGACTATGCTCAATTAGAACTTGGCTATCTCAAGACTAAAAATTTGCTTGACAATATTGTCATTGAAAACAAGAAGCTCAAAGCATCACAAATTGATCACACACTTGTGCCATGCTCAAAATGTGCTAATAATCCAAATGTCAACAATGAAGAATTGAAAATTGAAAATGCTAAACTAAAGTTTCAACTTCATTTTGGCTTATTAAAATGTCACAAGGGTAGTAAGGCCATCAAGCAATTGTTGAGCAACCAAGTGGAGAACTTTAACCATGAAGGTCTTGGATTCACTCCAAAATTCAATGACAAAGGGAAGGCTTGGTTGCCTCAACAATATCCGAAGACGAAGTTTGTGCATGGCAAAGGTAAGCAAGTGGAGGGACTTCACTTCAATGGCCATGAGACGAAGAAGCGCCAAATGAGTAAGACATTTGACGGTGGATCTTTTGACGCTTCCTATGTCCTAAGGAAAGGCAAAGATGCAAACATCCACGCCAAGTACGTAGGACCTAGGAATAGCGGTCTTAAGAAGAGCACTATTTGGGTGCCCAAGATTCTTATGACTAACATGCAAGGACCCATCCAAAAATGTGTACCTAAATCAAAGATATAAACTTGTTTTGTAGGACTACTCCTCCGGTGGAAGAAGTTGGGTAATTGATAGTGGTTGCATTAATCATATGACCGGAGAAGCGAGTATGTTCTCACAATTAACAAGTGAAGGATCCCCCCATGAGAACATCATCTTTGGCGATAACGCCAAAGGAAAGGTAATGGGGCTTGGTAAGGTAGCAATTTCAAATGATTTGTCAATTTCAAATGTGCTACATGTCAAGTCTCTAAATTACAATTTGCTTTCCGTATCTCAATTATGTTCTCTAGGATTCAATTGCTTATTTACCGATGTTGATGTGACCGTCTTTAGAAGAGACAATTCCTCAATAGTCTTCAAGGGTCATATGAAAGGCAAGCTTTATCTTGTGGATTTTTCCTCGGATAAATCTCGTCTTGAGACTTGCTTGATGGCTAAATCTAGCATGGGTTGGTTATGGCATCGCCGACTAGCTCATGTTGGTATGAGGAATTTGAGCAAACTTCTAAAAGGCGAGCACGTTTTAGGACTAACGGGTGTTATTTTTGATAAGAATAGAATTTGTAGCGCTTGTCAAGCTGGGAAGCAAGTTGGAGCCCATCATCCCGCAAAGAACATAATGACCACCTCAAGACCTTTGGAGCTTCTTCATATGGATCTCTTCGGACCCGTTGCTTACATTAGCATCGGAGGTAACAAATATGGTCTTGTAATTGTTGATGATTATTCTAGATATACTTGGGTATTTTTCTTGAGTGACAAAGGTGACACACAAAAGAAGTTCAAGAAATTCGCAAAGCGTGCCCAAAACGAGCTCAAGCTCAAGATCAAGAACATTCGAAGTGATAATGGAACGGAGTTCAAGAACACGCAAGTTGAAGAATATCTTGATGAGGAAGGAATCAAACACGAGTTTTCATCACCTTATACTCCTCAACAAAATGGCGTGGCGGAAAGGAAGAATCGAACCTTGATAGAGATGGCAAGGACGATGTTGGACGAATACAAGACTTCGGATCGCTTTTGGGCGGAAGCCGTCAACACCGCTTGCCATGCTACTAACCGGTTGTATCTCCACCGCCTCTTGAAGAAAACTCTATATGAGCTTCTCACCAAAGATAAGCCAAATATCTCTTACTTTCGAGTCTTTGGTAGTAAATGCTTCATTCTCAATAAGAAAAATAGATTATCAAAATTTACACCTAAATGTGATGAAGGTTTTCTATTGGGGTATGGATCAAATTCGCATACTTACCGAGTCTTCAACAAAACCACCGGTTGTGTTGAAGAGTCGTGTGATGTGCAATTTGATGAATCTAATGGCTCTCAAGTAGAGCAAGTTGATTTAAATGGGTGATATTGATCCTTCACAAGCAATCAAGACTCTATCTATTGGAGAGATCAAGCCAACGGAAGGTGTGGAAGCTCAACCCAATCCAACTTCATCTTTACAAGTTGAGCCATCCACATCCGTTCAAGATTCAAATACAACTGAAAGTGCATCTAGTGCCCCTAATGGATTTTGATGATTAATGACAAACGATTAAGAGACTAATGGTTTACTAAGTGTATACAGGTGATTAGTCCCCATGATTTGTTTAACCAGTGAATGACGACCCCTAAAAATTGATGTTGAAGAAAGGCTTGGACCTAGAAGATTAGTGGAGATTTTCTAGTGTTTATATGATCGATGATCATTTGAGTCCATAGGACAAGTCGCCTATTAAGAGGGGTCAGGTAGGTTAAGCTCTAAGAAGGATTTTGTTAAAGTGCTCAGTTCAAATCTCGAAGAAATCCTTTTGAAATCTCCTTCTTAAACACAGTCAGTGATTCTCGGTTGTACCGGTTTGAAGAATCGGTTGTACCGGGATTGGCCTCTGATGCAAGGTGTGAGGACTTTGTGGTCTCAGCCTTGAAGAGCTTTAGTTACGGCACAACCGGTCTTGAATCCGGTGCTGCCGAGAATGGCCTCTGTGTTGGGGAGTTAGGGAACCCTACCGGTTAGGGTTTGCCCTAGTTTCATATTCTGGAAACCGGTACGACCGGTTTGGGAGTCCGGTGCTGCCGGGATATGCTTATGTAACCTAGACCAAGTCCTGTTCGTTTGTCTGCGGTTGCACCGGGTTTGTCTTCCGGTTGCACCGAGAATCTTCTTTGGACTTAGGTCAATTTGAAGCCCTAGTCTAAGTCGCTTCTGAGTTGTCCGCGGTTGCACCGGGTTTGTCTTCCGGTTGCACCGGGAATCTCCTCTGGACTTAGGGCCAAATTTTGTCTCAGACTAAGTCCTATTCTTCATGTGTCTGCGGTTGCACCGGTTTTGTCTTCCGGTTGCACCGAGAACATCTCCTGGACTTAGGTCTTTTGTTGAAGCGGATGTACCGGGGTATGCTTCCGGTTGAGCCGCTCTTCTTCTCTGTGAGGAAGAATGTGCTATTTCTTCATACCCGGCACAACCGCTTTCAAAGTCGGCACAACCGAGATTCGCTTCTGGAAGTTGCTCTGTTGAGCTTATTCTTCATCCCGGTGTGACCGCGTTTCCTCCGGACCTACCGCCTTCGTGGTGAAGCCTTTCGCTGTGCTTCAATCGTTCTTCAGATCTAGCCGTTGGTTTGAACTCCGGTGCTACCGAGTTCGTCTTCCGGTTGAACCGGAATGGAATCTTTGAGTCCAACGACTCTTTTCTGCAGTCTGGCTATAAGTAGCCCCCGACCCCCCTGCGGGCTCGATAGGACTCTCTGCGCAAAAAGCACTCTCTCCCACTGAGTTCCCTTTCCTCGTTGACTCCATTGAGATCCCCTTTGCGAGAGGAAAGCATTTGAGAGATTTGATTCTTGGACTGAGCATTGAAGCAAGAACTTCTTCGAGCCTAGCAGATCTGAGGTTTTACTCTTGGAGATTTGGCATCTCCTAGCCGGCTAGGCGTCTTGGTAGAGCTCCAACCTGTGGAATCGCCTCCAAAGTTTGTGAAGGTCCGGGGATCACCTCAAGATCCACCAAGAGTGTTGAGCAGCTCCTTTGTGGACACAAGCTCAAGGAGAAAAGGGTGAAGACTGGGTGTCTTCGGAGCTAAGTGCTCAGCCCCTCCAACGAAGACGTAGAGTTGTTGCCAACAACTTGAACTTCGGGTTAAATCTTATTGTTCTTCTTTTCAGTTCATTGCTTTGTGATTGTTCTTCATTACAGTTGTTTGTTGATTGTTCTCTGTTGCTTCACCTTAATCTGCCTCACTTATTGCATATTAAAGGACAAATTTGATAAAATTAGATAATCTCCTATTCACCCCCCCCTCTAGTCGATAAACCTCGATCTTTCAATTGGTATCAAAGCTAGGTCTCCTCTTGCTATTGATTTGGTTTAACCACCAAGGAGAAAGGTATGTCGACTTCCGGGAATTGTAGAAGTTCTTCACATAGACCTATCTTCGATGGGACTAACTATGCAGGTTGGAAGCACAAGATAAGGATGCATCTTAAAGCAATTGACTTCGATATCTGGAAAGTCATTGAGACTGGATGCGATGCCGTCAATGAAGCTGAACTCACTGATGCTGAGAAGAAGAAGAAGCAGCTGAACGCTCAAGCCTGTGACATACTCTTCGGTGCACTGAGTGATGATGAGTTTGGAAGAATCAGCACTCTCAGAACTGCTAAGAAGATCTGGGACACGCTTGAAGAAGTGTATGAAGGCACAGAGTCAGTCAAGGACTCAAGAACCGATGTTCTTCGAAGCCAATTCAACAGGTTCAGAGGTTCAGACCAAGAGTCAGTCCGAAGCATCTATTCAAGACTCACAACTATCACAAACGAGCTTCGAGGACTGGGTGCAACAGATATCACAGATACAGTCATAGTCAAGAAGCTCCTCATGTCTCTTGATGAAAAATATGACACCCTGTGCACTCTCATTCAAGAAAGAGCAGATTTCAAGTCTTTGACTCCCTCACATGCTCTTGGAAGACTCAATGCTCATGAGATGATCATTGAAGAAAAGAAAGAGCTGCATTCTACAAGATCAGGGTCTCGAAGAGCTATTGCACTAAAGGCAAAGAAGACAGATTCCTCATCTGAAGAAGAGTCTGAAGAATCAAGTGATGAAGCAGAGATGAGAGACTCTTTTGGAAAGGATCTTGCTCTTTTAGTCCGAAGATTCAATAGATTCCAAAAGGGTGGTAGATTCAAGAAGTACGATCTGAGAAGAAAGGAAGGTTCCTCCTCAAGAGATCCCAAGAAGAGAAAGTGCTACAAATGTGGGGAGGTCGGTCACTTCATCGCCAACTGTCCTCTTCACAAGAAGGACAAAAGAAAGGACAAAGGTCACAAGGGAAACAAGGATGAGAAGAAGGAGAAGTCTCACAAGAAGGAGCATCACTCCAAGGCCAAACACTACAAGAAGAACAAGTACAAGGCTAAAGCCTATCTTGGCAAGGAGTGGGATTCAGACGCAAGCAACTCCTCAAGCTCCGAAGCTTCTACCTCGGACTCCGAAACAGGAATGGCAGGACTCGCATGGTCTTCACCGACAAAGGCACGGTCACTCTTTGACTTGCCAAGCGACAATGAGTCCCCCACATGCCTCATGGCTAAAGGGTCCAAGGTAACTTCAAAATCTCCCAACCTTGATGATAGTGATGATGATCTCATGAGTGAAGAATTAGAAAACTTAAAACCAAGCTATAGAACTCTTGCTAAAACTGTCATGGAACAAGAAATTATCCTTGAAGATCAAGAGAGTTTGCTTGTTGATGAGATGGAGAAGAATAAGGATTTGACTCGTGAGTTGAACAAACTCAAGTCAAAACACATTGCTCTCACTAAGGCTCATGAATCACTAGTAGAGGACCATGAGAAGCTTGAAGTTGAGTTCCTCAACAAAAAGCAAGATCTTGAGTCTCTAAAAGTGGCTCATGATGAACTTAGGTTTGAGAATGATTCTCTCATTGCCAAACAAATTAGTGAAGATCAAGAAGAATTTAAGCCTCCATGCTTGAAATGCATTGCATCATCCAATGATATATCTCCATCTACATCATCTAGCACCACACACCCAAATGCTATATCTTCAAATGCTATTATGGTCTCTTGTTCTTCTAACCCTCCATCTAAGGAGACCATAGATGTCATGAGTGAGAATGCTAGGATGAAGACCATCCTTGAGGTTGGCTTCTTCAAGTGCCGTAAAGGAAGCGAATCTCTGAGAGAGCTTCTTAGCAAGCAATCGATGAATTCGAAGAAAGAAGGGTTAGGCTTCATCCCAAGCTACAACCCGGATGGCACCAAGTGGAAACCCGAGCAATATCCCAAGACCAAGTGGGTGCTTGGAAGAGGGAAGAACATCGATCTCAATCATTTTAGTGGCTATGCTAGCAAAGATTATGCATCCATGCATGCTAACCATAATGCCAACTATAGATTAGCTAAAACCCAAAAGGGTAAAGTATATGCCAAATTCATTGGGCACAAGAGTAGAGATGTGACCTCTAGCAAAACCATTTGGGTACGCAAAGATCACATAGCTAGCCTTGCACCCAATGTATTTGACACATCTAACAATGTTTCAACCACTAACATTCACGGACCCAAGAAGATATGGGTACCTAAAAGAAACTAAGTGTTTTGTAGAGCTACGCCTCTGGAGGACGAGAATGGGTGCTTGATAGTGGATGCACCGATCACATGACCGGAGACGAAAGCATGTTTGATGAGTTCTCCGCCGCCTATACGCCTCAACAAAACGGTGTTGTTGAAAGGAAGAATCGTACCCTAATCGAGATGGCGCGTACAATGCTTGATGAATACAACACGCCGAACCGATTCTGGGCGGATGCCATCAACACCGCATGTCATGCTATCAACAGGCTATATCTACATAAGTTCATGAAGAAAACATCCTATGAGCTACTAACCGGTAACAAACCAAACGTTGCATACTTTCGTGTATTTGGATCTAAATACTATATCTTAGATAAGCACCGCACATCTAAATTTGCTCCAAAATCACACGAAGGCTTCTTTCTCGGTTATGGCTCGAGTTCGCACACTTACCGGGTCTTCAACAATTTCACACGAAGAGTTGAAGAAACGGTGGATGTGCAATTCGATGAAACTAATGGCTCGCAAGTAGAGCAATTGCCAAGTGTTGCAGATGAGCTTGTTCCCACTGAAGCGTTAAAGAATATGGCTATTGGGGAAGTAAAGCCAGTTGAAGTCAAAGAGAGCACTTCATCTCTAGATGTCATTCCACCTTCTTCGAGTCAAGATCCTCAAGAAGGAAATGACGAAACTGAAGCAAATGCCAAAGATGAAGCTCAAACAAGACTTCAAACTCAAAGTGGTCCACATCACCCAAGGCTCATGAAACAAATCCAAGAAAATCATCCAGTTGACCGAATCATCAGTGACATAAACAAAGGTCCACAAACTCGCTCACGTACTAGACTTTCAAATTTTTGTGAGCACTACTCATTTGTGTCTTCTTTGGAACCAACTAGGATCGACGAAGCAATGGATGACGAAGACTGGGTGATGGCTATGCAAGAAGAATTGAACAACTTTGAACGCAACAAAGTATGGACTCTAGTCGAGAGACCGAACCCCAAAGAACACAATGTTATTGGAACAAAATGGGTGTTTCGGAACAAGCAAGATGAAGATGGTCAAGTGGTGCGAAACAAAGCACGTCTCATCGCCCAAGGCTACACGCAAGTGGAAGGTTTGGATTTCGGTGAGACTTATGCACCCGTAGCTAGACTAGAAGCTATTAGAATCTTGCTAGCTTATGCAAATCATCACAATATATTGCTATATCAAATGGATGTTAAAAGTGCATTCTTAAATGGTGAAATTGAAGAATTGGTGTATGTTGAACAACCCCCAGGTTTTGAAGACCCAAAATTTCCTAATAATGTGTACAAACTTCACAAAGCTCTATATGGACTTAAACAAGCTCCTAGAGCATGGTATGAATGTCTTAAGAAGTTTCTTCTAACTAAAGGCTTCAAAACTGGAAAAATTGATTGCACTCTCTTCACCAAAGTAATGGATGGTGAACTCTTCGTATGTCAAATATATGTGGACGATATTATTTTTGGATCAACTAATCACAATTTCAGCCAAGAGTTCGGAGAGATGATGGCAGAAAAGTTTGAGATGTCCATGATGGGGGAGCTGAAGTTCTTCCTAGGTCTTCAAGTGAAGCAACTTAAAAATGGAATCTTCATCTCCCAAGAGAAGTATATCCGGGACATGCTCAAGAAGTTCGACATGGAGAAAGCAAAAGGAATACGAACTCCAATGCAAACAAACGGCCACCTCGACCTAAATGAAGACGGTAAATCCGTTGATCAAAAGGTATACCGTTCTATGATCGGTTCCTTGCTTTATCTTTGTGCATCTAGGCCCGACATCATGTTAAGTGTTTGCATGTGTGCACGGTTTCAAGCCACTCCCAAGGAGTGCCACCTCACGGCCGTCAAGAGAATTCTTCGATATTTAGTGCACACTCCCAACTTAGGGTTATGGTATCCCAAAGGGGCTAGTTTCAATCTTGTTGGATTTTTGGATTCGGATTATGCAGGAAACAAGGTTGATAGGAAGTCCACCTCCGGAACATGCCAATTCCTAGGTAGATCCTTAGTCAGTTGGTCTTCCAAGAAACAAAATTCCGTTTCCCTATCCACCGCCGAAGCCGAATACATATCCGCAGGTGCTTGTTGCGCTCAATTATTGTGGATGAGGCAAACTTTGAAGGATTATGGGATTATTATAAAAGAAGTGCCTCTTTTATGTGACAACGAAAGCGCAATCAAGATAGCCAATAACCCAGTTCAACATTCCCGCACAAAACACATAGATATCCGTCATCACTTCATTAGGGATCATGTTGCAAAGGGTGATATTGTTATTAGCCATGTGAGAACGGATAATCAATTAGCGGATATCTTCACAAAACCCCTAGATGAGCATAGATTTTACGAGTTGCGAAGTGAGCTAAATATCTTGGATTCTCGAAACGTAACTTGAAACCATGCATACATGTTCATACCATGATTTGATGATAAGGATCTAGATGTAAACACATTAAAAGAAGGTATCATTCTCTCAATGAATGTGTACATCTAAGAATGTGAAGAAAGTAATATATATGCTTATTGATGAATATGATTCATAGAACCCTCTTTACAAAATTTGGATGTGGTTCTAAATCTATACATTCATACATGGTGGCTTCAAACCACCACATTTGACTTAGATATAGTTTTGATCTTAGTCCTATTGTTCATCCAACTTATAGCTTAATTCTTCAGCTGGTATTTCACTAAGTGGATGACAAAGGACCCTAATCTCTAATCTATCTTCATCTTATCCAAAGTCTTCATGCTATTCTTCTCAAGTGCACTGTTGAAACCTATTCCGGTACCACCGATTTCCCCTTCCGGTGCTACCGCGATATTCCTCAGAGTCAGTTTCTGTTTTAAAGTAAACTCTACGGTTCAACCGGTTTTCCACCCGGCACAATCGGAAACACTCTCTGTTGAGACTCTGAAGAATGAAGAGTCGAGTTCCAGTACTCAAAACCGGTGCTACCGCGATTCATTCCGGCACCACCGCTTTTGAAGACTCAAAACGGCAGATCCGGTTTCTTCGCAAACCGAATCTCCGGCTCAACCGGGAATCGGGCTATAAATAGACCCAGTTCTCTTCCCCCGACGCTTGAACTTCCAAAAACCCTAAAGCCTCTCAGCGTCGCCGCTGTTCTTCGTCCGACCACCGGAGCCACCGCATTTCCGACCGGACTCACCGCCGTCGCCGAACTTCTTCACTTCCGCCGCCGCCGTAGAAGCACCGCCGCCGCCGAGTTAGGGCACGGTAGTGGAACCCGCGATTTCCTCTTCAAATCTCTTCGCGCGAGTTCAATCTCCTCGGTAAATTTTTCCCTCCAAAACCTAGTACCTGTCAAATCACAAATTTCCTCGAATTTTGGCGCGTTTTTAGACTCCATTCAATCTCTGCGCCAATCAGAGTGAGTTGTTTGTCTTCAACTTCTCCGGTTCAACCGAGTCTTCAAACCGGTAGCTCCGCGTTTGTGCTCTGCAACGCTGAAGCACAAGCCCGGCACTACCGGAGGTGAAACCGGTTGCACCGACTTTGAAGAAACAACTCATTCTTCAGCTAAAATCTTTTCTTCAAAATTGTGTCTGCTGAGTGCTCTTGTGATCTTATCTTCTCTCTACTTATCCCATATGCTTCACAGGTATCAACATGAGCTCTGATCCCAGTGATTCAAATGCTGAGGGCAGTTATGATATTCAACTCAGCAACAATGACTCAGATAGGGCTTCAAGCAGCTCCAGAGAAAGCTCACCTCCTCCTCCTCCACCAACCAAGAAGTCTAAGTCTCAGGCTGGTTCTTCAGCAGCCAAAGGAAAGAGGAAGAAGCTGCACAATATGGCCTTTGAAATACCTAAGGAGTTGAAGCTGTACATTCCTCCTCATGAAACTGCAAAGGACAGGAAGCTCAGACATCAGAAAATAAGAAGGTACTGGGAGAAGCAACAAAAGGAAGAAAAATTTGTGACTGCTCATTGGAAAAGTGTCTTTGGAGAAAGAACTGCTGCACAGACCCCTGCCAAACCCAAGAAACCATCTTCTTCAACCCTTGAAGAAGTAAGAAAAAGGAAAGAGGCTGCCAGTGCCTCAAAAGTAGTTCTTCAGCAGAAGAAGTCTCCTCCAAAGGAGAGAAGAGTTGTAGGAAAGATGAGTGAGAGCAGAGCTCAGGCCTCAAGATCTCCAGCCCCCAAGACATCAGCTGCTCCAAGGGATGAATCAGATTCAGACATTGGGGATGAGATCCCACTTGGGCTCAGGGCTGCCATGAGGATGAAGAAAGCAGCAGAACAATGGGAAGCTGAAAAGGCTCGAAAAGTTGCTCAAGAATTGGATGCTCAAGAGAGAGCTGAAGCTCAACCTCAAGCTGGCCAAGTGGTCCCTCTCTCTGAAGCAGAAAAGGTCAGACAAGAGGCTCTTGCTTTGGAAAGGCTAGCAATTTATGAAGAGGCTAGGAAGAGCCAAGCAAAACTTGATGCATTTAAGGAGCAAAAGGCTAAGAGAGATAAAGAGTTGAAGAAGTTGAAAGCTGCTCAAGGCAAAAGTAAGGAGAGTTTCCAGAGATACAAAACTCTTATAGCTGTACAAGCCTCTGAAGAAGAGAGAGGCAAAACCTTAGCCAAAGAGGTTGCCCTCACTACATCAAGGAAGAAGAAAGCAATAGCAGAGGCTGCAAGGATCAGAAAAGAAAATGAAGACAGATTGGCCATGTCCTCTCAACCCTCCAGCTTTGCCATTGAAGAACCTCAGGTTCCAGTCCTTCCACCACAAGCAAGTCCAGCAGGGACCTCTGCACAAGAAGCAACTACAGCAGCTTCAGTTGAAGAGACTGCTGCTCAAGTAGAACCACAGGCTGCAGCTCCAGGTGAAGAGCAGCCTGCGGAAGTCACTGAGATTCCTCAGGCCCAAAGTGCTGAAATCCAGCAAAAGGAATCCCAGGATGAAGTACAATTGCCTCAAGCTGAAGCTCCAACAGCTGAAGTGCCTGAAGGCCATCTTGTTGAAGATCAACCAGCACATTCTGAGAAACAAAGGGAAGAAGTACACTTTGAACAACCAGCTGAACAGCAGCTCACTGAAGGAGCAGTTCCTGAAGAACATGCTGCTGCTACTGCTACTGTTGGCAGTGCTGAAGCATCAGAATCCACTGGAGGTCAGGATCAAACACAAAGATATGTGCGAAGAATGAGGAAACAAACTGTCACTCCTAGACCAACACCTCCAGCAGAGAAGAAGAAGAAGAAAAAGGCTGATCTATTGCCTCCTAGGCCCAGTCAAAGGACAAGGTCCTCACTAAAGAAAGCAAGGCTTCATATGGATGAAGAAGACATTGAGATACAGGAGCAGCAGAACCTTGAAGACAATGCAATCCTTGTTGTGCTTGCCCCCACTCAGATGATTCCTCGACAGGGCAGAAGGCCTCAACCAGTGGTTGAATACCACAAGCTATCAAATGAAGAACTCAGAGAAATCAGATGGGATGTGAATCCCTATGAGTTTGCAAGGGATGCTTCAGATCCCAGATTCTGGGCTAGGACCCAGCAAGACTTCTATCAGACCACTCTATTCAAAAAGAACAGAGTCTTCAAGCATCAGTACATTGATAGGGCTTATTTGGAGAAGCACAGATGCTTTGCCCCTGTATTGGATGCTCTTCGTCAAGTAAATCTTGAAGAATTTGTCATCTTCAAGCAAGATTGGAATGAAGAGCTCATTCTTCAGTTTTATGCCACCCTGTACATCTCAGGAAGTATTGAACACACAAATACCTGGCAGTTTGAGTGGATGACAGGCACTTCCAGATACAAAGCAACCTTTGAAGAATTCATTGCCAGGACAGGGCTAGGAATGGATATAAACTCTGAAGATGCAAAGATCCATGCTGAAGACATCTTGCCAAAAGAAGGGTTGGCTCCTCTATACCTTCAAGACAGAAAATTTGTCCTTGGAAAAACAGCAGATCTCACATATGGTGCCAGGACCATTCTAAAGATTTTGAGGAAGACACTTGATCCGAAGAAAGGAAATCAAGATGAAATTCATTACAGAGCAAGAAATCTTCTTCTGAAGATCATGTCCAACATTCCCTTCAACATAGCTGATTACTTTGGAAATTTCATGAGTGAAGCTTATGCAGATCACATTAAACAGCTCCCCTATGCCCCCTATCTCATGAAGTTCATTCTGAACAAGACAGAGATTGCTTTCCATTGCGACACCACACATACCAAGTTCTCTCCTTCGCTATATGAAGACTCGGTGAAGAAAGCATCTGTCCAAGGCAAGGGTAAAGCTCCAGCTGATCAAGCTCCTCAAACCTCAATTCCTCAGGCAGGTGAAGAGAGAGTTTCCTTGGCCAGTGATGATCCAGCTTTCCATCATTCTGAAGGCCACTCTCAATCGCCTGAAGCTCAACATCAGGCAGCTCCATCTCCTACAGACCTTATTCTTCAAGAGCTTCGCCACATGAGGAAGGAGCAGAAGTTAGTCAGGCATGACTTAAATGCCCTCTTCAACATGGTCACTATGTCTCAATTTGCTGACAGAGAAGTGCTGAAACGTTCTTGGGTACTCCTGAAGAAACACTACTCAGAAGAAGAGCTTGAAGCACATGGAATCAAAGAAACCTACCCTTGGTGTGCTCATTCTATGTCTTCACTTAAATACAGAGTAACCCCAAGTGCTACCAACTCTACTGTCCAGCCAGAAGGAACAGCAACGTCTCCAGCAGAACCTCCAACAGCTTCAGCTCCTCAGCTTTCTCCTCATGCCTCTGCTTCTGCAGTTGACCCTTCAGAATGAAGTTTTTGGTTCTTTGATGACAAAGGGGGAGTGATAGAAGCTTCAACCCAAGATAAAGGGAGAGCTGAAGAAGAAGATTTGAATTTTTTTTAGGACTAGAAGAGTTACAAACCTCGTCTTTTACTTGATTATTCTTGTATTGGTTTGTAAACTCTAAGTGGTGATACTCTTCAGTTTTTTTTGTTCTTCATACTTTGACTATTTTCCATGCTATGATTGGCTTGCTCTGATTATTTTTCCATGCATGGTTATTTGGTTGAATCACCACTTGTGCATTGCTTCATTATCTTTCACTCCTATACAATGCACTGTCATGGATTTCAAGATATAGGGGGAGCTCCTCAAACTCCTCAAAGATGTGCACTCGCATTCAAAGCAAGATTTCCATAGTGCACATATTTAGGGGGAGCTGTCTCTATATCATGAAACCCAAAACTTAACTCTTTATATACAATTTGAAGCTTTAATCGTGTTGTCATCAATCACCAAAAAGGGGGAGATTGAAAGTGCATCTAGTGCCCCTAATGGATTTTGATGATTAATGATAAACGATTAAGGGACTAATGGTTTACTAAGTGTATACAGGTGATTAGTCCCCATGATTTGTTTAACCAGTGAATGACGACCCCTAAAAATTGATGTTGAAAAAAGGCTTGGACCTAGAAGATTAGTGGAGATTTTCTAGTGTTTATATGATCGATGATCATTTGAGTCCATAGGACAAGCCGCCTATTAAGAGGGGTCAGATAGGTTAAGCTCTAAGAAGGATTTTGTTAAAGTGCTCAGTTCAAATCTCGAAGAAATCCTTTTGAAATCTCCTTCTTAAACACAGTCAGTGATTCTCGGTTGTACCGGTTTGAAGAATCGGTTGTACCGGGATTGGCCTCTGATGCAAGGTTTGAGGACTTTGTGGTCTCAGCCTTGAAGAGCTTCAGTTGCGGCACAACCGGTCTTGAATCCGGTGCTGCCGAGAATGGCCTCTGTGTTGGGGAGTTAGGGAACCCTGCCGGTTAGGGTTTGCCCTAGTTTCATATTCCGGAAACCGGTACGACCGGTTTGGGAGTCCGGTGCTGCCGGGATATGCTTATGTAACCTAGACCAAGTCCTGTTCGTTTGTCTGTGGTTGCACCGGGTTTGTCTTCCGGTTGCACCGAGAATCTTCTCTGGACTTAGGTCAATTTGAAGCCCTAGTCTAAGTCGCTTCTGAGTTGTCCGTGGTTGCACCGGGTTTGTCTTCCGGTTGCACCAGGAATCTCCTCTGGACTTAGGGCCAAATTTTGTCTCAGACTAAGTCCTATTCTTCATGTGTCTGCGGTTGCACCGGTTTTGTCTTCCAGTTGCACCGAGAACATCTTCTGGACTTAGGTCTTTTGTTGAAGCGGATGTACCGGGGTATGCTTCCGGTTGAGCCGCTCTTCTTCTCTGTGAGGAAGAATGTGCTATTTCTTCATACCCGGCACAACCGCCTTCAAAGTCGGCACAGCCGGGATTCGCTTCTGGAAGTTGCTCCGTTGAGCTTATTCTTCATCCCGGTGTGACCGCGTTTCCTCCGGACCTACCGCCTTCGTGGTGAAGCCTTTCGCTGTGCTTCAATCGTTCTTCAGATCTAGCCGTTGGTTTGAACTCCGGTGCTACCGAGTTCGTCTTCCGGTTGAACCGGAATGGAATCTTTGAGTCCAACGACTCTTTTCTGCAGTCTGGCTATAAGTAGCCCCCGACCCCCCTGCGGGCTCGATAGGACTCTCTGCGCAAAAAGCACTCTCTCCCACTGAGTTCCCTTTCCTCGTTGACTCTATTGAGATCCCCTTTGCGAGAGGAAAGCATTTGAGAGATTTGATTCTTGGACTGAGCATTGAAGCAAGAACTTCTTCGAGCCTAGCAGATCTGAGCTTTTACTCTTGGAGATTTGGCATCTCCTAGCCGGCTAGGCGTCTTGGTAGAGCTCCAACCTGTGGAATCGCCTCCAAAGTTTGTGAAGGTCCGGGGATCACCTCAAGATCCACCAAGAGTGTTGAGCAGCTCCTTTGTGGACACAAGCTCAAGGAGAAAAGGGTGAAGACTGGGTGTCTTCGGAGCTAAGTGCTCAGCCCCTCCAACGAAGACGTAGAGTTGTTGCCAACAACTTGAACTTCGGGTTAAATCTTATTGTTCTTCTTTTCAGTTCATTGCTTTGTGATTGTTCTTCATTACAGTTGTTTGTTGATTGTTCTCTGTTGCTTCACCTTAATCTGCCTCACTTATTGCATATTAAAGGACAAATTTGATAAAATTAGATAATCTCCTATTCACCCCCCCCTCTAGTCGATAAACCTCGATCTTTCAACAACAATGGAGCAAGAAGAAGGAATAGGAACATCTCAAGCTTCGCTCCATCCAAGGGTTCATCAATGCGTTCAAAGGGATCATCCCGTTGACAACATCCTTGGTGATATGAACAAAGGGGTAACGACTCGATCTCGTGTTGCAAACTTTTGTGAGCATTACTCCTTTGTCTCTTGTGTTGAACCCTCTAAGGTCCAAGAAGCACTTGATGATCTGGATTGGGTGAATGCGATGCACGAAGAACTCAACAACTTCACCCGCAACAAGGTTTGGTCCTTGGTGGAAAGACCCAAGCAAAATGTCATAGGAACAAAATGGGTCTTCCGGAACAAGCAAGATGAGGATGGGCAAGTAATCCGAAACAAAGCAAGGTTAGTGGCACAAGGTTTCACCCAAGTCAAAGGTTTGGACTTCGGTGAGACCTATGCCCCCGTTGCTCGCTTAGAAGCTATCCGCATATTGCTTGCTTTTGCATCTCATCATAATTTTAAATTATATCAAATGGATGTTAAAAGTGCTTTTCTCAATGGATCCATAAATGAACTTGTATTTGTTGAACAACCACCGGGCTTTGAAGATATAAAATTTCCAAATCATGTTTATAAACTTCATAAGGCTTTATATGGATTGAAATAAGCTCCTAGAGCTTGGTACGAATGCCTTAGAGATTTTCTAGTCAAAAAGGGGTTTGAAGTTGGAAAAGTTGATACAACATTGTTCACTAAGAAAGTAGATGATGATTTGTTTGTATGTCAAATATACGTTGATGATATTATATTCGGTTCTACTAACAAATCTTTTAGTGTAAAATTTGGTAAGATGATGGCTAGGAAATTTGAGATGTCAATGATGGGGGTGTTGCAATTCTTTCTCGGATTTCAAATCAAGCAACTCAAGGAGGGGACGTTCATATGTCAAACCAAGTACGTCAAGGATATGTTGAAGAGGTTTGACATGGAGAGCGCCAAGCCCATCCGAACCCCCATGCAAACAAACGGACATCTCGACCTCAACATTGATGGAAAATCGGTGGATCAAAAGGTATATCGCTCCATGATTGGTTCTTTATTATACCTTTGTGCATCTAGGCCCGATATCATGCTTAGCGTATGTATGTGTGCAAGGTTTCAAGCCGCTCCTAAGGAGTGCCACTTAGTGGCGGTTAAAAGAATACTTAGATATCTTGTTCATTCCTCAAACTTAGGGCTTTGGTATCCCAAGGGTTCTAATTTTGATCTTATTGGATATTTGGATTCGGATTATGCGGGTTGCAAGGTTGATAGAAAGAGTATCTCTGGAACATGCCAATTCCTAGATAGATCATTAGTTTCGTGGGCCTCCAAGAAACAAAATTCCGTAGCCCTATCCACCGCCGAAGCCGAATACATATCCGCCGGTAGTTTTTGCGCTCAATTGTTGTGGATGAGGCAAACATTGAATGATTATGGAATTAATTATGATAGAGTGCCTCTTTTATGTGATAATGAAAGCGCAATAAAAATTGCCAACAACCCCGTCCAACATTCCCGAACCAAGCATATAGACATCCGTCATCATTTTCTTAGGGATCATGTTGCCAAGGGAGATATTGAGATAAGCCATGTTAGAACCGAAAAACAATTAGCGGATATCTTCACCAAACCCCTAGATGAAAATAGATTTTGTGAGTTAAGGAATGAACTTAATATCATTGACTCAAGAAACTTAGCTTGACCTCTTGCACTAACATATATGCAATGCTTTGATGATTTCATGTTCTAGATGTAATTACACATATAGGGGGAGTGTCATAATTGTCTATATATTGACACAATCCTATAAATGTGAATAAATCAATAGCTTGTAATTATATCATGTCTATATTGATCAAATTACAAAATTGAGTCTTTGCATATTGGAGTCCTATTCTCAAATGAATAAGTGATTCTAGTGCCAAGATTGACTCATACACGGTGGAAACACCACAAACCCTTCTTTGGTTCTTATTTGATGTGTTTCTCAAACTCAAAGAAAATCTAAATTCCTAAGGAATTATATAACTATTTTCTTTGGACTTATACTCAAAACACATCCAAATGTTGCTTTGACTGATTTGGTGTTGCCATTGGATGTGGTGAGAGTACATAAGGTCATCCCTAGGAGTCTCTCTATCTAACCCTCTCCTAAAATTCATCTCTATCTAAAAATACTTGGGCTTTGACACTGTGGCCGGAGTATCCGGGAATTCTACCCCAGAATCTCCGGACATGCATCCGAGGAATTATAAGGCAAACCTGGAGTCTCCGACTTCCACATCCGGAGTCTCCGGAAAACTTACCCCGGAATCTCCGGGGGCCAGAATGTCCGGACTTTTCCGGAATGTCCGGGCGTATGGCGGTCCAGCAGGTTAAAACTTCCCCACGCGGTGAATCGGTTCTGTTGGGGGAGTCCGGAGGAGGCTCCAGGACGAGGTACCCCCTGTCCTCTGTTCATGTCATGATTAACGTGAGGTGTTATGCAGGGGTCTCAGGTGGGTTCGAGCCAACGGGAAGCCATCTCGGTCGGGCGACTTGACCACTGAAGCAAGGAGCAAGTCGGCCCCCATGGACGAGGTGAGAGGGCGACTTGGCCAGGGCGAGAAGGAAGGCGAGGAGGAAGGCGAGGCAGGGCCGCCGGATACGGACGAGGTCGCCGGCACAAAGGATGGCAAAGGCGGAGGCAAGCCGTACTGGCGAAGGGAATCTACGAATATACCGTCGCATGTAGTAGGTAGCGGCGAGGTGGAGAGTACGAGTTCGGCCAAATGTACGGTGACACGGGCTGGGAAAAGATTGTAACCTTTTGAGGGGTAGCGATGTATTTGCACTTGTGAGCCGGTTTTGCCTATATAAGGGCAAGTTGGCACCCCGTATGAAAGGGGATCAATACATGCTTCAACCACAAATTCTCCTATACAGTTGTCTTCGGCGGTAGTTGGATAAAGTCCCGCGGACGTTTGGCTTCGTTCCCCAAGTCTCCCCCTAGCACCTCGGCCTCCGACCCGAGGTGCCCACACTTACTGTCCGAGAAGCCTCTCATCAACAGGTTCCACTTTTCACCGCGTGAGGAAAACCTAAAGGAGAACCACCGCCGCCGCATCCTCTCGCGTGCGCCTCCGCCGTCCACCGTCGTCGCCGGCCATCTTCCACACCGGGCAATGCTGTATAACTCCCTCCGCCGAGTTAGGGCAAGGGAGGATCTTCCGCGGGTCTTCCACTCCATTTCCTCCGTGGAAGCTTCGATTTTCTTCGGTAAAACTCATCTCTAATCCTTAAATTCGGTTCCCACTCGAATAGATCGTCAAAACTAGAAGAATCCTTGCCGCATTGTCCCCGGATCTAGGGCTGCCTCCGCCCGTCCGGAGTATCCGGATATGTTACCCCGGACACTCCGGATGTGCTGAGCAGAGGCTGTCTCAGCACGCCCGGAGTATCCGGACTGACTTGTCCAGACACTCCGGATGTGCTGAAAACAGCAACCCTAGCTTCGGTATTCGACAATCTCCTGCTCGACAATTCCCCTCTGTGCCTAGGTATTCTCATCTATTGCTCTCACCTTATTTCTCTCACAGGTATCATGTCTTCCGGAGATGACATTCAGTCAGAGTATGAGAGGGAAGATTATGCAGCAGCTTCGACCGATACTGAAGAAAGGAACTTTCGAGCTGTAGCAGCTGAGCGCAAGAAGAAAAGAAGGACAGAGGAGGATGTGGACGCTCCCTACGTCCCAGATGATGATGAACTTCTTCGCTCCCGTCCAAGAATAGCCGTTGGAAAAAGGCCCTTATCCAAATCAAGAGGGTTGCAAATTGATGAGGCAAGAAGGCCAACAGTGACTGCACACTATGAGAGACGCCCTCAAAGGGAAGTACCAGCACGTCAACCTCAGGGTGTGTTTTGACCTCTCCAAGCTCATCGTCCCCTTCGAGGAAATTTTGAGAGAGCTCCCATGAACTACAAGAATGAGAAGAAGTCAAGGGTTCAGAACTTAAGGTGGAATATAAATCCTTATGAGCAAGAAAGAGATGCAACGGATCCGAGGTTTTTCACCTTGGTCCAACAAGATTACTATGAGACCGTGCTCTTCACTCTCGGGAATCCTGTCATTCATCAGAAAGCGATTGATTGGGCATACATTGAAGCAAACGGAGATGCCTTTCCAAGAATTGAAGAGATCTGTCGAAGGAAAGGAGTCAAGGACATAATGGGATTTCAGAACAATTGGTGTGATGAGCTGATCATGCAATTCTATGCCACCGTTTATTTTGACAAGGATAAGCGCAAGACTATTCATTGGATGTCAAATGGAGTGAGGTACCAAACCACATACACTGAGTTTGCACATACTTTGGGACTTCCAGGATTTGATGACAGAACCAGTGATAGGCTGCATACCCCGGAGTCACTAAATGCCAATGAGATCACTCACTTCTATGATCACAGCAAAAGATTTGTGTTGGGGAACATTGCGGGCTTGCTACCTTTCTATGACACATTGAACAAGATGGTTCGCCATACTCTAGCTCCCAAGGAAGGTGATGCATCCCAAATCAGGAACTACACTATTAACCTTCTCAACGCCATGGGAGATAGGCACACAAGTTTTCATGTATTTGACTTCATCTTCAATGAAATGAGGCTTGCCATGGCAGAACAGAAGAGATCTTTACCATATGCTCCCTACATTCAGAAGATCATTGATGAAGCCACTGGAATAAACTTTCACAAGGAGGTCAAGCATACTCTGTATCAACCCAGGGCTGCTAAGCAAAGGAGAGCAGCTGATATTCCAAGAGTCTATAGATCTTCTCCTCCTCATGGTATGCTTCGCTCAACCTCAGATGCAATAAAGGCAATCTTCAACATGTGCAAGTGCATTTCATCTCAAAACACCAAGATCAGAAAGTCTTTGAAGAAGAATGTCATTCGCCAAAAGAAGATCATGACTCAGCTCAACATGGATCCATCTCCTGAAGGCTCAGAGTATGCACCAAGTGATGAGGAAGACTTCCCCGACCCGTTCTACTCTCCTCCACTGTCACCTTCACCACCGCCACCAGGAGCAGCTGGAGCCTCTTCTTCCCGTGCCTATTAGCTTAGTCTCTTCTCTTCCTTTTTGGTGTCTTGATGCCAAAGGGGGAGAGAGTGCTTAAGGGGGAATGAATGAAAGAAGGGGAGTAAGGGGTAAATAAAATAGCTTTTGGGTATTGGTAGCTTTTGGGTATTTGCTTGAAGATTTACAAGCTTATGTGTTTCATTTGATCTTATGGCTTGTAAACTCTAATTATGCCGTATGTTGCAACTTTCTTTTCAGTTTAGTTGTTATGTGCAACATTAAGTACTCTATATGACATGGTTGCTCTAAATGGTTATTCTTATCCATGTCATCATGTGCATAGTTCTCTTGAAGTTTTTGAATATGCTGAAATATCTATGCACAATCCTCGGACTCAAGAATATAGGGGGAGCTCTCACAATCTTAATCAAAATATGTGTAGTTATATTCCAAGCAAATCTATCATGCACACATGTAGGGGGAGCTCACCATATATCCTAAAATCCAAAGATAAATTCTTTCATATCTTTATTGAAGCTTTAATCGCGTTGTCATCAACCACCAAAAAGGGGGAGATTGAAAGTGCATCTAGGCCCCTAATTGAGTTTTGGTGGTAGATGACGAACGATTAAGGGACTAATATGTGCATTGAGTGTTTAACCAGGTATTAGTCCATCTTGTGAATTCCAATCGGCATTGACGACCCCTAAAAAATGAAGAGGAGAAGACGGCGTGCGATTCATTGAAAATCTCAACGGTTTTTATACTCTATGAGTTTTTATTCATATTGTCTTGAGTATAGGACCGCCGTTCTATTAAGGGGGGTATGTCGGTTTGTGAATGAGATAGCTTAGTGCTCAAGTGCTCAACATTTCTCTTTAAGAAGTCACACACGTTGCACGAACACTTAGCCAAAACCTAATTTCAGTTGTGCATCCGGAGTGTCCGGCCAGAGGCCGGAATGTCCGAGTGTTTTGGTGCTAAGGCTGTGCTCTCGGGAGGATACCCGGAGTATCCGGCTGATCCGGAATGTCCGGGCATATGAGACCCTAGGCAGTGCTCTCGGGAGGACATCTGGAATGTCCGGGATGTCCCGGAATGTCCGGGTGTTGGCATCCGGAAGCTCCGGGATGACTTCCCGGTTGCACCGCTTCGGGTATGCGTCCGGAGTATCCGGGCCTACCCGGAATGTCCGGGTGTGTGCCCTGTTGGACTGCTCTCGGGTAGGTGCTCGGAGTGTCCGGACCTACCCAGAATGTCCGGATGTGTAATGGGGAGATGACCGTTGGGATTTCTGTGTATCCGGAGTATCCGGGGTAGTTTTCCCGGAATGTCCGGATGTGTTATTTTGAATCCAACGGCTAGATTCCTTGTGTGGTCTATAAATAGCTCTCCTCCCCCATTCACTCCCAACTCTTTGCCAAATCATTTCCTGCACTCAAGAGAGCCATTTCTCCTCCTCTAAAAGCTGAGAGCCTTTGTTCTTGAGAGAGAGATCCAAAAGAGTGAGAAATTCAAAGTGTTGAGCACTAGGGCATTTGAGTTCATCTCCAAGCAATCGCCATACTTGTTACTCTTGGAGGTTGAGGACTCCTAGACGGTTAGGAGTCACTCACGAGCTCCCAAACTGTGTGGTGAGTCGTGGGAAGTTTGTGAAGGCCCGGGATTCGCCTCCGCAAGGAAAGGATCACCAAAAGCAAGTCGAGGAGACTCCGGAGAGTCCTCGAGAGGAAGTGGCTTGAGAGGGAGCCCACCCTTGATCACGCGTGATCGGGTCCTCAAACGGAGACATAGGATTCCCTCAAGGATCCGAACTCCGGGAACAAATCCTTTGTCTCTCTTGTTCATTTATTCCGCATTTACTTTGCAAGTACTTTGCTATTGCTTATGTTCATCTTACTTAGTGTTATTGCTTAGTCATCGTGGTTGTCATATTAAGAATTGCCATATTAGTTAATCAATCAAGTAAATTCCGTATTTTGTAAGAATTGATTAACTTTGAAGAAAATTTGATTAGTCGCCTATTCACCCCTCCCCTCTAGGCCGACATCTTGATCCTTTACCTTCTATATACACGTCAGGAATCATCATCAACGGAACTTCAGTGATCAATTGAATAGCAAGGGGAAAGTACTGGTTGAGAAAGAGGGAGATTTAAAAAGCTTTCAACGGCTTCTACTCCAATTTGTTCGAAGCAAATACGGACTGAGAGTTCACTTTGAACTTCATCTCCATTGGATTGCCATAGAACAATCTGGCTGCCCTCGATGCCGCCTTCTCTGAGGAGGAGATCTGGTCTGCCATCAAGGTGCTCACCCCTGACAAGTCATCAGGTCCTGATGGCTACATGGGGCTGTTCTTCAAGTCCTGCTGTTCGATGATTGAACTTGAGGTCATGGCGCTATTTGTTTGGTTTCACCTTAGCAATTCTATAGATTTTCCACAAGTTGAACAAAGCTTTTCTCACTCCAACCCCAAAGAAGCTAGACGTGCTGGAGTAAGGGATTTCAGACCCATAAACTTTGTGCATGGCATATCCAAGCTTGCGGCCAAGATGCTATCGCTACGGCTGGCCCCTATCCTCCCAGCTTTGGTCACTGAAAACCAATGTGTCTTCATTCGTAGCCAGTTAATTCACAATAATTTCATGCTTTTTCAGATGCTAGCCAAGTCCCTTCATGCCGCGGCACAACCTGCTGTTCTACTCACGTTGGATGTGGCGAGGGCGTTTTATACAGTCTCATGGTCGTTTCTTTTGGAGCTGCTGCATTTCCTAGGCTTTGGGCCATGGGGGTGCAAGATGTTGTGCACCCTTGTTGCCATGGAACAGCACAAGAATTTTGGTAAAAACTATGCTTGGGGAGGAGATTTCTCACTATAGGGGCTTAGTGCAGGGCAATCCCCTTCCTCATTGTTGTTCGTGATAGTTATGGAGGTGTTGCATAAGCTTGTGCTCGCCAGGGAGAATCACGGGTTTCTTTGAAAGCTGGCTGGTTGAAGGCATGCATTCCAATTAGATGTGAGCAAGAGGACATCGATCTGGTCGCCCACCATCTAGCCTACCCCATTAAGTTGTTCCCCATCATGTACTTGGGAATCCTTCTCTCAATTTGGAAGTTATGCAAGTCAGACTTCCAACCGATGTTGCACAAGATCAACAACAAGCTTGTTGGGTGGAAGTCCAGGATGCTCACTAAGGGGGGTCGTTTATTCTTGGACAAGTTGGTTCAAGTTGCCACTCCCATCCATACAGTGCTAGCCGCTGACCGGGCCAAGTGGTTGAAGGACACCGTTGAGAAGAAATAGAGAAGCTTCTTTTGGAGTCTTAGGGGTCAAAGATCTGCAAAAGATGATCTAGGTGTTGCGCATTCGATGGCCATGAATGCAGCGCACGAACCCAAACAAGCCATGGGCGCAATTTCACATTCCTAGTAGTTGACACGCTCTATCCATGATGCTTCATCCAAGATAAACCTGGGCAATGGGGACCAAGCGCATTATTGGCTGGATCAACGAATCGACGACCAATCTTTGTGTCAGGCAAGAAAGACAAGTTGTTTTGTCATTGGACGACATCGGGCGACTATTCTGCAAAATCAGCATACTCTGCTTTCTTCGCCGGCAATGCTGAGGTCCCCTTGTGGCGGCAAGCATGGGATTGCTGGGCTTCGCTAAAATGTAAAATCTTCACCTAGTTGATGACAGCAAACAGGTGTTGGATGGCTCACAGACTGGCGCAGCAAGTCCTTCCACACCTCACCTCCTATCCGCTCTGGATCAAGCTGACGAGATGATATCTCACCTCCTAATGGGTTGCATGTTTGCCAGGCAGGTGTGGTTCAGGGTGTTGCAACATTGTGATGCACAATCGATCATCTCACTGCTTGATGACAAGCTTGTTGAATGGCTGCAATCTGCGGCAGAGCGAACAGGGGAGAAGGTGAATGGCATCAAGTCCCTAATCGTCCTTACGGCTTGGAGGCTCTGGCACTTGCGGAATGCATGCATCTTCGATAGGGCTAGGCCCGTTTACCCAGTGTTGATCGAGGCTATTCTCAATGAGACAGAGCTCTGGAAGTTGACGGGAGTGAAGGAGGAAGGAGCTTCGCTGATTGTCATGCATGGCATGCTAGGCCACTAGACGCAAGGCTTTGATCCATAGCGATTTTGTAGCCTAGGATAGTTAGCTCTGTTTTTGCTCTATTTCTCTTGGTTATGTTTTGTTTTAGCCTTGATTAGCTTTGTTTTGTTTTGCTTTGCTTTGTTTTACTTTGTTTGTGTTTGTACTATTTTACCTGTTTGGTGTTCTTCTAATATACAAGGACATGCATGTATGAGCGTGTTCGAGAAAAGAACTAAATACAGTGAACTGGAAACCACACGAACATGTCTGAAGAAGCAACACGTACTTGCACTAGGAGTTTTTTAAATATTATTTATTTATCCAGAAATTTTAGAACACCGAAAAAATTGCACAACTGTCCTCAATCGCCACCGCCCGTGGCGATTTAGGGGGCAATCGCCACCACCCATGGCGATAGGGCCCAATCGCTATCCCAGCCGACGGTATTGAAGGCTATCGCCACAACGCGTGACAATAACGTGCAATCGCCACCCCCCCATGGCGATAGGCAGTTAATCTGTGCTGGATCCTCCACCAACTCGGTAACTGTCAGGACACGTGGCGTAACTGCCACAAGCGGTGGCGATAGCGCCCTGGCTATATAAAGCACACTGCAGCCGAGGTGGGTTGAGGGTAGAAGTGAGGAGGGTTTTGGGGGAGAGGAGTGAGGAAGTGAGGAGGGTTTCAGATAGGGAGGAAGAGAAACAGAGAGGAGGAGGGAGAAAAGAGGAGGTAGAGAGGTGTTTCTGCAGTGACATGCAGGTATTTTTTTCAAATCTTTCTCTGTTTATTATAGCTAGTTTTAGTTTTAGAAGTAGATCTAATGGTAGGTTTAGTAGTAGATATAGAATAAGTTGTAAATTTAGGGTAGATTTAGTAGTTATATTTAGATATGGTAATGCATAGAAGTAGAGTAGTATTTAAAATAGAAATGTATGGCAAAACTCGTAGGTGTTCAAATAGAGTAGCTATATAATCAGTTCTGAACAAATGATACATTAGATAGATGAGATTAAAATGTCATTTTGTGCAAATCGACATAGATTTAGAGTTAGAATATTTAATCTTTTATTTTGTTCAATAATTATTTATCATATTTGTGTATAGATAGCAATATATAGAATTTTAGATACATTATATTTAAAAACGAAGCACAATATTAGTTTATGAATGGGAGGATGTTAGACTACATAGTCTAAAAGATGATGCTTTGGATGACAAGAATGTCAGAATTAGTCGAATTTGTAGTTTACTATGGTATTGGTACCATCCGTACAGATTAATCTGGTTCTATCGATCTAGTAGCTTCCAACAAACGATATTAAGTATGCAACATGCAGACAAATGCCCTATCAATGCCATTAAAGAATGGTTCACACGGGCCTTTGGTCTTGATTCGGAGGTCGCAAGTGTAACCTTGCAAGCATATTTTAGCAAGTCTTGCAAGCATGTCTAGTGGGATTTGTTCCCGCTAAATCTGACAAAAGATTGACGGGCTTGGTTGAAAGCAAATAAGGCACGCAAGGGTTCCTATTATCTATTGGTCCAGGCAGTAGCTAAGGAGGTGTCATCTGAAGAAGGCGGAGGCAGAGGAAATGGAGTTGGATAGAACAGCCCAGCGGCAGAAGAAGTTGTTGGCGAAGAAGGCACTGTAGTGGAAGGCGTTGGACCTTCTACTGGACCTTTCGCGACAGGAGCTATTGAATACCTCAGCGGTTCGGTGGACGAGGGGGAGATACGTCAGGAACTAGTGTAGATCATGGAGCATAATGATGCCGTTGCTAGAGAGGAACAGACGAATGTCGATGATGGTAGCAGCGAAGAGGCCGAAGTTGAGAATGAAGAAGGAGGGCACGATCCAATTCTTAGTATGTGGAATACGGACATGTCCACCATAATGAATGTTGAGGGCGCAAGTGATAATAGGTATCTGTACAAACCGAACGAGATTGTCCAAGTTGCATTATATGGTATGAAGAAAGAAGTGAAAGAGGCAGTGAAGCTTTGGGCGATGTTGACACAGAGGACATTTGGAATACAGAAAAGTTGCACGGATCAGTACTCAGTGAAGTGTAAGTCTATTGGGTGTGAGGGCTACGTGCATGCGTCCCTGAGGAAGTATGAAGTGCAGTGGGTCATACGAAGGGTGGTGCCGCACAAATATATAATAAACGGTGTTCCTGACACCCATCAGAATATCAGTGCAGAGCTTGTGGCTGGGTTGATGTATCACGAGATTGTGAAAATTGTCTGCATTCCAGCACAGTTCATACAGACATCTATAGAAAGCAAATACCAGTATAGCATAAGTTATGCCATGGCATGGAGAGCTAAGCAGCTCACACTGGAGCGGCGTTTTGGGACATTTATCGATTCATATCATAATTTGTCATACTTGCTGGACACACTTGGGCAGAGGAACAATGTGACATATGTTAGCCATCTCGAATTGCCCTCTTCGGACATGCCTGGAAAATGATGTTGAATGGTGCTTTCTGGTGCTTTGGCCCATGCACAGAAGCTTTCAGACATTGTTGTCCGGTTATTTGTATTGATGGAACTTTCATGATAGGCTAGATGAAGGGGACATTGCTTACTACAATTGGGGCAGACGAAAATGATCAGTTAGTGCCGCTGGCAATGGCCTTCGCTGACTGTGAGAGCTACGATAACTGGTTGTGGTTCCTTTGTGTCTAAAGAAAGGTGTTGTGAAGGATCGTCCAAATGTGTGTCTTATTCATGACCGACATGCGGGGCTGCTGCTACAATTCGCAATTTTTAGCAAGGTTTAGCGAAGACAAGGGAGGGGGAAGATTTGTAGAATATTTCAGTTGGTACGACATACGGAGTAGGTGGTGCACGCGCCACCTAGCTGCCAATTTCTATCGCCAATTCAAGAACAAGTAGTTGATGAACCTCTTCAAAACGTTATGCAAACAGAACCAGTCTAGGAAGTTTAACGCGTACTGGAGCAAACTTGATGAGTTCACGAAGAAGGAGGTTAGACAACGTAACCCTAGGGAGGTAACACACAAGCTTTGTAACATTCTGGGAATTGACGATCCAAACACTAGGAGGAAGGCTTCAAACAGAGTGAAGTGCTTCTCGGATTGGATAAGTAAGGAACCACTTGAGCAGTGGTCGCTCCTCCATGACACAGGCAGTTCTAGATATGGAATCATGACTAGCAATCTTGCTGAGGTTTACAATTTTGTTCTGAGGGGGTTACACAGTTTACCCCTAGTGGCCATCATGGAGGGTTCGCTGCACGGCACAATGAGGTACTTTCAGGAGAGGCATGCAAAGGTTGTACTGCATACGGAAAAACTCGGTGGAACACCTTACTGTGCTAAGACTATACTATTTATTGAGGAGAAGGCCAAGAAGGGGCAAATGCACAAGGCCAGATGCACAGGAAATGTGCAACGTAGGTTCGAGGTATGTTTGAAGCAGAAGAGTGGATTTGGGGTTTGCACACAGGAGATTTCAGGGAGTTACTGTCCATGTGGAACGGAATATCTCTGCTATGTGTATATACAACAAGCTCATGCTTCTTCACAAGCCTTGCTCTCACGTCCTTGCTGCGGCTGCTAAGACAAAGATGGATACGAGGCCGTTTGTGTCGTACTACTTCACAAAAGAGGTTGTCCATGATACCTGGACAGGCGAGCTGTATGGTTTCCGTGTGGTGGATAATTTCACACAGGTACCTTTAGACGAACGGTACTGGGTCCCCAATTTCAGCCTCCTCTGAGCTTCCGTGGGACGACGCCGGACTCGCCGTATTGCTAACACGATGGACGAGTCGGAGGCTGGTGGGCCAACTAAACAATGCAGCTATTGCAAGAAATTTGGCCACTGGGTGAAGACATGTCTGAAGATGAAAGAAGACCAAAAAAGAAGGGAGGAGGTGTCTAGTGCTATCTCTGGGTCAGGCCATCAGTAGTCAATGTTGCCACCCTTTGTATTATATAATTTGCTTGTGGCTCTGTACTTCGTGTCGTATTTACTTCACGTACTTTATGTATTTCATCTATCCGTGTTATATGTACTTCGTGTGCTTCGTATACTTCGTGGACTCTTGATTTCATGTATTTCATGTATTCGTGTTATCTTTACCTCGTGTACTTCATATACTTCCATGTTTTTTTATATTACATGAATTGGTATGGCTGGCTTCGAGCTTATAGATGATCGAGAGGACCGAAAGCACCGGTCTAGGCAGCTGGCTTTAGGAGACCGTGATCTCGGAGTGTTTCGTACTCGTACACCAGAGCACGCATGGAGGATTCATGAGTCATGGATCGAGAGGTACATTAATTGATTGTATATATATTATCATGTTTCAGTACTAATTTATACTTCTTTTCTGTTCTGACAGGCTGGCTTGGTCCGGTTTACTACCACTCGCACGGATGCATGGTCGAGGCGGTGGGCGACGAGGACATCGGAGACTCGGATGCTGGAGTGGATTGTTCTAGGAGGTTTCCTTTCGATGCCTCGTTGCTCACCGCACTTGTAGACAGGTGGAGGCCGAAGACCCACACCTTCCACTTTGCTTGGGGGGAGATGACGGTCACGTTTTAGGACACGGCCTGCTTACTTGGCCTATCTTTGGCGGAAGCCGCAGTCGGTGCGCTCCAGGCTCTTGTCGGTTGGCGTGAGTCACTTGCGGACAGGTTTGCCCCAGCTCTACCGCCGGGTCCACCTCAGGTTGAGGTGGCAAGGGCGGCCCAGAAGCACGGTCCTAGGTTGATGTGGCTCCGTCAGTTTGAGGCACATACGTCACTTAATAATGTTCAAGTCAACCTATTTTTTTGTCTGACATATTCGTTTAGCTGGACAGCCTGGAGCAGAGATTTCAAGGAGATCTCAACATGTACCAGCTGAACCGGGGACTTGAGGCATATGTGCTTTGGCTGCTTGGGTATGTGATGTTCACGAGTGCGTACGGAGACAGCGTGGACGTTCGCTACATTGAGCTCGCACGGCAGATCACAGATGCTGAGTTAGACGATCAGGTACCTAAGATGAGCTGGGGGTCTGCAGTGCTTACGTACACGTACCAAGCGCTCTGCTCTGCGTGCAAGAGGAAGGGCGCCAATGCCAATCTCATGGGATGTCCGCTTCTTCTTCAGATGTGGTCGTTCGAGCGCTTCCCGATCAGATGACCAGGGGTTGACGACTCAGCTTACGACCCAAAGTTCTACCGTGGTGCTAGGCCACAGTTGCCACAGGACGGACCTACTTTCGGGTCCATGTGGACTAGAAGAACAGTGAGTTACTTTCTCTCTTCCTCAGCTCGTATTTGCCTTCAATATTTGTACCTCACTTTGTAGGTTTCTTGACTATAACACTTTCTTACGTACGTGTTGCAGCCTCAGTGGGCGAAGGCTCAGGTATGAGGCTGTTACCTCTCTCACGGAGTAGTTCTAGCACCTCCCTGCTCATAGTATCATATGGGAGCCGTACTTCGATGAAGCATTGATGCGGCGTGCACCGCATCGGGGGATGTCTTCATTGTGCCGCCGGGACGAGAGCTATTAGAGGACCACTTCAAAGATTGTCTTCGACATCTTCATCGAGGACCACTCACCACACCGTATGATGAGACAGTTTGTCTTGTACCAGGAGTACCCGCCTCCACATGTACCACCGATCGAGCCAAACGCACACACGTAAGTCAAGTTTCAGAACTTCTATAGATTTAGAATGTCTATTGCTTTTACGAAATACAAATTCATTATATAAACAGGTGGAGTAGCAAGGAAGGGAGTACTAGGGAGACACAGTGGACATCACGGATGGCCCCTTTCGCTGCTCAGTGGGACAGTGCTCTGAAGAACGTCCAGCGCGAGGAGCGGCCATTTCGATATGCGTAGTTCGAGGCCTACTTGCAGTGATATTTGCGACGTACTCGCATCCACCTTATTCGTGGAAGCGAGGCTCCTGATGACATGCTTGCACAGACAACAGACATGTACCCGATCCTCACAGCTGAAACTTTAGATTTGGCAGTTAGTGAAATTCGTGCTTCGCTTCCTTGTATTTACTTGTTTGTTACTTATGTACGCACCTATGATTCTCATTCTTCAGGGACAGTGGGCAACATCGGTGAACACGGAGGTCACTGCTATTCTTCAGCGTCTCCCAGCCGGCACAGAGGACCACTCAGGCTTGTCTAGGGTCGCGGAGTATACTAGGAAGATCATGGACATATTCAGGTGCATATGCAGGGATCACATAGTCGCCGGGACTAGCGCAAGCCAGGGAGCGCAGAGACCACCACGTCCTTCATAGACGAGGCACCGTCTGCCTCGTACCTCTCAGCCGCCGGGGCCTACAGAGGCGGGTGGTTCTGCATGGCAGCAGAGTGCATCCCCACTCTTCATGAGTCGACAAGGTAAAACAATTCTCATCTCGTACAAGCCATTTTTCTTTACATTGTTGTGCTGACTACTTCCGGTTATATACAGATCATGTGCCGCCTCAAGTAACAGCTAGTCCGCTTGACTACCTCCTCGACAGCCCCGACACTCATGGCTTCAACTTTCACGACGAGGTGGACGAGCTGATTCCACCTAGGCACTCCAGCACGATGCAGCAGACTCAGCCACCGTTGCCCATGTAGAATACACAGGACCACGAGGAGGAAGACCAGACACTACAGGTGGGCAGGGCTCATAAAGTGAGAGCAGGACAACCTAGGCCGAGGTACTCACCGTCGCTGATCAGAAAAAGGGGATGACGAGTCTAAGCGTCGATGACTTTTATTTTATCCTTTCTTTCACTACATTATATTGTACCGACATTTCGTATTGTATGAAATAGTACACTTCTATTACTTCTATTCATTGCTACATATTACTACATAGTGATTGACGATCCATAGTAGACTAACAAATTAACATCCAAATCCGATTACATAAGCATAGGTTACAGAGCCACGTTACACTACCACATTAATAGTTGGCTACACATATCGTAGGTAGAACAAGCAACTATTCGCTACCACTTCTAATACGAGTACATGAAATCATCTTCGTTATCGCTTGCGAAGAGCCCTGGAGTGGGGGCTTTGAAGCAAAACAGCTTCGAGAAGTCCTCATCACTCGATGAGCACTCGGTACACGCCTTTTTCGATGAACTGTATACGCCTTTATGCTTTGATGATCAAACATCTTTTTTAGATGTGCGCCCACGTTTTGCCAAAAAGGTGAGTCCAGCAACTTTGCGTTTATCTTCTTCGAATGTTGTCTTCATTAAGTGTCTTCTATTAGCAAATGGGTCTCTCCAGAATCGGTCCACATGCCCGAAGTTTTGGATCTCGCAGTTGAGCAACCCTACATCCTCCGGATGTGCCTACACACCGAGAATGTGATGTATCAAACGAAAACGGTACATAAAAATGCTTATGAACTAGGAACAAATGAATTGTACTAACCCTTATGTGCTTATTGTACTAAGATTGTGGGATACTTATCGTTCCTTCGCAAAAATCACCTTTCGTGTACTTCACCCCGAGTAGTTTTCTAAGCTCGTTTACCCTCTCCCACATTTTGTGGAATTCTCTCAAACGCTTGCACACCTGCTTGTAGGTAATTTCAGGAAAACCCCTTCTCGCTAACACCCCTACAAGAGGACGTGTATGAACCTTCTCAAAGACCTGCGAACGAAGAATTTTACAACTCCACCTCCTAATTTTCGCACCAATAAGAAGTTCGTAGTCCATTCAAGAGTTCCAAACAACATCACTGGCATCTAGTAATTTGTACGAAAAATTATTATTGCACAAAACATAAATTGTAGATCTCAATGTTTCTACGCATATGAGGAGGAAAAAATATTATGAAACTTACCTCTATCGTCGCTATCCATCCGCAAACTACTTCTTCTCCTCCGAAATCAAAACAATCTACTCCAAGAGACCAACAATTTTTTCGGAAGAACTTAGAGAAGATTTGCTACCTGGTCGGAGCGTCTGCTCACCCCTTTATATAGCAGAAGGGGGGCAAATGGGGAAATATCCACAGGTGGTGGCGATTAGGACCAATCGCTAACGCCAGTGGCGATTAGGCTCCAATCACCACCACAGCCAAGTCGCCACGAGGCGTGGCAATTCTATAATGAATTGTCCTTACTGCTGGCGATTGGGCCCTCATGGGTGATGGCGATTGCCCCCTAATCGTCACGGGTGGTGGCGATTGAGGACAGTTTTATAATTTTTTCGAGTGTGATAATATTTCTAAAATTTCTAGATAAATAAATAATATTAAAAAAAAACTCCTGGCACTAGCAGCAAGGCACGTACCTCCAGGTGTCGCTGACCAGTTGGCCCGGGGAAATGTCATGGCCGGCCAAATTTCCTGCGTACTGTTTACGTTCATGCATGCATGTGATTAGTGCCTGGTGGTCTCTCCGAGTCTTAACAAACTACGACTACGGGGCATGTGATGTTGCGAAGAGCTAGCAACGTTCACGTGAAGCCATATGAACAGCTTCGTCCCCGGCTGCAGATCTAGAACCGTTACACATGCTTCTTTCAGGTGAGCTGCCGATTAGTGGAACTGGAATTTCTTTACATGGATTAATTTTGACAAAATTTGATTTCTCATAGAAACCAACCAAAGAGTTCACGAGTTAGCTAGGTCCAATCTTCGAACACGGGAACGCCACCGAAACTTCACACTAGACGGTTCGATCCCACGGGATCTGAGAAAAAATGGATTTCCAAACAGGATCTTAGCTCAACTATTCGTTATCGTCAATTATTTAATTCAATTATTAGGTATGATGAGTGATGTATTTCTGTGTGCTCAGTCAGTTCCTTCAATAGTTTAGCCTCATTATGGCGATGCTAAGCGACTAAAATACCCTTTTTGCCTTGTAGGTCCATATGCCCAGCCCTGCCCTGGCCATACACCAGAGCAAATGCCCATCATTTGTCTCATCCAGATGTTCAATCGGATAGAAAAAAAATGCAGGCATCTCTGGGATGTATGTATATAGCTGATAGGGTTATATGATTATCCTTCTGAGTCAGCACACGCTCGATCTAAGTACAATGAAGGTGCCAGGTCCGTGCACCGACAGAGGTAAGTTCCTAAACATGTGCTTAATTATTGCATCAGAAAATGTGCTAAACCTAAACAGACCTTTCACGTACTAACCACTGTCTAGAAGAGGCCAGTTCGTTCCCACTTTGCTTCGATTTTCCGCAACCTCAAGTCTCCAAACCTCAGTTCGTGACCACTCTAGTCCTTGTAGCAGGAGATCCTAGCTTCTAGATCAGTCACATAATTAACCATCTTGTCCATCGCGACGCCGGCAGGACACCAACTGGTACGTATGTTTTTAGAAGCCTTCAAAGATTTTGGCAACGGTTCCCCGCTAAAATTCTCACCTGGCCAAGCAGGTGGCTCTTGCCGGCACCTTTGACAACTCTCAAGTGTTGTTTGTGTTCTATGCATCCAGTGTTGTACGTTCTGTATGCGGCTGACTGCTACTCTGCTTTGTAAACTCTAATCCCTCCTCTTAATAATATATTCTCCTATGTTAAAAAAAAACCATCTTATCCAGATGCACTTTTAGTCATAACAATTTTCTACTGAGAACGACCTTGGGTCTGGTAAGCAGAGGAACCGGCGTCTCCATTTGCTAAAAGCGCATAATACGATGTGTCAAATATTCCATAAATGTTGTGCACGCATGCAAATGTTTAAGATCAAATTTGTATACGATATCAAGAACCGGAGAGGACAAGTTGGATTCCTACATCCATTATAATGTGTGAAGTCACTGCATGACCGAAAGTGCAGTGGGAGGATAGTATTACCCAATGGGATTCAGAATCCATTCATTCTTTTAACGAAAAGTTCAACTGATCAATCTAGACGATCTAACAGTTAAAAGATGCAAGTTATCTGATTTTAAAATTGAGAGATGGAGACTTGCGCAATAGTTAACGGTTGATACATTTCGGAAGTCATGCTTTTCATTTCTCGAAAGATCATAGAAGCATGTACTACTTGTAAGCTCTGATATCATCATACATGTCGCAGAAATCTAAATTTATATGCACGTACGGATCTTAGCCTTAACCAGCGACCTATTCTTGATCATCCGATGCTAAGACGAGGGGGTCAAGATGCACGCACGGGAGTTAAGCACCTTTCCACCATATGCCTCCTATTTCTTTGTTTTTTTTTAGAGTATATGCCTCCTATTTCAGATAGACAGAAAACAAGGTACTTGCGTAGAACATTTTTATTATACTTAATCTATTTTTACTATTGGATTTGTCTCATCGAGACTTCAAAGTTTGATCCCACTTAAGTGAAGTTTCTATAGCCTAGTGATATATAAGACAGTGACAAGTCATCAAGTTGTTGAATCTCGCTCTCTCTCCAGACGAGTTCACCACCCCTCCACTATGTTTAGATAGATAGCGGAGAAGTGTCAGAATCTATAATTTCAAAATGGGTTCATTACTTCTCATCTGGGCTTAGAAATATGATGGGAAGGTGTTAAGTTTCCTCTTTCCTAGACAGACTTAAAAATATGTTGATAACTACAAAAAAAATAATTTGGTAAATACAATACATCAACGCCACTCCACAAAGATAAAAAAATTTAGGAATCCAATACAACTCGTAGACCGCACATACACACACCACCACACGCATGCACAAACACAACGCCTACTGAAGACATACAACAAACTTGGAGCTTGAAGATTGTCGAAGTCACCATAGGAGCCTCGCTATCTCGTCTAACGCTATCTCGTCTAACACTGAAAGAATATTGCGCCTTTCCGAGACATACAACCAAATCTAAGGTTTGATCCCTTCTAGGTTAGGGTGACAACCACCTTAATAGTTATCTTACATGATAATGTACCGATGGTCTGATAACCTATAAATTATTACATGTAAATCTTTATTAATAATCTGATAACCTATATATTACTAACCGATAATCATAGGGTCTAAAAAATATATTGTCAAAACACAACCAATTAGGACATAGTTTGGAAGCCGTCGTCAGAACGCATAAGCGGTTTGTGTGTCAAAGCATTTTAATTTTTATCAAGAAAACTTTTGGACTGGCATATATGCATCCATATCGATCGGAGCGTCGCTGGCCAAGAGAAACGAGCGACTATCGCTCTATGTTCTGTACTCCGTTTGCATCCGTAGTACATTCATCCGACCTATCCGGAACCAAAAGGCCCCGGGACTATTGTGCGGCAAGCCGTCAGTTTGCATCATCCCCGTTGGCCTGCGCACACCCACCCCGCTCCTCAAACCCACATTCACCTGGGGTACGTAATGCTGGGCACTTTGGCAGCCCTATCCAGTGGCCAGTGCATGCAACGAAGAGGCACGCAAACAACCAGAGAGAATACCACCCGTCACAACCACACCTCATTTGAAGCAAGAAACCACCAGAGAGGGCACTTACTTATGTCGTTTTATACACACAGTTAAATCATGGGGAGAAATCCATCGACCCTAGCATTCTTCGCAGTTCACACGAAGGGAAACATCTACAAAACGGAAAAGTGCACCCTGCACATGGTGGTATATGCACCCATTTACTTTTTCAATTTTTAAAATCACGTACAAGTTTTAAAAAAATCTAAAAAAATTCATGCTGGTATATGACGGAATGAAGTATACACAGGTAAATTTTTTTAAAATAATATGCTCATTTGCGACCTGTGCAAAAAAAAATAAATCTGTGCATATGCCCAGCTTGTACTGTTCACGACCCCTTGATGTGTTCTCTTGTTTTTTTTCACAGGTCACAAATGAGCATATTATTTTACAAAAATTTACCAGTGTATACTTTATTTCATCATATACCGGTATGAATTGTTTCAGATTTTTTAAAACTTGTACATGGTTTTAAAAATCGCCAAACTTAATGGGTGCAAAGAGTGTGCACACTAAAACCAGCATGTGCACGGTGAGTGATCAGATCACACTATCAACGGTTTAAAATCGAGTTACAAAAATAAAAGTAACAAAATTAATAGTTACGGCAGACGACATTGCCATCATTCCTGAAGTTATTTCCTTCCAATTTCTTCTATGCATTATAAACCCCAAATTGTTGTTTCCATCTTCCTGAAAATTCCTTATATATATTCCCTTGAATGTTTTTGCGTCGTCTCGATCTTATATTCCACTGGCATGTGGGCCTGTCCGAACACATGAGAAAGATAGCAAATATTTAGGCGCGTATGTGTGGAAATAATCCGTTATATAAACACGTTCGCTCTCCCTCCGTCTCCTCACGGACGCTTCTCTCTCTCGTCTCGTCTCGTCTCCATTGCCGTTAAGCTTGAGGCAGAGAGGCGGGCAGGCAGGACAGCGGAGATGAAGAACTCAGTGTCCGACAGGAGCTTCGTCATCGAGAGTGACGACGACGAGGACGCCGTCGAGCACGGCGGGATGATGAAGCGCGGCGGCGAGGAGTCCGACGGGTCGGACTCGTCGTCATCGTGCGGCAGCCCGCGGGTAGACGACGCGGCCGGCGGCGCCCAGCCCGGCTCCTACACCCACCAGTGGCCGCAAAGCTACAGGTGCGTACGTAGCGTGGTGCCTGGTGCCTCTCGCTGCAGCCAGCGAGTTCTTCTCTCTTCTTTTCTTTTTTTTGTTGTGTTACATTTCGTTGTCATCTAGTAGTGCCTTTTTGCATGCACGACAACATGACTTCTGCTATGTGTGCAAGCTGTAATACTTTAACCCTCGCGTTAAAGGATTGCAGCTTTTATATCAAAAATGTAACAGCTTTCACGATTTCATTTTTCAGTAAGGTGTAATTATACGGAAAATATTTTTAATTTTATTTTTTGTATTTGTACGTGTAATATTATATTAGTACAAAAAATAAAAATTTAGATTACGAGCCAGCCAGTTAGTCGTTGTACTAAACTATCTATTTAGATACAATTATAATTATCTTTTGAATATGGTCTATTTAGGTATAACTATGATTTTATTTTTTTCATTATATTCTACTATATAGTAGATAGTAGAGGTAGATTTGACAGTAACTGAAATAATGGAGACCCATAAAATTTGCTGAGTTCTTGTTCTTACTGCTCGATCGCAACCTCCACAAAAAAGGAAAAAGAAATTATACTCGCTTCAACTCAATCAATCCATGGAGATATTCAACATGTAGTAACAAGTAAGAACTAACAATTTCCATTCTTTTGTGCGTGTCATCCTTGCGCAGGGGCTATGCAATCTTCGTTCCAATTTTACGGAATGTTCCCGAAGGCACAACGAATTAACAATTTCGATCTCCTTTTGTATGAGCTACGTACAGGCAGTCCATGGACATGTACAGCAGCGTGCAATCACCGAGCCTGAGCGGATTCCTGGGCACGCCGACGTTGAGCAGGCTGTCCAACTCCTTCCTGGCCAGCTCGTTCCGGGGGAAGCCGCCGCCGGAGATCATCGCCGGTCTCATCAAGCCGCTCTTGCCAACCACCGCCACCGCCGCCGATGACGACCACCACCATGAGGTCGGCGCCAGGAAGAGCTCTCAGTACCTGCAGCCGCCGTCGAGGAAGCCGTCGTCTCTGTTCAAGATCCCCGAGGATCAGAAGCCTCTGGCCGGCGTTGGCCATGAGGTTGGCCCCTACCGGCAGTGCTCCTACACCCAGGGAGTCATGAACGGTACGTAGCGCACGCACAAGCGATGCATGGTTCTGGCGATTGAAATGATGATGCAGATTGCAGCATTGCTTTAACCTTTAGTTTTGGATACAACTTCAGCGAGTGGTCACTGATAAAAACAAGATTAAATAATTAAGAATCTCACTTTTCCTATCAGTCAGTGCATTTTACCAGCCATAAAAAAAGTGAAGAACCTAATTGGTCAAAAAAAAGAGTGAATACCAAGTTCATTGTAAAAAGGTCATAACAATCTGGTGTAACTGTCAGACCATTCGGAATTTGATAGATGCAGCTATTGTTCTAGATGGTCATGTTAAGATGGAACGGTTAGTAGTAGTTTGGTACAGCAGTCAACTTAAGAGATCAACTGTAACCTAGGATGCTCACTTCGGATAGCATGCATGCCATGACAAAATTATGCCATATTTGTGAAATCTGGACAGTCTCCACATGCTGACATCAAGGGTCAGTGTACAGATTCTGTTCAAAACTTTTTCCACTAAGTAAGTAATGTTAATATAACACTTAAAATGTTAATTAGCTCATTGGATTCTGGTCCACATATGATGTACATCACATGGTTGATGAGTCAGTACAGTCATGTGACAGGAACATGGTCTATGGACAATTGGGATATTGACTAAGATCTGTACTTCTCCAGGAGAAAGAGAAACCTTGTCCTAATCAATTCATGCATTTACTAATGGCTCGCTTAAACTCAGGCCTTGAGCATCTGCTCATGTGGATATCGAATTGTTGGTCCATTATTTCACAAGACGTCTCGGCCTATCATTTGTTCTGAGACTTAACATTGTTAGAACTAATGGGCTTGGCCCATGTGCAGTTTCTGAAATTCCTAATAAATCTCAAAGGCCCATGAATAAATGGCAAGAGGTGGGGCAAGAGTTTAGTCCCATATTGCTAGTGGAGGAGGTGGGAGACCACTTTATATAGTGAGTTCTCCCCACCACACTTAGTGATTGGTATGAGGAGAGAAAGGAAGCACCACACACGCGCGCGCTCGCCTCGCCTCGCCTGGCCTGGCCGGGCTCGGGCACGGGCCGGGGCCGGGGCGAAGGGCGCGGGCGTGCGACATACGCGTGAATGGTCCGCCGAAATCCGGTCCGTGACCTTGCAGGAGCGCGGCTTCCTTTTGCCGTTTTAATTTTTGGTTTCTTGGCAGACAAGTTTGTTGTTTGCTTGACCAGGAAACCTAATCGGTTTAGATAAGTCTTACGTGTTGGAAACCTAATCGGTTTAGATCGTGATCGCGACACGAGACCGCGTGGGCTCTCCTATATATATGACTTACCGGCCGCAGCCAAAGATAGATTAAAAACGAGTTAGGGTTTTGCCTCCTCTTGTTACTTGCGCCGCCACAGTAATCTACTCCATCCCGAACGCCGGCGTGCACCAGCGAGAGGGAGAGCAGGTCTCCGGAACCTCTCGTCCTTGTGATCCTGCACCGGGAGAGGACGAATTAGGTTTTTGGGAAGCGCTACGCGCGACTGCTCACGTCCGTCACCACGGGTCGTCTTCCATCCAAGTCAGGCGGTGCCGCATACCGTCGTCTCCGCCGCCGTCTGCTTCGACCCGTCTTCACCAACGTCGTCGTCAACAACATCGCTTCTGCAACAGTCACGGCTACTTCATCTACAAACGATCAGTACGTGCGTCGTGATCTGATCCTGTTTTTAAGTATGCTTGCTGTTGCATGTGCGATGCTGCTGTTCTGTTCACCTAGTATGCTAGAGTTATGCATGCTAATATTTGTTTTAGTCATGAATTGTTTACTGGAATTAATCACGAAATTGTCTAATTTTCCAACAATCCAAAAACCTAATTGTAGGCAATTTCCTGAGTTAACCATGACTGGATTCACTGATGCACTGAGGCCGGATAAATTTACCGGTGTGCACTTTAAGAGGTGGCAAGTGAAGGCCACGCTCTGGCTTACTGCTCTGAAAGTTTTCCATGTTAGTACTGGCATGCCAGAGGAAATCTCTGATGAAGATCAGAGGAAGTTTCAGGAAGCCAATACTATATTTGTGGGATGCGTTCTGAGTGTTCTTGCTGACCGTCTGTGTGATGTGTACATGCACATACAAGATGGAAAGCAGCTGTGGGATGCACTGAATGCTAAATTCGGTGCAACAGATGCAGGCAGTGAACTGTACATCATGGAGAGCTTCCATGACTATAAGATGGTGAACAACCGTTCTGTAGTTGAACAAGCTCATGAGATACAGTGCATTGTAAAGGAACTCGAACTCCTAAAATGTGTCTTACCCGACAAGTTTGTGGCTGGGTGCATGATTGCAAAGCTGCCTCCTTCATGGAGGAGTTTCGCCACTACTCTGAAACATAAGAGACAGGAGATATCAGTTGAAAATCTGATAGCGTCTCTTGATGTTGAAGAAAAAGCTCGGGCTAAAGATACTAATGAGAAAGGAGGCGAGGGCCAGTCTAGCGCCAATATGGTGCAGAGATACCCACAGAACAAGAACAAAGGCAAGAACAAGCCTATTCTCAATAAGCCTGCAAAGACTACTACCTTCAAGAAGAAGAAGATGAACAAAGCTGAGCTAGAGTGCTTTACATGTGGGAAGCCCGGCCACTTTTCTAAGGAATGCCCAGATCGTGCAGACCGCAGAGGGAAAACGGGTTCCAAGAATGTCAACATGGTGACCGCTAGCAATACTGATGGGTATGGTAATTTACCTATTGTCCTTTCAGTATTTCAGTCTTCAAGTTGGTGGATTGATACGGGTGCTAACGTTCACGTGTGTGCTGACATCTCTATGTTCACTTCTTATCAGGTCGCACGGGATTCTTCCGTCCTAATGGGGAATGGGTCACATGCTTCTGTTCGTGGCATTGGCACGGTGGATCTGAAGTTTACTTCGGGAAAGATCGTGCAACTAAGGAACGTGCAGCATGTCCCTACTATGAACAAGAATCTTGTTAGTGGCTCCCTTCTATGCAGAGATGGGTTTAAGGTAGTCTTAGAGTCGAATAAAGTAGTTATGTCAAAGCATGGACAATTTATAGGCAAAGGCTATGAGTGCGGAGGCTTGTTCCGCTTTTCTCTTTCGGATTTTTGCAATAAGTCAGTAAACCAAATTTGTGCTGCTGCTAATGATGATGCGAGTGTTTGGCACTCTCGTTTATGTCACGTTAATTTTGGTTTAATGTCTCGTCTTTCCAGTATGAGTTTAATTCCGAATTTCACTATTGCCAAAGGTTCTAAGTGCCATAGTTGTGTGCAATCAAAACAACCTCGGAAGCCTCACACGGCAGCCGAGGAGAGAAACTTGGCACCTCTAGAACTCATACATTCTGATCTATGTGAGATGAATGGTGTGTTGACAAAAGGTGGAAAGAGATATTTCATGACGTTGATTGATGATGCGACTAGATTTTGCCATGTTTATTTGTTGCAAACGAAAGATGAGGCTTTAGACTACTTTAAAATCTATAAGGCTGAAGTTGAAAATCAATTAGAGAGAAAGATCAAGCGTCTTAGGTCGGATCGTGGTGGCGAGTATTTTCCTAAAATATTTGATGATTTCTGTAAGGAACACGGTATTATTCATGAGAGGACGCCTCCCTATTCGCCCCAATCGAACGGGGTTGCCGAGAGGAAAAATCGCACGTTGACTGACTTGGTGAATGCCATGTTAGACACTGCTGGTTTATCTAAGGCATGGTGGGGGGAGGCTTTGTTGACTTCATGTCATGTCCTGAATAGAGTTCCAAACAAGAATAAAGAGAAAACCCCTTATGAGGAGTGGGTTGGGAGAAAACCATCACTTTCTTATTTGCGCACTTGGGGATGCTTGGCGAAAGTCAACGTTCCAATCTCTAAGAAACGTAAACTCGGGCCGAAGACAGTGGATTGTGTCTTTCTAGGTTATGCTCATCAGAGCATTGCCTATAGATTTTTAGTGGTCAAGTCTGAGGTACCTGATATGCATGTTGATACTATAATGGAATCTCGTGATGCAACATTTTTTGAGAATATGTTTCCTATGAAAGATATGCTTAGCACTGCTAAAATTTCTTCTGAGATAATTCCCAAATCTAGTACATCTGATGAGTATTTTGAACAACCACATGAGGAAGTCCTTGAGGAGGATAGCAATGAAACTCCTACGAGGAGTAAGAGACAGAGGATTGCAAAATCCTTTGGTAATGATTTCATTGTATACCTTGTGGACGATACTCCCACGTCTATAGCAGAGGCATATGCATCTCCAGATGCAGATGACTGGAAAGAAGCTGTCCATAATGAGATGGACTCGATTCTTTCCAATGGAACTTGGGAACTAACTGAACGACCCTATGGTTGTAAACCTGTGGGCTGTAAGTGGGTGTTCAAAAAGAAGCTTAGACCTGATGGTACTATTGATAAGTACAAGGCACGGCTTGTGGCCAAGGGCTACACTCAGAGAGAAGGCGAAGATTACTTTGACACCTATTCACCCGTCGCTAGACTGACCACCATTCGAGTACTACTTTCCCTGGCTGCCTCCTATGGTCTTATCGTTCATCAAATGGACGTAAAGACAGCTTTCCTAAATGGAGAGTTGGAAGAGGAAATCTATATGGATCAGCCTGATGGGTTTGTGGTAAAGGGTGAAGAGAGAAAGGTGTGCAAGTTGTTAAAATCTTTGTATGGGCTGAAACAGGCACCTAAGCAATGGCATGAGAAGTTTGACAGAACTATAACTTCTGCAGGCTTTGTTATTAATGAGGCTGATAGGTGTGTTTACTATCGCCATGGTGGGGGCGAAGGTGTCATATTATGCTTGTATGTGGATGACATACTGATCTTTGGTACAAACATTGATGTGATCAATGAAGTCAAGTCTTTTCTATCAAAAAGCTTTGATATGAAAGATCTGGGAGAAGCTGATGTGATTCTAAACATCAAGCTTATTAAGGATGAGAGTGGGATTACTTTAACGCAATCTCACTATGTTGAAAAGGTCTTGAGCCGGTTTGGCTTTATAGACAGCAAGCCTTCTCCAACACCTTATGATCCCAGTGTGACACTCCGAAAGAACAAGAAAGAAACGAGGGATCAATTAAGATACTCTCAAATTATCGGTTCACTCATGTACTTAGCTAGTGCAACAAGGCCAGACATCTCTTTTGCTGTGAGCAAGCTGAGCAGGTTCATGTCAAACCCGGGTGATGATCATTGGCTTGCACTTGAAAGGGTCTTGCGCTATCTGAGAGGTACAATGAGTTATGGAATTCACTATTCAGGGCACCCTGCTGTGCTTGAAGGGTATAGTGATTCGAACTGGATATCGGATGTTGACGTGCTCTATGCCACGAGTGGGTATGTTTTTACTCATGGAGGTGGCGCAGTGTCATGGAGGTCGTGTAAACAGACCATATTGACGAGGTCAACCATGGAAGCAGAACTTACTGCTTTAGACACAGCCACTGTTGAGGCAGAATGGCTGCGTGAGCTCTTGTTGGACTTGCCTGTGGTTGAAAAACCTGTGCCGGCTATTCTTATGAATTGTGACAACCAAACGGTCATTGCTAAAGTGAACAGTTCTAAGGATAATGCGAAGTCCTCAAGACACGTGAAGAGACGTTTGAAGTCTGTCAGGAAATTGAGAAACTCCGGAGTAATAACTGTTACGTATATTCAAACAGACAAAAACCTGGCAGACCCCTTTACAAAGGGACTATCACGGAATGTGATAGATAATGCATCGAGGGAGATGGGTATGAGACCCATATGTGTTACACCATAGTAGTAACCCAACCTTTGTGATCGGAGATCCCGTGAATTAGGACCTGGGAAAACAAGCTATTGGTTAACTGAGGAGAGTAACTTGTAACCCTCTCTAGGTGAAGATGCAAAACTCTCAGAGCTTTAAGGCTCAGAGCTGTATGGCAGGTTGGCAAGATGCCTTAATGTGTTTCTATTGGCTATGTCTAGCAAAGATGCTGTCCTACAGAGCATTCCTGAAAGAACACACCTACATGAGCCCGACTGTTAAACGTCGCAGTCTATGAGACTTGGGTGGTCTCTAGCAAGCTCACGAGGAGACCAGGGAGTACGACGTATATGCTCCACCCGCGGGGTAGGCTACTGGCAGCCAGGTACTGGTTGTGACTTTAAGTGAAACCTGTTTGCACAAAACTTGCAATTCAAGGCATAGTCCATTGTTCAAGTTGTGAATGGATGTAGCTCAAAGTTCTAGGCAGAAGTTCAACTTAACAGTCTCTGCTGAAACACTAGTATATTAAACAAGTAACGAGATCAGGCAAATCTTTAAATGGACGTTTGAGATCTGGTGGGGGATTGTTAGAACTAATGGGCTTGGCCCATGTGCAGTTTCTGAAATTCCTAATAAATCTCAAAGGCCCATGAATAAATGGCAAGAGGTGGGGCAAGAGTTTAGTCCCATATTGCTAGTGGAGGAGGTGGGAGACCACTTTATATAGTGAGTTCTCCCCACCACACTTAGTGATTGGTATGAGGAGAGAAAGGAAGCACCACACACGCGCGCGCTCGCCTCGCCTCGCCTGGCCTGGCCGGGCTCGGGCACGGGCCGGGGCCGGGGCGAAGGGCGCGGGCGTGCGACATACGCGTGAATGGTCCGCCGAAATCCGGTCCGTGACCTTGCAGGAGCGCGGCTTCCTTTTGCCGTTTTAATTTTTGGTTTCTTGGCAGACAAGTTTGTTGTTTGCTTGACCAGGAAACCTAATCGGTTTAGATAAGTCTTACGTGTTGGAAACCTAATCGGTTTAGATCGTGATCGCGACACGAGACCGCGTGGGCTCTCCTATATATATGACTTACCGGCCGCAGCCAAAGATAGATTAAAAACGAGTTAGGGTTTTGCCTCCTCTTGTTACTTGCGCCGCCACAGTAATCTACTCCATCCCGAACGCCGGCGTGCACCAGCGAGAGGGAGAGCAGGTCTCCGGAACCTCTCGTCCTTGTGATCCTGCACCGGGAGAGGACGAATTAGGTTTTTGGGAAGCGCTACGCGCGACTGCTCACGTCCGTCACCACGGGTCGTCTTCCATCCAAGTCAGGCGGTGCCGCATACCGTCGTCTCCGCCGCCGTCTGCTTCGACCCGTCTTCACCAACGTCGTCGTCAACAACATCGCTTCTGCAACAGTCACGGCTACTTCATCTACAAACGATCAGTACGTGCGTCGTGATCTGATCCTGTTTTTAAGTATGCTTGCTGTTGCATGTGCGATGCTGCTGTTCTGTTCACCTAGTATGCTAGAGTTATGCATGCTAATATTTGTTTTAGTCATGAATTGTTTACTGGAATTAATCACGAAATTGTCTAATTTTCCAACAAACATAACCATAGTTTAGGAGTCTCTTTGTAGTCCCTAAACAGTTACTGTTAAGGCACTGAAATGCTTAGCAACTACAAGTGGGTGATATAACATATCTTACAACTTGCAAGTTACAACCAAGATGATTCTGTTTGAACTTTCTACTACATTTAGTGCTAGTGAACATTTTCCATCTCTCGTGTTACTGAGATGAAAGATAGAAATTTGGACTTAAAAGTTGGCATTTTTCAAGTTGAAAGTTTCACTTATAGGAAGTGTGAACGTTCAAATTAGTAAGTCCGGGAGTTGGAAATTTCGAGTTTAAAGTTTGAATCTTCAAACTGAAAGTTTTTTTTTGAAGAACCTGGCAGGAGCACTGCCTTTCTCATAGATTAGACGTTAATGAAAAATAAGAGTGATATGTACAGGAGGAGCAGCAGACAGAAAACGAAAAAATAACAAACTGAAAGTTGTAAGTTCATGTTGGAAATCTTCTCTAGGAATGCAAACAACATAATGGATACCCTGCGTGCTGTTTCATTATTTTTAACCTATACCATTTACATTTTTTGAACCTCAATTCATTGTTTGTCATTTGCAGGAGTGAATGTCTTGTGTGGAGTGGGGATCCTATCAACACCTTATGCCGTCAAGCAAGGTGGCTGGCTTGGGCTGGTGATACTGGCCGTTCTGGGCGTGCTGGCATGGTACACCGGCGTGCTCCTCCGGCGCTGCCTGGATAGCAAGGAAGGCCTCGAGACCTACCCGGACATCGGCCATGCTGCATTCGGCACTCCGGGCCGCATCGTCATCTCGGTAAAATTTGCCAAGTCTGCGTGTTTGTTTTCATTTCAGTATTTAGTAGTAGTAATGCAGGATGATCATATGCTAACTCTTGTCCTCTTATGTCTCTGTCTTTGCCACCGGCATGCAGATAATCTTGTACATGGAACTGTATGTAAGTATTTCGTATGAACCATGTGGATGCGAGGAGCATTTGGATTATTGAGTCTTGCTATCTTAGCATAGTGCTTCATAATTTAGAAACATTACTGTGAGAAATAGATTACTAGATGCTACAGTAAAGTCTAATCAACATGAAAATTTGACAATACTCTGTGCTCTAAAAGTATAGTAATTCTCGTAAAACGAATGCATTGAACAATGTTGCTCTTCATAAGCATATAATTGCCACATAATAACTGGTCTAATCTTTCCCTGCAGGCTTGTTGCGTCGAGTATTTGATATTAGAGAGTGACAATTTATCAAAGTTGTTCCCCAATGCACAACTAACCATAGGGAGCTTGACCCTGGATTCCCACGTGTTATTCGCAATCCTGACTACGCTTATTGTCATGCCGACAACTTGGCTTCGAGACCTCAGCTGTCTAAGCTTCGTTTCAGGTATTAATTCACTTGTATGCTCCTAAATTTCATCTCACCAAATGTAGGATCTCATGTTGTGATTGTGAGTTTGTAGCTGGAGGAGTTGTTGCGTCTATCATCACCGTTTCCTGCCTGTTCTGGACCGGGCTTGTTGATCATGTTGGTGTCAACAAGAGTGAAGGGAAAGCACTGAATCTCCCTGGAATCCCGATTGCCATTGGCTTGTACGGGTACTGCTACTCAGGGCACGGGGTGTTCCCTAACATCTACTCTTCTCTGAAGAAACGCAACCAGTTCAATGCTGTCCTTTTCACCTGGTAACAACTCCAGAACAACCGTATATACGCTGTAAATTTTATGGTGACCCCTGATCTCATGTTGCGTTTACGATTGCTGTCAGCATTGCACTATCTACTGTTTTGTTTGGCGGTGCTGCGATTATGGGGTACATAATGTTTGGTGAATCCACAGAGTCTCAGTTCACTCTGAACTTACCCCCAAATCTTGTGTCTTCCAAGATTGCCGTCTGGACTACGGTAATTGTTCTTGTCTCAATTAGTAAAGCAAGCTATGAATTATAGATTAAAATTAAGTTCTTTCATGGTATGACTCTTTGTTTCATAGTCATATATGTCCTCTCTCTAACATGTTTTACAGCTTCATACTAATCACTTTTTCTTTTTGCAAATTCCATCCTGATGATAGTGTATGTTTTTGCCTTTTCTTGCAGGTGACAAATCCAATAACCAAATATGCACTTACCATGACTCCTCTTGCCCTGAGTTTGGAAGAGCTGCTGCCTCCGAATCAACAGACGTACCCGAACATAATTATGCTCAGATAAGCGCTAGTGTTATCTTCTCTTGTTGTCGCTCTATCTGTTCCGTTCTTTGGTAAGTTTATTTCATCTTAGTATTCCTTTTCATTTTCTATTTAAAACGGATGATTCCTGAGTTAAATCTACTAGGCATAACTGTGAAATTTCCTTACTACTTATTCCTAACTTTCTGATTTAATCGATTTTGTTGAGCCTACTTATTCCTAACTTTCTGATTTAATCGATTTTGTTGAGCCTATACAGGACTTGTGATGTCCTTAGTTGGGTCTCTTCTTACTATGTTTGTGGTGAGTTTTCCTTCAGAAATTTAGCAAAACTCCTTCAGAAATTTAGCAACACTGGTTTGTTTATCTGTTGCTAATATATTTTGCTTTTTAGGCATATATTCTACATGTGCCTGCTTTTTGGCCATCGTCAGGAGTACAGTGACTTGGTATCAGGTATAAAATTGTATTTTTAAATTGTGCAGTAAATATCTTTCTGTTTAGACCATCTGTTTGCCTCTTTGGAAAATAAAGGACTGAAATGCATATAGAGTTGATTGAGAAATTAAAATTACACTCATTTTCCACTTCGAGCAATTAAATAGTTGTTCTGACATCACTGTTCACTCACTCAAACACTGAATAGTGGGGACTCATCAACCTTCACTTTCTACAAATGCAAATTTTTATGTGTCGTATTCTTGATCAGGCATATATGGTACTGAGGGTTCAAAGTTCCAAATATTTGAAAAATGGAATTCCATAAACCATGCATACTCTTTTCTTGCAGGTAGTACTATGTGTGTTCATCATCGTTGTCGGGCTCTGCTGTGCTGGTGTTGGCACATACTCGTCTCTTTCGAAGATAATCCAAAATTACCAATGAATCCCTAGGAAACATTGTTGTTTCTATGTACTAAAAGCTGAAATTGATGGAGTAAGTTTGATGTGAAGTAGTTATATTCACAAGAACCTTTGCAAAATATATCAAGTTAGGTTGTGCTATTCCAGGAGAAATAGTTTGAGGTTACTCTCGTGATGGGAGTACCTGGAAGGTGACTTTACCTTCTTCTTTTTGCATCATTTTTGTTAGTAATGGTGAGGTTGACACCTTCAATTATGACCCTCATTTTTCAAGCTCTTCAATTGGAACCTTGTATCAAACATTCAGTAATGGTGAAGTTGATAAATTCAATTGTGATTTTGTTTGGCACTGTCAGATATCTTGTATATCCAATTGGTTAGCGTGTATCATTTTCCGAGGAGTAACAAGGTAACTTGTGTAAATGATGCAATATCCATTTGTGTAAAATTTCTTCTCTTTATTTTTCTAGGAAACACTTCTTTTCTCTAAATAAACTGAGTGGAACATCAAGTTATTAGCGAGTCCAAATGTGGGTACCGTATCTTATCCAACCCAAGTTTCAGCGCACTCATGCACTCGTGCATCCCTATGACGTCTGATTGCGATCCATTGAATGAGATCCAGCGGAACTTTCACCCGTTTCTTTGCTCACTCCCCTCCCATAACCGCAAAGAGGAAATAGGAAGGGTGATATCCAGAACCCTATAATGATCCCCTACATGCGCCACCCCTAATCTCTATCAGTGGTTCCCCTCTCTTTAGCATGTGTCGCACAATAAAGTTTGCTTGCATTCACAGCATCAACTTCCCATCCCCATCGTGATGAGAACATCCCTAGTAGCACCACTCCAAACATCGGCGACAAGAACCAAGTTGGTCCACTCAGTACAAGAGCTCGAGTCAAAAAACTACAACAACATGTGAATCTTCTACTTGAGGTGCCACTTAATCTTCATGGGAATTGGCTGCTACCTGATACTCCTACACTTTATGTTCTTAGATTCAAGGAACCGGATGTCGCGGAAGTAAAGAAAAGAAAAGGCACAAAGCTGCTGAACGGCGAGTTGAGCCCCAGGTGGTTCAACCGCAGTGGCAACAATGGTCTAAACGGCTTTGCCACTGAAGAACCAGTCAGCTCTAGGTGGTCTAACCACCCACACATTTGAAGAGCCGATCCAACCGGCCAAACACCGGTTGGCGTTGTGCTTGGTCAAGAGGAGACGTTATTTATCGGTATCGCTTCTGGGGCTCATTCCAACCAATGAAGAGCATCTAGGCCCATGGTTAAAGCTTAGGGTCTGTTTGGTTAGGCTGTGGCTAGCTGTCTGAAAAAACTGTTGTGACTATGGTAAAGTAAACATATGACTTTTTGTTGATCCAAATCATCTACAGCATTTTGGAAAATGAACACTGAAACTTCAGCACATTGTAAAAGTTAACAGAAGGCAGCTTTTCTAAACAGCTAAATTTGCACTGCAAAGCCTACGGCTACCGTTGGCAAAAGCTGCTGAAAAGCTGGCCGTTTGATTGGGCTGCAACTTTTTCCAGTGAAAAGCTGTTGAAAAGCCCAACCAAACACCTCCTCAAGTGAGTTTAGGCATGTTCTTGTGATTAATGACAATCATATCTGTGGAACTAATATTTTCATTCAGTATGTGAAAGGTGAAATTCCTATTGATGATTATAGTGATGCTTACTAGATTGACGAGGGAAGCCCAACCGGGTAGGCCCAATGACTCGAGTCGGCCCAGCAAGCCTGGCAAGGCCCACTCGGATGCAGGCCCAACAACTTCGCAAAGGCCTATTCGGACGAAGGCCCAAGAACAGCCTGCCATGGTACAACGTCTGGGTGCCATTAAGACAGGCGTTACAACTCGTCAAGGCGTACGTTTCCAGCCGGCATGAAGACTGGTGTTACTCGGACGGTTACCAGATATAAATGTCAGTTAATTAGGACAGTAACTGTGGTTCAGCCGAATGACCGAGTCGGCTGATGCGCAGGCCTATATAAGGCCGAGCCCTCCATGCAGAAAGGGGGCTGGACTCTAGATTCTACATTCTCAAGAGGCTTTAGCTTTCAAGCAATCTTCTTCAACCTCCTGTACTCTCTTTTTTCACGCAAGATCATCAAAATATATTCAGCAGGAGTAGGGTATTATCTCCATCCTTGGAGAGCCTGAACCTGGGTAAAAATTCTTGTGTGCACCGCCTAGATCTTCCATACACGCATCCTCGACAATCCTATAACAAATGGATATTGCCGCGAACACCCCGCGACAGTTGGCGCGCCAGGTAGGGGGCGCGTGCATCGGAGCCATGATCCAGGCGGGATCTTCTTCTGCAGCTAGCGGCAGGCACGTCGCCGGCACATGCGCCGTTCATGGCACATCCTGAAGGCTCAGAATTCACCTTCGGCAGCCTTCACTTCGTGGCCGACGTCCTCGGCCAATTACATCTCCAAGATCCGCATCCGTGCCATACCGTGGAGGAGGAGCCTGAGCTCCGGCTCGGATCTCCTCCAGCCCCGGGCAAGGGCGAGGAATATTTCAGGTTCGTCGCCATGGTGGGCGCCGAATCTCTCCTTTCCATCCTGGGATCCGAATCCGAGGGGGACGAGAGTTCGCACAGCCATACCGCCTCCGCTGAGGTGTATGTGGTTGGGGATGGCGCCGCAGAGGATGTGGGAACGTCTGCAGCAGCGGCAGCCAGGGCAGCCCATGAGCACCTGCATACGCCCATCAACGGACAATCGGATGCCGAGAGGGCCTTGGAGGCTTCTCGGCAAGCCCTCCTTGCAGAACGAGCACGCCTCGATCAAGAGCGGGTGGCACTCGAACAGCAAGATCGACAACCGAATGACCCACACGGTTCGCGCAGCCGCGCGAACCGGCGAACTTCTTCGGCCGCCCGGAAGAGTCGGGCTACTCGGGCCCCACTTTTCGGACGGCAACAGGACGGTGTCCTTGTCTATCAAACACCGGCCCAGAACCTTTTCGCGGCCACCGCGCTGGCCGACTCATTGCCACCTCCAGCAGACGGCCCCGCGGCGGAAATCCACCGCCGAGTCATCACTCTGATGAAGACGGCGGTGGAACAACAAAACGAAGCCGGGTCGGTTAGCAACCGGCTGGCTTCCCAAGAGACTCGGAGTCGGCCCTCAGGAGCTCCGAGTCACCCCGTCACAGTCGGATCGTCTCAACCGAGTCGATCCACGAACCGGCCTGACGCTCGCCTGGAGATTAACCGGCTCCAGGCTGAGCGGCGGCGAGCCGGCTCTCTTCGAGCGAACGATGCCCGCGATGCCCGCGATGACATTGAGGGACGGCGGGCAGCCCGGGTGCGGGCTGAGCGACGCGCCGGCGAAGTCAACCAGCCGGGCAGCTCTGCCTCCACCGGTCCGCTTTGCTTCAGCAGGCGGATTCGAGGCGAGCCTTTCCCGGATCGGTTCCGAATTGCCAGTGGCATCGACAAGTATGATGGCACAGCCAAGCCGGAAACTTGGCTTGCCGACTACTTAGTCGCATGCAACATAGGAGGAGGCAACGAGCGTGTCGCCCTCCGAAGCCTACCCCTGATGCTGGAAGGGTCGGCTCGGGCATGGCTTAACAGCCTGCCCGAAGATAGCATCTATGATTGGAGGGACCTCCAAGAGGCCTTCATCAAAAACTTTGAGGGCACGTATAAGCGCCCTGGGAACGCCCAAGACCTGTGGCTCTGCGTCCAGGAAAAGGGCGAGTCGGTCCGCGATTACATCCAACGCTGGACCCGACTGCGCAACTCGATTGAGGATGTCACCGAGATGCAGGCCATCCAGGCCTTTTCTCAGGGAGTGAAATACGAACTCCTCAAACACAAGTTGGCCCGGTCTAACATCCAGACCATGGGTCGGCTCATGGAAGTCGCCAGCAAATACGCGACGGGTGAAGAAGCGATGCGGTACGAGGACAAAGGCAAAGCCAAAGCCGAGTCCTCAAGTCGGAAAGTCCCCACCGATTCAGGTCGGAAGCGGGAAGACAACCGCCCCCCGAAGCGGAAGGCAGGCGGCGGTGACGGAGTTAGCGGAGCCGACCTGGTTGCGGCCGCAGAGCGTGGCCCCCAGCGTGGCGACGCTGGCCAAAAACAGGAGCGCCCTTGGCAACAGCGCAAGGCGTCAAAGCTAACCTTCGAGGAAATCCTCGACGGGCCTTGTTCGTTCCATAGCACCGCCAAATATAAGGCGGGGCACTCGACTCGGGACTGTAGCTTCCTGCAGCGTTTGCGGGAGGAAAAACAACCCGAGCCGGAGGCCGATGGCGAAGGAGGCTCCGCTGCAGGAGGCGGCGCCGCACAGTATCCCCCTCAAAGGGGGGTACTCATGATTTTTCAAGGGTCCGACTCCAAAAGGGGTCGGAAGCTGCGTTGTCGCGAGGTCAACGCGACGATGCCAGCAGTCCCACAATGGCTGGACTGGTCCGAGGTGCCAGTCGGCTTCAGCCGACTCGATCACCCCGACCGAATCCCCCACCCGGGCAAGCACCCTTTGGTGGTGGATCCTCAGGTCGGAGGATTCAAGCTCCGCAAGGTCCTGATGGACGGGGGCTCCAGCATAAACATCATCTTCGTTGATACCCTGAAGAGGATGCAAGTGTCGGAGACCCAACTTCGCCCCAGTAACATTTCTTTCCATGGAATAGTTCCTGGGAAGTGCGCTAGGCCTCTGGGTCAAATCTCCCTGGAAGTCGTGTTCGGTGAGCCGAACAACTTCCGGGTCGAGACATTGGCCTTCGAGGTAGTCGGCTTTAAGAGCGCATACCATGCGATCTTTGGCCGGCCGGCCTATGCCAAATTTATGGCAAGGCCGTGTTATACCTACCTAAAGCTGAAGATGCCGGGTCCAAAAGGCGTCATCACCATCACTGGCGACTTCGAACGCTCCAACGAGTGTGATATCGCCAGTGCAGACATTGCCGAGTCACTGATCGCGGCTCAAGAGCTGGAAGATATCCAAGCTTCTGCCAACTCGGACCAGCCTCCACCAAGCAAGAAGGCGGCAACCGAGTCCACTTTCCAGTCGGCCAAGGACACAAAGCGTGTCCAGGTCCATCCCGAGGACTCATCCAAGACGGTCCAAATCGGAACCGACCTCGAGGCCAAATAGGAAGGCGCGCTCGTCGACTTCCTTCGTGAGAATTGGAACATCTTCGCATGGAAGCCCTCTGACATGCCGGGTGTTCCAAGGAAGTTCGCCGAGCACTCCCTCAACGTCGCCAAGGACGCAAAGCCGGTGAAGCAGTCTCTTCGTCGCTTCGCTGAAGACCGGCGAAAAGCAATCGGAGAAGAAATCACCCGACTGCTTGCAGCCGGGTTCATCAAAGAAGTTTTTCACCCGGACTGGTTGGCAAACCCGGTCCTGGTTCTTAAGAAAAACAAAACTTGGCGCATGTGTGTGGACTACACGTCCTTAAATAAAGCATGCCCCAAGGACCCGTTCGCCTTACCTCGAGTGGATCAGGTTGTTGATTCCACAGCCGGGTGCGAACGTTTATGTTTTCTGGATGCCTATTCAGGCTACCACCAGATCAAGATGAAAGAGTCGGATCAAATAAAAACTTCTTTCATCACCCCGTTTGGGGCTTTTTGTTACATCACAATGCCTTTTGGTTTAAAAAATGCTGGCGCAACATATCAACGTTGTATGCAAAAGTGTTTGCACGACCAAATAGGCAGAAATGTCCAGGCTTACGTCGACGACATTGTGATAAAGACAAAGAAGACCTCAGATCTCCTGACCGACTTGGCTGAAACCTTCGCCAATCTCAGGAGGTATGACATGAGGCTTAACCCGGAGAAGTGCGTCTTCGGAGTTCCGGCTGGCAAGCTACTCGGCTTCATCGTTTCCGAGCGAGGGATCGAAGCGAACCCGGAGAAGCTTGATGCCATCATCAAGATGGGCAAACCAAAGGACTTGAAGGCCATTCAACGCTTAACCGGGTGCCTCGCAGCCTTAAGTCGGTTCATAGCCCGACTCGGTGAGAAGGCCTTGCCTTTTTACCGACTTCTTAAGAAGTCCGACTCCTTCGAATGGACGAGTGAGGCTCAGCAAGCCTTCGAAGATCTCAAGCGTCTTCTGTCGACACCTCCGGTTCTCGCTGCACCCAAGGAGGGAGAACCCATGCTGCTTTACATCGCAGCCACCAATCAAGTGGTCAGCGTTGTCTTAGTAGTGGAGCGCGCAGAAGAAGGCCGAGTTCAGAAGGTACAGCGACCCGTCTACTACATCAGCGAAGTACTTTCCGAGTCAAAGCAACGCTACCCGCACTACCAGAAGCTAGTGTATGGCGTGTTTCTGGCAACTCGGAAGCTGGTGCATTACTTTCAAGCTCACTCGGTCACCGTGGTCAGTCACGCCCCTTTGTCTGATATCATCAACAATCGGGATGCCACGGGCCGAGTCGCTAAGTGGGCGATAGAACTCATGCCGCACGACATCAGCTACGAGCCCCGCAAGGCCATCAAGTCGCAAGCTCTGGCAGATTTCATCGTTGAGTGGACTGAGAGCCAGTCCCTCCCGACTCAGCTGCACCTTGAGCACTGGATCATGTACTTTGACGGATCGAAGATGCTTGCGGGCACGGGGGCTGGAGTCGTGTTAATTTCTCCCAAAGGCGACAAGTTGAATTACGTGTTGCAGATTCACTTCGCTGCCTCCAACAACGTCGCAGAATACGAGGCGTTACTGCACGGCTTACGCATTGCAGTTTCACTCGGCATTCGCCGACTTCTTTGCCGCGGCGACTCGGATCTTGTGGTGCAACAAGTAATGAAGACTTGGGACACCAAAGATCCAACCATGGCAGCATACTGCGCAGCCGTTCGCCGGCTGGAAGAACGCTTTGACGGCCTCGAGCTTCACCATGTTCGCCGGGCAGATAACGAAGCTGCCGACTCCCTTGCTAGAATTGGTTCTGCTCGAGAAAAAGTGCCGCCGGGTGTTTTCCTCCAGCAGCTCTTCCAACCATCCGTCAAGATGGAGTCAGCTGCCGAGTCATCTGAAGCCGGGTCGTCGCATCCAGACCCGGTTCAATCGACTCAAGGAGAAGTCTTAGCGGTCATTCCTTCCTGGACCCAGCCATTCCTCGCGTACCTCTTGCATAAAGAGCTACCGGAGGATCCGACTGAGGCACGTCGCATCGTGTGCCGGGCTCGGTCATACACCATTATCAACGGCGAACTTTACAAGCGCAGCACCACTGGAATTTTCCAGCGCTGCATTTCGCCAGAAGAAGGACGAACCTTGCTCGAGGAAATCCACTCGGGACTCTGCGGTCATCATGCTTCGACCAGGTCCTTGGTCGCCAAAGCCTTCCGACACGGGTTTTTCTGGCTCAGTGCTCATACTGATGCCGAGGAACTCGTCCGAACTTGTGAAGGGTGCCAGAGATATGCCCGGCAAATTCACATGCCGGCTACTGCGCTCAAGACCATTCCGATCACATGGCCTTTTGCTGTGTGGGGACTCGACATGGTGGGCCCGCTCAAAACGGCTCGGGGAGGTTTCACTCATCTCCTCGTGGCCGTGGACAAGTTCACTAAGTGGATTGAAGCAAAGCCAATCATGAAGCTTGACGGACCGACTGCTGTCAACTTCATGAAAGGAGTCATCTTCCGATTCGGGATTCCGCACAACATCATCACTGACAATGGCAAGAACTTCACCGCTGAAGTATTTCGCCGCTTCTGTCGGGATCATGGAATCCGGATTGATTATGCCTCCGTGGCTCATCCCCAGTCTAATGGCCAAGTAGAGCGGTCCAATGCTCTAATTCTCCAAGGCATCAAGCCTCGGTTGCTAGTCCCATTAAGGCGGGCAGCCGGCTCTTGGGTTGACGAACTTCCATCTGTCCTTTGGAGCTTAAGGACGACTCCGAACCGGTCGACTGGCTACACGCCGTTCTTCATGGTGTATGGAGCTGAAGCTGTTTTACCGAGTGACATCCTTCATGACTCCCCGCGAGTCGCAGCATATGTGGAGCAGGATGCCGAATTAGCACGACAAGACGACTTGGATCTCTTGGAAGAAGCGCGGGAACTCGCCCTCTCGCGCTCGGCCATCTATCAGCAGAACCTGCGCCGATATCACAGCCGGCAAGTTCGGAGTCGAGTCTTCAACAAAGGAGATCTGGTCCTCCGACTCATTCAAGACAAGGCTGGCATGCACAAATTGTCTCCACCTTGGGAGGGGCCATTCATCGTCAACCAGGTGCTTCACAACGGCGCGTACCGACTGGAGGACCCGGCAACCGGCGCAGTCACAGAACGGACGTGGAACATTGCACAGCTGCGTCCCTTCTACACTTAAACTTTGTACTTCAAAATAGTCCATTGTTTCATTATAAATAAAAACTTGTTTCCCTCGAGCGGCACTCGGGAGCATTTTTCATTTTCCGACTACGCTACCTATGGGCAATTCCCGGGGGCTAAGTCAAATAAAACCGAGTGGCTTCCTTTCGGGCAACACCCGGAAGCCACCCACTGGGTGATCTCTCACTCGGCGCAAGTTATTTCGAGTTTCCTAGCTTTGTTTCTACACGAGCGTCTAAGTAAACGTGTACGGTACCTAAGGCCCACTCTTCGTCCCCAACTACAGTCGCAACCCGGCTGTCCGGTTGGCAAGAGCAAAAGCTAAAGGTCGGCCTGCACGCGAAAGGATCCGACTCGGCGTGAAAAACAAATGTGGACGATTCAAGTAACTTGCGCAAACCAATAAAATGGACCAAAAAGCATCTTCATTCATTGCAAAAGTTTTTACAATTTCTTACTCGGCATACCGAGAGATATTACATTATGATTTTTTATTCCTCTGGAGTGGCTTCAACGCGCTCCTCCAGGTCGGTGAAGCTAGCAATCCGGCTGGCGGCGGCACGGACTCGGGGAAGAAGCTCCATGGGGTCGACCGACTGCCCTGCCTCGTTGATGGGGGCACCAGCGGAGATGCTGTCAACATCCGCGTCCGGGTGATGGGCCAGCACCATGGCCAGTGCCATACCAGCTCCTGAGCGGGCGGCCGACTCCTTCCACTCTTCAACTTCCGCCGGGCCCAGTGAGAGCTTGTCGGCGAGGGCGAAGACGCTGGAACTCGGCTCCTCTCCAGGCCAGAGCTTGGCACAAAGGTTTTGAGCAGCCGACTTGAAGTTGTCCACCAAGCTCTTGACTTGGAGGAGCCGGTCTTGCACTGTCACGACGCATTCGGCCATCATCTCCGGAGTCCAGAGTGCGTCGAGTACCGACATGGCCGGGTCAGAGAGTGCGCGGAGTCGGAGCGCCGCCTGCCGGGCTCGCTCCTCCAGTTCTGGGCAAACCTCTGAGAACAAATTATTGCTAAGGAAATGGACAAGGAATCATACAAAAGGAAAGAAGCAAAAGACTCGGGGGCTTACCGAGTAAAGTTTCATTGGCTTTTTTAAGTTCGCCAATGAGATCCCTCTCACGCCTTTCCCAGTCGGCGATGGTTGCCTCGTGTCGCTTCTGCGACTCGTCCATCAGCCGGGAGAAGTTGTCGACGGAAGCTTGCAGCTTTTTGTTCGCCGACTGCGACTGTTCGTACTGTTTCACCAGCTTGTCGTAGTCCGACTTAAGCTTGGTGGCAGCGCGCATCTTGTCCTCATACTCGGCTGCTTTGGCGTCGAGTCGTTGGGCGACTGTTGCAGCCGGGATCCTCGAGTTCACCTCTTTCTTGAGTTGAGCATTTTCAGCTTCGAGGTCTGCCGACTCAGCAAAGTCAATATCACAGAAAATTTCAAGGAGAAAAGGTTGAAGACTCGGTCACTTACTCTTGAGGGCGGCAAGCTTCTCCTCGAGCTGCCGGTTCTTCGCCTTCTCCTCCTCCAATGCCTTCTCCAACGAGGCATTTCTTTCCATAAGGACTGGGTTGTTTCCGCCCAGTCGGATTGCAGCCTGGTGAAGGAAAAGTTAGTACCCGAATTTATAAGTCTCAAGCCGACTCAGTCAGTCGGCTAGAGACTCGGGGGCTACACCCACTGGGTGCACAGAACGTGCTCCCAGTGTTGGAAAATAAAACAAAATTTGAAGATTTAAAGACACTTACCCCGACGGAGGTCTCCAAAACCTCGGCCGAGTCCGCCAAGGACTTAGCCGCGTCGGCAAAATCCCTGAGCTTGGAGCTGAGGGCGGCGACGCGGTTCGTAGCTTCCTCCGCACTGGCCAAGTCCCTCGTGCTGCAACTCGGTAGCAGCAGCGCCGGGACAAGGTCACTTGAAGAAGCCGGCACCAGCACTCGAGATGAGGGAGTCGGAGCCGGAGGCTGGTGCGGCTCGGTCACTGAAGGTAACTCAGTGACGAGTTGTCCTTCGGCTTCACCCGCCGGCTCCGAGGAGTCGGTCCCAGCTACAGCAGCCGGCTCCGTTGTCTCCTCAATGGTCGGGTTCGGTTGGCGTTGAGGATCCTCCGCCGGAGCTTCGGAGGACCCAGCACGCACAACCGGCTCCGGGGCCTCATCCTCAACCACGGCAGGCTGAGACATGGGGGAGCTCGGTTGCAGCGCGACTCCCGTAGCCGTGGCCGACTCCGACCCCGCGGCAGGGATGGTTGGCGCTGGCACGCTGGACTCGACTGCAGCCGGAGTAGGTGCTGGAGTCGACGCTGGTAGCCGCACTGGAGTCGGAGCCGTCGGCGTACCGGATGAAGCATCTCCTTTGTCGGAAAGCTTCTTTTGGACTCTGCGGAGCAAAAGAGAAACCGACTTCAATATCTAGAAAACCTACAGCGCCTAGGGCATGAGGCAAGACTCATACCTGGTTGTGGTGGGGATAGTTCTCTTTTTCGGATTGGCGGCAGGTTTTGGAACCTGCGCCACTCGGCTGGGAGGCGTGGCTTGGGCAGGAGCTGAAGCCGGCGCCCCCCCACTGGCAGCTGTGGCTTGCACAGGATCCGGAGCCTGCGTAGTGGGGCCGGTAGCGGCAACCCGGATCCGCTTGGCAGCCGGTTCCGTTCGAACCGGCTCCGTCCCAGCGTCCGGGACTTGAGATCCGGATGCGCCGTCGTCGCGGCTCCGCTTGGTGAGTTCATACGACCCTCTGGACTCGGAATCCGAGTCCGAGTCGTTTTGGTTACCGGCCTCGGGGGTTTCCTCTTCGACTTCGGCATTCTCCAGCGCTGCCGGAGCCGAGTCTTGCTCAGGGAGAGGCGGCATGGAGTTGAAGTTCAGATAGTTCTGCAGCATCAAAAACTCGGTGTTAGAAGAAGCAAGCAAGTTAAAAAGACCAAGAGCCTGACTCGGATTATAAGTTACTTACATCCGGGGCCGGGTTGGCACGCGAATAAGGAAGAACCTGGGGCGACCGAGTGAGCCCTGTTCTTTCTTTCGTCAAAGTCTTCAAGATCTCCAAGAAGTTGTCATCAGAAAGATCTTCGGACGAGACCCTTGTCGAGTCATGGTGGCCCGAGTACTCCCACATCGGGTGCGCCCGGGCTTGAAGGGGCTGGATGCGCCGAACCAGCCAGGTGGCGATGATGTCCGGGCCTGTGAGACCCAGCTTCTGGAGTCTCGCGATCTTCTTCATGAGCCGGTCGACTTCAGGCATCTCCCCGTTGGACGGCTTGGTGCTCCAGCGCTTCACCCAGACAGGAGGGTCTTCAGTGTATGGGGGTAGACCATCATGGCCAGTCGGCGTACGTTCGTCCGGGCAGTAGAACCACCCATCCTGCCATTTCCGGATGGTGTCCGGAAATTGCATCTTGAAGTACCCGGTGCCGGGTTTGACTTGAATGCTAACTCCCCCGCAAACTGCCAGTCGGCCGCCGGCCTTGATGGGCTGCGCCTTGACAGTGAAGATTTTCTTCCAAAGTCCCCAGTGCGGCTGAGTTCCCAAGTAGCATTCGCACAGCGTGATGAAACACGCGATGTGCAGAATGCCATTGGGGCTCAAGTGGTGAAGCTGCAGGCCGTAGAAGAATAGCAAACCGCGCAAGAAGTCGTGCGGCGGCAGCTTAAGTCCCCGTTCCATGAATGGAACGAGCATCACCCGCTCGTGCTCATGTGGAGCGGGCTTCTTCTCCTTGTACGGCGCCCGCCAGTTGCAGATAGTCCGCGGCGGCAGCATGCCCTGGCGGGCGAACTCGATCAAGAGCTCGTCGATGATGACCGAGGGGATCCAATCCCCTTTCTTCCAGTCGGCGGCGGAAGCGGAAGCAGAGGCAGCGACCTTCTTGCCCTTGCTGGCGACGCGAGACATGGTCGCCGGATGATGGGTGACGGCGGCGAGCGAGCTTCTTCTCGAGTGTGCGGTGGCGGAGCTTTGGAAGCGAGAGCTTTGGACGCGAGGAAGACGAAGGCAAAAGCAGATGAGAATGTCGACGTCTCCGCGGTCCCCTTTTATAGACAAAGGAGTCCAACCGCCGGCGGTCGTGCGTCCGACGTGGCGGGAAACTACCGAGGCAACCGCCGTCCCGCGCGCGCGAACCCGCGGGATTCGGGCGCCTTTTTCGCCACGACGCGGAGTTCCAGGCGACGTGACCGCAACATTACGTCAGCCCTCGTCTCGCGCGCGTCGTTTGCGTGATTCGAGTGCAGACATGATGAGCCGTCGCCTCGGACGGCGCGCGAAATCAGAGCAGCAGCGCATGTCGCGGGCACGCTTCGCGCGTGACTCGAGGCGAAATCATGGCGCTGCGAACACTCTGCCCAACCGGCTGCGCGCATTAAATGCTGATGCGACGTCTCGGACAAAACAATGCTGTGGCACCAGTCGGCTTAAAACCGAGTCCGACTCAATCAGAGTCGGGTGTGCTCGGGTGACGACTCAACAGTCGGCATAGCCCCCTGGGACACGTCACAGATCATCCGACTTCATCAAGTAATTCCGAGGCGCACAAGCCGCCAAACTCGGAAGCAGATTAGCTCTGCAAAAAGGGTGCTGATGACCGACCCAACAGGGTTTCCAGGTCACTCGGCAACACCCAAGCTAAGGACGAATCCGGCATCCACAGCGGAATAACAGGATCCTTGAATCTGAGCCGAATGCCACAGCGGCGCAAAATGGCTCACTAATTCAGGGATCAGTGTCGGAGTTTGAGGACTCGGTTCCGAAGTTGAAAATCGAGGGCGTCCCCCCTGCGGGCACAAGATGGTAACCGTTTCATTCGGATAAGCCAGACGTTACTTCGGATTCACTCGGAATTCATGATACGCCTCCCGGAAGGCCACAAGCCGATTTCCTCAGTCGGAAAATACGGGTATCATTGAGTTCTTAATACTTAGCACATATTTAACCTACTTTTCAGGTATTGCAGGAGTCCATCAAGGTCTCTCCACTCGCAACTCGGGCACAAACGACTAGCTCGCCACTCGGCATCCGTGTCAAGACCTCGAAGTACTCGGGGGCTACTGACGAGGGAAGCCCAACCGGGTAGGCCCAATGACTCGAGTCGGCCCAGCAAGCCTGGCAAGGCCCACTCGGATGCAGGCCCAACAACTTCGCAAAGGCATATTCGGACGAAGGCCCAAGAACAGCCTGCCGTGGTACAACGTCTGGGTGCCATTAAGACAGGCGTTACAACTCGTCAAGGCGTACGTTTCAGCCGGCATGAAGACTGGTGTTACTCGGACGGTTACCAGATATAAATGTCAGTTAATTAGGACAGTAACTGTGGTTCAGCCGAATGACCGAGTCGGCTGATGCGCAGGCCTATATAAGGCCGAGCCCTCCATGCAGAAAGGGGGCTGGACTCTAGATTCTACATTCTCAAGAGGCTTTAGCTTTCAAGCAATCTTCTTCAACCTCCTGTACTCTCTTTTTTCACGCAAGATCATCAAAATATATTCAGCAGGAGTAGGGTATTATCTCCATCCTTGGAGAGCCTGAACCTGGGTAAAAGTTTCTTGTGTGCACCGCCTAGATCTTCCATACACGCATCCCCGACAATCCTATAACAAATGGATATTGCCGCGAACACCCCGCGACATAGATCAAGTTAAGGACAACCTTCAAAGAGCTTAAGGTACGACGCAAAGGTATAATGAAGACTAAGGTCTTTTCGTAGCTTTTGGTGATCTTGGAGTTGAGGTTAAGATCTCATTGGTAGGGTAGATGATGTACTATTTAGATGGGTTGTTTGCCTGTTAAATTGAATGTTATCAATCAGCTTGAATTGTTAATAAGGGACACCTTGCGATTAAATAGAGAATCCTAAGTCCCTATGCCAACACTTGAACATCGAGTTGTTTGGAGTCTCCAACGTTGTGAAAACGGAAGTTCCGATTCGGTCTAGAAAGCTTTTGCTAAGGGACCAACTATTTTGGTGGCACGAACATTGTATCACCAGGATCCAATTTAGGTCAGTTCCGATTTGTGAGATTCAATTAGAATAGGACACTAACCAGTGTCCAATAATATCTAGTAGCTAGCAACATGGGTGTGAACTTCAGATTAGAAGTGTCCGGGTAAATGACAGTCGGAGTCACTGATTAAGTTCAAGCATGTGTCCAGATAAACTAATATAACGATCATCAGTCTTTCGATGCATTGTACTCAAAGAGCTTGAGCACATTTAAAGTTGATTAGAAACGACTAATGTTATCATCATTAGCATTAGCACTAGCATGAGCTAATGATATGAAAAAGTTAACCATCCTAGAATTTAGATGCGAAATAACAGGATATTGGTTGTATATGAGCGGAGGTAATAACAGCATGGCAGGCTTACTATCCCGCTAATACTTGCTACTCTAACTGTCGACGAAATCGCCCTCGGGCAGTAAACTTTAGGCACCCCGGTCTTCCAGGCCGGAATGCTAAGGGGCCGACTTGAGGGACTCCCGCGATCACTACTTCGGCCTCTGATTTCTCGCGAAGATTAATGGGCGAAAATGTCGGAAAAGGGAAGGGGCGAGGTACTAGACGGATCAGCGCGTGAATAAATTCTTGCTCTCTTTACTGTAGGGGGTGCCCCACCTTTAATAGACGGGAACGACCTCAAAGTGAATGTACATGCCTGCCCCTAGGCAGTTTTGCGGTGGTACCTCAACTCTTATTACATGTCCACGGGGTCAATTCGTCTTCTCCCCCTCGCCTGCACCTACTATATGCGTCGGCATATGCAGATGCTCCTCGCCGGAATGGAGCGCCGCCCAGGCTTGTTCCTCCTCGACCTGGTCGTCCCTCGCCTCGGGCTGATAAGTAGTAAGGTAATTTATATGGGGACTTCATTCCTGTCAACTCTTGATTAGTATCCACAGAGGTGCCAAACCTAAGCGCTCGTTCTTGGTTTGTATCGCTATGGGACTAAAACAAAGGGGGAAACTAAGATGCAAAAGGAAGGATGCACCTTGATCCGTACCGCGATGGCTGAAATTAAGGGCTAAGAAACATATAGAGATGAATGCTCCTTGATTCATACCACGATGACTGAAACTAAAGGCGAAACATCAAGAAGAGCGAGGAGGGAATACTCCTTGATTTTGATCAAGGGCTAGTGAAGAACATGATGGTTCTCACCTTCTTGGGATACCAGCCTTCTTCTTTTCTCGAGTTTCTCTTCTCACGTATGTGTGTGTATTGAACGAACTCTCCAGCAGAGGTTGGACGCCAAATGAACAGAGCAACTCGCAGTGTTGTCGAATCAACCCCTCCAAACCCTCTCTATGCTCCGTGCCACTATTTATGGAGGGATGGGAGAGGCATTGAGCCGTGGCTTCGAGATGGAAGTTACGCATTACTACAGAAACCATTAAGCGGGACGCCCCTCTATAAACCGTTATGTGAAACGGTCTGTGGAAACAGTATCACAGACGGTTCCATTTACACACCGTCTGAAAAAATAATGACCGGCGCTACCCATTAAGCGAGACGCTACAGTACAAACGGTTCATTACAAGAACCATCTATAAAAATAACACAGACCATTTCTAACAAGAACCATCTGTACAAATGATTATGTGGGATACTAAAATATTTTTACAGACGGTTCTTATTTGGAAGGGTCTATACAAATGATTAGGTGGGACACTACAATATTTGTACAGACGGTTCTTTGTTTGGAAAGGTCTATACAAATAATTAAGTGGGAGACTACAATATTTGTATAGACGGTTCTTTGTTTGGAAGGGTCTGTACAAATGATCATGTGGGACACTATAATATTTTTACAGATGGTTCTTGTTTGGAAGGGTCTGTACAAATGATTAAGTGGGACACTACAATATTTTTACAGACCGTCTATACTATATCGTCCCACTTAACCTGTTAGCTTTAGTCTCATATCGCTAGTTGAAGTGGAAGGAGACTACCTTAAAAGGATTGGTGCTCCATACCTTTCTAAACCAATAGGGTGAGAGAAGAAAAATACCATAAGTGCGCGCTTGCTCGCCTCGCCGGGCCAGGCCGGGGACGTGTGCGTCAATGGGAGCGGCGAGGTGCGGCCGGCCGGGAGTGTGCGCACGCGACGTGTGCGTGAATGGTGCGGGCGGGTCGCTTGGCTCTAGCCCTGTATTTTTCCACGGTCCTAAAATAACATCACAGACTATTAGAATCATACCATATGTACAAACCTGATTTGTACAGATGTTTTAGTATAGATGGTTCAAAAAAGTTTTTCACATGTAATTTAGGAACCACCTGTAAAAATGATTTCTGTAATAGTGACAGCAACTTCCTTTCTTCGTTTTCTTTTCTTGTTTAATAATCCAACGTGTGCGTAGGAACGTGAGCATGGTGGAGACCATCCGTAGCGTTGCATGCGGGCCACGTAAATGCATTCTCCATTGTCGTAATTTTCTTTTCTCTACTTTATTTGTTTTAGGGGGGTTAGAGCACTTAATTAATTGGCTCTTGTTGCCGCGGCAGAGAACGTGTGCTTGCTCGGTGGTTATACATCTGGTTGGGGGCAGAGCTTATATTTTAGTATGTCTATCTATTGCGTTATGTTTTTTTTAGATGAGTAATATGTTGTAGTTTGTAGTCTTCTGATCTTTTCTTTTTCTACATGAAACGCGTTACATATCCTGCTATTCTATTTTTTCTTTTTAGCATTCAGATAAATCATGATTTATTTTTACGTTTTACTTCATCTAGCACGTGATCAATGAATATTAGGTCTCGTTAATTTATCTAGCATTTAAATTACTCACATTGACATACAAACGAGTATGTTCAGTGGAAATGTAGTGAGATTTTCGAAATTATTTCTGGTCTATGTCAATTCCAACATATGATCACGGGACACACTCACGTGGTTGCATATGTGTGGGTATTTGGTTTTAAATTCATGTACACGCAATGTAAAAATGGTGTCGATGATATATCTTTTAAAATTTAGGCTTATAATTTACTTTCCACTCAAAAACTTCGAGCTTTTAACTAGGAACCAAGAGATTTCCAATCGTAAACTTCAAGATTTCTAGAAATTTTAAGCTTGTAGCTATGAACTCAAAGATTTCCACTAAAAAGGTAAAAAATTTAAACTTTCAACTAGAAACCATGAGTTTCCTACTTGAAAACGCTAAACTTTCTGCTCAAAAATATCGAGCTCTCAACTAAGAACTGAAGCTTTTCACTTGAAAATGCCCAATTTTCCACTAGAGACTGCGAGCTTTCCACTCGGAAATGTCTAGCTTATATTTGGAACCATGAACTTTCTACTCTGAAATGTACAACTTTTTACTTAGAAATGTATAGTCTCTACTCGGACACATCGAGTTTTCACCTCCAAACACTCCAGTTGACAACTCAAAAACCTTCAGTTTATGCAATATGCTACCCACTCCACTCGGTCAAAATAATGAAATATTTTCTCTTCTTTTCACTATGAAATAATTCAAGAAAGCAAAATAAGAATATGATGTATATGCAAAACTCTTAGTATGTATTGTTCATTTGATCAAGTATAAGAAAATAGAAACTTGTTGATTTGCGTGTGAATACGTGATAGTTGCTTTATCCTACTTGGTGCGGACCATTTATCGTGGGGAGTTATCTCTAAGCAAACAATCAAGTGAGTTAATTAAACACGTATTACAGCAGTGACGTCACACGTACCAGACAGACAAGCACGAGGCCGTTGTAGCGTGGTCAGAATTAATCGTTGTGGTAGGTAGCCGTAGATCATGATTTTCGCTTAAACAAACTCCTTGGATCAAGTCTACTGCGCATGGAGGCATGCAGGACTTGTCATGTGGAGGCTTCCCCGGCGTATAGGCCAAGGTCATTTTCTTAATTGTAGTGATTACCAAAGAGTTTAATTTAATAGCAAGTGTATGTGTGCAATGCACGTTTTCACAATATGTAGTGTGAAAACACAATCTATACCACATCGTGTCGAAGGAGACGACGGCAGTAGCGCATGGGCACGGCTAGAGTGTGGCATGGGCGGCGGCCCCGCATGGCGCAGATTCAGGAGAGAAGGATGCATGAGGGTATAGTAGTGATAAAGGTGAAAAATTATCATTGACTTTGAGTAAGGACAATGGTAGTTAATTATTTATCAACTTTAAGTGAATGACATGATATGTAGCTATTAACTTTAGGTGAATGATATGATGGGTAATTATCTATCAATTAATGATAGTCGTCAAATTGTCAGACCATCAAATAAATATTAGTCACTAAATGTATTCGATTTGATGGATCTAAATGATATGGATATGCTTTGTGAGGTGGATTTAAGAGAGAAAACTAAAATTTTTAATAAATAGTATAGATATAGAACTATAGATGTAGATGCACGCATATGATCAAGCTCCACTCCTCTTCCTACATGGGATGTATCGTGGGCTTTGGTCCAGTGCTCATTGTAACAGCCCGTGTAAAAAAAAGAAATTTTTTTAATTATTCCTGCTGACGTCAGCAGGGGCCCACCCGCTGACGCCAGCACGTCACGCAGCCCCGCGCGCGCCCGGCCACTCACCTCCCGCCGCCACGCATCGCGTCCCCCACCGGGGGGGGGCCGCCCTGCTTCGCCTCCTGCCGCCACGGCACCAGCATGGGCGCCGGCGCCCATGCCGGTGGGCCGCGCCGCCCCCTTTTCCCCCATCGCCCCGCTCTCTCTCTCCCTTCCTCTCTCCCCCGCGCGCCCCTCCTCTTCCCGGTCCCGCCTCACCTCGCCGCCTCTGCGCTCGGCCGCCGCGCTCCGGCGGGAGCCTCGCCGCCGACACTGTCGCCGTCTCCTCCTTCCTCGCCTTCGGCCACACGCCACCGCCGCTTCGCCTCCCCGCCGGCGCCGCCCCGAGCTGTTGGGGAACGTGCTACGCAAAACAAAAATTTACCGTACACGAACCAAACCAAGATCCACTATCGAGGTGCAGGCAACGATATCATACCTTCGCCGATCACGTCAATGCAGCGGAGAAGTTGACGATGTCGATGAAGTCCGCAGACTCCCGCAGCTAGGTTATACCTCCCAGCCGCGAGAGTGATCTCCTCGTGAATAGTTCGCCCGATCGAACGCCGAAGTGTATGACGTCTCCGATGTATCCACGCATACCGGATCAGCGACACCGCAGTAATATGTGGACCAGCACACAAGAACTGCGGGGATCTCCGAGAAGGAGAAGCAGCAGCACAACGGCAGCTGTACTAGAACTAATCTAGAAGAGAGAGGAAGAGGAGGTTGCGGCCAATCTAGAGGTGGCGGCTGCCTAGGGTTTCGGCCAAGGGGCTAGGGCTGCTTTTTTCAGCTCCCTTGTGCGCCTCCCCCCTCCTTATATAGGGGGCCAAGGGGTAGAGTCCAGCCCTCAGGAGGAGATCGAATCCACCTCCACCGGGGAGTCCAAACTAGAGTCCAATTCGGATAGCCCCCCTTTGGCTACCTTGCCCCCAAGAAAAGGGGGTTGCAGCCCAGTAGGAGTCTTCCAGAACCTTCCGGAATATTCCGGGACCTTCCGGACCTTCCAGAAGCTTCCACCATATTCTAGAACCTTCTAGAACCTTCCGATACTTTTCGGAACATTTCTGGACATCACCGGAACCATCCGGGACCTCCCGGAACACTTTCCAGATCATCCGAAATACTTTTGGAACCCTTCTTTCTCATTCTCCATAAATCGTAGCATTCATAAATGTCGCTAAAACGTTAAGCGTGTGACCCTATAGGTTCGAGTATATGTGGACATGTCCGGAACACCTTCCGGTCAATAATCGTCAGCGGGATCTGGACACCCATAACGACTCCCACATATCATCGAAGATCTTTATCGAGCGAACCTCGTATTACCGCATATCATCCTTTTGCCTCACGTACATTACACAACCCGAGGCGAGACTTTTATGGTATCCCTATGACCAACTCCTTGATCGCTATACCTAGTTATCCTCGTTACCGGTTTGTACTCTTTTCTCGTTTCCGTATTCCGGTATTCCCGTGACTAACCTTTTAGTCACAATACCTGGCCAGGCAATGCTGGACACCGTAATACCGAGTGTGCCCAGAGTGTATCTCTCCATCGCCGGATGGGCAAATCCCAGTCTTGACATATCTAGAACCACGATATACTTTTGGTGTACCTGAAAGTCACATTTATAATTACCCAGTTACGAAGTAACGTTTGATGACCCCAAAACAACCATCCGGTATCTGGGTCTACGATATTCTCATGGTCTAAGGACGCAAATAAATGTTAACACATTATGAGAAGATACCGATAACATATTGACAACATGATCTTGCAGTATCTCATAAGGGGGTCTGTCCAACACCATTGTTACCCTAAAATATGTTCCCATTATTGACGGCATCCTTGTTACATTAACAATGCCCATGATCAGGAAAACAAGACCGTCAACAATACATGAGTTAGTCCAGAGGCCTGATTAGGGATCTGAATGGTGTTTATTATTCCACACATGCAATTAGGTTTTCCTCTGAATCTCATATTCAAGAACCAATGCAATTCTAGCATAAAACATAAACTTAATCATGAACATGAAAATAGAATAATAACAACTTTATTATTGCCTTTAGGGCATATTTCAACAGTCTCCCACTTGTACTAGAGTCAATAATCTAGCCAATGCTTAAGCTCCGAACACCTATGGCATTCCGGTGTTGCTCATGCTTTGCTTGTGGTAGAGGCTTCGTCAACGGATCTGACACATTCAGGTCCGTGTGTATTTTGCATATCTTTATGTCTCCACGCTCCACCAATTCACGAATGATGTGGAATCGGCGTTGTATATGTTTGGACTTTTGGTGGGACCTTGGCTCCTTGGCCTGAACTATGGCGCCACTATTGTCATAATAGAGCTCCATAGGATCCAGCACACTCAGAACCACACCAAGCTCGGTGATGAACTTCTTGATCCAAACGCCCTCCTTAGCCGCTTCTGAAGCGGCGATATACTCAGCCTCCGTTGTAGAATCCGCCATAGTGTTCTGCTTGGAACTCTTCCAGCTCACTGTGCCACCGTTCAGTGTATACACAAAACCTGACTGAGATCGAAAATCGTCCGAATCTGCGACAAAGCTAGTGTCGGTGTAACCCTTTACAATGAGCTCTTCGTCACCACCGTATACGAGAAACATGTCCTTAGTCCTCTTCAGGTACTTAAGGATATTCTTCACTACTGTCCAATGATCATGATCTGGATCACTCTGGTATCTGCTCATAACACTTAGAGCATAGGACACATCTGGTCGTGTATATATCATGGCGTACATGACTGATCCAATCGTGGATGCGTATGGAATCTTACTCATGCGTTCTCGCTCATCAGTTGTCGAAGGACACTGATTCTTGCTCAAACTTTTCCCATGCGACATCGGCAAGGACCCCTTCTTGGTGTTTTCCATACTGAACCTCTTCAGTACTTTATCTATATATATACTCTGGCTTAGCCCTATTAGGCGCTTTGATCTATCTCTATAGATCTTTATACCTAATATGTATGCTGCCTCGCCTAAATCTTTTCATTGAAAAATTATTTTTCAATGAAGTCTTAATATTGTCAAGAAAAGATACATCATTCCCAATCAACAATATGTCATCTACATAGAGTATTAGAAATGCTATTGCGCTCCCACTTACTTTCTTGAAAACACAAGCCTCTTTGCCATTCCTGATGAAGTCAAACCCTTTGACTACTTCATCAAAGTGAAGATTCCAACTCCGTGATGCTTGCTTCAGTCCATAAATGGATCTCTGAAGTTTGCATACCTTTCCAGCATCCTTTGGATTGACAAAACCCTCGGGACTATATCATATACACATCCTCGGTTAGCTTCCCATTCAGGAACGTTGTTTTGACGTCCATTTGCCATATCTCGTAATCGAAATATGCAGCAATCGCTAGAAGAATCCGAACAGACTTAAGCATCGCTACGGGAGAGAACGTCTCGTCGTAGTCAATTCCTTGAACTTGTCAGAAACCCTTTGCGACAAGTCGAGCTTTATAGATGTATACATTCCCATCCGCGCCTGTTTTCTTTTTATAGATCCATTTACATTTGATAGGCTTCACGCCTTCAGGAGGGTCCACCAAGTTCCAAACTTGATTCTCGTACATGGATTCTTCATGGTCAAGTTCCTCGAGCTGTGGGATGGACAGAATGTGCCAGCAGTGTCGCCAGGGCAAATCCCTAATGTCAAGAAGGTGCTGACACATAAGTGGTTGTCATCGGAGCTCAATGCTATAAAGAATTGGAAGCATCCGCTTGACAACAATGGATAATAAGGTACTGCCTTTTATGTTATCATTCATATATAAACAGTAGCATTTTGTTGTTAAGTTATCATTTTTTATCAGTTGGAACTACTGGTAGCATTAGGTTGTTAAGTTATCCTTTTTATCAGTTGGAGCTGCTGGTAGCATTATGTTGTCAAGTTATGTTTTCTGAAACAATAGCATTATGTAGCAACCACCCTGGTATTGAGATAAAAATCATCCTGGTAACAACATGGAACCCTCCTTGGTAATAACATAAATCATACTGGTAACAAGATGCAACACTTTTTTTGTGGTAGCTGAGATAACATATGTGGCTACTGTGTAGTCTGCTAGGCTTTTTTTTAATCAATTCGAGCTCTTGGCAGCAGCAAGAGCAATCCTCCCTAGGCATGTGCGTACATCGTGTTCTTGTGATTGACAAAACCTACACTTTCCTTTTTTCTTTGGAGCGATGTCCATGGGCGCTTAGTATCTTTTTTCATGCGGACGGCCTGTTGTGTTTGATCTTGGGGGGTCCCGTACAGTGTGGGAGTTGGATGCCTGGGACCCATCACCAGTAGTAGATGGCATGCTTGAGGTGGTAGGAGTAGTAGCATTAGCAAAACCTGCTGTGGTTGCAGTTCTTTTTCTCTCTTTCTTAATGCAGCCAGCTCTGATTTCATAGCCTTCATGTGTGAGGTAGCTATACGATTTGCATCTTGTGAAACACACGCTTCTTTTGCTATCTTGGTGAATGCAGCATTCAGAGTTGCATATCTCATCGTCCTTCTTGCTTGTTCTGGCATCTCTGGTGTTTCTTTAAGTGGTTCTGTAGCAGGTTCTATTAGGGCAGCCTCTTGATCCCAAGTCCATCTCCTCATAATATAGTTCTGGGAGATTTCACATACCCCAAGTTGCCTCAAATTTATAGGATCTTTCACTGTAGTTTGCTACACGGCCTCGTAGTGACACAAGATCATATGTGTTACCTCCCAGGTGCTGGCAGTGGTAAGATGTTGTCTCTTTCAGTTCGTGTTGGAATCGGAAAAATATCTTCCTTGTGTAGATTTTGGCCATTTGTCTTTCAATTGGGATTATAGCCCCACAATTGTGGATCTGAACATGCTGTGTCTGCCTCTTCTTTGTTCTCAGCATTCAATATTTTTTTCCTGAATTGCTGAGTATTGTCGTGCAAAGTCAAACATTGAGGTCTGGGGGTTTACATATCGTTTCAAGACTGCATTAAATCCCTCACTGCATTGGGTGGACTGTAAGAAGGGGTAGAAGTTGTGCATAAAATAGGCTGGCACCCAAGACTTCTTATTTTGCCACAGTGCCAGAAGGTCGGCGTTGCCCCCCACTTCATGTGTTTGTATCATCAAATTCCACTTTTGTTCAAATTCTGTACCTAGTTATTGTAGATGTCATTAGATGGTAACAAGGGAGCATATAAAGTGGTAACAATAGATTATAAGGGGAGGTAACTGTATGTTTTATTCTTTTTTTTCGGATTGCTTTTGCAACATAAGGTGTTTCTTCAAGTACCTGTCAAACTGTTATCTACACAATCTTGAAAGTCAGCATGTAGCTGTGGCCTTCTAGCCATAAATGAGCCTAGTTTTTCTTGTGCCTTTTTCATGATGTGCCATCGGCAATTTCTGTGGGTTGTGTTGGGAAAAACTTGGTCAATTCCATTCCTCATTGCAAAGCCCTGGTCAATGATGATGTTTTTTGATGGAAGCCCATCCATAGCAAGAAGAAATGTTTCAAAGAGCCAGACAAAACTGTCGGTGACCTCATTGCGTACAAAACCACACCCAAACTGTATTGACTGTCCATGGCTATTTATGCCGATGAATGGAGCACATGGCATTTTGTATATATTTGTTAGGTATGTGGTGTCAAATGAGAGGCAGTCATTGTACAGTTTGTATGCTCTTCGCGCTGCACCATCAACCTAATATATGTTCTGCACTCTGTCCTCATCATGTAGTTTGATTTTGTAGAAGAAATCTGCATCCTGAATTTTGAGCTGCTGGAAGTATGCAAGTGTGTCTTGTAGGTCAGTGTGTCGGTGTTGTAGGCGGAATGAAGCCCTGAGATTAGCAACATCTTTTACTGTGGATGGTACATCATGGAGAGACCATATAGTTCAGCCATTAGCTACATTTGTCTGCTTGTCGGCACATTGCAGTTGTGCAGCAGCTTGATGAACTCCTTTTCTTCTTGTGGTATGTGACGGTGCGAGCGTAAAAACTTTGACAGCGATGGTTTTTTGATAAGGTAGTGGTTGTGAGTGTCTGAAAATCCAACCACATGCCACCATGCATGGTTTCGTTTGACATACATGTGTGCCTGACAGTTGGTTCTAGGTATTTTGCTCCTCTTCCTTTTCTTCACAATGCTCTTTGGGTTTTGCGTGTCTTCTTTCTCCTCATGAGGCTTGCCTGCCATACAACATACTAGCATGACTCTGCTAAGTTGCCCATCAGTAGTTGTTCTTGAGTAATCTTTTCTTATGCCAAGTCCTTTTCGTTGTGCGTAAACCCTGTAGTGATTATAAGCTGATTCATAATTGTCAAATCGCATTGTCATGGAAGGAGGTTGTGGAGTTGAATGGACCTCAGCATTAACATCATCTTGCTCATCATGATAAGAACCATTGTTGTGGTCTGTCGAGTCCACTTCAGTTGCTCCCGCAAGTGCTGCATTCAGATCACTTGGTTCTGCCATAGATGGTATATGAATAGTTCCTGTAGGAACCAAAAAAAATATGGCTTATGTAATCTGTTGTTTTTTTTTGTGGTACAAGTGAACAAATTTTTGCTGGGGACAAGATTTTTTTAGTTTTTAATATAAGGAAAGCATGTGCCTGTGGCATGGTAAGCTGCTATATTTAATATAGCAGTAACCATGTGCCTTCTATGGTAACTATCTATACAAACTAATGGTAACTATTTTGTCTATTGTGTGGTAACTGTATATATTGACCATGGTAACTGTGCGTCTGTGTTAACTGAATATACTAATCTATTCATTCCTTTTTGGTTGGACAAGTATAAATTGGTAATATCATTGACCTGAGGGTGAAAACACACGTTCATCAGGGTTTAGTGGTTGCAAGCTAATGGTATGTGAACGTTCTATTTGCTGAGTCAATACTTGTAAATCTTCTGCTGCGATGAGTACATCATCAGGTGTCAAATTCAGATTGAATTCCATGTTTGGACCTGAGATAGATCATAACAATATGAAATAGTTAGACATATGCATTATATACACTGAGACATAGGCACTAGAAGTATATTTAGTGTACTTTTGATGTTTCTAATACATTTTCTTTTTACTATTATATTTTTTTTTGCAGCAAGATAAGGTGTGTGATTGTGCTGGTGTTTCTTTAGGGGAGTCATGAACAATTTGCTGGAGCTATGGCTGGTAATTTGGAACCAAGTTGCGAATGATTAGTAAAACAACAGTATCTTTTCATCATGTAAGTGTGCATATTGCAGATTAGTAGCTTTTTTAGCCTATCAATTCTTGATATACATGCAGCGAAACCAGGTATATAACACAATTGTTTGAGATCCAATGCATGGGTTTCTTGTTCATCCTAGAGGCATACATGTATGAATACCTGATTGTAGATGGGAGGTAGAAGGAAAAGAATTTAGGCTTCTTCAACCGGATGCCCAGACTGATGGGGATTTTGTTTTCTTGGATCTATTTTGATGGATCTGGATGGATTTATTGGGTTGATCTAGTAGGGGGGCAGGTAGATCTGATCTTGTGGTTTCCTCATCCCCGCTTCCGTCCCTATTCACGTGATCCCCGCTTCCTTTTAATGAGCTGTCGCATGTGTCTGAAGTCTGCGCATTCTCACGCTCGCGCGCTCTCCGCATGCTCGGCCTATCTCCCGCTCGGGTCCATGTGGTGCGGGCTGAGGTGGGCTGCTGGGGCCGTTTGGTAATTAATTTTCGCGCTCTCGGCCTGTCTCGCGCACGCGCGCTACCGCGCACTTGCGCTCGGGTGCACGTAGGGTAGGTTGTCGGAATCGCGGGCTAAGATGGATTGTCGGCCTATTCGATAATTATGCTAAGTGGCGCACTGTCGCCGAGTAGTCGCGTCCATGTCATATTCTCTACTGTTGAGGTAATCAAACATCTAGACTAGTTCGGAACTCTGGGAACATCATCATTGATAGACCTATGATGAATATGTCGGTGTACTGAAATCGTTGTACAGGTGTGGTCTAACAACTCTATGAGCATAGACATTAACATTCATATAGTGTCGTGATCTGTACAATTTTACGCGCACGTATAGCCTAACTCACACTAATGATCAACTAACAAATAATATAGGATAATATTCGTTAGCAATTTTCTGGATTGATATACGGAATCAATAACGGCTTGAGAAAACCCCAAACCCTCATGATTAACAAGGCGGCACGTGCCGCATAAGCATTCTCCAGAGGCGGAAACCCTCGCGTTTTTCGTTTCTACCGCTGATTGGTATCCCCTCGTTTAAACGAAACGAGCACGAGTTGAAGACGGAATCGAATCCCCCCCTATTTAAACGGCCTCAGGGTCCCATTCCCGGCGGCTCCAAAACCTCCCGCTCCGTCTCTAAAACCCGAGGCCCAAAAACCCTAACCCTAACAACAAAGGCGCCGCCACCCACCACCCATCCCTTTCGGCGCGACCCGTGTGGGTTCGTTCAAACGCGAACCAAATTTTCGCGTACGCGCGCGCGTGTGGGGGAGAGAGGAGGCGGAGGCGGCGGGCATGGCTCCGTTCGGCGATGGCGGCGACGCGGAGGAGGGCGAGGAGGAGGCGCGCTGGGGCTGGGACCCGCTGCGCAGTGGCAGCGCGCCCCCGACCATGGGTGGCGCGGCGGCGGCGGTGCTGGCGGCGGAGGGGGTGTTGGGGGGAGGTGGCGGTGGGGTTGGGGGTTCGTTCTTCTCCGGGGCAGGTGGGCTCGGCGCGAGGCTGGACGAGGTCAGCAGGTGGCGTGGGACCGTCGCGCAGGTGAGAGTTGTTCATGCTTTTTGATGAGTTCTATGACTGTTTGATGCTTGGATAATGTGAAGTGTGTGTTGGGGGGGGGGATGGGTGGTGTTGTGCGTGGTTTGGATTGGATGTCTCGGTATGTTCTAGGAGTTGCTCGGAGCGTGGATTTTCCTTCGACTTTGTTTTTGATCTGTGCATGGTTGGTTCGTGCTTGCGCGAGGGTTTATAATTTTTGTTTTTGAAAGAAGGGATATTTTTAACAGATGCAGGTGGGGATCCCCTCTCGCTCAAAAAAAAAGATGCAGGTGGGCGTCACTGCCTCGGTTCTGTATGTGTAATGAGGTTGGCAAAAGCGTGATTTTTTCATCTACCGTGCTTTGAGTTATGTTCGTAATTTTCCCGATGTTGGTTAGGGCCATTGTTTCAGTTCTTTGTGGGTGTTTCGTTTCTTTTTAATGCTTAGGATGAAGTGGCTGGTGATTGATTGCTGCTAGTGTTGTTATCTTTTGGATCGGTATGTGGTATGTGTGGTTTTATTGGTCGATTTGATTGGTCCATTTATTTTGTCTTGGTTATGCTGTCTTGTTTCTCTATGTTGCAGATTTGGAGGGTTGCAACTCTTATTAACGAGTATTTTCGAATACCGAAGGGTTCAACTTAAAGTTGTTTTGCCGACATTCTCGAAAAACAGTTGTTTTGCCAAAATTGTACTCTTCACCCAAATTTGGGTTTGCATGTAGCACTAGCTTGTACATCAGTATTAAAAAGATACTAAGCCATGCTGCTCATAATTTTTCTTAGTTATCTACTTAGCAATCACTTAAGAGTTGTGTTTTCTGTGTCCTTTTCATGATGTTCAGTTGGAACAGTTTGCTCACTGGGAGAATGTGGCTTGTACTTTAGTTGATACTCTGTTTCTTTATTTACTTTTTAAAGACTGATTATTTTGCTTTTGAGTGTAGTTAAGACCATGTGGCTTTTGTCTAATATAGTTTGAGCTCTTAGTTCCTTTCTTTATATAGGTTTTAATTGCTTGCCATCTGCATTGAACGTCGTCTTTAAGTATGCTTGGTAAGTATGATATAGTATGTGCAATATCTTCCTTCTAGTCCTATGCCCCACGGCTCACAGTCCCTCTACTCTCTTCTCTCTTTGGATAAGGAGAGAGAGGGATTGACAGGAATGGATATATCAATATAGAGATCGGGAGATGGGGGCTTTGGGAGAGGAAGGTGGCGGTTGGTTTGAGTGGAGGGTAGAGAAATAGGAGAGGTTGAATCTACAGTAGTTACAAAAGGGGGGAATAGCTCAGTTGGTTAGCGTGCTGGTCTGTCACGCTAGAAGTGGCGAGTGGGGTTGCAGTTGGCCCCATGTTCTGCCAAATCAAAGGCCCAACTTGGCTTATCCTTTTTTCTCTTGTATTATTATTTGACTTTTTGTTTGTTGTATGTTGTTGAAAGAGTTGGCTGCTTTTTAAATTACAAAATTCCCCTTAATTGTCACCTTGGCACCTGCCTAGGCAGTCAAGGCACCTAGGAAGTGACTCGCCTTTCCGAGGCAGACAACCTTGGCTAGGCATTGATGTTTCTGGCTTATCCCTTTTTCGTACTTCATCACACATGCTAGCTCATGCATGTAGACAATTTTATGTAGCATACTTGCAGTACTCTGAAAGGGAATATATCATGAGCTCTATATTCCTTGTGCCAACCTAACGTATTTCCATTCTTTATAGTGTAACTTTTGGTATTTGTTCTTTTGTGATTGCATAACTGACACACATAAATATTGTTGAGAAAGCTTTGGCATTTACTCTGCTTTGCCTAACGCATCACATACAAAGACACTGATTTCAGATTTATGTTGTTATGTTGTAGTTTATGCCTTCATAATTAATACATCACTTACTGTAAGCTTTATATTCTGTTTCAGGATCATTTTGGTAATTCCGCATTATTATCTAAGGGTTTACCAGGCCTTCAGCTTAATGGTAGTGGAGATTTGGATGGACACCAATTTGGACCGAGCAGAGTTCATAGCGTTGGTGCAATACCAAACCACTCTACATTTGATGTGGGTTCCACATGGACAGAAGCAAAAACAGACGGTGCTGAATTTCATAGGCATATCCAGAATCCCTATGTGTCAAACATGGGAAAGATGAATGCTTTTGGCAGAAGGGACTTTGATTCGACCTATCTCTCTGATTCTGATCTTTCAGATGCTTTATCTGGGTTGAGGCTGTCTAATAATACAGCATTTGATGAAAGGAGTCATGAGAAAGAGCTGCTTGATGAAATGCTCAAACATCGTAGAGATTTCAACTCTAAGATAGCCGATGATAGCCGATCTCCTTCAGCTGGTAATATTTTCTGTACACCTAGGTCTGAGCGCTTGGGTTTTCGCTCGCCACCTATATATGGAGATGGTGTTTTACACAGGCAGAACAGTACAATAGATGGGCCCAATGTTCCAAGAATGAATCACCAGCACATGAAGAATGTAGATCACCTATCTTTTGCTGACAAGCTAACTGTGATGCAGTTGGGCAATTTTCATGGAGAGACTAATTATCTTCGTGATGCAGCTCTGACAAATATGATAAACCCCTTGAGCAATGAAAACAAAACCATTACAGACTTGGATTTGGCTAGGAATCGTAAGGCATTCCTCGAGGATCATTTTGCAAGGCAGTGTCTGCAGAATGATAATATTTATCTACCAAAATCTGGCCTCGCATATAATTGTAACAGGCTCTATCATGATGAGCCCCGTTTTCTCTATTCAAGCATGCAAAGATCAGGGTCCCAATTTCATCCTAATTTGGGGAGAATTCCATGTCATGGTGACCAGCAACCACGTCCCTTCTCTTTTAGCAGAAGGGGAGCTGGTAGAAATATGGGCTTACAGATCAATCAAGATAATCCAGTAGGACACTACCTCGATTCTTTGGATATAACAAATAGAAATGGCGCTGATTCCGTGGACCTAGTTGATGTAGTGGGTCATGTTATGGAAGTCAGGTACATTATTCTTTCATTCTGTAGTTACACTTTTTAATCCAATTTTTCTTCAAAGTAATTTATTTCTCATCTTAATGCAGCGTGGATCAATATGGAAGTCGGTTTATTCAACAAAAACTAGAAGAAGCATCAGCTGATGACAGGAAAAAATCTTTCCAGAGATGCTATCCAATGCTATTGCACTAACGACTGATGTGTTCGGTAATTATGTGATCCAGAAGGTACATCAATCTGTCCTAGTAATTTGATTATCTTTAGTTTTCTTTTTGGGAATGCTGACATTTGGAATGTATTGTTCACAGTTTTTTGAGTTTGCTACAGAAAGCCAGTTAAGCCAATTAGCAGATAAACTCAATGGCCATATTTTGGAACTTAGCTTTCAGATGTATGGTTGCAGAGTTGTTCAAAAGGTCAGTTTAATATCGGTGTTCTCTTTCTGTTACATTGCCATGTCTTACAGTGCGATCTAAATATGTAATCTATCCAAACTCTCCTTTCTGTGAATATCCTGAAAGTATTGAAGCCCTCCCCTATTAGTATGGATATGACTGCTCTGCTCATAAGTTACCAATAATAGCGACAATGACAGATAGGATTGCATTTTTTTTTACTCCTTTTGAGGCGCAAATTGCTGACAAGTGTTTGGTTTACCCTGTTTCTTTGACTATAGGACAATATAAACTTCACATGGAGATTGCATGCTCCCTTCGTGCTTATTTTGGAGCTTGTCAATGTATTTACATAAAATTTGAAAGAAACCAATTGATGTCACTTTGCAAACTTTCTAATGATATGCACAACCAACATGGTTATCATTCTTTTAATCCATTTATGTTAATCGGAACTTAATGTTAGTAATCTTAAAATGTGTCCGCTTGAATCTCTATAAACTCGTTTGTCCCACCTAAGAGTAAATATTGTCGCATTGAATTGTGTTATCCTCTAAAGTCTCGGTAATTTTAAGGTCTGATGGATTTTGGTGCACTTGGTACACTTGCAATGGAGTTTGATATATACCTATGATGCTTTTAAAAAATAAAATTATAATATTCAGTATTGACAGGTTATTGAGGTAGTTGATATGGACCGGAAGATCGATATTGTTCATGAGCTCAGGCATTCTGTTCTGAGATGCATTGCTGATCAGAATGGCAACCATGTAATCCAGAAGTGCATTGAGTGTGTTCCTGAAGATCACATTCCATTTGTCATAGAGGCTATACTGTCGCAAATTTTTGTGCTTTGCACTCACCAATATGGCTGCAGAGTTATTCAGGTAATAAGAATTGCACCATTTGGTTTTTTCTTTTCAAAGTGCTAGATTGAGTCCCTTAACGCAATAGTTTGTAACATGATCTTTGCAGAGAGTTTTGGAACATTGCCACAACCCTGCGACTCAAAGTGCCGTCATGGATGAAATTGTGCAACATGCCTTTAGTTTGACAGAAGATAAATTTGGGAACTACGTTGTTCAAGTATGTCAATGCGTTCTATTTATATATGCATTTGCTGGAATTACTTTCTATTTTGTGTTGGCCTGTGTAATATAGTTACATTCCTAGGCCACTTGTGCAGCCCAATAATCTATAGATGTTGCTAACAAAATCAATAAAGGAGTCACTTTTTCTGTTAAATTCTGTGTGATGTCCTAATTAGAATTGTTGCGTTGCATCTAATACATTTCCCTGAACTACCTACCAAGTTGTAGTTCTCATGATAGACGATTTGGTAAATTTTCATTTGTGGTGTAAAATCTATTTGATCCAATGAGTAATTATTTTGTAATTATCTGCTTGGAATTGTAACATTATATTAAAACATCAGGTTGTATTAGGAAGACTTGAACAAAAGATGATATGATCAATTAACAACCTGTTTTTCATTTTTTTGAATTTAAAAATGTTACACTGTCTCTGTTTTTAGTAAAGTCTTGGACCTTTCACTGTCTCCAAGATAGAACTTTGACCACTAATTTAGATTAGGAAATATGATATTGCTGAGTAGTGTTTTTACAAATCTAACAATGTAGTTTCAATCTGATCAATCTAGGTAGTTCTGTTTGTACTATTCATTGTTTGTTCTAATTTGGTATAGCTTTATTGGGTTGTTGATGGTCATTCCCATGTTTTAATGTTGGAGCTCCATAGTAAATTATGTTAGCAATCTATAATGCTGATCTTAATGGTCATGGTAGGTTGTTATATTGAATTTGTTGATTAAATATAAATTTGAACACTGAAACATGTCAAAGCTCGTACTATATCTTTTGATGTGTTTGTTTTTGTTAAATCCATTTTATTTGTGCTTTCCCTTCAGTGTTGAATTAGGTAGTTATTGACAAACCATTAAGCATTCTGCAGCATGTCTTGCAACATGGGAAGCCAGAGGAGCGGTCATCCATTATTCAAAAGCTCTCTGGGCAAGTGGTGATCTTGAGCCAGCAGAAATATGCTTCTAATGTTGTTGAAAAGTGTTTGACCTTTGGAACTCCTGAAGAACGTGATGGCCTCATAAGGGAGATTGTTTCTTCTGGTCAAACATTTCAGGTTTGTGCTATTTCGCTAAGCTGTTACCTCACTGCATATTTTTTACAAACTATTCCACTTATGGAGATCACTTAATTCAAGTAGTAGTGATACATAAGACTATTTGCATAATTTTTGCTGGCGCCTCTATTTCCTTTTTCACAGCGCTAGGATACATGGCACTTTAGCATGTGTTTTTCACATGAATATCAATACTGCCAAAGGCATAGTTACCGGATTCGCAGCAATCCCCTACATATCCTTATCTTGATTGTTCAATCTGATTTGTGGTTCAAAGCAAACTAATTCGTGGCGGTTCACGAACTGGTGTGTGTGGGGTTGGGGTGGGTTGGGGGGGGGATTGGGGGATCAAATACCCAGCTAAAGAAACAAGATGAAGAAAATGCAGGAGGGAAGATGCTGGTACCTATGTCACCTTGACTTGAACGTGCCGTCGCCTTTGCTGCTATAGCATGGTCCCCATCAATGCCGAATTACCATCGACGTTGTGTCCCTGTCACCGCTGTCGATGTTGAGGGTTGGGAGGTGGGGTACTTGCGGCGTGGTGGGAGGGACTTGGCTGGGGCTTGGGAGATTAGGGAGTTAGGGTTTGCTAGCTCTGTCTATGAGTCATCAAGCATGGGCTGGCCCAACCACTCACAGCCATCTTATTTTTAATTTCTTTAATTCTTTGATTAAAGGTAGGATCTTCTAAGGCTGTATGCTACATGTTTCCGAGATCATGGATACTTTCCTTTTTCTAGTTATTTTACTATATTTCTGTAACGTGAACCCCATCTGCGATTCATGGATTGTAGATGTATATCCCCTAGACCCTACTTTTAGTTAGTGGCTAACCTTGAATTGTGAATCCAAATCACAGATAAGTATGCTACCTCGCATAATACATCTACTTGTTCCCTTTTTATATGGATAGAAGTTACGTCAGTCACTAGTGTCTGCAAGAGCCTTGCAGATTAAAATGTGTGTTGGGGTCATTGGCTGGTAGACAGGCTTTCCTCGATGACATGTACTTATGTGCTGATACACCTGGTACTTGGTTTTAATCTGTTAGTGTTTTTGCTGTGTTATTTTATTAGCGGTGTGACAAATATGTCGATGCACATTATTATTTTTTAGTGATTTTAATATTACTTCATTCATGATTTTGCACATTTGTTTTGCAGGGACTGATGAAGGACCAGTTTGGTAACTATGTTGTACAGAGAGTCCTTCAGACTTGTGATGACAAATACCTTGAGATGATCCTTTCAAGCATCAAGGTGCATTTGAACGAGCTGAAGAATTACACATACGGGAAGCATCTCGTTACGCGGGTTGAGAAGCTAATTATTACAGGAGGTACGCAGACGGCAAACTTATGTATCCCAACGTGTTGATTTATTTTCAATTCCTAATGTTTCTCCTTGATCTCAGAAAACCGGGTGCGGATGGTGTCCAAGACTTGCCAATGTCAACAGCCACCAAACTGTACAGATGTTGACGCTAATCCTTTTTAAGCATTGGCGTCACTCCACACATCTGGTGAAACAAGGAACGTGGAAGGTTTCTTTGATACATCATGTAATATGGTACTTTGGTAGAGAAACAAGGCGTTTTATTCCTTTCCTGTGGTGTGTATAGAATCTAGAGGGTTTTCAGGGACTTCGAGTAACTAGATGAGCGTTAGGTTTCGCCGCTGTATATCGTTTTGGCCATGTACAAGTTTACAGTTGGATATATAGCTGTACATTTTCCTGGAGCTTTTAGTTGGTCAAGTGTGCCGTTTAATTTACTTCTGTTGAGCTGCTAAAAACCTATGTCTAGTCTGATCTGTAGAAGTTCGGGCATGTTTTGTTTCCTTGCTCACCCTTGAATTTTATGTGGTTTTTACGCGTAGGACAAAATACGTCCGAGGAAATGTATTCGGCAGTGACGAATTCGTTTTTCGTAAGCACTTCAAAACCGGTTCCTGCAACTGCAAGTTTGGTTGGTAGCGGTGCATGAGGTGATCGGCAAGTGCCTCCCACCCAATGATACGGGCTCAACTAGTAAAATTGAGACATTTGGGGCAGGATATTTTGGTGGAAGGAGGAAATGTAGACGCGGCAAATAGTTTACTAATTCAGTGCAGGAAGTAGTTTGGATAGAGAAATACACATATACGCAGGAAACGAGCGAGCGCGCGCGCGAGAGAGAGAGAGAGTCTTTGGCCTTGCAATAAAGATTGCAAGTTCAGATCGCCGTAACCTCTAGGATTGCAAGCTAGAACCCTATGAACGCAGAACTATATTTCACTCGGGCACTGCCGTCGGCTTTCTAATCATAGAGGTACCGATACAAAAATAAAGCGTGTTTATCTCACACGTTTTTCTTTATTTAAAAATCCTAACTTTGAGCTGACCCACGGTTCTTTTACGGAGACTCCTAGACGTCGGACGACACCTCAAATGACGGATCGAACGAGCGTAGAACATCTGATTGTGCTCCGCCCTTCATCCTCTGCCCTCGCACTCCTCGCCCTCGTGCTCGCACGCGCTTCGTATTGAGGTTGGACAACAACAAATCAAACGTACAAACAAGATAAATATACAAAATTCACCAATAAATATACCTTGTAGTATATTTTGAGAATAACTTCGACCAATGAATAAGAAGCGAAATCAATAAAATAACATGCATTGACATTTATTTATGTGAAAAATCGTACCGAACGTGAGGAGTAAAAAGATCACGGGACCAACCATTTCAGTCTAATCTTCTAATCTTCCGCTTAGAAAATATATACAATTGAATCTTGTCTAGAACCTCTAGCGAATTAAAATAACAACAATAACACCATCATTAGTCATAGAATCACCATCAACAACAACCGCACTGAACAGGAGCTAATATGAGATAGCTGAAATCTGATAAATAGGGAAGACACGATTTTTGTCCCTTTCAATATCAGATCACTGCTTGCAAACCGTTGGCCCAATTTGTGTCAAACTTGACATATATGTAGTACAGTGAGTTCTCAACATGCTATCAAAAGTTTAGCTCAATTTGACACAATTTGACCGCTCTAACTAACTATATTCCAAAATTTCACACTTCTAAGTTCACTGTAAACAGATATGACCAAACTACTCTAAAGATCTCATGCTCCAATCAACTAATCTTCAAACCAACTGGCCAAATCGAAGTGCTTTAAGTGTAAAACATAGTCACCAAGTTTGGAGCCAATCCGACCATATTTGAGTCTCCGACCATGAGCTTAAAATAGATCAGGTAAGAAATCACAAGTCTAGACATTGTTTCACTTCTCCTCTCCTCTCTCCACTCCTTTGATTGTGTGTATGTGTTTGCTACTCGCTCATTTTTTTCTCACATAAAAGAGGGAGTAGCTAAAGCTAAGGGCAGGAGTAAGGGTTTCTTTTTTTCTGAGAGAGACATCTCAGCCATTGATGTAGTTGAGATCAATGGTCCATAAATGTTGAATTTGTGGGCTGTAGTTGGACTCATTAATCATCTCCATGTGGAGGAACATAACCCAACAAGCTATTCCTTCCGACATTGTTCTGTCCTTAAGGAACATGCTGCAGTTCACACCTATTTACGTGACAGACCTGCTTTATAGTTTGATTTGCTTCGGTTTTCTTTTCTTGTTGGTTCAACCGTGCACCTCCCTGCCGCAGCTGTATTTAGGTCCTGTTTGGTTGGGCTTTTCAGGAGTTTTTCACTGAAAAAAGCTATAGTTCAACCAAATAGCCAGTTTTTGAGCAGATTTTGCCAACAGTAGTTGTGGGTTTTGCAGTGCAAATTCAACTGTTTAGAAAAGCTGCCTTCCTCTGAAACTTCGAGACCCATTTTCTAAAATATTGTAGATGGTTTGGATCAACCCAAAGCTATATGTTCACTTTCCCATAGCCACAATAGTTTTTTTAGATAGTCAGCCAACAACAGCTTTGTCAGCAGCCATAACCCAACCAAACAGACCCTTACTCTTCTCTAGTGCTCTTATATGAAATGCCAACGCGTTGCTGTAGAACGTGATCTTCAATTTGGTTTAACCGAAAACCAAAATAATTCGGTGTTTGGTTTCTGGTTTTCTATTTTCCAATGTCTATTTCTGTTTGCAAGTTGTGAAAACTGAATTTCAAACAAGAGCAAATGAAACCGAACTGAAATGTCAGTTCACGAAATATAGTGACTCTATGATCAATGCTCTATACACCATTTGTTGTTCCATAGCAACATATGAGCACCTTACTACAAATAGTAAAAATATTGCTTCAACAGGATCGTGATTTGGATATTTAATTTGTAACTTTAGGTTTTTGAAATTTGGATTTTCCAAAATATATGCACGTAAAAGCAACCTAGCGAATTAAAACATACATAGTTTGAACTGTTGCGGGCTGGTTTTCACCAATTTTCCTATTTCCCTCTCGTTGCGTAAATAGAGAAAGGTGTGATGACAATGAAGGCCCGATGCTTATTTTGCCGGAAATTCTATTCGTACACACAAGGAGCTTGTACTTCACATCTTAGGAGGCACATGAAAACGTGCAGTGTCGTACAAGAACATGAAGGGAAAGAAAGAAATTAAGCTCTTCTCAATTGTGCTCCTTCCAAGTTAGGTGATTCTAGTATTCCTATCTTGCACTCTACTATTGAGTATAGTCATCGGTAGACTCCGAAATTACTTGCTAAGATGATAATAGTTCATGAATATCCATTTAGGATGGTAGAGCACACATGGCTCAATATCTTAATGAAGTACCTAAATCCTGCTTATCAATTTATTGGCAGAAAAATCATAAGAAGTGAATGCTCGAATGTTTTTTAAATCTGAGAGAGAAATCCTATGAAGAGCCTTAAAGGTGTGCACATCATAGCTTTAACTATTGATTTGTAGACATCCAACCGAACACTTTCCAATATGTATGTAGTTGCACATTATGTTGATAAAGATTAGAATATGCAATGTCATGTGCTGAATTTTATTGAGTTAGACCCTCCACATACTAGCACGGTAGCTCAAGATTTGTTTAAATGTGTGGCTACATGGAAAAAGGAGGATAAGATCATCTCAATCACTCTAAGTAATGCATCCAACAATGGTGTAATTGTCCGAGGTTTGAAGGCTAACTTCACTGCTAGGGGCTGAACTTGTTTTCTGAAAGTGCATCTTGGCCCTCAAAGGAGTTTTGGTGACTAATGAAAAAATAATTAAGGGACTAATATGTGCATCAAGTCTGATCAAGTTATTAGTCTCATGAAGAAGTGCTTTAGCTAGCTTTAGTGACCCCTAAAAAGATTGTAATAGAAGGATGGCTTGAAAATATGAAAATGAAGGATATTTTTCTAACTCTTTTGGTGATTTATGGAATCGCATTGAGTTTAGAATAAGTCATACTATTAAAGGGAGCTGAAATCAAGTAGTTGGTGAGAATTTCTAGCTAATGCTCAATTAGGAATCAATTTTAAATCCAAATAGGTCTTTAAAGTCTCTCTACACACTTTTTTAGCAAAGTCGGAACCTCTGAGATTCAACTCGAAGTGTCTGAGATCTTGTTATGTGTGTGCAGTCAAGGAACTCGGAGCCTCCAAGTTGCCCTTGTCTGGATTTCCGGATGTCTAAACATCTAAAATTTTCTTGGAACCTCTGAGTTTAGGTTCTGGAAATTTCTAAGTCCTGAGTGCTCTAATGTCGGAGCAATCAGAAGTTTCCCGAATGCCCTATGTCTCTATTCTTGACTTCATTTGAAACCTTGGAATATCTGAGTTTCAGTTTTGGATCTGCCAGAGTCCTAAATGATCTAAAGTCAAAGCAACCGTAAGTTTCCAAGATGCTCTGAGTCTTTGTTCTGGACTTCTCTTCGGAATCTCAGACTATCTGAGATCATTTTCGGAACCTCCGAGTTCATGTTCTAAAACATCTCTTTCGAGATATTTTGAAACCTCAAAAGTCCTGAGTGCAATGTCGGAGCCTCCAGATATCTATTCTAGAGATGCCTTGTTAAGGCCATTCAATATCCCAGAAGGTCCGAGTTCTATGTTGGAACCTCCAAAATTAGTACATGTCCACTATGCTCTAGTTAGAACCTCCAAGTTTATATCGGTTGTTCTGAGATCTGTTTCTGGACGTCAATATAGCCATTGGTTTCAAAATGTTAGAACTTTTGGGTTCAAAGTCGGAACCTCCAAATTCTTCCGCTTTTTGCATAATGGCTATTTTTAAGGGGTTGGCTATATATACCCCCAAGTCTCTTTGCATGAATGACTCTTTGAAACATCTATTTCCTACTCTCCTAAGCCTCCAACCATAGTTCCTCAAGCAAAAGATCCATTCTTTGTGAGAAAAATCTTTGAAAGAAAGAGATTGAGCCTTAGTTAAGCATTAAGCAAGTGTTCATCTCCAAGAAAATTTGATTTAAGTCTGTTATCTTGGAGATTAGCATCTCCTAGATGGCTAGGAGTCATTGGGAGCCTTCAAGTTTGTGAGGATTTTGAGCTCGCCTAACGCAAGATGAAGGGCTGTCACAAGTGAAGGGAGGCTTCGCATCGGCAAGCCTCTTGGGAAAGAGCACGTTTTGGTACCGGCTTCAATTGTTGGATCAAGTTTTCTTAATGGAGACGTAGAGTCTTGCCAAAGGCTTGAACTTCAACAAGAAATCATTGTATCCCTTATGTTTGTGATCGTTCTCTTTTCTTCATACTTGTTTTTCCTATATAACTTGTTTACTAGTATATGTAGGATTTGATTTGGTTATAATTTTTGAAAATTTTCTATTCACCTCCCTCTAGTCGATAGCCTGATCCTTTCAGTTTCATTGCAAAATACTTCCATATTCGCTCTCTTGCTGATAAGCGTATGAGTATCCTGATCTTTCGAAGAGAACACGTATCAATTTATGTGGAGGTGAATTTGACGATTCGACTACACCGTACAATGATGATATGCCTTAGCAATTGCTAAACCAACTTTGGTAGGTTGTTGACGATGTGGAAGCATGGCCAATCTGAACACGAGGTTTTATTCCCTGCGAGCAATCAAAGAACAAGCAAGAAATATGGAGAAACAATCTGAAATTGCGGATATAAGTGATAAACTTAACAAACTAGGGTTTCGATAAGCAGTCACGACAACTAGTTGTTGAACACAATTGGCAGACGCAAAGTTGCAAGTGGCGAACTCTTAACTAAACAAAACTCGATGAAAATAGAGGCATCTAGGGGCTATTTATAGATCGAACAGGAATGGACTTGATCGACCTAAGTCTGTACCGTCAACTTAAACTGGCCCTACGAGCGATTTAACTGGCTGACATCCAGACTGTCACCCGGACTGTCCTGGTGAGGGTTCGGCCAATCCAGTAGGTATCTGGACTGTAATCCGAACAGTTTGGGTTGAAACTTGCCTGAAGTTTCGTCTAAATCTTCAATTAAGCGTCTTCGATTGTCTTCATACTTTCATGGTGGCTTCAATGTTCATAAGTCATCACTTGTCTCCAAACTTGTGTGCTTGCTACCATCACCTCCCTCCTAAGTCTTCATGCTTGATCCTCGGTTCCTTAGTAGCAAAAGAACATCTAACTTAGGCAACATCATATTCATGTGTAAATCATGTGAAGTACCAAGAAACAAAAGTACCTGAGTAATTAATATTAGTGTGTGAGCTCTAGTCATTGAGAGATGCAAATACTTCTAGTAATGAACATTTGCATACTATGCGCACTGCAATGATGGAAAAGTTCAACAAATATTGGCATTAAAAGAATAATGTCATGGTGCTAACAACTAATCTTGACCCAAGGTACAAGCTTAAATATATTTATTGGGGTTTTAAGAGGATTTATGAACCAGAGAAGACTAAAACTAAATATGATGATGTGAAGGAGTTAGAGAAGCCATATGAAAACTATGAGATGGATCATAGACATGAGAAGGTGACTGCTCATAAACGTGGTGCATCATCATTTTCGACTATGAATACAAGTAGCTATTTACCCTCGAACTCAAGCGAGTTTCAGTCCTTGATTTCATCTTCTTTGGAGCCATGAAAGGGTGAGCTTCTCATATATCTAGATGAGAAAAATGAGAGCTTGGCAAACAAAGGTTTTAATTTGCTTGAGTGGTGGAAGTTGAATACACATAGACACCTGATAGTGTCAAAGATGACAAAGAACTTCTTGACTATATCAGTCACCTCCTTCTTTAGAGTCAATTTTTAACACCGGGGCTAGAGTTCTAGATGACAGTCGGAGTTCTCTATGGTTAGCTATGGTGGAGGCATCGGTATGTGTGCTTCTAGCTCGATTAGAAGTGCCATAGTGATATAAGAGCTACTATGTCTGTGGTATGTTCATCGATGTTATAATTTCTTTTATATTATCTTTAGTCTATATATCAAGGCTAGCTTGATTAATATGACTCTATGTAGGAAGAAGAGATGAGAATGATATTGAGCACATTCCATTTCAAAAAAGTGCAGTGCAGAGCAACTAGTAAGTGCTACACTGCTACTACTACTAAGTTCACATTGTGATATGAATTATCATGTCCAAAGTATCAAATGCATATAATTGATGTACCATTGTTTTGTTTGATATGTCACATGTAGGATGAATTGGTTCCATCGATCTGTTCGGTTCGGAAGAATGGAGAATGAGGGATCAAAGATGAATGGATGAGAGTAGAGTTTGATGTTGAACTGTTCATGGTGACATGGTATCCTTTTTGCTATTGAATGGTTGATGTTGAGACTTTATAATTGAGACCTTATTTCTTCTTGGACTAAGTACCTATATGAATGTTGATGTTGAGACTTGGGACTTGCTGAATGCATGCCTTTTGGATGTTATATGTGCTTGTGAATTGTTGAATTGATGAATATATGATTTTGGATTGTTAGGTTTTTAGCATAGGTCATATCAAAATTTTGTTGTGCACCGAGCTTGTAACAATTCTACGAGCGGCTTGCGAGCTTCTTTGGCTTGAGTCAGCGAGCTTCACGAGTTGAGAAGGAGGCTCGGGCTCAACTCGTTGAAACTATGAGCTGCACCAGAACCGAGCCAAGCCTCCTTGAGCTCGAGCCAAGCCACAAGTCTCGAGCTAATTTTCACCCTGTGCGGTGCCACAAGATGGAGAGAGAGTTGAGGGATTGATGAGGGAGAGGAAAAGGTTGAGTGTGTGTCCCGCAACTTCAATGAGATAGAAGAAGGTATGGTGAGGATTTACTCTTTTCTCGATGTGTGAAAACAAATGTGAAGTCTAAAATGACTAGGATTGAGAAGTTCAGGATTTTGCATTCAGGATTAGAAGTTTGAGGTTTGATTCGAACGATGCATTAATTTTAAAGTTTAAGATATATCATTTTTCTATTTTATTTTTGCAGCGACCCACGTACTATCCTTTCAGATAATATGCTAGTCTTTGACATATTGTAGACAATGTGCCTTCTCATCCACAATTAAGAGTCTACGATCTCATGTCTTACAGGCTGCTAGGATACACCGTGGATCCCTTTCCTACCGCGTTCGTAATTCCAACCAGGAACATGGAGTAACTAAGCCACATTTTTTACACTCTGCAGAGGTGCGCAATTGTACCCACAAACGACCAATAGTCGTGGCGTTCATGCCATCACATGTACAACCAGACCGTAAGATCACAGAGTTATTTCACCCCCCGCTCAGTCATACCCCGTGTCGTAATCCACACAACAAGTCAGGACTACCGATCTCACGTTGATACTCTAGATCCAACGTATTGTGGTTAGCACACATGGCTAGCACCACCTTCCCAACAGTTGATACTATAGATCCAACTATTGAGATCTTCCCTTCCCAGAGGAGTATGAACCTAGGACAAAGGTACTTTGGCTCAGCCCCACCCATATAAAGTATGTGGTATGCGCGATCACTACGGCGCTGAAGCACAATCGATCATTGGTTGCATTAACCTTATATGAAATAAGCCCGTGTGATGAAATCCGCCTTCCAATGTGCCTTTCGCACCTTTTTAGGATTCATCACCCACCATGATCACGCCCAAAAACTGGCAATCAACAATTCCACAATTGATTCACTTTACGAAATCGATTTCCATTTTATGCATGTTATAGATAAGAAGGAAAGTTTTGTACAACATTCTCAACAGATATGAACAAGAAACTGGACTTGCCTGGTAACAGATAGGTACTGGAGTTCGACTGGGCTGCTTGCTAAACTCTGGCTTCTGATTAAAAGAGCAATAAAGTCCGATAAGGACTTACTCCAGAGATTTCAAGTATGAATGCAGATGACATGATATTGCATGCATGAGAAATGCATCTCCATTGTAACAATTTAGATCTACCAATTGAGCTTTTTAAATAAATTTTAGCTTTTGCAAGAATATCCCATAACTGCTTAACTAATTAAGTTCTATTTTACTTTAGGACAAAATCAATGTTTTTGTTTAACCTTATCGTTAACTTGCTTGAGCAATTTAATCAAGAGTCAATTCTAGCATTTACTTTAATTACCTTTTCCTTTTTCAAAATTTATTTTATTTTCTTTTTTATTTCTTTTCTCTCCCTTTGTTTTAAGTAAAAAGAAAAGAAAACGTGCTACGGTTTTGGCCCTGATCTAGCCCATTAGGTTTTACTCTAACCCACAGCCCTACCTTACCTTCTCTCCTAATCTATCTCTTTCCTCTCCTAACCCGTGCGCCACTGGTGCCCTTTTCTCACCCTTTGCTCTCTCCTTTGGCTTCTCTAAGGTGCGCCGTCGCCTTGCAAAATAACCGCTGACGCCTCAGCTCTCGGCCTCCTCCGCCGCTCCCCACGCCTCTCTCCCGCATACTCGACTCAACACCTCCTCGGTTCGCCCCCTTGGTCCCGTCCGATACCGGCGCCGTCACGGTCGCAAACCTGGGCTGGTGCTTAGCCCCGCCGGCCTTGCTCGGTTTGCCGCCTCCCGGATGCCGCTCCTCTCAGATGCCGTGTCACCGCCCCGAACCTAGGGTTCGGGTCCTCGTCTGCCTCGGATGCCTTGCCTCGGCCGCCGCCCCCTTAGTCACCCTCGCCGTGCCACCCATGGTGGCTCGTGACCCGGTGTCGTAGCCTGCCACCGGCGGCGCTCCGCTGGGCCCGCCCCTCGCCGGTGGTGTGGTGGGGTTTCCCCATGCTGTCGGCCTCTTCTTTTTGGCAAATTTCTTCCCCAAAATCTCTTTCTTCTACCTACTTCTTTGATCCTAGGGTTCCTGTATGGCTGGTTTGATTTGGAGTTAAAATCTTGTTTCTGAGATTACTTTTGTTTGACTAGAAGCAATGCGATGGTACGATCGCTTAATATTAATTGATGCTTCGCTAATTTGGGGCATGAGTGACCTCTGTTGATCTTTTATTAGAACTACTGCTAATGTGCTGGTTGAATGGGCATACGGTCTTGGGCTAAATGCTTGCTCATGTCTATGATTCCTTGGTCAAGCACGGCTTGATCCTTAGGTACTATTTTACTGATGCCTTTGTGATTAAATCTGGTGACTCCTAATTGTGATAAGAACAGATGGTACCTTGGATTTTAGTCCTTCCCTATTGACTAGACGTACATATATGTATATGCAATTAGTTTGGTTTACTAAAAGAACATATATTTGTGACAGAGTGGCACAACATGAGCATCGCAGCAATCCATATATTACAAACTTAACTTACAACTCAAAGAACAAGGTACATTTATATAAACAAATCCCCAAAAGTACGGGGAATTTAAAACCGTTCCATTCGGCTCCAGCAAAAGTCTTATCCTACATCTCTCGTCTCCCACTTCCTATGCTTCTACGCTCCAGGGTCTTCACCACGGTAGTCAAAGTAGTAGTCGATGCTTTCGCCCTCCGTCGCTGTTGTCGGTTCTTCGGAGACTTCATCTTCGACCTCGATGTTGACTACGTCTTGATCCGTCGCCGGCTCACCGTCTAATCAAAAGAATTAAGATGAGGGATGAGTACAGAAGGTACTCAACAAGTCCAGGAATAGCAAAGAGATGTTTGATGCACTATCTACTGAGAACGGCAACGTTTTCCAAAAGCAATGTAGTTTTGTAAGGTAAGAGAGTCAGGTTTTAATTTAAAGGAAAATTAGATTTATGCCACTGCCGATAGCGAAATCAAGATCTGCCATTAAAATTTTTGGCTTTGGACAAATGCCATTAAAATTTAAAAATACTTAGAGATATGCCATTACGAGCGTTTTGGGGCAATTTCAGTGAAATACAGGCCAGTCCGTCTTCTTCCTCCTCTAAACACCCAATTCCTAACTCCATGCCGCCGTCGACCAGAGCAATTCCTGAAACCCCTGGTGCTCTGGTGCATCCCCTCCACCCCGGACGACCGCCTCCTCCTCCTGCGCTTCCCTTCGCCAGCCATCTCCCTCCACCACGGTGAAGCGCTAGACCGCACGGCGCCTCGCATCGCGTCACTCAGTCAATGCTGACCAGGACCAACCCGCCTCTTTATCGGATCCCACATGCACCCGAGAGCCCCGACGACGGCCACCGGCGCCGAAGGAGCAGCAGGATGGACGACGGCGGGATCCAGGAGGAGTCGCCGTCGGCGCGGTTCCTCACGCCTACGCAGTCGGGGGACGGCTCGCGGTGGGTTGACGCCAGCGAGGTCAACTCGTCCGAGTCCACGCCGTGCTTGCTTGAGGACGAGCGCTCGCTCCCGGGGCTCTCCGCCGACGACGACGATGAGGCCGCCGCCACCGGAGGGGCCGTGTCCGCAGCTTCGGCAGCGCTGTCGCGGGCGTCCTCCTCCGGCGGGTTCCGCCGTAGGCTGGGGAAGCGGCCCAGGAGGGTGGATTCCCTCGACGTCGAGTCCGTGACCGTGCTCAGTGCAGACAGCCACAGCAAGAGGAATGCGTTCCTCCGCGCGACGGCATCCTGCTCCCCGGCGAGCGCGTGCTCCACGAGCTCCAGCGCGTTCGGGATGAGCTGGTCGCCGTTCCGCAAGTGGTAGATCACGGAGATCGCCAACAGCGCATGGTGGTGGATGAAGTGGTGCCGGTGCTCTAGGTTCGCTAGGATCGACGGCACAAGCGGCTTGAGCAGCTCGGGCTCGCCGAGGTGGCAGATGAACCGGAGTGTGACGGTGATGAAGAGGTGAGGGAGGGACTCGCCGTTGAGGAAGAGCATGATGGCGCGCTTCATGGCATCGGCTTTGGCGGGGCCGTCGCCACCCTCGAGGTCCGCCTTGATTTCGTTGGCCATGGAGGCGGAGCCCTTGTCGAAGTGCACCAGGAAGGTGCAGGGCTTCTCCGCCATCGTCGCTGGCTGGCCGCTGCCGCGGGCGGACCGTCAGACCACCTTCATCGCCTTTCCTCCCCCAACCCCTACTCCCTTGCGCTGCGGGCCCAATGGGCCGCATGCCTTGCCGCACCCCTCGTCGTGGCACGCCGCTGTCGGCTGGCTATGTCACCGGCAAGTTGGCCGCCACTACCCCTCCTCTAGTTCGCTGCTCTCCCGTGCCCCTTCGTCAGTCGCTGTTGCTGCCGCCGCAGCTGCTGCCTTGACCACCGGCCACCTCCAAGCTGTGTGCCCTGCCTCCTGCGTCTCTCTCCTCTTCTGCTCCCCCGTGCCGTGTCGCCCCAAGTTGCTCCCTCCCTATGGAGTAGCCGGCCTTGGTGAGGAGAGGGGAGGAAGGAGAAGGTGGAGGAGGTGCTGTGAAGAAGAGAAGATGGAGGGAGAGGAAGAGGGTGCCGGCTATCCATGAAAGAGGAAGAAGAAGGTGAAGATAGAGTTAGGGATTGGGTGTTTAGAGGAGGAAGAAGAGGGCATTTTTCTCCAAAGCGTACATACGATGTGATATACTGGCCTGTATTTCACCGAAATTGCCCCAAAACGCTCGTAATGGCATATCTCTAAGTATTTTCAAATTTTAATGGCATTTGTCCAAAGTCGAAAATTTTAATGGCAGATCTCGATTTCGTCATATCGGCAGTGGCATAAATCTAATTTTTCCTAATTTAGAAGACTAATGATCTCCTGTCTCACAAGCTGCTAGGATTCTCGATGAATCCCTTTTTTGCTGGGTTCACAGTTCCAACCAGGAACATGGAGTGACAATACCACGATTCAATACACTCCGCAGAGGTGCGCAACTGTACCCACAAACGAACTTGGTCATGTGTCTGAGTTTGCAAGGCTCATTCACATTTCCACGATCACAGAGCTGTTTCGCCGCCCGCTCGGTCATACTCCACGTCGTAGTCCATACAGGGCTACCGGTCCCAAAACTTAATGTGGTTAACCGACGTACGGCCAATGCCACCTCCACTAACACGATGTGACTAGCCGACCTACGGACAATATCACCTGTGAGTGACTAGCCGACCTACGGCCAATATCACCTTCCCGGCAGTCGATCCCACTACCGAGGTCTTGCGTTCCCAGGGGAGTATGAACCTAGGGCAAAGGTACTTTAGCTCAGCCCTGCCCATACAGGGTATGTGGTATGCGCGATCACTACGGCCCTTAAGCACATTCGATCATTGGTTGCATTAACCTTATATGGAACAATCCCGTTTGATGAAACCTACCTTCCAATGTGCCTCCGGCACCCATTCCAAGGTTTCATCACCCACCATGATTCACGCCCAAAAACCGGCGATCAAAATAAAACAATAGTTGATTTATCTTTAGAAAATAGATTTTCATTTTGTGCATGTTGTAGACAAGAGGGAAGTTTTGTAAAACATTCTCAACGGACATGAACAAGAAACTGGACTTGCCTGGTATTGGATTGAAAATGGAGTTCGAAGGGTTTACTGTGGAACTCCGGCTGCTGGCAAAGAAAGCAATAAAGTCCGATAAGGGCTAATTCAGAAAATTTTCGAGCATGAATGCGAATGACATGGCATTGTGCAGAAGATGATGAGTGTATCAAAATTATCATCAAGGACCTTAAGTTTGAACTTTTAGAATATCCTTCTAAAGATTTAGAATTTTCTAAGAATAACTCAAGTGTTAGATATTTCTAGATCTCATGTTAAATTTCACATAATAATATTAATCGATTTAATCTTTGATTTCTTTACTCATAATTTAACATTTCTATTTAATCTGTTGACATTAATTTAAGAAATTAGTTAAGATCTTTTAGAAGATTAACTTAGGATTTAACCTCTTTTAGAGAATAATACATACGACTTAATTTAGAACAATTTATAGTTCCAGATAATCTGAAATTCTTTTCTGAGAAAAAGCAATTATTTAAAGTTGAACAATTTGTTTCAATTTTCAATTTACGTACTAACCTACACATATATATCTACTATTACATACATATTTATATTTTCTTTTCATTTTTGCTTTAAAGAAAGCAGTGAAAATTCCCTTATTCACTTTATACTTTTTCTTCTTCTTTCTTCCTTCGGTCACACCCGCACCCGGCTCCTCTCTCTTTTCCTCATCTGAAATCCCTAAATCCCTTCTCTACTCCCTCTCTCATCCAAGCGCCGCTGGTGCTCTCCTCACCTCTCCTTATCGCCGCCGCCGCCGCCGGTCTCTCCATCGCCTCCCTTGGCTTAATGGCAAAGCCGGCGCTCACGCCGCTTTCCTCTCTCTCCTCCTTGCCTTGGTCCCTCTCGAGTTCGTCTGCGCCACCGCCTGGATCCCACGCCACCGATGGCATCGCCGCTGGTCATCCCTCCCTCGCTCACGGCCGTCACCGCCTTCCTCGGGTGCCGTTGGGTGTTGCTCCCGCCACCCCGCTGCCTTGGGTGGGCGCCCCGTCACATGCGCACCCCAGCCACTGGTGCCGCCACCGAGGTCGCCTCGCTCGGGTCTCCGCGTTGCTCCACCTACGGCCGCTGCCACCGGACGGCGCGGAGTTGATGGCCGCTGCAACCGTGGCAGTCGCGCCGCCTCAGGTAAGATTCCGGTTTCCTTCTCCCTTTTATTCCCTCTATTTGCCCCCATTGGTGCTTGGGTTCTTTCTATGAAGCTTGGTCACGGTGGCATTGAGCTTGTGGAGCTTGGGTTCTTCATGGTTAATTTGATTGTTCATGTCTAAATTGATGCATGATGTTATGCAATACTTAAGAGACCCTAATGTCTCTGAGTGATCCATATATAGCTATATGTGTGTGCTTGCGATCTTCTCATTTGGCAAGAACAGATGCCCACTTGGTCTTTAGCTAGTTTGTAGTGACAGTGAATATCTACGTTGATGCTAGCCTAATTACCATATTTAGCCTGGATAAGTATGATAGTAACATGATTTGCATTCTAGTAACCTAATGCTTTGGTATAACTGTTATAGTTAACTATAGCTGTGCATTTTGGGCTCATTAATGTGATAAGAGCAGATTTTGCCTTGTTTCTGAAACAAAAACTACACCTTGATTTTTAGTTAGGCATTCAGAATGCTTGACATTGCAATCTATTTTGTGACAATTACTTATTGGAAATAAGCTAAAAGAGGTATTAAGCTTGTTCTTGGCTTATTGATTAACAATGTCTTGCCTTTAAAGTAGATTGCATGATCTTATATATGTAAAAGCTGATATGAACAGATATGGCACTTGGCCTTAGCTCCCCTTTTTATCTCTAGGCATATATATATATGGTTATAAACGCTTATCTAATTTGTTTAAAGAACAGAGGCTTCACTTGATTTTAATTATTCTTTGCTTCTACCGTGTATGTATATGCCTATGTATTGGTAGAACCAATAAAACAGAGCTATACTTGATCTTAAAACAGATTTTACACTTGTTGGCTATTAACTATCTTCGTATACCATGATGCTTTCTCTGAGAGAGAATTTGAGAAAGCTATAATGCTAAGAACAGGAATTTTGATGAGAACAAATACACTACACTAATGTTGCCTATTTGATGCCTTAATATATACTATGCTGATTTCTCTAAGAAGAAATCTGGGAAAGGTGATAGGAAATAAAATCTGATAAGAACAGAGTTTGCCAAGTTGCCTTAGGAAAACCCTGTGATGAATCTTTGGCTGAGGTCTTTGTTTGAGACACTTATGTGCCCAAATGATAAGAAGAGACACTACCAAAGTCTCCTACAACTTCCTGTGATGCAAAATGGATTCTGAGGGTCCTATTAAAACATGCTAAACTCTTATGCATGAAAGTGAGGGACTATGGTGGTTTTGGGATGAACCATTACCTTGTTTCAAATGAACAAGGATAAAGCTGGCTCGCTGGGTCTAAGATGGCTTGTCCCCCCCCCCTTCTCTTCGGCTGATTCTTCTCTTCTCGGCTGCTCTTCTTGATCTTGGTGGCCTTCTCCCTTGTTTCAGCTCCTCCTCTGGAGCTTCTCCTAGGTGGCTACTATACTTTTGCTCTCTGGTTGCTGTTAGCTTTGGAGAAAAATGGTGGCCTTTTCCTTACTACTCTCTGTGTTCTTGGAGATGTCAATGTCTTTGGTGGATTAGTACTATTGTACTGGTGCAACTCGGCTGCTCCACTATTGTTTATACTAGCTCACTCAAACAGTAGAAATTGCCACCTATTGCTTGCTCTGGCTGCTACGTGGCTACATTGGTATTCCTTGGAATGACTACAGAGGCTTACCTACTCTTTTAGCTGCCTTGCGAGCTAAGTCATCTTAGCCATTTTTTTGATGGTTGCTGGATAATTTCTTTGGATGAATTTGTTGCCTTACTTGCTAGTGGTCTTGACCTTGGTCAGCATAGGTGAGCTGCTCACTTCACTCGGTGGATTGCCTTATGAGCTAAGGAATTTTGACTTAGGTCAGTTCTATATGGGCTATTGGAAAAATATGCGATGGCTGGGCTGCCTTATCTCATCATGTTGCCTTGGTTTATTTTATATGTGAGCTACTGGATTCTCACTCAATGGATTGATGCCTATCTGATCTAGATATTTACTTGGTGAATAATATTGGCTGCTGGATAGACTTACTCGATGGCTTGGGTGATAAGTCAAAAAAATGTGGGCTGTTGGATGGCTTTTTAGATGAACTGATGATTATCTACTCTTTTACTTTGCAAAAACAATTTCTTTTCAAAAACCAAAAATCATGGAGGCAATTTAGTTTAAGGAAAATTAAAATTATTTTAATATTCTCACCTCTTTCCTCCCTAGATACATGTATAGTAGATTTGTCCGATACGGGTCTTAACCAATGTGGCCCTTGGACAATTTTGAAAACAAAACTGTTTTTCAAATTAGTTTCCAAAACTAAAAATTATTTTAGGTCATCGGCACTATTTTGCCCCCGCAGCTAACCCTGCGGATGTTGGTGGAACTGTGCCGATAAGACCACATTTATTTAAAAATTGTTTTCGAAAACATTTGCCTCCTACAGCAATGGCGTGCTTCCAACGGTCTCGAGTGCCCATATTTGATGACCTCGGATGACCGCCAACATTTCCGAGAAATCTCCCCCCTCCGACTCTCGGCGTCCTTCTCCGACTTGAAGACTTCGAAGACTCGGAAGATCCAAGAATTTGGTTAGATTTTGTATAGGTAGAATTATTACAATATGTAATTTCATTTCTTTTCTTTATTTTTTTGTAACAATATTGTTGTATCATGACTCTTGTATTGTCCTTTTGATCAATAAAGTTTCATATTTCAATTTCATGAACACATGTATGAATGATGTATGCCATGAACGATGCAAAAGCACAACAACTTCCTCCCCCTCTCGACTTAGTTCATGACGTAGCTCGAAAGGTTCGGGTCAACTCAGCAACGCGAGTTGATCGTACTTCCACCTCACGTCGCTTAACTCTAACTCTAAAACTAGGGTTCTCACAATATTAAACTTGATCTTAGTTGCTTTTTGCTTCCTTCCATATATGTGTATGCCTATATCAGTTCATCGAGCCGAAGAACAGACATTATTTCTTGATTCTTTAGCTAAATTATGCTAATGTTTTGTATCTAAATACTTGCTAGTATATCTGATAAGAATAGAACTATGTTTGATCTAATCCAACTGTATGACAATTTCTTCAACTGAGAAGAACTTAAAGAAAGGTGATAAGGACAAGTGCGCTATACTGATTGCCTATTTGATGCCTTCATATATCCTGTGATGAAGGTGTTTAAAAGAAATTTGATAAGAACAGATTACTACCAATTATTGTCTAAGGAAAAAAAAACCTGATGACAAAACTATAATCTGAGGGTCCTATCATCATGCTAAACTCCTATGCATGTATATGTGGGATGATGGTGATTTTGGTAATCATTACCTCGGTTTGGATAAGAGCTAGCTTATTTCTCTTTAGGCTGTTGAATTGGCTCCTAAACTTGCTGATGGCCTTCCCTTCTTCTTCTCCTCCTCCTACGGTTCTAGTGGCCTTCTCCTCCTTAATACCTTGTTGTTCTAAATAACTTTGGCCTCCTTGAGCTGGTGGTCTACTTCCTTTGCTGCTCTTAATTCTCCAAGAGAATGTTGGCCTTGGTGGTGACTAGTATTATGGTGCTGGTTCTAGATGGATTTGTGGCAATGGTGGCTGTTGTTCTGAGTACATATATGGTCTCTCTCTCCCTATGGAATATTGGCCACCTCCTACTTCCCTTGTTACATGGCTATATTGATATCTTCACTGATATAGATTTAAGAATATCTCTTTGGTCGGCTATTGGATTGGGCTTATTGATCTTTACCCTAGTTGGCTGTTTCATCTATCTTCTGCACTAAGGCATTGACATTGGTCAATTGTGATGGCTGATGGATAAATCTTGCTATGGACTTTTGCCTTATCTAATCTTTTTGTTTTGTAAAAATAATTATTTTTAAAAAAAATTATGAAGGCAATGTAGTATAGAAAAAATAAAATTATTTTCATACTCTCACCTCTTTTCTCCATATACATGTATACATTTGTAGATTTTTCCAAATGAGGGTCTTAGTCACGTGGCCCTTGGACATTTTTGGAAACAAAATCGTTTTGCAACCTATTTTTGAAACTAAAAATTATTTAGGTTCCAGTTCGAGTATTCTTTTGCCCCCGCAACAAAAACCTACAGATGTAAGCAAAATTGTGCTGGTGGAACCGCATATATTTCAAATCATCGTTTTCAAAAATCTTTGCCTCCTACAATAACTTGCGAGGTCCCTACAATCCCGAGTGCATATATTCGATGACCTCGAACTTCGCAAACATTTCCGAAAACTGCTCCCACTACGGCTCGACACTCGAAGACTAGGTTAGTGATTGTATAGGTAGAAATATCTCATATAATTTTTCTTTTATTCTTTTATTACTTTTGTAACAATGTTGTACTAAAACATTTGTATCATATTATTCAATTAATAAAGTTTCAATTTTAATTGTATTTAAATGAGTATAAATGATCATGATGAATACCATGAACAAGAGGATGCACAATACACTTCCCCCCTTTTGATCTAGCTTACGATGTGTCTCAACAGAAAATCAGGTCAATTCAGCAACACAAGTTGACATAATTTCTTCTCATACTCTTTACAACTAACTCGAAAACTAGGTCTCTCACAATTTTATATACCACACAGACTATCGAGTTAAAGCCCCGTGTGTGGACGCACTCATGTTTATCCATATGCATCTATATGCATGAGAGAATACATATTGGATAACTGCTATGTCCATACAAGAACACTCGCAATCGTTTGACATTGGCTATACCTATAGATGTCTGATTAAAACTGAAGTGGAATAGGATTATCCAGAAGACCGGAGAAAGTTGTATATCATACATGATACAATTTTCGCATCAACTCCAAGTCTCCAACAATCTGTAAGGTAGAACATGGAGAGAGAAAAACTCATTAATTATTAAACTAATTATAGATACAGTCATTGTTAATGCACCTATCCCTGCCTACTCTCCCCAACCTACGGCGGGCGCGCGTTGTCTTTCCAAACACAGCGACCCGTGCAAGCCCCTCCATGGCTGATGTGCCTGAATTTCCATCTTCCGAGTTATTTAAAATATAGAGGAAAAAAAACTTTTTCCACTGAAGAAGAAGTTTTTAAAGAAGTTTCAACCCAAACACCTTGGGCTTTCTGCTCTTTGTCCATCTGAATTTCAACACCAAAAAAGACTACAACTTCCCAAACACCATGAGCTTTCTGCTCTTTGTCCATCTGAATTTCAACACCAAAACAGACTATTTCCCACCGAACAGCTTTCAAGTTCAACATTTCCGCTTTACTGTACAAATCAACCTCGGTTTCCACTTGTTAGACCGGATTGAACAATAAAAAAAGCCGTGCAATTCCGTGGTTTATGAACATATAAAGTGGCATGAGAAATCCAACCTCTCAAGCGCTAAAAATGAAAAAAAGATCTCACATGGAATGCAAACATCACCACAGATTTATTCCAAAAATGATGACGCGAATTCCTTTGATTCACATGAGTTCAGATCAGGCAAGGTTACAGTTCATCCTCAAAAATGGAAATCCTACTCTAGACCTTTCAGTTGATCTCAACCAACACTCCCAAGCCAAAATTCTACCAGTTGATCCGAACCATCTAAACAAAGGCCTGAAGGATGTTACAGTTTACACGGCAAGGGTTCCCTCTGCTGGCTCGGCCACTTTAGCCTTGGGCTTCGGCTTCTCCACAACAATTGCCTGTGTGGTAAGGACCATTCCAGCCACTGAAGAGGCGTTCTGGAGCGCACACCTTGTCACCTTAGCTGGGTCGATGACACCGGCCTTGATCAGGTTCTCATATTTGTCGGTCATCGCATTGTAACCCATTTCCCACTCGCCATCTTTGATCTTCTCAACAACCACTTCCCCTTCAACACCAGCATTGTGTGCGATCAGTGACGCAGGTGCTACCAGTGCCTGCAGAATTGATAAGCTATTGTAAGTACAGTACAGAGTTGTTATTCTGCTGAATCGTAACATGGAGCTATATAGTCCTGGCGCAACAGTGGCCCTGCAAGATTGTTCAACTTAGCTATACATATCCTAAACAATGGGTCCTAGCGGCATTCTCTACCAGTATAGATAAACATGCACACAAAGGTACAATTATCAGATCAGTTTTCTGGTAAATGCAGTCTATACCATCTGACTGCTATGAATAATGATCGATGTAGTTCAATCCCTTGACATATCTATATCTAGCAAGTTACCTTTTGAATGATGTCTGCACCAAGGCGCTCATCATGGTCTTCGATTGTTTCTTTGATCGCAGGTACAGCAGTAGAGAGGTGCACATAGGCTGCACCACCTCCAGGAACAATGCCCTCCTCAATAGCTGCAAAAGTTGCATTCTTTGCATCCTCGATTCGTAGCTGGCGATCCTCGAGCTCAGTCTCAGTTGCAGCTCCAACCTTGATGACAGCCACACCACCAGAAAGCTTTGCAATTCTCTCAGCCAATTTCTCAGAATCATATATGGAGTCAGTTTCAGAAAGCTCCTTCTTTAGCTGTGCAACCCTCGCCTGGATCTCATCTTTACTAGCTGCATCTGCTATGAGGGTTGTTGTAGTCTGATGAATTGTAATTTTCCTTGCTGTCCCAAGTTGATCTACTGTTGCATTCTCAACCAACAAACCAAGGTCTTTCGCTAGGAATTCAGCCCCTGAAAGTTGTTGTAGGATAAGTAAAAAAACTGAGAAATTGGGAAGCATAGTAAGATAATAAAATGGGTATTCCTTATAAACAGTCAGTGGATAATGACAATCTGGCAGAATGATTCAATCCCTAGACCATCCATTAAGGCATTGCTCTTGATCGCTAAGAGTTTTATCATATTCAGTAAAATGAAGTACCATATAAAATACATATGGACAACCATAACCATGGTTTTGCTTGCAGCCTAGTACTTCCAGACCAAAACTGATATTGGGTTTCGGCTAACCTACAAGACCGGTAAACGAATGGGGAGTAATCCAGATACTTGCTCACTGAATACACAGGAGAATGGAGACACTAATGGACCAACATGGCCGAAAAATTAAGTATGCTAAGGAGAACAGAGAACAGAGAACTCTAGCACTTAGAGACTCTAAATCTACTTCCAGGTTCACATAAACGACAAATGCAGAACACCACAAAGCAACCTGAAAATGCTTCGACCAGATGGTCTCAGATAAGGGTGTATGATTCATGATGGAAGTAGAATGATATGAGATCCTGCAATCCCAACCATGCATCCATACAAGTGAAAAAAATAATGCGATGGTGATGACATTTGAAATGTACAAATATGCATGCATTGTGTTTCCTTTGTTCCATCATAATTTGGTCAACAAAAGGCAAGAGGTTATGACAGAACTTATCAAATTAAAGGTCCCATGTTCATTATAGAAAAATGGCCATGCACCAGGACAAATTAAATGGAAAAATAAAAGTGATACACTTAAATCATTCCATCTGTAGTGATATTGCTCCAACGATAGAGCAGTTAATGCATAAATCTCTTATAGAGATCAAGCAACTAATAAAACATCAGATTAATCGAAGTGCATGCAGCCACAGCACAGAACGACAACAAAATTTACCAAATCAAAGTCAAATTTAAGAAAAAAAAAGATCATCGATGTTGGTTGTGGGAAGAACCTGTCACGATGGCAATATCCTGAAGTACAGCCTTCCGCCGCTCACCAAAACTTGGGGCTTTGATTGCCGCAACATTAAGAATTCCTCGGAGCTTATTAACAACAAGAGTTGCCAAAGCTTCACCAGTAATGTCCTCAGCTATAATAAACAGCGGAGATCTCAACTGTGTAGTCTGCTCCAAAAGTGGAATAATTTCCTTTATGCTTGTGATCTTTTGATCAGTTATAAGAACTTTAGCATTCTCAAACTCCACAGTTGATTTCTCAAGGTTTGTCACAAATTGAGGGGAAATATAGCCTCGGTCGATCTGCATTGAGATTTAAGAATGCTTGAGGAAGAGCTGTTGACAGCACATTATATGTAAAAATGTGAAGCTTCTACAAAGTCAACAAAATTATATGCTGAATTTCTAACAAACCTCCATTCCTTCTTCAACATCAACAGTAGTCTCAAAAGATGAAGAAGACTCAATCGAAAGGACACCATCTGGACCCACTTTGTCAATAGCATCAGTAATCATGGATCCAATAAGTTCATCATTGCCAGCAGAGATAGAGGCAACAGCTGTGATACAGAAAAAACTCCAAATTAGGCACCTATTATCTTCTGAATCCTCATTTTGTTTTAACTCCCACCTCATTCTTAAAAAGACTCATACCCGACCTTGATATCTCAACACTAGGCTGTGTAAAGTAAGAAATACAATTCACACAAAAAAAGAGAGTAAGAAATACAAGGTAGAACATGACAGGAACAACAATCACCTCTGATATCACCACTGCCCTTGACTGGTCTAGCCTTCTTTTCAAGCTCTTCAATTAGACCCTGCACAGTTTTGTCTATTCCTTTCTTAAGTGATACAGGGTTTGCACCAGAAGTTACACTCAGAATGCCCAGCTTGATGATTTCTTGAGCAAGGACAGAAGCAGTTGTAGTCCCATCACCAGCAGAATCATTGGTCTTGCTAGCAACCTTCAACCATGAGAAAGTGGACTACATGCCTTAGGAATCCCTATTTCTGGAATTACACAATGATACAATATATCTTAATAAAAAGCAAGTCACCTCACGAATCAGTGCTGCACCAGCATTTTCCATCGGATCAGCTAGCTCAATAGCCCGGGCAATGGTGACACCATCATTCACCACTTTGGGACTGCCATACTCATCCAGCACTACGTTCCTCCCTGTAAAACATCCCAAAGATCAGAGCTTGCATGACAAAAATCTGCAACTACAACTAAACAAGGCGGAGATTTACAAAACAAGTATGCAGAAGGCAACATTTTCAGCACTTGAGCTACCAAACAAGAGTACATGTAAAATACACCAATGCCCAATAAGGCACACAAAGAACCCTTGAGGATCAGTATACCACAATTATCAAACATCACTAAGACACCTTCAGAAAAGAACCTTCAGGCATGATGCTGTCTTCAGGGGTCCCTCCCCCACTCCAGTGGCTTGTAAGAAAATGTAAACTGGATGCCCATCTGTAGGGGATCAGACTGCCACACTCTGATCGCGACCAGACTTAGGCCTTGGCTAGCCGTTTTCACTATGCATAGTAAGTTCTAGATTCTAGATGACACTCTCTTGTGCCATCTTTTGTACTGGATTTTAATATAGACATTATTTTTATGTGTGAAAGAGGTCTAGAAAGAAAAAGGTGATGTTTGGTCTTAGTATTCCTAGGGTCTATGGTTATTCTAGATTGTATGGTCATTGAGTGGATTTTCTTAGGTGTATTTTTGCATCTGATCTGAATCGAACAGTACGAAGAGAATGGGGTTACGTGACATTCTCTTGTGCCATCTTTTGTACTCAACTTGCATGTAGAGATAAGATATGTTCGATTATAACCTTAGGGTCTTGCAGTACACTAAGCATTGTGCAGCATCACCAAAGGAACAGTGCCAAACTCCACTTGCACCGTTCATGACTTCATGCTACTTTGTGGCTCTATGAACTCAACACTAGACCCCCTCGAAACTAGTTTACACAATAGACCACAGTCCGCAAGTGATGCCGATGAAATGAGCAATTAGCTAGCACTTAGTCAGCTTTCACTAAAGAAACTGAACATATGCTGATAACCTTATGGAACTAGGGGCACCACAGTAACACAGAAAAACTAGTGATGCATCCTTCGATGCATCAATGCAAGCTGCAATTTCGGTGAGGAAGCATAGATGTGCCTGAACCCTGCATGCACCCTCCCTCTGGGAGGTCACACAACTGCAATGCTCAGTGCCATCAAACAGCTAGTGTTAATAGGAGCTGAGCATCACCTCGTGGCCCCAGGGTGACGCCGACGGCGTTGGCGAGCTTCTCGACGCCGGCCTGGAGCGCCGCCCGGGATTTCTGGTCGAAGGCGATGTCCTTCGCGTCCGCGCGGACCACTAGCCGCTGCGACCGGCCGTTCTTGGCCCTCCTCACCCTGCCCTGCTTACAGCCAAGAACATAAGTCACACATGAGACCAATTTTACATCAATTCAAGAAACAAGAAATGACAAATTTAGAAAGAAATTACAATTCGATTAACAGGAAAGGCCCGAATTGTGCAAGAATCCACAATTCATGAAACAGTAAAGGCCTAAATTGGCCAATGAGACCGACCAACAATTGAGGAAACAGTAAATGCCAGAACAGTGAAAAGAAACCGCGTATGAGAGAGAGAGAGGAGGATTGACCTGGGAAGAGAAAGAGCGGAGGAGGGAGGCAGTGGAGATGGCGTTGGCGGACGCCATTGGAGGTCCGGGGATGGAGGAAGCGAGCTGGTAGCTGGTGCTGGGTTGAAGATAAGGTGGACGACTTGGAGGCAGAAACCGTGAGGGGGTTTAGGGATGAGGTTGTGTCTTTATATGAAACTGGGAGAGGGTTTGGAGGCAGCAGAGGGATTGAGGTGTTTCCAGAACATTCATCATATTTTCATTGTTTTGTGGAGAGCGTTTTTAGCATAATTAGACCCCGCTTGTGAAATTAGTAATTTGTACACTTCTATGATTATTTTTCTTATTATTCCTGTGCTCACAAAAAACTCTTGCAACATAACTCCCTTGCATTCAGTTCCAACCAGGAGTATTACTTTTGGGGCAATAACGTACGTCCGAATTAGCTTCAAAACCAGACTTCCAAGCGGGCCCTCATGGGAAGTGGGGAGGGTAGTATAGTTTCTCTCCGACCGGTTCATAGTTCTTCGAACAAACAGCTCGGATATGAAAAATTCTATTGGATCACTGATGGATACAAATGATTTTAATTAGCAACAGAAAAGAAGTCGCCGCTGTAGTAACTGGTGGATGCAGATCATAAAATTCGGAATATTGATATATAAGGATTAACCCACTATTTGGCCATAAGACTGAGTGAGCGTAACATTCTGATTTTCAGAGCTTTTTAAAATCTTTTTATCAAAAATCAGAACTAGAAAATTTTATTATTTATTCTCTAATTAATTAAAGCTTAATTGGAATTCTAGAGTTAATTTGAATTAATCCAACTTGAATTTGATTTGCTTTTCAATTTGAAATATGTCTAGAGTTTTTCTCAGAATTTTCGGAGTTCATTTGATATTCAATCTCGCTCTACTGTTCTTTGTTTTTATTTTGGTTTCTCCTTTCCTTTCCTCCTTCCCTTTATGGCCGCCATCCCGGCTCATCCCCACCCGGCATCCCGCCGTCTCATTCCTCCCTTGAGCAGCCACTCCGGCGAGTGCTGCGTAGCGCAGCATGCGTCGCCACCTCTTTTCCAATAGGATTTGACCTAAATATCTTTCCCCTAACCTTCCTATAAATACCTCACACCCCTCCCACCTTTTCCCCACTCCCCCACACTCTTTTCCCACGAAACCCTAGCCCCCAACCCCTCTAAACAGCCACCACCCCCCTTTCTCTTCCCGTGCAGTTCCTGAACAGCACGTCCCACCTCAGTATTTTTCCAATTCCCGTCGCCTCGTACATCTTTTGGCAAATCCCTTCGGTGAGATTGTTCTTAACCTTTCCCTCTACCTCTCTGCAAAATTTGGTGAAGATCCAACGGTGCAATCATCGGGAAATTGCCAAATACTAACCTGCTGTTTGCACCCAGATTTTCTGCGCGTGCATCTAGATTGGATCAACGCCCTCATCAGCTCGGACCTCCTTTTCAAGATCCATTCAGTGAGATCCTGGATAATGTTGTCAAGATCATCTCCACAAAATTTGAAGGCAATCCAATGGTCCAATCTCCGAGAAATCAACTTTCTTTGTGCTGCTGTTCATGTCCAGATTTGATTACAGAAACAGTAGCTTGGCATTATCACCTCCTTTGTAGTTGATCCGGTGAGTCTATCATCAATCCCTTCAGTCAAGTTATGCCTTAGGTATCTATAAACATATCTGTAAATTTTTACCTTAATCCATGTAGCCGTTTGGCGGGAATTGATCCATCTCCGACGTGCTGTCCATGGATGTCCAGAATCAATCTGCAGACCATCTAACTTGTCTGATGTTTTCCCATTGGCTCGGTAAGAATTATTCAAAACCCTTTGGTGTGATTTTACCTCTGTATGTCTAGTTTCTAACCCAATTGGCGGATCGTGATTTCGTTGAGCGAGCATCGCGCAGCAACTAAAACCGTCTAGTCTGTCCAGAACCAACCTATAATCTGTTCCAACCGTTTTGTGTTGCGAACGTCGCCACCACCCATATAGTTAATCTTGTATCATCTTGTGGCACATTATGCCATTATTTTTCATCATTATTCTCTATCCAAAATCACCCGCATCACCTTATGTTCATCTATAATGTTTTTCATCATTGTTTGATCACCAAATTAAATTGCATATTATGTTAGACTATAGTTTTATATATTTATATGCTTAGTTCTTATATAGTCCTTACTTCTATTTATGTAATGTTCATGTTTAGAATTCATCATGTGATCAATCATGTTTAGTTCAATACTAGGTTTATTCATCCATATAGCTACATGTTGCATGTTTGTATAGTTGAATATAACATACGCATATACAATATAATTCGGTTTTAATAGTTAGTAGACATGAGGTAGTTCAACATGTTAGTTCAATCTTGTTTATATTGTGGATAAATTTGTTCATATTTAATAAGATTCATATTGCATGACCTTATGTATATTCACATGTATTGTATTATCCAATATATAACCGAACCTAATATTGCATATAACCTATAACAGTAGAAGCATAATCTTACTAAGCTAATATTAATATGACATATCATATGGTAGTTGATCTTTGTATAATGTACATCTAGTAGCACGCATAAGATTATCGTTGTATATGGCATAAGGTTGCTTACTAGCATGTTAGTGTCTTTAATCACACGTGATGATGATTGTTTAATAAACATGTTATGATTCCCATGTCACCGTGTGTAGATAATATGATAAGATATATATGTGTAGATTTAAATGGAAGTATGACATGATGTTATGCAAAATATAAAGTTATTATATATATAGATGCTTCCTGTTTTAACTAATGGTGTTGTAAAATATTTAGCCATAATGGTAACCTCTGTGTATAATATGGTTAAGATCACACACATGTCTCATATTTGTTCGATGCATTTCATGTGGTATACATATGCAGTTGTGTGTATATTTTTATGCATATATACATAGACTAATCCATGTGTTAGATAATAATGTCATGCAATGGTTGAACACATTATTTCATTCATGTGTATAATTTAATTGTTTGTTTAAACACGATTACGTTGCACATGTTCAATATGACTTTATGTTGCATAATCATGTAGTTGCATATAGAGATATATATATATATATATAATTAGACTTAATATTGTTGACAATCTACATGTTGGAATAATAATCCCTTACTGAGTTATTATTATTTAATCATATCGTATGTTAGTTGATGGACATATAATATGTATGTATCAGTATGCATAGCTTGATATCTTATGTTACACTTCCATAAGGTGGTGTATACTCACACATACATGGTTAACATTTAGGTATCGATTATAATATATGCATATATGTTGCTAATAATCATTCTTTACTAAAATATTGTTATTGTTATGTGTAGTATGTGTAGGTTGATTGCTGCATTGTATACATAATAGCATTAGTAGAGTTAATGTTATGTCATAGATTGCATGTATGTTTGGTGCATGTCATATCGATGCTAGTTGTTATTTGGCCATATAGTTTAATCACCATTTGCATAATTAATGATTGTTATTAGATTGTGACTGCACGATTATACGTTTGGTGCTATGCTATGCCTTGCCTAATTTCTATTTCATGCCTAGTCTATCTGGTTTGTTACATGATGTCTAATTACATGTTGCATGGTAGTTCATATAGATTGTCATGTCGTCTATTATCATTTCTAACCGACTAGCATGCTAGGACCTTGCTTGTGTACTAGTACGATAGATTATGCTTATTTTACTTGTATGTCGGGTTTTCATGTTTAATCATATGGTTGTGCTATTGTTGTCATCGACCATATCCTATTCCCAGTTACAAATTCTATCCTCCATAAATCTATCCTTTTTCCAGAATGATCCTGATCCGAAAGACTACCTTTCGAGTACATGTACTCCATTTTGTTCTATTTTGGCTTGGTCACTCCCTACTCGTCGTAGAAGGAATAATACAAGCAAATAAATAACAACTTCAAATAATAAATTTCGGAATACAATAAGAGAGATGAGAATCGACGATAGAAGAGTTTAGATGGAACGTAACGATGACATAAAGGTATCATTGTGTCAATGATAGTAAAAAGGTTTTAGCTCTGGCTATCTTTACTATTAGTCTTCTAAGGAGAGGCTATAACCATATATATCATATATATTATAAAGCATATAAGGTTAGAAAATTAGTTAACATGAGCTAACATGTTACCATGGACAATTAATAATATTTTTATTAGTTAATGCAAGGTTTTGACCAATAATTATTCTATTAATATGTAAATTATGTGACATAAAATTAATGTCATTGGATTTGTATTCAAAAGTACCTACTTTTCATTGTGATTTTTATTACATACCACTTATTAATAGAGTAATTATTGATCAAAGCATTGTCTTAATGAATCAAAATACGTCTTAGATACCTACAAGGAGGGAGTTTTATTTTAGTTTTAAAAATGTTGTTTTTACATGATTCGGGCCGGGCTCGGGCTTGGTAGGTTTAGGTCAAGCTTTTCCTTGTCTCGAAACCTGACACGGCTCGAGGGTTGATTAGGTATACTTGCACACATATCAACCGGATGCTCATGGCGGAGATGGGAGGTAGAAAGGGAGAGGACATGGGATAGAAGAAGATGGTGACGCGGCAGCCATGGTAGCAAAAAATAGGTGACTTGTACACCACATTAGCAAAATAGCGTGCACACTGGCAAGGACTAAAGTTGGTTAGGACAGTCCTAATGTATTGTATTTTAAGTTGCATTATATGCATTAAATAGGTTTTTAGATATAACTGTTTGAGTGGCTTGTATCTAACCATGTAATATGTTTTCTGATCAATACAATACTTGTGGCTTATTTTTGACATGCATCTAAGAAAGGGAGATGACATGGGATTGATTTTGACATTAACTCATGTTGGTTTCCGCAATTAGAGTCCTATCTTGTTTAGGATACAATATCACTATCTCTTCTCTTCAATTAGGCTGCCACATCAGTTTTTGGCTTAGTTGGCATGTTTGAGATATAACAGATGTCATCGTATTAGGACTTCCCTAAGAGGTTTGACTAAGATAGTTTCACAATTTTAGGATGCTAAATAGACAACACGATATTTCTAGCCACTATTCGGGTTTTGCTGATACTGGGGATATTTTTCTATATATTGTGTCACCATTCCATTTGGAGCTAGCCTTCGTAGTGTTGTACTCTGGTGGCTTACTAGTTTCTCTAGTTTCAGAAAAAATATTATTTTAGACATCGATATGGTGTTCAAAACATAATTATGACTACTATAAAACCCAACAAAACCATATATTGTGAAAGTATTTTTTGAAACAAATTAACATATATATTTTTAAATACCTAATCTAAATATTTTTAAATACACTGATAGTCAAAGATTTAAAAGTTTGAATTTATCGGTCTCCAGAAGACCATTTATAGGGAACTGGAGACACTACTAAAATAGCACCTCTAATTCCCTTTACAGGGCTATACATCAGACAAATATGTTCTAAAAGGAAGGATGAACTCAGAAATTTCCTTATTTCTGTAACTTTAAGTGTGTGGAACTGGCCTGATGACTCGCTTACCTTCTTTGTGTACCGGCATTGGTCCCATGACCTGGTCTCAAGCTCTAAGGCCCTTCCCAGTGCTCCACGGTGTACAGGTAGGTGCTAAGAATGACACATAGGTGAAAAACTGACATGGCAAAACAATTAAGGAGGAGAGAGAGCACTTTAGTGACCCCAGAAAGAAATGATGCTAAGCGCGAGGACCTATGCAAAACGCCTATGTAGCATCTATGCATTGGGGAGTTTAGTTGCTAAACAATTAAATGAAGGAAGCTTAGCTACCAAAAGCTAAGCCTTTTCATGCACTTAGCACCTCATCTAAGCACCTGTGCATTGAAAGAGGCCTAAGGCTTCAAGACTCGAGCAGCAAAGATGAGGTGGACGAAGGAGCTTGGCGGGTGGGGTTGAGGCAGGCACGAATTAGCTGCAGGATGGAGGGAGACATCGGCCAGACCGGTTTTGGCCCACAAGGGATTAGGGAGTTGTATTTCATTTTTGTTAAATAACTTGTGAAATTATAATGAGGCTCAAACTCAAATCAAATGAAGTTAAAAAAATCCATAAAATTTCACATGGATATTTTGGAATATTCCGAAGCCAAAAGATATTTTGGAATACTCCGAAGCCAAACTCATAAAAAAACTACATTTCTTTTTGCTAAACAAATTTAATTGAGTTCAAAAAATCTATAAAATTTCACAGGGATATTTTAGAATATTCTGAAGCCAAGAGAAATATTTCCAGCTCATTAAACTACATCTCTTTCAAAATTTCAGAAAACTTCTCAAAAGTCAATAATCCTATCTTTTAAATCTTATTAATCATGTAATATAAGCTTCATGGTGTTACAGTAACCTGTATGTTTTTTGTTCCGAGGAATCTATCAGGGTTTAACTTTTTATTTTCATGCATTCCAAATTGTTGCGAGAAAAGGCTTGGCCCCGTCTTCACAAGTCATGCTCTAAATATCCCTAAGCAAACTACGCTGACCCGACCTGACCCATGGCTGCATGCCCGCGTCAAGCTCTCTCCACGTCTCTTCTCCCTTTGGCATGGAAATTTCTTTCCATGCCTTCCTCTCCGCATCAACGAGCCGAGAATCTTGCCGTCGCTCACAACCCGCACCACCGCAAACGTCTAATACTGTCCAAATTAACGAGTTCGCATTTTGTGCACCCACGTGCATGTGCTCCTATTTGCTAACAAAGGTACTTCACATTTCTAAAATTGTGAAAAAATTTACATGTACGTCGTCCATAACTATGTTTGCTATCAAAAAATTGTACCAAAATAATTTATAATCTGTAAAAAGAGAGAAGACATGGAAGACTAATATCGCAACTATGTTTGGACAAATTCACTTTTGCATATTGTACCAAAATTGGCATATTTTGAATCAAATTTTTGCTAGTGTTCGTACCTTTGCATAGTGGGAAAAATATCCGGTAAAGACCATTCTTATCGTGAAAACTCCGTGAAAATCATGTGTAGAAGTTTCAAAGTTTATCAAAAAGTATATCATATGTAGATGAGATAATTTTTTATGAACATGTATAATTTCAAGTTCAAACTCAATTGTATTTGGAAGCTAGAAAAAACCAAATTCAGGACGAATAGTAATTCATCGTTTGACACTTCATTTCTCCGTTTCTCTTTTTCATACCTCCCAAAGGTGATTGAGTTTGATATTAAAACTTATGTTTATAGAACATCAGCTCTCCAATATATTGTATCTTTTGATAAATGTTTTAAACTTCTACACGTGGTTTTTGCGGTGTTTCCACCATAACGGTGGTGGTTTCCACCGCATATTTTCCTTTGAAAAATATGCATGTATAAATATTTTCATATTTTAAAAATGTAAACCTTTTTTTCTAACCGGAGTACGTGCACCTAAGATCACTTGGTTTTTTTCCCAAACATTAACCCTCTTTAGTCCACCTCGCATGTTTTTCTTCCCAAACATTAACCCTCTTTAGTCCACGTCGCATGTTCTTACCATCACCGAGCGGGCTCGTGCAATTCCTTTCCCCGAATCCTCGGTGGCCTCATGGCAGTGACTTGTATGCATTCAGGTCCTTATGTGCATTCGTGCACTCGGATCCAAGTTCACCAATCAAAAGGTCATGAAAAAATTTGAATTTTTTTCACAACATTTACTTTACATGCATCTACCTGTCATAAATTTTTTGGTCAAATTCGATCTATACATTAACAAAGTCAAAAAAGACAAATTCGTCTGTGGATAGTACTAAATCCATAGAAACACAATTCATATATGATTTGGTACTATGCGTAGCTGAATTTGTCTTTTTTATTTCTTGATGTTTAAATCGAATTTTGATCCGAATTTTTGTGACATTGTAGATACACGTTGTGTGACTGTCGTCAATTGTTTACCAAATTTTTTGATGACCTTTTGGTTGGTGAACTTGGGCCCGAGTGCACCCTAGTCCCCCCACCCAGCCTTGCGGCCGCAATGTGATGTATTTGCGATGTCATCACTACGCTACAAATGCTATGTCATCATTTTTTATTTAATATCTTTATGAATTTTTTTATATTTTGAATTTTTTCCCTGAACTTTTCGACATGTTTTATTTTTTCCTATATTTGTTTCATGTAGTGATTTTGTTTGTTCCGCATGATCTGTTTCTTTGTTCCGTATGAAAAACCATTTTGTTCCGCATAGCGTTGTACTCCCTCTCTCTAGAAATATAAAGCGCACATATTTTCCAAGATGTAACTTTGACCCATGGTTAGTGCAACTATATATGGATTATCTGATAAGTGCTTTTTAATAAGAACCTAACGATATCAATGTTAATTTCAGATCACGTAATCCACGTATTGTTGAACAAATTTTCAGTCAAAGATAAATCTTGGGAAGCGTGTGTGCCTTCTATTTCTAAACGGATGGAGTAGTTATCTTTTTTGAATCCGTTTGGTAACCTGTTTTGTTCTGCATGGCCATTTTATTTCTTATTGCCTCATTTTTTTCCAACGTAAACTTAAAAGTTAATAAATTTTTTTCCTTTAAAGAAATATGGTTTTTTTTACTAGTATGTGTCGGGACTAAACATATTTCCATGAAAATGGAGCCGATTTTGCAAGCGAAAGTGATATTTCTGGGTGATCCACTGCACAAGTTTATTAGTGGGTCTTTGCATTCTGACATGTTTCATAGACCGCTCAAAAGTTCTACTTATGCTCATCCAATCACACTTGGAAACACCTTCATCTAAAAAACAAAAAGAAATCACGCGGGAAACAACAAAAGAGGGGGAAAAAAGAAAAATAAAAAGGCCGAGCTCATGAGGTACAATTGTTGGGCTTGGCCCATCATGCACAAGATTACGGCTTACGCGTCACGCTCCCGATCTATATCATTTCGCCCCTCCCTTTCCTTCGTTCCCCCGCCAGCTTCCTCCCACGCTCACGCCCTTACTTTCCCCACCTCCACCATCGTCCACTGAGGCGACCATCTCGCCACTGCTGACGTCGATGCCGACATCGCCGCATTGCATCCTTCCGCTAACCTTACACCTTAGGGCACTTGCCTGTCGGTCTCCAATTCTTTCGCCACTACACGCTTGAAAGCGAGAAGCCAAGAATGCCAAGAAAGCTTCTTGGAGCCCTCCAATGGTGAAGGGAGTCTGGAGGAAGCGTCGCCGTATTGAGCCGCAGCAGCTAGGCGAGGGTGAGCCCGTGCTTCCTCATGTCAAGGTGGCCACGCCACGGCTCCTAGTTGCGCCCGCTTCCCGTGGCCAGGCACGAGCTGACACTTAGCGATGCCCTCCAGTTCTTGCTTCGGCGTGCGTTGGGGAACCCCGCTAGAAGAGACGTCACCGGGGGCGAGCCTTGGCCTCTGATTGTAGGGCCCTCGCGGTATTGCAGCTCATGCTTTCTCGCTACATTAGGATGGCGCTATGCATTGGGAGCCATCGGGAGGAGACATAGGCGCCTACAACTGCCGATGCCTTGCCTTGTATGGTGGAGTGTAAGAATGAGATGCGGCTAGAAGAAGAGCCTCCGCAAGAATCTGAACAAGCCAAGAGGGAGGGGAAGAAGCCTTCGCAGGACCGTGTAAAGAATCAAGCTTGGCTGGACATAATTCGTCCTCCTCAGTTGAAGTCGAAGGCTTCGGCTGCTGCGACACCGCCTTCACCTCACCCGCTAGTGGTATGAAGCCAAATTTTCTTTGTGTACACCCTGCTTATGATTTTTTGTTGTGAATCATCATGCAATTCATCATCGTGTGAGTTTTTTTGTTGCGAAACATCCGGTTTGTGTTTTCCTACAGTAATTAGTTGAACCTTGTGTGTGCTACTCCAATTAGTTAACCATTATCTACGAGCCAACATGTTCATATTTGCAAACTATTGTGTGTTTTCATGTCCGCAACTTTCTGAAATACTATATGTAAAAAGTGTCCCTCGTAAATGTTCAATTATAGGAGATTAACGAATTATCGCTATTTTGTTGCATCTGCTAGAGTCTATTGGGAATGGCTCGAGGTGACCTTACTATCCACACTACGTGAAGACCTACACACGCTACACCAACTGGGAGACCATAGTTACGTAAGAGGGATAACTCAACTCTTTATTTATTAATACAATTTCATACAACACTCTTCTTAGTAGCCACCCTAGCACTCCACTATGACCCTCTCATGGCCATCCCTTAGACTCTAACATTTGGTAGATCTTCGCTTGGTTGTTACATGAGGGGAGGGGTGGCAACCTGTTTATAGGATTACATGATCATTAGATTGGTGTCATCTGACACAATCTAAACCCTACAACACAACTCTAGAAAACTCCCTACAAATATCATATTTCTAGAGTTCTCTATAACATTACCCACTTAGTAGATATTTTCTTACTTCATAACTATTCTAAATACTACTCCTAAAATATCTTATTCTAGAATTTTTCTCCAATTCTATAATTCTTCCTTAAAATATCTCCACCATGGTTATCATTGATTTATTCGAGGGCCTTCTCAAATATCTTTCAGTCCGAAGTCTTTTAGAGTATTCTCAAATATGTATAGCACATTCTCAACAAAGCCTCATTTTTCTATCTGTGCCTTTTCCTTTCTGGATAGAAGTTCTATCCTTACCTTGTTGGTTTGAATTTCATATTTGCTCATTTGTTCAGCAGAGAGATTCATGGCAGACTTGCAACCATGCTACATGCTCGAAAGAAATAGATTACTGTCTTCTATAACTAATTTTAGAGATGAAGGAATAATTTTACGTTTGCATCAACTATTTATTGTTTTTCATGATATAGCTATGATGTAAATTTTATAGGATACTGAATCAATTCAAAGCTTGTCTCCTTTAAAAAAAACTCTAATGGGCTGGAGGCATTCATATTAATTATGATTCTGAGAGTTAATCAGACTTAGAATAACAGGCACACAATATTTCCTATTTAGTGGTGGATAACATTAATCAACTTTTATTTCTGCTATTCTCTGTTAAGTCATTCTTTTCTGTTGCGCATGCTAACCCCTCAGTGTGTTTCCTTTGACAATGATAGCTATTCCTCATTTTCAAACTATGATTTTTTAAGGATTAGTTACCAAATGAGACATCAACTGCCCGTTTTAGAATTGAATTTCTGTTGTCCCGTCTAAATATGGCTAGCAATATCTCAATTGTTCAATTAGAAACAGTTGGGTTGCATTTGCATTTTGTAAAAAAATTCATGTCATACATTGGCTAATGTTGTGTACTGTCAAAAAGTTGGATTGCATCTGTATTGCTTTTCCTGTCATACATTGAACCTTTTATTGATTTCCTGAAATTGCTTTATTCATCTACGTAGTTGAGAGTTGAGTTTTTTTTAATCTTTCATTGTACACATACACAGATTGTCGATGGGGGAGGTTATATCCAACTAAATTGTGGATCAATATGCCAATTATTGTAGCATAGCTAGATTAAGGTGTTCTGTGAAGTCAACTGCATGTCACATGTGCTTCCTTGAAATGCAGAGATGCCAAAATGGCATTCGCCCTACCTCCGACATGAGACATCAACTTATACATCATTTTGTTTCAACAGATTCTCCTTTTGAGTTTTGACTTTGAGCTAACTTTAATTTGCTTCGGTAGATAATTGTGCATTGCCAGAACAAGCATGATCCAGGAGGTGTTTGGTGCAGCGAGGCTGGCTCTACCTCCGAGGTGAGATATCAACTTATATATCATTTTGTTTCAACACATTCTCCTTTTGAGTTTTGACTTTGAGCTAACTTTAATTTGCTTCGGTAGATAATTGTGCATTGCCAGAACAAGCATGATCCAGGAGGTATTTGGTGCAGCGAGGCTGGTTGCACTGTTAAAATTCGTTCAGGCCGTGAACTCATGCATGTACCCACTTTTGCCATAGGCTGCCTTCTAAATGGTGGCGACAGTAGACTTGCCGGCTTCCTTGCCGCTATTAAGAAATATTGGATTACTAGTATGTAGCATCCCGACGAGAGGACAGATTGCGGGTTAGTGTGAGGCTTTTAATTGCTGCAATATCATTGACGGCGCTGCACCGATGACATTCGGCTTTTGTCCTTTTGTTGTAATAACTTTGCTGCTAAACTGCTTCTCATTTCTTGGCGTGAATGTCTTTCTCCAACCTAAGCATTGGACTTATGTTTTTGCTCTCTGTCCTCTTTCATTTGTAATTCTCGGAAGCCTTTCTAAAGTTTCTATTGGTTTATAATAGTTTGGTTCAGGCTGGCCTAAGGCCCGCGGTAGTTCAGTCAAAAAAAAATTTGCTGCATAATTGTTTGACAGCTTTGCTTTTGTAACAAACTTGTACATGTTGTGGGTCCATATGTTCTTTATTGTTTTTACTGAAATTTCCATGTGTACAGTGTTCTCATAGAAGCATATACAGGGCGGGTGTCAATGAACATGCTTTACTTCTGGGTACAATATTTCCATGTGGCTGAAAGCACAATAATGTTTTTTTTTAGGAAACATTTGCATAGCATCGTGACTCATTATTCTGCAATTGAAATTATATTACTTGCATGGCACACAAGAATCCCTGCAATATGAGCAGGTACTCCAATTATATCCAACTGACATATTGAGACATGCATTTATCTGAATTTTACTACTGCTTGCTTTCCTGTGTACAATGTAACAACACTTTCAGATTGTTCTAACACTGACCTCACGATAATAGAGAACGATGCAAACGACACTGAACAAAGGACAATTTTGATGTGGATGAGACGGCATTCGTGTGGGGAATAGCCCTGTTGTCATCCCTAGTCATATGTAATACATGAAAAATCACTTTATCACGGAGCATTGCAAAAGTAAATAAAATTACAACACCAAGGGGTTATCAGATAACTTTTCTCCAAGGGCAAGCAGCCTTTGCGCGTTGTATTATTCAACGATGCACAATAAGACAGATTCACAACATAGTAGCCTCAGACTCAGGTACGCACAGATATATGAAAAAGATATAAGCGGCTCGCAGGCACGCTGGAATAAAACAATGTAAACTAGAAACTGGTTTGGAAACAAACCGAGTCGGATGGAGCTCACGATCTGGCAATAAGAATTGAGTAACTGAGATGAGTTTCTGAAACAAAATTAACTTTTGGACACTACGAAACCACTATATTTGTTCTTCTATATATACTAGTTGTGGTAATAGATATATAGTCTCCAATATACAATTATAACCATTGCCTTTTCTATTTATATGATAGTGTGAATTGCAAGAAATAATTAATAAAGTTTACTAAAAATTATAATTAACTATAACACTTTGGTACCACCAATAATTCGGCATGTATATATTACACGAAAAATGTACTATTCAAATATCCACCGAAACGCATCATTTCTATTGGTCATTGAGAGGGAAAATAGAAGATTAACTAATACTATCCCTTAAATCTCTCTCAAATATATAATTATAAGTTAATTTGTAGGTCCAACTAAATTTGTTAGCCATCAGATCTGATTGCACATATGGTTCAGATTATTTGGATTAAACCACACCTGTACCATTTATACTAGTATAGACATATATGTGTGTGCCCTTTTTTCTTAGTGATCTTCACTCTCTATACTAAGAGTGTTTGGTTGGGCTATCGCTGTTAATAAAGCTGTTGTTGGCTGGTTGTCTGAGAAACTGCCGTGGCTGTGGAAAAGTCAACATATGACTTTATGTTGATCCAAATTATCTACATTATTTTGAGAAATGAGTCCTGAAGCTTTAGCATATTGTAAAACGCTGGAAGATGACAGTTTTTCCAAATAGCTAAATTTGTATTGTAAAGCCCATAATCACTGTTAGCAAAAGCTGTTTCAAAACTGGCCGTTTAGTTAGACTGCAGCATTTTTCAGTGGAATGTTACTAAAAAGTCCAATCTAATAGGGGACCTAAAAGACACGTACGTATATAGTCTGCATAAAAATAATTAGTTCATCGAGATACGCGCACGTACGGGTAGATTCCTAAAGACTATTCGATTATGCATGTGAGACAGATTTCATTAAGTCACACTCCATCAAATCTTACACATTGAATGCACATACAGACTTGTAGTTGATGATTGTACTACGTATCATGTACCCTATGTCTCTTAGTAATTCAAAACCAGCTTAATTAGGCCATAAGCAAAAGGTGTCTATAAGAGAAGCAATCAGAACCCTTGAGCCATGTTTGACGAGTGGGTTCTTGCTCTCTCCTACCTGATGTTTTATAGTGGAGTTATCCAATTGCAATCACGTTAAGCAAAGATTCTCTTTGAGAAGACAAATGTTCAGTTCGATTTATTTGCTTGATATAATTAAAGGTCTGTGAGGCATCAGGAATAGTTGACATGCTGAGAGATTGCCTGGACGCACCGTGACGATCGCAGCTCTGCCTGGAATGCTAGGAATACGTACGTCAGCAGAGTATGCAGCACGATCCAATTCGCCCAAGTGACCTTGAGAGGTAGTGAAACTCTGGACAGGGCCAAGTCAATAAGCTCAGGTGCTAAGGGTGCGCCGGCAAGAGCTGCAGCGCGTGGATGCGGAGTAGTCTGCAGTCACTTCGATGGGGCACGAGCAGAGAAGCAGCTCAACCGAATGTATCATGTATACATCGATGATAGACATTAATGAAGTGGTGAACAGAGAAGCAGATTCTTTTGCTCGGAACCGGCTGCAGTAGTACAGAAACGATTATTCTAGACGTGTCATTACAGATCAATAAGTACAAGCCGTTTAAGAAACTGTATGATAGCTTTTCCTGTGACAATAGTACAAACATTTTTTAGATAACTGAAGGGTTTATTTCTCGACTTCTCTACGCTGTGAGATGAACACAACCATTTGGTTTTTACAAAGTTCTCAGCCAAATGCCAAGAATAAAAAGTTGCAGCCAAATGTTGAGAATGAAAGGTCTAACAAGCCATATAAAGTTTTTAAAAAATCTCAATCCGCACACAGCTTGTAGCTAAATTTCCTGTCCGATGAGAAGCTCCTCAACAACAACTTCAAGTGTCTTGCATGTCAATAACACCATATCGTGCGCCTATTGTCATTGAAATAAGGATCACACGGTAGAAGCCAATTGGAACGCTCATAGATAACTCGCAAAAGATTATATATTTTAATAAAAATAATATTATTTTGATATAGCCAAATTGACCAACATAATACGGCTGGACCAACCAAGGTATCTTATACATTTACTAATTAGAGGCTCCTTTCGAACTTCGATCTGCATTAATTTTAAGAAAATATATCGTAGGCCTCTTATATAGGAAGAGGACACCATACATGTAACCAAAGTTAGTGGTGACTAAATGCTATAAAGGCTAATTTCGTAACATAAAATATAATGTGTGATTAACAATTGACACCAAACCAATCAACATTTTTTGTGCCAAAGTTTGGCAAATATTGGCACTACTAAAATATCATCATGCCAATATATTGGTTGCCAAATATTTGGCCATGAACTTAGTAGCCTCATACTTTACCATGTGAACCACGAGTCACGACTCTTTCTCCCGCCTGACAGATAATAATATTTGGCCCATAGATTGTCGCACATAAGGAGCATAGACTTTCCAGAAGACGGCAGCATTGTTTGGCAAGCATTGTCAAATTAAAACGGTGAAGATCCCGAAAGCCCATTCTACCACTCTTCTTGGGAACACAAGATCTTCGCAGACCAGGGCAGTGTTTTAGAACAGGCTCCATTACTTTCATATATACTTCGGAGCTAGCAGAACCTGGTCGGCCAACCACTCGAGGCCATGGCAGGCTCATGTTGACGTACATAGGACTTGCGACAAGCAAGCAAGATTTTTCGTAAATGGGGCAAGCACATCTTCATGGTTTTGCAAGGCCACGCCCTGGCCTCACCGTGCATGCGCATGCGGGCCACCAAACTAACCAACTCTCCGACCGCGAATTAAACTTGGCAATCAGGGAAAGCCGTTGCGAGTGACGTCCGGCGACGGTGAATTGCTGGTCGAGAGAGTCTGAGATAGCTAAACTTGAGATACGTTAATTTATCGCCAATATTAGCCGGTTATTTTTAAGTCTGAGACGTCCGTGTGTGGTGCTTAATTATGCCATGCCTAGCGCTTTACGAGGTTAATTGGCTCAGGAGCTCTAGTTTGCCATTAATTCAATCATTAACCGCAGCACAGAGAAGTTCGCATTGCACACATAAACTGAATAATTAATGGAGCCGTCGCGCAAGTTCTTCGCCCCGTCCTTCACTACCGGAAAATTTGTGTTTGCCGAGTGCATTTTATCGAGCACTCGGCAAACCACCATCTACGCCGAGTGCCGCACTAAAGCACTCGGCAAACAAACGACACTCGGCAAACACGGGAAAAAACACTCGGCAAATTAGTACACTCGGTAAACGCGGGAAAAAACACTCGGCAAACTAGGGCACTCGGCAAACACGGCGCCACGTGTCCCACCGCACGGTGGTTGACGGCGCGTGCCTCCTTTGCCGAGTGTCGTCTAACGGACACTCGGCAAACATTTCTTATTTGCCGAGTGTCCGTTAGCAGCACTCGGCAAACAATTTTTTTTTCTTCTTCAACTGACCTTGAAATTTTTTTCCCTCTGAACATACATCATATGATATTCTATTTTAAAATTTGGCATTTTTTCAGATTTGTTTGCTATATTTAATTCATTAAGTGCATTTCTAGGAATTTTTTGATATAAGTCAAATTGATCTGTAAGTGTTTGAAAATATGGAATAAAATGGGTAGAAAAATGATATTTATGTTCTTGAGTCTAGTTTTTGGGCTTTCTCAAGAAATGAAAAGAAATTTCAAACATCTGGGTCCCAATACACGATCAACAACGTGTGGCTTATTGTTTTTTAATTTTAAAAAAAGGAAACGAAGTCTGAAAAACACAAAACTTAGCATGGTGTCATGATATGGCACCTAGAGGCTGTGGTAAAAATTTGAGAAGGTTTCACAAAAGTTGTGACGTACACTGCTTACAAACCGAACCATCTCCAAGGAAGAATCATGATTTTGAGAGTGAATGGGTCGGGTTTTAAGGTGAAGTGACGGTTTCTTCATCGTTTGATCTTGAAACTTTTTATACACTCAACATACACCATCACATGTTCCATGTAAAAATTTGACATTTTTCCGGGTTTGTTTGCTATATTTAAGCCATTAAGTGCATTTCTAGGCATTTAACGGATATAATTAACATTTGAGCTGCAAGTGCATGAAAAAGTTGCCAAAAATGGGTTTAAAAATCCTATTTGTGTTCTTGAGTCTATGTTTAGCCCTTATCCAAGAAAAGAAGAGGAATTTGAGAAGGTTTAGCAAAGAAAACAAAACAAAGAAAGAAATAAGGAAAAGAAAAAAATATGTTTGCCGAGTGTCTTTTTCATGACACTCGGCAAACAGCTAATTTGCCGAGTGTCCGATTTTTGACACTCGGCAAACGTGCGTTTGCCGAGTGTCGAGAAAACGGCTTCGTCTGTTTAGTCCCACCTCGCCCAGCGACCGCGCGGTTGAGTGGTTTATATACCCGGCCGCGCGGTGCTGGTTGAATTCTTCTGAAACCTCGGGCGCTTATACACGGCACCATGTCATTTGAAACCGACCCGTACGCGGGTCCCACGTGGAAATGCACAGTTGATGTACCGCGCCGCCGCCGATGAGCTTCCGGGCAACAGCGGTGCCCCGGCGGCGGCCATCTTTTTGGGCCCTGTTCAGTATGTTTGCCGAGTGTCGACACTCGGCAAAGAGTAAGGGTTTGCCGAGTGTCCGGATGTCGACACTCGGCAAAGCGGCCGTTAGGGCGCTCCTGCCGTTTAGTTACTTTTTTTTGCCGAGTGTTGGATTTGACTCTCGGCAAATAGTTTGCCGAGTGCGCGATAAAAAACATTCGGCAAACAGGACTTTACCGGCAGGTTGTACGCCGTGTTGTGTTTGCCGAGTGTTACGCTTTGCCGAGAGCTTTTCCTCTTTCGTCGTGTGCCCTGGGCACACGGCAAAGTTCCAGAATCCGGTAGTGCTTGTCCTTCTGCTGCTCCTTGTGGCTACAGGTAGGTAGGTGCGTCTTGATCGATATTTGTGATACAATACAAGGTGGCATACAATGTTGCAACATAGGCATGCAAGTACCCTGCATCCGCATGAGCTACGTACAGACATGCATGCTTCCACTAATATTTTTCTGTTTGTAATTTTCCTATATCTGATTGCAAACTTATATGTGACCGATCATACCAACGTTAGAATTTCGCACTACCGCAGAACACCAGTGCAACGACGGACCAAATTCTTAAATAATGACGGAGTTGAGGCCTGTCGTTGATCGTTAGTCTTACCCATCGTTGATAACTGACTTATCAGTCATGGGCTCTAACACAACTCGTCACTGATAACTTTTGTATGACTAGAAAAAAAAATCTTCAAGTAGAGTTTCACTTGGCTATAACTTTTGCATACCGTGTCTATTTTAGCTCCACCACCACTAAAAATGAAGCTATCAACGAGACACACCTAAAAAATTTACTTGTCTTTATATTTGTATATTTTTTGACCTCTAAATTCAAACTCGAAGACACATTTCCAAGCCTTCGAACAAAAAACCTCCTCTTCTGACCATCCAATGAAACTCTTCCTGAGCTCCCAATGCAATTCTCCGAATCGTGAGAGAGTATAGCTGCCAGAAAAAAAATACGAGAAACAATTTTAAAAATAAAAATTTAGGCGCTAGTAGGAATCCTCCGAATTTGAGCATAAAAAGGTATAAATCTTGCCACAGGAGGACCTTCCTTACCTCGAATCTGAGCGAAACTCCTGTATAGCATCTTCCATGTTCCTACGTGAAGAGTGATGGGAAGAGGAGAGGCTGCCTTGCAGTGGATTTCAATGGGAAGGGTGAGAAAGGGTGAAGGTGAAAGTGAGGAGATGAGGGTGGAAGGGAGAAGAAGGAGAAATTTTGGATCTAGATCTGAATGGAAAGAGAGAGATAGCACTTTCGTGAATTATATACCCCGCAACACTCTGAAATTTGAATTCTAGGTTGGCGAGAGTTTAAAATTTTAAGTTTTGAACACACCACGGTCATCAACGACGAGTTCTTCCTTTGGCCCGTCATTGAAGTGAATAGTCATCAATGACGGGTCTCGAAGTGGGCCGCCAGTAAGAGCCATCAATGACGAGCTCTTAACTAAATCGGCATTGACAATTTCATTGAGAAGGCCCAGGGGCACCTAGTGAAGTTATCAACGATAGGTTCTTCTTTTGGCATGTCATTGACGATGAATTTCATTAGAGGAAGAAGAGTACCCGTAGTTGATTTATGTTGTAGGTTTCTGTAGTAATGTCACTTTTGAGTCATATACATCTAAATACCACAAACTACTTCCACACAAAATATTATTATAGCACAGATTAACTACTTTTCGTTTCAAGTCTGAGATTACCATCGTTTTGGAGGCCATAACTTTTCTAGAATTTGCAATCTGTAATTTAATTTTCCCAACATATCCGACTACAATTAAAATATTAATCCAATTTTCTGTTAATCTATGCTTATATTGTCCAAAAAAGTCTAATTTGCATGGAACCAGCTAGATCTTAGATTAAACTAATCCAAACCTTTATAACTATATTCGAAAGATCCCTTTTATTTTCTTATTGTTCCATTAAAACAAGGTGTCTTTCTTTTCTCTATATTAGTGTAAAACTCTAGCCATTGTTTATCTATTTTAAATATTATTTTATAAAAGCATGGTTAAAAGGACCGCCTTAAATTGTTCGCTCTAAGAGGATGTAGGTTCCTACATTAATTGAAAAATATAAGTTATCTACTTTCACTAGGTAGATTTAACTGCATATGTAGATAAAAATGCCTACAAATATGAAATAAAACAACATTTCAAAAAAAATTCTACTTATACAACAAATACAACTGTTTTCCAAACATAGATAAGTATTTTAGCATCAAGCTATAGACTTAGGCGAGCAACTTTTTAATAGTATAGATATATGGACTTGGGACTTGGATATTTTAGCATCAAAGTTGTTAATGTGTGATGTGTTCGAGAAAAAAGTTGTTAATATGTGGTTGTTTTGTTTTGTCAGAGGTGGCTACATCGTATGAGAGAAAGGACTGCTCAAAGCCGAGTGGCCGGTTCAGGGGGCCGTGCATCTTTAAAATGGACTGCGAACAGCAGTGCAGGAAAGAGGGGTTCCCCTGGGGCTATTGTACTGGCTTCGGCGGTCGCTGCATCTGCACCAGGCCACGATGCTGAATGTCCAGCTTCGTGCAGGACGTTTTCGTTTGATTCAAATGAAAACAGCAAAAGAGAAAATGTTTCCTGTAATAAAAAGTTTGTAATGTACGGTCGTATGATTAATTCTCAAGATTAATATAACTAAAATAGTTTTAGTCTATACTTTTTTTATACTATAAAAAGGCCCGACTTGGGTTTTGACACAACAGTCCATCCACTAATGTGACACTTCACAATTTAAGTTGATTATTAGAATTATCTCATAATTGTAGATCCATGGCACGGTTATTCCCCCAATCAACCCCTTTTAGAGCATCCGCATCTCTGACGTTTCTAAATTAGGTGTTAAGATAGACATATTAGCTTTCTTTTTCTATTCTGATTTCTTAGCTACATTTATCCTATCCACTAGCACCATCTATAGAAGCTAAGACATTACTAAATAATTATATTGAAAAGCAAACATATTAAGAGAGAGAAAAAAATTTCAGCATGATTGCTAACTTTAGCACCACTATTAAGCTTTTTGATTTTAATATCTACGTTCACATCTCTTAGCATGGATCATATATAGACAATTTCTCTCTTCTTTAGCATCTACTTAGCACCTAGAGATGTGGAGATGCTCTTAACTCCGGTACTAATTCTCAACCCTAATTCCTCTCCTCTCTCTCCCCCTTGTTCCATGGCATGCTAGCTAGATCTGATAGACTGATACTCGAATATATTGCAGTACTATAGTTTAGAAAATAGACATGTATTGGATATGTATACAAGTAGGTGTGTTGTAATACGGTTTTCTGAAACCGTGTCAACCTGTGACTTGAACTAGGAAATGAAAAAAGGTGCTACACTAGTACAATTATTAGAGGTCTTTTACAATACTCTAGATAGATATGGATCATTCATTTAAAGATCTAATAATGGAGACAGGTCTATAATGCTGTATCCTGTGAGCAGTATAAATGACCTAACTTAAACAGTATACGAGCCTTATGGGTGAAAGTGAGATCAATAGACAAAAAATTCCACCAGTCAAAGAGGTATTATTGGAACACGAATTTTTATACGTGGACCTGGGTCGAAGTCATTCCGTTTCCACATAGGCATTCCACGCGAGGTGGCGCTATTCCGGCGGTGCTAGGTTTCAGGTGGGCTCTTCTTGCGGGTATCTTCTCTGACCCCCTGGTTCTCCTTCGTTAGTGAGCTCCCCTTCCATCCCTCAACATCTCTCGCACGACCCTTTCACCGCCCGATACTAGATGCCGCGCTGCCGTCCTCACCCATCTGCCACCACCATCCTCTGCTAAGACGAGATGCACAAGGGACGACCTCTTTCCCTCATTTGCGATGAGTCGCGGCGGTCGCAAGTGAGGTCGATGACGCGGAATGGAACAAGCGGGCATGCGTCGTGCACCCTGCGCCAGTGGTCGGTGTAGTGTCTTTGGGCAGCAGGCAGGCAGCTGCGTCCACAGCTCCGTGGGCCGCTGAGTCGTTGATCAATCATATTTTTTTTCCCGAATTGCCTCATGCTTATTCTTTACTTTTCTTCGTGGTTCATGCATATTCGGTAAAAAAATGTTTATAGTCCATGCTTGTTGTCAATTAGAGCTTTGTTGAGAGTCCAGAGAACACGGCTCTCACTTGCAAGAGAGAGAGGATAGGATGCGATGGCTCGTTAGACCTTCATCTTAAATGTAGATCTTGTAAATGAAATTGACCATATTGGTACCTTGTCTCAACTAGTAAAATCTGGTGAACTATCCGAGCACTTGGTGCATTTTTGAAGATGGCCAATCCGTGTGTCCAGGATTTCAATAAATTCCGTCAGTTCTTGAATGCTTACTAAATCAGTTGTACTGATCAATATATACAGATGCAACTGATCAAGTGCACTGCGGTATCCTGTATTACCATGTCAATCCGAGGTTCCATTTCGATCCACCGTTGTTGCTATGTGCTTGTCGGGAAATGACTATGGCAGCCTAGGGTGCCCATATGATACTGTAAGTATTGAGAATGTCATTTACAAGTCGAACTGTATTGCACATTTTTTATTTTATTTGTGATTTTCCCACCACAGGAAAAAGGTTTCTTTGTCCATTTGGTTGATCCGGAATGAGACGATAGAGCTGCAAGGATGATCTGCAAGCTGAGTGATAACAATGCTAACTTGAGGAAGAATGAGTGATAACAATTCTAGCTTGAGGAAGAATGTATAAAAGGAGAAGGAAACCTGGTCCATGTTGCATGTTGAGTAAAATGTATTTGGAGAACTAGACCCAGTGGAAGATAGTCAAAGCCAAGAAAGATGATGCCAACAAGTTGGCTGCTGTCAAGCTGGAATTGGATGGCAAAAATAAAATGATTATCGTCCGTGATCTTGTGATGATTTTCTTTTGAAACTCACTTGTGATTAATTGTTGAATATATGAAAAACTACGTAGTTGTGAAAAATGCTTGGACTTTACTCAATAATATATGAAATTCTTGACGAAATCTATGAAAATGAAAAAAAATGTGATGGTTGCCTTGTCATGGATGATTTCAGTAGAGGGACAACAATCACTCGACCTGATTGCTCAAACGTCATCTGGCTTGTTTCAATGAGCTGAATGTAACAAGTGATAGATGCAGGAGCTAGAGGAAATGAAAAAGGCTAAATTAAGTAATTTTTTAATCGTTCATCTAGAAACATCACCGGACTACGTAGCTTTTTGTTCCACCTTGGTGTTGTACGTACTCCTGACATTGTGTTACGAAATTAGCCTCTATGGCGTCGAACCATCGCTAACTTCCATGACTAATATCGTGGCCGCTTAGTTTCACTAGTCACAATACCGAGATCGCACAACATAGGATCTACCAAGATTCCACGTAAGAAGAAGATGACATCAATATTTGTTGACGAGGTTCAGCCGAAGCCTACATCCCCAGAAGCTGACTGCGGGCGTTCCTCCCATCTCATAACTCTCTTTTAAGTTACATGTGTTGACTTGTTTACATTGTGTGGTGCCCCCTCCTTATATAGGTGGTTAGGATATATAAATCCAATTAAAACTCTACCTTTATCCTACTAGAACTCCCCGTAGTACCTTATTACGATACTACGTTTCTCTAGTCCAACCTGTAACCTACTTGTACACATATTCGAGATAAACTCAACACATTGCGATGCCAAAATTCCCTTTCAAGGATAATTCTGCAGTTCTAACTCTTTGTTGCTAGTAGCAACAAAAACTTGATAGCTTCCCAAATATGAATATTCTTGCTGATACAACTAATCCGATGAGAAGAGAATGGGCGAATTGCTTAGGCAGATTGAGGAAGAAAGATCTTGGTCTGCTAGTATAAAGGGCCACTTGAGAGTACTACAACAGCGAGTGATGATCCATCTCCGAACTGTTTCTAGTGCATGACTTGTCATTCATGCGGTCATGCCTGAATGGAAATTAGCAAGAGATCTGCTACCTTATCCAGATCATGTTGGGTTTATCACAGGATTTCAGTAGACAAAAACCAAGGAACTAACCATACCTGACCATACACAACTGTTCCAGTGAACTGAAATTTTGATAAATTCTTGATGTATGTACATCGAAATTTTGGCAGCATATGTACATAGAGGTTTTATGGATCAAACATGTTTCTCTGGAGTTAAAAGACATGTAGCAGGTCTCTCTAGGATGGCCCACGGATTCAAAATCTCTCCTATACTCAATACTTGGTACAACAAAAAAAATGCAGAATCTGAATTTGCAAACTGAACTAGAATCTGAATCTGCATTCTGAACTGCAAAACGCAACATCATAAAAATATTCGCAATCTGAATTTGTGCTGCTGTGCTAACTCCACCTTCTGAAATAAAATTGAAGTTGGACAAATGACATAACAGGATTGAACCTCCAGCACATACGTACGACGTGACCCCTCGAGGCTCCGAAACGCTCCCGGAGAAAAGACCTTAGTAAACTGTTGGGACTCCTAGGAATCCAGAAATCAGGGATGCGCCAAAGATCCCGTTTAACTGAATCCAGGAGGACAACGCTAACACCAAGCTCTTTCACATCCCGAGCAAATGGCAAGCGGAGAAGACATTTCATCCAAACGCTCCAGACCAACTCTGGCATGGCTATCACAAAGGAAGACAAAAAGAAAGAACTTCTCGCCCATTTCAAAGCTCAGCTGGGTAGCGCACCCCCCAGGCTTTGTTGTGTCGACTTGGAGAACCACGGCTACAAACCGAATAATCTTGAGGACTTAGATGAGCCTTTGAGGAAGAAATAAAGGATGTCCTCTTCTCTCTTCCTTTAGTCAAAGCGCTAGATCCTGATGGTATCATCGGGGCATTTTTTAAGACCTGTTGGGAAACAATCAAAGGAGATATCGATGCAGCCATTCTGCACCTCGCTAAATTGCATGACATTGCGCCTCTCTTGTCAACTCTGCAATTATAATCCTCCTACCGAAATAGGTGGATGTTGCTAAGGTCGGTGACTTTAGGCTGATTAGCTTGGTCCACAACTTTTTGAAAATCTTCTCCAAGCTGCTTGCGAAAAGGCTCGCGCCATGCCTCGACCAGTTGCTTTCCAAAATCCAAAGTGCCTTCGTCAAGAAAAGATATATCTATGATAATTTTCTACATATCCAAAACACCCCCAAAGAGCTCTATAGATCAAAGACGCCCAACCTCTTCATCAAGCTGGATATTTCAAAGGTGTACGACTCCTTTCCCAAAAAATGCCTTGGATTGCCACTACACTATAGAAGGCTCAGGAAGATTGATTACCAGTCGTTGATTGATACGGTTGGGGCCAGGTTGTCAGGGTGGAAAGGAAAGAACCTCTCGAGGGCAGGTAGGATACCATTGCCAGACCAGTCCTCTCGGCAACAACAACCTACCACCTTGCTATCCTTCCCATGCCTAAATGGGTTCGAAGCCAGCTAGACAAGATCTCCAGGGGATTCATCTATAAGGGAGATGATGATGTTGGAGGGGTGTCCTCGCGCTACCTCGGACCGCCGACATACCATCTAAATGTTGTGTAAATAGTTTAGAATCTCCTTCCGGGCATTTTCTACCTTAGAATGACAAATTTGTAAATTCCTTATCCCACCTCTACCTCCTTCTCTATAAATAGGGCCCCAAGGCTAAGAGGAAGGGGGATCTCATTTTTCCTCTTTCTCACTTTTGCGAACCCTAATTTGGGGAGAGAAACATGAAACCGCTGCGTAAGGTCTAGCTGCGCTCTCTATCTTCTCCCTCATGTCCCTACGTGCGCCCCCGTAGGCTTGCGTAACCAAACGGGGTGCTTCTCTCTTATTGTCTAGACTCGTACCTACGACAGTTGGCACCGACCGTGGGGACCTGAGCGAAAAACCATAACGTCTAAGAAGAGAAGCCCCAGCGTGACTAGGACCACCTCCCCCGCGCACCCCGCACGTACCCCTGCGGGAGGCTCCATGTGCACCCTGCACTCATCCTGCGAGCGCCCCTACGGGACGCTCTGCGCACGTGCGCACCACTGCGGGAGGCTCCGCGCACACCCTGCGTGCACCCTTGCAGTAGGCTCCGCGCACATCCTGAGCGAACCTCTGCGATACGCTCCGCGCACCCTATGCGTACCCCTGCAGGAGGCTCCGCGCACACCTTGCACGTAGCCCTGCAGGAGGCTCCGCATGTACCATGCGCATCCTGCGCGTACCCCTACAGGAGGCTCCACGCACGTACTGCGCGCACCCCTGCGGGACGCTCTGCGCGCCCTGTGCGCACCCCTGCGGGAAGCTCCGCGCACCCTGCACATACCCCTGCAGGAGGTTCCGTGCACATCCTACGCGCACCCCTGCAAGACGCTTCGCGCACCCTGCTTGTACCCCTGCAGGAGGCTCCGCGCACATTCTGCGTGAACCCCTGCGAGACGCTCCGCGCACCCTGTGCGTACCCCTACAGGAGGCTCCGTGCATACCCTGCGCGTAGCCCTGCAGGAGGCTCCGCGTGTACCATGCGCATCCTGCGCGTACCCCTGCAGGAGGCTCCGCGCACGTCCTGCCCGCAGCCCTGCGGGAAACTCCGCGCACCCTACGCGCACTCCTGCGGGAGGCTCCGCGCACACCCTGCATGCATCCCTGCGGGACGCTCTACGCACCCTACGCGTACCTCCACAGGAGGCTCCGCGCACATCCCGCGCGAACCCCTGCGAGATGCTCCTCGCACCCTGTGCGTACACCTGCAGGAGGCTCCGCGCACACCCTGCGTGTAGCCCTGCAGGAGGCTCCGCGCGTACCATGCACATCCTGCGTGTACCCCTGCAAGAAGCTCCGCGCACGTGCTGCGCACACCCCTGCGGAATGCTTCGCGCACCCCTGCGGGACGCTTCGTGCCCCCTGCGCGCACCCCTGCGGGACGCTCCGCGCACACCCTGCGGGCACCCCTTCGGGAGGCTCCGCGCAGATTCTGTGCCCACCCCTGCGGGACGCTTCGCGCATCCTGCGCGTACCCCTATAGGAGGCTCCGCGCACATCCTGCGCGAACCTCTGCGAGACGCTCCATGCACCCTGTGCGTACCCCTGCAGGAGGCTCCGCGCACACCCTACGCGTAGCCCTGCAGGAGGCTTCGCGTGTGCCATGCGCATCCTGCGGGTACCCCTGCAGGAGGCTCTGCGCACGTCCTGCGCGCACCCCTGCAGGACACTCCGCGCACCCTGCGCGTACCCCTGCAGGAGGCTCCGCGCACGTCCTGCGCGAACCCCTGCGAGACGCTCCATGCACCCTGTACGTACCCCTGCAGGAGGCTCCGCGCACACCTTACGTGTAGTCCTGCAGGAGGCTTCGCGTGTACCATGCGCATCCTGCGCACACCCCTGCGGGACGTTCCGTGCACCCTGTACGTACCCCTGCAGGAGGCTCCGTGCACACCCTGCGCGCACCTCTGCCGGACACTCCGCGCATCTTGTGCGTACCCCTGCAGGAGGCTCCGCGAATACCCTGCGCGCACATCCCGCGGGACGCTCCGTGCACCCTGTGCGTACCCCTGCAGGAGGCTCCACGCACACTCTGCGCGCACCCCTGCGTGACGCTCCACGCATCTTGCGCGTACCCCTGCAGGAGGCTCCGCGCACAGCGTGCGCGCACCCCTGCGGGACGCTCCGTGCACCCTGCGTGTACCCCTGCTGGAGGTTCCGCGCACACCCTGCGCGCACCCCTGCGGGACTAGGGGGCTCACCGCTAACACGGCCCCTTACGTGCCCTTTCGAACTTGGTGTCCTCCATGCCCGTCCCCAGCGACACAAGGGGGTCATCGTCAACACCACCCACGCGCGCTCTCAGACTTGGTGTCCTCCGCGCTTGTCCTCGGCGACACTAGGGGCTCATTGTCAACACCGCACACGCGCGCTCTCAGACTTGGTGTCCTTCGCGCTCGTCCTCGGCGACACTAGGGACTTGTTGTCAACACCGCCCACGTGTGCTCTCAAACTTGGTGTCCTCTGCGCTCGTCCTCGGCGACACTAGGGGCTCACCATCAGTACGGCCCCTTACACGCGCTATCGAACTTGGTGTCCTCCGTGCCCGTCCCCGGCGACACCAGGGGCTCATCGTCAGCACCACCCCTACGCATGCCCTCGGACATCGACATCATCTGTGCCCGTCTTCAGCGACTGCACACTATGTGTCGGCTGCGCGCACGCTTGAACTTAGTGTACCCCGAGCACGCGCTTGTCTTCAGTGACATATGGGATAGCTCATAGCTCCCCGCAATGTCGAGCCACCTTCGTCGGGGATAGAGTGTCTCTTCCCTCTGGGGTTGCACGACGATAAGCTCCCTGCGACGTCGAGCCGTCTCCATTCGGGATAGAGTGTCCCTTCCCTCCGGGGTCGCCCGACGATAGCTCCCCGCAATGTCGAGCCATCTCTATTCGGGATAGAGTGTCCCTTCCCTCCAGGGTCGCGCGACGATAAGCTCCCTGCGACATCGAGCCGTCTCCATTCGGGATAGAGTGTCCCTTCTCTTCGGGGTCGCGCGACGATAGCTCCCCGCGATGTCGAGCCATCTCCATTCGGGATAAGAGTGTCCCTTCCCTCTAGGATCGCGTGATGATAGCTCTCCGCAATGTCGAGTCACCTCCGTCGGGGATAGAGTGTCCCTTCCCTCCGGGGTCACAAGACGATAAGCTCCCTCGACGTCGAGCCCTCTCCATTCGGGATAGAGTGTCCCTTCCATCCAGGGTCACGCAATGATAGCTCCCCGCAATGTTGAGCCACTTCTGTCTGGCATAGAGTGCCCTACTCTTCTAGGGTAGTGCGACGATAACTCCCGGGACGTCGAGCCAAGTGCACATATTGAGCAAAAGCATAAGCATGTTCGAACGCCTTATTAGACGCTCAATATTTTTGGATGGGGATAGATATAGCAGTGCATACCTAACAATGCCCCCACCTCCATGCCTAACCTAGATACAAGCACTCGCGAGCGTGTCTCGAGTGCTAAGTGTTTTTATATAGGAGTTAGGTACAACAATGTGTACCTAACCATGTCACTATCACCATGGCCTACCCAAATTCCAGTGCCCTCAAGTGCGTCCCAAGCATTCACAAAGTGAAGGAAGGGGATGACATAACGACACTCCCGTTGTTACATTACCGCATCGCACTGCATGCCCAACAACATCTCCTTGCAATGTCGAGCAGTTCCATCCAACACAACCGTTGTCATTGTACATCACACCTTTGACGCCATCCCGCGTTGCTTTTTTAACATCATCTTACACCCAGCGACTGTAGGCATTATGCACCCAGTGTTTGTCGCCATCTCACGACCGGCTGTCATTGCCATCGAGTAACCAAGTGTTTGTCGCCATCGCGCGACTAGATGTCACTGCTATCAAGCAACCAAGTGTTTGTCGCCATCGCGTGACTTAGTCTTTGACAACATCATACATCGAAGGTTTATCGCCATCGCACAGTCAGATGTCACTGCTATTGAGCAACCAAATGTTTGTCGCCATCGCGCGATCGAATGTCATAGCCATCGAGCAACTAAGTATTTGTCGCCATCGTGCGCTATTGTTTTTATCAGATGGAGAGACAAAAGCGCTTTCCATTTCGTCCTTGTGCACTAGTGTTTTCCTATTGGGAGACAGGGTACTACGTGCCCCGCAACATAGTCCACCTGTCATCGACATGTGCCGCCTGGCATCAACTCACCACCAGACGTTGACAGGGTCCGCCCAGCATTGACATGGTTTGCTCGATGTCAACATGTGCCACTCAACGTCTGCGTGCCGCTCGGCGTCAACATGTTCTGCCCAGTGTTGACATGGTCCGCCCGATGTCGACATGTGCCACTCGACGTCAACATGCTACCAGGGATCGGCGTGCACCACATGACATCAATGTGCTGCTCGGCGTCAACATGGTCCACCCGGCATGGTGGGGGGCAGAGTGGAGAGACAGGCAACTGAGGTGGCGGATGGCAGCGCGCGCCCCCGCGGAGAGTCTTCGCGTCCCTGCGGATGGCTCCACGCGTACCCCCGCGGAGGGTCCTCGCGTTCCTGCAGATGATTCCACACACACCCCTGCGGAGGATCCTCATATTCCCACGGAGGGTCCTCGCACCACCCGCAGTGGGTCCTTGCGCCCCCGCGGAGGGTCATCGCTTCCCCATGGAAGGCTCCACGCGCCACCTTGCGGAGGGTCCTCGTACCCTCATACATAGCTCCAGGCGAGCAAGTGCGTGATGCCCTGAAGACGGGTCGAGGCGACCCACGCGCCCATCCTGACGCATGGCCATTCCCCCAGCACCTCGCGCCCCTACACGCGACGGCCTCACCCCACATCGCTCCTCTCAAGTGCCTCAAGGGTAGTGGAGGAGCGGGTGGGGAGACGAACGACCGGAGAGCCATGGATTAGTACCCAGCACCTCGTGCCCTCCTACATGCGACGGCCTTACCCTACAGCACTCCTCTCAAGTGCCTCAAGGGCGGTGAAGAAGCGGGTGGGGAGACGGACGACGGGAGAGCCATGGATCAGTAGAAGGCCAGTAGCGCCGACAACTGGAAGGATGACAATGATACCCGTACCTGAGCAACAAGCAATTATAACAATAAGCGCGAGTGTCAGTCTCACCCTCACGACGACCACGACCGCCAGCGACATACGTTGACATTTCCGATACCATCGACAGACCATCTCGTACATACGCTGGACGTCTCATACAATGAAAACGGAGATGACACCCTGCTCACACCACATACGTAAGGGAGAAAAGGAAGAAGGAAGTCGTTACCCTCAGAGTGTGGGCTGCAGACGGAGAGGCTCTGCAACGATGGGCTGCAGATGGAGAGGCTCCGCAACGATGAAGGATGCCAAGGCGGGCGCAACGGCGCTACCTAGGACCCGCATCGGTAGGCTCGGTAGCGTCCTCCTCCCATCGGGCAGCCCAGCCCAGCAATGGCGGCGCAAGGGCCGTGACGGCTGGGCAAACCACACGCCGAACCAGACTCGGGCGCCCGGTCGACCCGGCTCGTGGTGGTGCCGGATCACGGGTAGCAGGGGCTCGGCTGCCAGATTCGACTCACTATGGAGGTCCACCGTCGCCTGTGAAGCCGACCTCCCGGCTCGGCGATGGCAGCGTGGCCCCCCTGCGGGCTGCCCTACGCATGCCAGCGTGGAGCGGAGGCAGTGGCGACAATGTGGCGTGAAGTGCTTCGCGGCAGTGACGCTGGACGATTCGGCTCCTAGTGTGGCTCGCGGCCCAGCACGGCGTCGAAGCAGAGGCGGCGTCGGTGTGGCACGGTGTTGGACAAAGTGGCTCCTAGCGTGGCTTGCGGCCCAGCACGGTGTCGAAGCAGAGGCGGCACCAGAGCGGTGCGGCTCACAACAGAAGCGGCACGGTGTCGGACGGAGCGGCGGCATGACCCAGGGGCGGCAGCAGGGCGATTGACGCTCCGGTGAGGCAGCGGTGGGCCAGCGAGGTAGCAACAGGGCGGCACCCAGGTGGGCCTTTGTACCCCTGCGCGCCCCCGCTAAACCCTAAGAGTGAGTGGGCCTGCGCCTAGGTCCATAGCCGGGAGAAGGAGGCCGCATGGAGCGGCAGGAAAGGAAGAAGGCTGCGTAGGCCTGAAAGAAAGAAAAAAACAGAGGAAGGAAAGAAAAAGAATAAGGGAAGAAGGAAAAAGAAAAAAGAAAAAAAGAATATGTCATCCGCTCTGGCCGGCCTTCGCTCCGACAAAGCCGACCCCTCACCAGCATACAGATCATATCTCCGAGAAAAGAGAAGGAAAGGGGATAAGAAAAGGGAACAATGACAGACTCCTCACCACAGGACACATCACGTTCTGCCATCACGCAGGCATCGTCGGTCCGGTCCGCGCGCCAACCCCTCAAGGACCGGTGCGCTGGCCCGGACGGGCAGTACCCTACCGCCCGGACCCGCGAGGGGCTACTGTTGGAGGAGTGTCCCCACGCTACCTCGGACCGCTGACATACCATTAAAATGTTGTGTAAATAGTTTAGAATCCCCTTCCGGGTATTTTCTACCCTAGAATGGCAAACTTGTAAATTCCTCATCTCACCTCCACCTCCACCTCCTTCTCTATAAATAGGGCCCCAAGACTAAGAGGGAGGGGGATCTCATTTTCTCTCTTTCTCACTTTTGCGAACCCTAATTTGGGGAGAGAAACACGAAACCGCTGCGTAAGGCCTAGCTGCGCTCGCTATCTTCTCCCTCATGTCCCTACGTGTGCCCCCGTAGGCCTGCGTAACCGAACGGGGGTGCCTCTCTCTTACTGTCTAGGCTCGTACCTACGACAGATGCAGAGGTTGCCAACGGTGGGCACTCGTTAGTTAACTCGAAGATGGTGTGCAACCCAAAATCTCTAGGTGGCATGGGCATTGCGGACATAGAAAGATTTGGCCGGGCGCTACGTATGTGCTGGCCTTGGTACCAGTGGACTGACCGGATCGCCTGTGGGTGGGCTCCGAGCTTCATTGCGATGACATAGACATGGCTCTGTTTACGGCATCCACTGTCATCTCCATTGGAAATAGCTCCAAGACATCCTTCTGTTGGACAATTGGATCAGAGGTAAGCCTCTTTCCTTATGTGCCCCAGAATTATTCAAAGTTGCTATGCATAAAAAGTAAATTGTCATGAAAGGATTAGAAGCAGAAAACAGGACTAGATCCATCACTAGCATCAGCATGCCGACTCAGCTAGCCGAGTTCATTGGCTTATGGGTCTTGCTGCACATTGTCCACTTCGACCTTTCACATAGTGACTCTATCTGCTACAAGTGGAACGACTCCGGGGTCTATTATTCCGCTTGGTCGGCCTACCTTTCCCAATTCCATGGAAGCCACCCCAAATTTGCCTCGACCAAGATCTGGAAGGCCAACATAGAACCCAACTGTAGGTTGTTCACCTGGCTTGTGTTGCATAAGAAAATCCTCATGGCTGGCACGCTTGCTATTTGTGGGTGGCCCCACAGCCCTTCCTATCAACTTTTCCTAAGGTCCCTGAAGATGGTGATGCACATGCGCGAGTAGTGCCCCTTTACCATCACTGCCTGGAATCGGGTCAATTCATGGCTTAACGAGACTGTGACTGTTGCACCCTTGAGCTCTAGCTCTATGGACGACTGTTGGGAGGAGATCATCCACCAGGCCCCCGACGGGGACCCCAAGAAAAAGAGTGGCCACGTTCTCTATGTTTAGTGGAATGTCTTAAAAGAGCGGAACATGCGCATTTTCACTAGGGCTCGTATGACTTATCAAGACAACTTTTGATGATATCAACCAGTATCACGTTAGTAGGGTGGACTATTGGGAGTAGTCTGCATGTGGATACTCCAGGCTTCTTTGGTCTTGTTCTCTTAAAAAACAAGCACTCGCTATGATTACTGATTTCTATCCTTCTAATAGAGTTGGCGGTGCTCCTGCTATTTACTCGGAAAAGAAAAGATATGGGAAACTACGAATGGTCCGCTTGATTTGATTTGGATAATTGGAAGATGGAGGTCGACGCATGCGATGCTCTGCATCCAGGACCAGTCACTGAATCGAGGTTTGAACACTTTTCCATCACGTTGCTAGTCTTATCTATTGTTTAGCTAGAATATATATCTTATTAAAGCAATGCCAAATGAAGCCTCTGTGTTCGTTATGATAGTTTAGGAATTCCCACGCCAATCCGCGAAAAAAGAAAGAAAGATTAGTCAGACATATGTGCTATTGTGCGTATAACTATAATTTCACTGATAATCATATATAACAGTTGCATAAAATACATAACTATAATTTCCAATGTTAATATGTCAGCATCTCTAACCTTGCAATCGCGTGGCCAGTTTGGCTAGTTGTAAGGAAAAAATATATATTAATTTGCACTGTTCTGTTTTGAAACATGTAACTCTAGATCATAACTAACCTTCTGTGTCAGTGAAAAGAGAAATCACATGTCGTGATATATATCTTTTACTAACCAACTCTAAATCTGGGGTTTTGGATGTTGAGATGACCCCGAATACACAAAATTGATCAGTAAAAAGTTTAGTCTATAATGACTTTGATTTAATTTTGACAGGAGTCTACCAATGCTTGCGTATTGGCGCGTCATGGTTTGATTATTATAAGAAGACAATGGCAGATGCAAGAAAATTTTGAAGCCTTGGACAAACCGCAAGCACAACTATATATGGTATGGCTAACAATCCTAGGTTGATGCTGCGTACTCTTCATTCTTCCTGTTCGACAACGGTCTCTCTAAACTAGTATTGAATGGCGATGCGCTTCGGGAGTAGCTCCGCGACCACAAAATGTATCTATTTCTAAGCGGAGGTGTCACCAGAGAGAAATAGCAGTCACGGAAGCCAGGACTAAAAAAGCTCATCAGAGACTCTCTCCAGACTTAAAATCCAAGAAATATATTTGTCGAACACATGAAATGGTATATAAAATGCCTTACAAGTACAAGAAGAAGTCCATGAATCTAGGACACGAGCTAATCACAGCACACTCGATCAACTGCCTTGGAATGTTCGAACTTCTCTACCTATATTTTCGCGCGCGCGCGCTCTCTCTCTCTCTCTCTCTCTCACACCCCTCTCTGCTCCCCTTCCCTCCTCCCTATAGTTCCCTTTGCTGCCTCGGAATGCGCGATGCCAAGCCCCTGCAGCAGCACCGGCGGCGGCGGTGCTGGGCTCCCCGTGTCGCCGTCCCAATCCTGCTGCTGCTCGCGCTCGCGCTGCTCGCCGGAGCTGCCAGCGGCCAGCAGCAGGGCCCGCCGGCTCTGCCGCTGCTGGATGTGGGGACGCAGCTCACCGGCCTGACCAAGAACGTCGCCGACACCATCTCCAACCACTTCCGCTTCTGCGTCGCCGACCCGTGAGTAATCCGTCGCCGACCTGTGCCGAGGGTGCCGTCGGATTTGCTCTCTTGTAGGATTTTTGTTGTTGTTGTTGATGATTGGTTCTGGTTGTCTTCGATTGGAGTTCAGGTCGGAGGATTGGAACGAGGCGTTCAACTACACCTCCGTTCAGGGTGGAGGATTGGGCTTCGTGCAGACGTGCCTCTTCGAGACCAGAGGCAAGAATTAAGATGCGTTCCATTAGGGCCCTACTGTTGCTTGCTTGTTTGCTTGATTGATTTGATTTGATTCGCGCAGTTCTTGTGCTTGTTGGATTGCATCTTCATTGATTTGAGGCGACTTGCTTCTTATTGAATCTTTTAGTCTGGATGGAAGAATCTCTTTGGCTCTGTTCGACTTTTGACTGGAATACATCGAAATGTTCCAATCCATTGCACTCAGCTAGCGTGATATTTTAATATTATTATGGACATATATGATCTGATTTGAATTTCCCGGTAAATTTCTTTTCAATTGTACCTCTAGATAATAGCATTTCAGATAATTATATCGGAATCCGTTAACTTGAAACAAGGCTTGTTGCATACAAAACTGGAAACCTTGCTGCATACAAAACTGGAAACTTTCACTCTCTGATGTTGAAAATTCATATTTGTGTCCTGAAAGCAACATATGTAGACAGAGATGGTCCCTTTGGAATTGAATTGTTTTCCTGCGCATTTTATCATGGCGAAACGGTCTGATAGAGACTTGGTATCATGCACTCATGACAGGTGGAGTTTGTAAGAATAAAAATTATTTGTTAATGATACATGAATGTGACTTCAGCACCATGGGCTTTGACATGATCAACTCTGAATAATGTTGTCTGATCATTTGCGTGATCGTCCATAGTTAGCCACTTTGACTTATGTACATTTCACAGTAATCCAATTCTTTACCTAGGTTTAATTTCTAGTCATGTTATAATTTTCAAACTAAAAAATCCCTCGACTATGAGAAATATGCAATGTTGTGATTAGTTCTAGAGTCACATCCTTCATCTTCAGAATGTATCATACATAACCGACTAGTTTCACATTGTAAATAAGGTGTTTGATGTGAGAAAGATGATTCATTCAGGTGATCTGGCGGGGCGTCTATGCACACTGGCAGAAGTGAAATTCTACTTCTCAAGCCTGTACGACCGGAAAGGCGGGAAAAACATCTTCCTGAAGACGAACATAAACTGCAACCAGTCCTCTTGGGCGCCGGGGTGTGAGCCAGGATGGGGTTGCTCTGTTGGTCCAAACCCTGTTCCCAGCAACAACGACAGTGGCACTATCCCACTGAGAATTTCCAACTGTCAGGAGTGTTGCGAGGGCTTCTTCTGCCCCCGTGGTCTTACTTGCATGCTTCGTGAGTTCTTCTGACAATTTCCATAGAACTGTACTCTTATCGTTAACATATGCAGCAAGATCAGACATAGACTTGTGAAATGAGTTGATTTTTGTTTTTCATCTGACTGTAGCTTGTCCATTGGGCTCGTACTGCCCGCGTGCCAAAGTGAACTCGACCACTGGTCTTTGTGATCCGTAAGATGTTTTCTTTATATATTTGTTTTTGGCATTTGGTTTCTTGATAATCAAATTTAGAAATGTAACTGAGTTGCTCAATTTTTATCAGATACAGTTACCAGATAACTCCAAACACGACCAAGGGCTGCGGTGGTGCTGACATGTGGGCTGATATTGGGAGCACCGAAGATATCTTCTGTCCAGCTGGTTACTACTGTCCAACCACAATATCTAAAGTTTCTTGTAGCAAAGGGTAATGATCTAATCTCATGACATCTCTATCCCATGTTGCATACTATATAAGAATCTGTTCTTTTAGATAATACTATATATGAATCTGTAGGAAGTTGTTTGATTTGTTATCGTTGCTCCTTGTTTGTTTCTTCTGCAGCTACTATTGCAGATTGGGTTCCACCACTGAAGAGAGTAAGCACCATCAGCATGACCTTTTATACTGCGGTTTTCATCTTTAATGATACTACTGTTTTAATTATTCTCCAGTAAGCTGACTTTGGATTAAATTTTCAGAATGCATCATAAAGGGCTCCTGTAAGGCAAACACAAAGAATGAAAACATGATCCTGTTTGGCGCTATTTTAGTGGTAAATCCTCTAATACAATTTCAGCATTTCTATAGCTCGCTAGCTTACCTCCTGTTTTGTAACATTATAGATTAGCATTTTATAAGAGCAATTTTTCTTTGTAAGTTCGTTACTCAATATGCCTAGGCGAATAGCCGATTGCAGTGCACCAAGTACTGTGTTTGCACCAATGAGTACGTACCGAACTCAGGTTTGCCACTTGCTGCAGGGTGCATTGATCGTGTTGCTCGTGATCATATACAACTGCTCAGGTCAGTTCCTCACTATTCGCGAAAGGAGGAAGGCAAGAGCGAGGGAGAACGCCATTCAACTAGCTCGGCAGCAGCTCAAAGCGCAAGAGGGATGGAAGGCAGCGAAACAGCTCGCGAGGAGGCATGAAAACGGCACGCAGAGTCATCTGTCTCTCACATCCCCACGCAGGAGGTCCATTGGTCAGCAGCAAGACCCTGAGAATTCCAGCCATAGGGTGCAGGAAACGCTACTGATGGGTTCGATCAAGGTACAGGAACTGTCAGACTCCGCCGTGCTTGTAGCTGAGAGCACAAACGGGATATGTGAAGTCATGCCTTCGGTTGTCATGGATGTAAGCAACGATGGAGAAATTGTTGCTGCCAAAGACAAACCCGCACCAAAAGGCAACCACGGATCAACCCGTACTCAGATACTCAAGTATGCGTATGGTGAGATCGAGAAGGAGAAGTTCAGGCAGGAAGAGAACAAGAACTTGACCTTCACCGGAGTAATTGACAAGGTAAAGGAGCAGCAGAAGGAGATAACTAGACCTTTGCTCAAGGTTGAGTTCAAGGATCTGACGCTGACACTTGGAAAGAAGAAGCTGTTGAGGTCTGTCACAGGCGAACTCCGGCCAGGCCGTGTCACCGCTGTCATGGGCCCCTCAGGGGCCGGCAAGACCACATTCCTCAATGCTGTCGCCGGGAAGGTAACTGGTTACCAGATAACCGGTTCAGTCCTTGTTAATGGGACGCAGGGAAATATCCGTTCTTACAAGAGGATCATTGGCTTTGTCCCTCAAGATGATGTTGTTCATGGGAACTTAACAGTGGAGGAGAACCTTTGCTTCAGTGCAAAGTGCAGGTAATGGTTTCATATGAAATACACTTCCGTCAAGTAGATTATAGTTTTTGAGAATTTCCATTGTAAACCATCAGGCTCTCCTCGACAATGTCACACCGCGACAAGGTTCTCATTGTGGAGAGGGTTATAGACTCCCTGGGCCTTCAGGGGGTCAGAAGTTCATTGGTTGGGACAGTGGAGAAGCGTGGGATCTCTGGTGGGCAGAGGAAGCGTGTCAATGTGGGGATTGAGATGGTGATGGAGCCATCTCTTCTGATCCTGGATGAACCAACCTCTGGCCTGGACAGTTCCTCGTCGCAACTTCTCCTCAAAGCTCTTTGTCACGAGGCACTTGAAGGCGTGAACATTTGTGCTGTTGTTCACCAACCGAGGTTGTTCTCAAATCAATCATTTTTCCTTTTGGAGATAAGTCAGACTGTCTGAAAGGTTTCTTATATGATCTTATATGTTCTTCAGCTATACATTGTACAAGATGTTTGATGATTTGATACTTCTGGCAAAAGGAGGCCTGATTGTTTACAATGGTCCAGTCAACACCGTTGAGGAGTACTTTGCAACTCTCGGAATCCATGTCCCCGACCATGTAAACCCTCCAGACCACTACATTGACATTCTTGAGGGCATTGTGAAACCTGTGTCAGGCATCAATGCAAAGCATCTACCAGTTCACTGGATGCTGTACAATGACTATGAAGTGCCAAGTGACATGAAAGATGATCTCAAGGAAATGAGTGAGCAAAACCCTCATATCGGTCCCATCCCTTCATCGTCTGTATCAACGCCTCATTGTCTCCCCCACGCTAGGAACGCCATTGTAGAAGAGCGTGACTGTCTTGAGCGCCATTTGTCGAAACCTAAGGATCTATCCAGCAGAAGAACACCAGGGATCCTTCAGCAATATAAGTTCTACCTGGGAAGGTACACTCAATTTAAACATTTACAAACTTCTTCTGAAAATTTTGAACAGCTATCTGATCAGCTGTTACTTCATATATGTCATTGCAGAGTCACAAAACAGCGGTTGCGTGAAGCTAGACTGCTCGCGGTTGATTTCCTGATACTAGGCCTAGCTGGGATCTGCTTGGGGACAATTGCAAAACTCAGTGACCCAACATTCGGGATGCCTGGCTACATTTACACTATCATTGCAGTTGGTAAGTTCAATTATTCAGAAACCAACGTTTTACACCAAACATGATGGAAAGTTCACTGATTTAAGTTACTATCTGTTCATGGCGCAGCTCTTCTCTGCAAGATTGCAGCATTGAGGTCATTTTCACTTGAACGATTGCAGTACTGGAGGGAAAGAGAATCTGGGATGAGCTCACTGGCATACTTTCTTGCCAGGGACACAATTGATCATTTCAGCACGGCTATAAAGCCAATCATTTACCTCTCCATGTTCTACTACTTTAACAACCCGAGATCATCAATTGCTGATAACTACACTGTACTCCTCGCACTGGTATACTGTGTGACCGGGATAGGATACACTTTTGCAATCTGCTTCAATCCTGGCTCGGCGCAGCTGGTATGAACCATGCTGATTAATCATCTTCTGCAGCTTATTCTTATGATTGGTTACATATATAGAGTCTAATCCTGACGTTTTTTCGCAGTGTTCTGCACTGGTACCCGTTGTTCTGACCTTGTTATCCACTCAAGTGAATACCCCTAAATTTCTGAAGAATTTGTGCTATCCAAAGTGGGCACTGGAGGGCTTCATAATTGTAAATGCAAAAAGGTTATAGCTTGCTCATCAACCTTTGTTATTAAATACTGCATCCAGGTGCAAGATTATCGTGTTATAGAAGTGCTATTTCCTATTTGTAAACTTGCATTCATGCTAATTTTCTTATCTCTTTTCTTGCAGGTATCCTGGAGTTTGGCTAATAACTCGCTGCGGATTGTTGTTCAAGAGTGGTTTCGATATAAATAACTACAGGCTTTGTATTTTGGTTCTGTTTATGTATGGTCTGTTCTTCAGGATTGTTGCTTTTGTGGCCATGATATTACTGAAGAAGAGATGAGTGGAGAGCAATTGCACCATTTTTATCATATTTAATATCTGCGTTCTTTTGTACATTTGTAAATAAGTTCTCATGTTCTTATTGAAAGTTATAGAATACTCACTGTGGAATGTAGATAACAGAGGGCAAATACACATGCACAGAAGAAAAGATGGCGCCTTAATTGCAAATCTTCAGTTTTATCTCTCCACAAATACAATTATCCTTTTGTATGTAGTTGAAGTTCTTGGATGAGCTCACCAATGAATTAGATTCAACTTAAGTGATTTAAATCATGATTTTAGCAGTCTCGTTGTGGCGGCTCAAAGGAAAAGCTTTCGTGAATAACGGAAATTGTCGTCTGTCCGGGCTACCATACATTTCAGTTTAGATATACCATAAATACTAGATATCTAGATATACTGGGGGTGGCTATGGCACATGCAACTTATAGTACACTTCTTAAAACTATTCTCCCTCACTTATTTTCCACTTCCCACCACACTCACTTGTAGGATAATTAGTGGATGGCAGAAAAGTGTAAGTGAAGTGCTTAATTTACATGCACATGTTCCAAAGTCACTCCCATAAAACAAGAAGAAAACTTCTAATAATAACACTTAAGCATAGTCTTAGAAAAGACATCAATTTAAACTATTTATATAATACAATATAATTTTTTAAAACTAAATGTAAATAAACTGGAACTATTCAGTCCAAAATTTGAAATGAACTAAAATATTTGATAATATGATTTTGAAATTTCTATGTTTTGCATTATTCACTTCATGCTTGACTTTGAGAATGCTAAAGCTGGAGCTTGAAACTCAAAATATTGAAATCAAATGATAAAATCTACTACAACTCTAAAAGCAAAGTTTTAATTTATTGTTGCGCAATCCTAGGCTTACTAAACACCAGTGTTCTAGCCCCCATTGCACCCCGGGCCCGCTATACTAGCGTCCCAGCTCTAGGTTTATTGGGTCGCTTTATTGCAAGGCCCAACCACAGAGGAACATAGGCTTATAAGAAGTTTTGGGTCCTCTCCCCCTAGAAGACTAGCCTGATAGGAGGGGTTACCATCATCCTTATAATTCATGTTCTACCTCTGTCCACAACTGATGTGAGACTAAACCCAACATTTATTATAATAGTAACCTTGGAATTTAAAATGTCAATGAAATTTGAGGTTTTATTTGTGATATTTTTAAATTTTGTATCAAAATATGAGATTTAAAGGCTCTAAATTTCTACTTTATATATGATGAAAGATAAAATACAATATGTTTCGTAAATCAAAGTTGACTATGATCAAATGGAGTATGATTTGGAATTTTTTGTCAAACAATCAACTGTAGTTGGCCATAATTCCAAATGTAACATATACAATGTTAATTTCTTAAGTAAAAGTCTTTTCTCATCTCTCAGTTGTTGGTGGAATTTAGATTACACCCATCAACTCTAAAACCGGAAATCTTGTCCACTAGACTCTTCAAACAATTTATTTTTTATCCCTTAAACTATTGCAAGGCGGTTTTAAACGACGTGGCAGCGGTTTTCGCACATGTGACTATCTAGTCAGCATATTCAACAAATAAACTTTAAAAAACATAAGGAAAGTTGGAAGAAAAATTGGAGAAAATAATAAAATTTAGGAAAAAACAGAAAATTTACACAAAAATCAGCAAATTATACAAACTACAATTTTTATTGCACATAAATTACATGTTGACACGCATCTCATGTCCATATTATACATGCCAATTACATATCCAAATTCATGGTAAAGAGTAATATAGAGCTTTTGTATATCTCTTGTTTTCATAAACATTTCCTGGAACATCTGGGTGAAAGCTCAAGTGCTGCTAAGTTGATTACCTTTCGAGCTGAGGTGGCTACTATGCATTCATGACATTGATGAGTCCTTTACTGTTGATGTATCTTTTTCATCGATGAATCTTTTCAAACTTATGAACCATTTTGGTGTAGCATTTCAACTATTTTTCAAGATGAAATCTTCCATTTGTTCTTGAACTGAAGAATTGATGTTTCTTAACTCTTCATATTTTGCAAATTGCAACAGAGCCTACAGTTTACTTAGATGGTGAGTTAGAATTCCATTTGTCTACTGGAATCCATTACAGTTAGGTGTGAGGAGTAAATCATCATTACATACTCAGTCACGGCATTGTATTCCTTTCTTTCGAGTGTGGCTCAATTTATGACTTCCTTCTGGCAACTATGGTCAATCTTTTTGTGAATTTACAGCGAAAACAGTGCAACAAAAATACTATGAAGGCCACTTTTGCATTTCCATCTTGCACCACCCTTCTCTCGCGGCGCTTTTTATAGGAACTGTCATTTCCTTTACCTGCTAAGTATTATAGGGGATGCTTCCATCCGGCAAATATTCCAAGTGCCTTGCATGGGCACCTAGGTCCCCTTCGCCAAAAATAAAGTATAATTAGAGGGTCCATGTTATAAAAGATTCTTGATGCTGTGATATGAATCCTGAAGTGGAGAATCAAGGAGTCATTTCATGTTTGACCATGCAATAAGCACAAGACAAAGAACTTACAGTAAGCGCAAGAAATGATGGTCTGGGTCTTGTCTCCTCTTGCCTGAGATGCTGAGGAATGAAAATTGCCAGTATTTTTTTTTCTACAAGCACCATGTGGAATTGTGTGGTAGTGCAGCCCAACAAGTATTACTGGAATGGTAGGATCGATAGTCTCAGCTTCTAGAAACTTTTTACAGATAATAATGTGATCACTTCTTCTAGCATATATGCCATTATTGGGTCAGAGAACAGTGGCTGTCCATCTCCTCAACTGAGGCTATTCAGGTGATTTCCTGATGTTTCGTCTTGCTGGCATCCGCGTGGGAATGATAAAGAAACTAGTGTGACATACATTTGGCATTAAGGGCCAGATTTCACACTGTTGCAGTGTGTAAATTGAAATTTAGATTTCAGTGTGTAGTACTGTGTCCGTGGGAAAACTGAAAGGTTCCCTAACCTTAACTACTTTATTAGCAGAAATACCAGAGGCCATTATTGTTATAAATAAGCCCATATAACTCATGTGGATGAGACCCATTTTGAAAATTCAGAACCAACGTATAAAATGGAATTCATCTCATTAATTAAAATATGAGAAAGATGGCATTAGAGGCATGGGCTGAACATACACATGCATATCTGGCATTTTGAATTCATATGGCTTAATTCGATGTTAATTCTATTGGTTACTAATCAACATTGAAGGGAATTAAATGCCGGTTATTGATGATTAAGGGTTGCTAATTTGAATCGTTACTAGTGCGAGGTTGCAGCGATATACTCCTATACAGAGAGGTCTATGTTATTTGACACCAGAATTTCACCATCCTTCCTTTCTCCATACTCTCATTAAGGGTTGCTAATTTGTGCTGGAGCATTGTGTCACTCGATCATTGTCAACACTTCTTCTCGGTGTGCACCGAGGAGTGGGGCTGTATCTCCGTTCTATTTGCTGCGGTGAGACCTACACTGGAGTGGCAATAGTGTTTCTAGGTAGCGTAGCTACACGACTGCTCGATGATATTGCTCTTCACTGTATCGCTATACTGTGCTTCACTGCATTAATTGATATATTGCCTCAAGTCTGCACTGCTTTCGTTCATGACCTTGCTGTAAGTTTTTCGCGAAGAATCATAATGCTATACGGATCTTAGTTGTACTGCCGTATTATGTTAGATTGTACTGCATTTCTCAGAATATTTTACCTACTACTAGAAATGTTATTTTTTTCATTGCTTATTTTATTGCGAATTATGCTTCCTCTTAAAATATTGCCCGTATTTTCCAACATATAAATGTAGCAGCTGTATTAATTACTATATGGTCTGGGAAATCAGACTGTGGGATGAGCTTGCTCCAATTTCTCACCAGGGTCTCGATTTATCGTCATTCCAATTCATCCCAACATGATTGTGAAACCTGTATCTACATCTAACCCTCTTGGTGTTCTGTTTCTTCGAATCCTAGATTGGCAGTGGCTAAATACTGTAGTTTCTCTTGTGCTTATGTATATGCTGTGTGAGACCAGGATAGCCCACTGTTGCCATCTGATTCAGATTTCAGTCCCAGCATGGCACTTCTGGTTCATATGGTGAATTTAGGGCTTGATTGGTTGGATGCCAACATTTGGCATTACCAATATTTGGCAAACCAACATTTGGCATTGTTGGCAAGTTGCCAAAAATTGGCAACTTTTTTAGAGATTGGCAAGAACCAATTGGTAGCCAACCAATTGCTAACCAATTTTTGGTAACTTGCCAACAATTGGCATGGCAAATATTGGCATCAAACCAATCAAGCTCTTAGTCCTGTTGTTATCATCCACCCTTGGAATTGCTTATACAGAATGTAATTAAGTTGATGGTTTTGTAGTCTTCACTGAAATTTGTCTTTCTGATCTTTATCGTGACTATTTATCATCACATGCATGTCTCATAAAAGATCTTTCCATAGAATGAAAATTAGAAATATTTAATCATTTTCCAGTTAATGTAGATACAAAAACAACGCAAATTTGATATCCTAACTAATAGAACAATTAAAATATTTTCATAGTCATTAGATCATTACTTTATTTTAACATTAGTATAGCAAGTTAGTTGCATTAATACACTGAATGTATTGAGGGCACGATTGGAGCGAAACCCAAATTTTTAAGCCATCAGATTTAACATATGAAACAATTGCTTGTTGGATAGTGGTAGCTACTAGGGTACATACACATCCTTGTGTTTTAAGTTATCAGATTTGAGGATATTGAACCGTCTATACAGTTAATTGGTGGATTTGATAGGAAACAATATTGGTATTGCGACTGGGCTGATCCTTAGCGCCATCGCCGCGAATACCCATCGCCAGCACCTTCAATCCCCACTGTGTGGCTGACCTCGGAGTGTCTACCGTGAGCAGCACAGGCTTGGAAGGCACGAAGGCTCGAACACTACCGGATTCAATCACTCTGCCGTGCGCCAAACGCACACGGCGAAGGAGGAAAAGCACTCGGCAAACCATTTGCCGAGTGTTACACTCGGCAAACCATTTGCCGAGTGTTACACTCGGCAAACAGGCGTCGGCATACAGCCTGTCGGCAAAGCCCTATTTGCCGAGTGTTTTCTGTCGTGCACTCGTCAAACAGTTTACCGAGTGTCAATACGAACACTCGGCAAACAAAAGGTAGTTTGCCGAGTGCAGGCACTCGGCAAAGCGGGTCGCTTTGTCGAGTGTCACACTCGGCAAACACGGTGAACAGGAACAAAAAAAATTGGGATGTCAGCGGGGCACTGCTGTTTCTCCTCGTGCCCGCCATGTCATCAGCACTGGCATACATCTATCGATGCCACGAGGGACCGACAAGTCGGCTCCACATGTCAGTGGCAGAGGTGGGCGCCGTGTATAAGCACCCGATGAGTGTTCAGAGGAGCTCGAGCGCTGAGGCGCAGCCGCGTATATAAACCAGTCAACCACGCGGTCGACAGGCGAGGTGGGACTAAACCAGTCGGTAGTTTGCCGAGTGTCGGAAATCGGACACTCGGTAAACTGATGTTTGCCGAGTGTCAAAAATCGGACACTCGGCAAAGCCGGTCGCTTTGCCGAGTGTCAAACACGGTGAACAGGAACAAAAAATGTTTATTTGTTTATTTATTTCTTTGTTTCTTTTTTTGTTTACAACTTTTGTGAAACCTTATTAAATTTTTACCACAGCCTATTGATATCATATAATGACACTATGCAAAGTTTCATGTTTTTCTGACTTCGTTTACATTTTTGGAATTAAAAAACCAATAACCTCCATGTTCGGGGTCGAGTCTTCGCACCTTGATGTTTGCTTTCCTTTTCTTGGATAAGGCCTAAACATAGACTAAAGACCACAAATATGATTTTTCATCCTAATTTTACCAAAATTTTCATGCACTTGCAGTTCAAATTTGAATTATATTCACTAAATGCCTAGAAATGCATTAAATGACTTAAATATAGCAAACGAACCCCGAAAAATGCCAAATTTTGACATGGAACATGTAATGGTGTATCTTGAGTGTAGAAATTTTTTTAAGGTTAACTGATGAAGCAATCGTTACTTTACCTTCAAATCTGACCTATTTCCTCTCGAAACTTAAATTCTTCCTCGAAGATGGTCCGGTTTCTAAGCAGTGTACATCACAAATTTTGTGAAACCTTCTCAAATTTTTACCACAGCCTATTGATATCATATAATGACACCATGCAAAGTTTCATGTTTTTCTGACTTTGTTTACATTTTTCGGAATTAAAAAACCAATAACCTCCATGTTCGGGGTCGAGTCTTGGCACCTTGATGTTTGGAATTCCTTTCCTTTTCTTGGATAAGGCCTAAACATAGACTAAAGACCACAAATATGATTTTTCATCCTAATTTTGCCAAATTTTTCATGCACTTGCAGTTCAAATTTGAATTATATTCACTAAATGCCTAGAAATGCACTAAATGACTTAAATATAGCAAACGAACCCCTAAAAATGCCAAATTTTGACATGGAACATGTAATGGTGTATCTTGAGTGTAGAAATTTTTTTAAGGTTAACCGATGAAGCAACCGTCACTTTGCCTAGAAAATGCACTAAATGCCTATAAAAGGAAATAGAGGGGCGGAAAAAAATAAAATAGAAAAAAGATGTGTTTGCCGAGTGCCGCACTCGGCAAAGCGCGTATTTGTCGAGTGCTATGTGGGCGGCACTCGGCAAAGTACGTCTTTGCCGAGTGTCGTACCTTTGCCGAGCGTTTTTATTTTAGCACTCGGTTTCCTGGACCTTTGCCGAGTGCCCGATGTTATGCACTCGGCAAACCCTCTGGCACTCGGCAAACGTCGTGATTCCGGTAGTGGAACTCGGTAGTGACATCCAGTGCCTAGAGAACATGAAGCCAGAAGGTCTTGATCATGTTTTTATTTTCTTTGTAGGGTCCTTTCTTCAATATGGATGGACGTGCTGTAATTTCCTACTCTTGGGTCCTACGTGAATTATTTCCAGGATTATTTCATGCTCTATTTTATACATTCACACTCACATCAGTTGACTAAAGCTTTTAATTGGTTTGGTTTTGCTTAAATGCAAGACATCGTGCGAAATGCCTATAAATTTATAGTTTCCAATAAATACTTGATATATCTTTCTAGGGTTTTAGTGATGTGATTGACGCCTGCAAAGTTAATTTGGTTTTCGTGTAGAATCGAGTGATTTTTTAGATCTTCCCCAACTCAGGTAGCACCCTGCTGTGCCGACCCTCAGCTGTCTGGTGAGCTCTAGGCCGATGACTGAACCTCTCCGGCATCTCTAGACTAAGGGAAGTCGTTGTTACCCCCGGCAGTGGCAGAACGACAGTGTTGCCCCCGGCGGCTAGGATTTCCTGCAGCTCAACTGCCCCTCTCGTTCCGTCTCTGTTTTCAGAGATTTTTTTTAGCATAATGGGCCTGCTTTATTGATCATTAATATTCAAAGGAATACAAGCTATGTCCGGTAGGCTAGAAGCCAAACATGGCGCCCAACATCCAGTGTTGTAGCAGCCTTTACAATATTGTGTGCCTCAAAATCACACTCGGCCCATTCATGGCGAAAGGAAACTTGCGGGAACTTCTTCTCGTCGATCTCCCGGAGAACCATGCCATAGCTACAAAGGTTGCGGTCTTTCAGATGGTTCAGTACTTGTAGACAATCGGACGCCACCTGGATCCGTCGAAGATGAAGATCCATAGCCAGAGATAATGCTTCGCTGCATGCAAGTGCTTCCAAACATGCCGGATCGACCATGCCGTCAATCACTACAACAGAAGCTCCAAGGAACTTGCCCTCTTGGTCCCGGCAAATGGCGCTCACTGCCCCTCTAGAATCTGATCATGCAACTCCACCATAAATATTGATTTTAGCACAATCATCCATCGACGCAGTCCAGCGCGGCAAGCGGTTAGACTGGACAACACGACCCATGTTTGGACTTTTATCTGTCACCACATCAAGGTCAGCCAAGAACCTGTTGATGAAAGAAAAGGTGGACAGAGGACTCTGAAATTCGTGTTCATGTTGTTGATGGTGTAATTTGGCTATGAGATTTATTTGATCAGCCGAATTAGTTTAATCACTGGTGGTTAGGTTGATTGGTCGACAAGTTGTTCAAAACTGGTATTAACTTAACATGCAGGCTTGCCGAGTGACCTGATGGTCCGAGTTGCCCAAGCCGACTTCCTTCTGATATTACCGAGTGATCCAAGTGCTGGAATCGAGTTGTTCAAGTGTTGCCAAATTGATTGCTGCCGAGTGAGCTACCAGGTTGCCGAGTGCTTTGATGCTACTGAGTTAATGCAGCTGAGTTGCTGAGCTCTTATTGGCATTGAGCTGCCGGGGAGCCGAGTCGAGCTGCCGAGCCGCCAAGCACTCGGTCATGAGTTGCTGGGCTGCCCGAGCACTCGGCCACAACCACTCGGTCACAACCACTCGGCTATGGGCTGCCGAGTTGCCAAGCACTCAACTGAGCCGCTGGGTTGCTGCCAGCCTCACCAAAAAATCAATCCGTGCTAGACTTGATTAATGGTTTGTACGTCATCGGTGCATGGAATTAATTAGGACGTGCATGGCTGAATTGATTAAGGATTAGTAGTACTACTTGGTTTGCATGCGAAATAGGGCTACGCGTGTAGTAGTTTCCATATATGCAGAGGAGTCCGTATATGTAAAAGAGTCCTATTCAGATTAGTCAAAGACCAGGCACATCCACGTATATAAGCGTAGGGTGCACGGCCGATTGGGAGGGGAATCGATACACACACAAACCAATCTATTACTGTTTCTCGTTTATTTTTCGTCTTTTCCAGTCTATAGCTCTGCCGAACCCTAGCAGCTCTAGGGCTTGGTTAATCTTTGCCGTTTTGCGCTGAAAAACGGTCGGATCTCCTCCACGAAAGCGAGGAATCTTTGTTGCTTTGCCTGGAAAGCAATCGCTCGTCGTCGCGAAAGTACGACAGTTATCTTGGTGTTACGCGGATCGATTTCGCGTGTCAACACAATTGGCGACTCCGCTGGGGAAGAAAAAGAAGCACACGATGAACACCGACTCTAAGGACGGAAGCAGCATCGACCCCGAGAACATCATCGCCGTCACGCTCGACGATCTTTCTGAAGATGAGCGGCGGGAACTTGAGCGGGAGCTTGAGGAGGAAAAGGTGGAGAGGCTCAAGAAAAAATTGGCCGGCTACCAGAAGACAAGGAACGGCGTCGTAAAAAAGGTAGCTGCACCGACTCCTTCCGCTGCACTCGACGCTGGGGTAAGTAAACTAGCCTGTACCGAAGGAATTGCTCATCTAATTGATGTGTCGGTAGCTAGTAAATACGGAACTGACATGACAAGTGCGGCGCGTACAATTACTCAAGCAGTGGCCGGTAGACTCGATGAGTTTAAAGAGCAATTTAATAAGGACCTCGAGAATAGTTTACCCCGTCAAGTTCGTTCACTAATGCTGCAGATTAATGATGAGCGTCGTGAAAAACAGCCGGTGCACCCTGAAATTAGCAATTCTATTAGTACTACTCCTATAATTAGTGCACCGGCTAACCAAAGTGGCCTGGGTTACATCGGCAACTCGGTCAATAATTTTGCGCCTAGCATTAGTGGTTTTATTGTACCGACTTCGGTTCCACAGAATTTCAGTAGCAGTAACCGAAGTGGTGGCTTCAATGCTAATGTACAACAGCCGTATTACCAGACAGTAGCATATAATACGCCACCTCTGCCGCCTGTCGGTACCGGGATTCCTTATGGGCCGGTACCAGATATGCGCTTTAATGGATCTCTGCAGCAAACGTCCCATGTTCAACCTTCTTTGCCAGAGTTACCACTGCATACTCATGTTACGCCTGCTCTGCAAGCTAGTTCTTCGCAACCGACTGAAAATTTTAAAGACCAACTTGCTAGCATACTTAGAGAATTCGGCTTGGAGCCTAAGGGCAGAGCGCGTGCATATCAAAAGCCGTATCCTGACTACTTCGACTCAACGCCATATCCTCGTGGTTTTAGAATTCCAGATTTTGTCAAGTTTACAGGGGAAGATGGTAGGTCCACTTTTGAGCATGTAGGACAATTTCTAGCACAATGCAGTGAAATCGGTACGTCGGATATTTATAGATTGAAATTATTTCCTTTGTCTTTATCTGGTACCGCATTTACTTGGTTTACATCGCTTGCTCCTAATTCTATTTCGACATGGGCACAATTGGAGCAAAAATTTCATGAGTATTTTTATAGCGGTGAAACTGAACTTAGACTCTCAGATTTAACTATGGTTAAGCAAAAGTATAATGAACCGGTTTGTGATTATATAAGAAGGTTTAGAGAAGTTAAAAACCGTTGTTTTAGCTTGACCATAGCCGAAAAAGATTTAGCTGATCTTGCTTTTTCGGGTCTGCTTGCTCATGTTAGGGATAGATTAGAGGGGCAAGAATTTTCAGATGTTAATCAAGTCTTGCAGAAGGCTTTGGCGCAGGAAAATCGGGCTAAGGAAGTTAAACAATACAGCCGGTTTAGAGATAATAAGAATAAAGAAAAAGAAAAACCTGCGGTTAATGTTGTAGAGTATGATGATGATTCGGTTAGTGAAGATGACGTTGATATATGCATAGCCGAGTGGGTTCAAGCGCCTAAGTCGAAACCTTTTGCATGTCCTGCGTTGAAACCAACACCCGCCAAAAGAGATGAAATTAAGTATACTTTTGACGTTAGCAAATGTGACAAGATTTTTGATATGTTGCTGCAAGGAAAGTTGATTAGAATGAAAGGAGGGCATGTATTCCCATCTCTGGAGGAATTGGGTAAAAGAGCTTATTGTAAATGGCATAATTCTTTTTCTCATGCTACTAATGATTGTAATGTGTTTCGTCGACAGGTGCAATCGGCCATTAATGACGGACGATTGACATTTGCAGAGGGTAATAAGATGAAGCTCGATAGTGATCCTTTTCCTATCAATGTCATTGATTTTGGGAATAAGAAAATGCTTATTCGGCCGGATCAGACCGGGTCTACAAAAGGAAAAAATGTTATCATTGATGATGATGCCGCTCCAAGGATGATCAAACCAAAAAATCCAGAAGTGGGAGTGTGGAAAGTTAATCAAGGAAAAAGTCAAGTCCCGAGGCCAAAGCCGACAGTTAAGCAGTTGTTGGACAAATACACTTCGCACAAGGCCAACAATGTATTTAGTCGGCTTGGGGGCACTAAGCGTCCTAGGTCCCCTTCTGAACAAGGCTTTGGTGGTCATGAGTATTGGCGAGAAAATTCATATGTGCAGCCACCATATTTTGCAATGCAGCCAGCGTATTGGGGTTGTGCGCCTCCCATGTATCCACAATTTCCTCCATGGAGTTTTAATCTTTGGGTGCCGTGTCCCATGGGACCAGCAGGCTCCTTTCAACCGGAGTGGATTCCATCAGAGCCCATGTACAGGAGACAAGAGCATTCGTATGAGAAAAGGGCTCGGTTTAATCCGGGGACTGGAGCGCGTGATGCTGTTGTGATTCAAGGAAGCAGCTCACCGAGACGCAATGCAGACAGCAAGGGTGGCCGCAAGTCCGTGTGGGTGCCGAAACGTGTTGGATCTCAGTCGGGCAGTGCCGCTACGAGCCAGCCTGCGGCAAGCTCGGGTGGTGTAGGCGCTGTTCATGGCCCGAGTGGTGGTGAGCTCAAGTCAGCCGTAGGTGCTGTGCATGACCCTGAAGCAGTCGGCATTGGTGGCTTGAGGTTTGGTTCAATTCAGGAGGGAGTCTCAAGCCCAGGGAAGTATAGCGCTACTGCATCCAGGCAGCAGTTTGGCACGTTACGTGAAGACAATGCCAAGGCAAAGGCAAGACACGTGCATGCAGATTTGCCAAGTTTGCATGCAGATTGGCCAAGCATGCATGCGGATTTGAGGCTAAGCGTGCGCACTGATTTGAGGCCGAGTCAGCGGGGAGTTTGTTCGGCCGGAGACAGAGTGGTTGTACCAAAAATAGCAGCATGTCAGCGCAGGCCAATGGACTCGGGGGGCAGCAAAATTAAGTCGGTTGAGCCAGGGACTAAGCCGAAACCTCAGTGGTGCCCCACGGGACTCACACACACTCAGAAGCGAAGGGTACAGCGGTTACGGGCACTAGAAATCAGAGAAGAGTTGGTTGAGAAGAGGCGCGATGAGTGGTTCAATCAAGCTAGACCGATGGTGCCTGCGAAGATGACTTGGAAGGAGAAGCGCATCGCGAAGGAGGAAGATAACGTCATCAATGATGAGATTATTGAGGAAAATCCAGAAAGTAAAAAAGATATACCTGCTGATATGGATATTAATATGGTGTTCGAGTTGCCTACTGAATTTCGTGCGCCTGAAATCGAAGTTGCAGAGCTTGTTCTTGGTCCAAAAAATGCTATATTTGAAAAACCCGAGAGGCACGGACAGCACCTGAAGCCTCTGTTCATTAAGGGTCACATTGATGGTAAGCCTATTGGTCGCATGCTCGTTGACGGTGGTGCCGGAGTTAATGTTATGCCTTTTTCGGTTTTTTCTAAGTTGGGCCGAAAAGAGGAGGAATTAATGAAGACCAACATGGGGCTTAGTGGGTTCTCGGGAGATTTGTCTGAAGCTAAGGGTGTTATTTCTATGGAGCTCACAGTCGGAAGCAAGACGTTGCCGACTGCTTTCTTTGTGGTTGATGTCAAGGGCCGATATAATATTCTGTTGGGGCGCGACTGGATTCATGCAAATTGTTGCATCCCGTCTACTCTGCATCAATGTTTGATTCAGTGGGTTGATGACGATGTGGAGGTGATTGAGGCGGATAATTCAGCTTGTATTGCCTTGACTGAGACACCAGTTGATTGGCAACGCGGTGAGATGCGATGCTTGACTGGTAGGGATTTATCTGACTATGATTATATTAGTATCGGTAAAGATGGTTTTGTACCAGTACATGCACAGCCGGCTAGCGTAGCTCGGCTTAATAATTTATCTCTATAAATGATGAATAAAGAGGATAGCGTTAAATGGCTGCAAAGGCGTACTGAGGAATATCGTTCCAGAAAAAACGATATGCATGAAACTATTGAAGATTTTGATGATATGGAAAAGCTTGGACAGGGGTTCTCATCGGCTGATCCACTTGAGGAAGTTGATATTGGTGATGGCAGCATCTCTAGACCTACATCTATTAATGCTAACATGGAGGTCGATCAGAAAAGGAAGGTATGTGCAGTACTTAAAGAATTTGTTGATTGTTTTGCTTGGAATTATACTGAGATGCCCGGTTTGAGTAGAGATTTAGTTGAACATAAGTTACCTATTAAATCTGGTTTCAGGCCGTTTAAACAGTCTCCTAGGCGTTTTAATCCTAATTTGTATGACCGTATCAAAGAGGAAGTTGATCGGTTGTTAAAAGCTGGATTTATTCGGCCATGTAGATATGCAGAATGGATTTCTAACATTGTACCGGTTGAAAAGAAAAATACTGGTAAGATTAGAGTATGTATTGATTTTAGAGATTTGAACAAGGCTACTCCCAAAGATGAATATCCTATGCCTATAGCCGACATGTTAATTAATGATGCTTCCGGACACAAGGTTATTAGTTTTTTAGATGGTAATGCTGGTTATAATCAAATCTTTATGGCCGAAGAAGACATGTTTAAGACTGCTTTTCGTTGCCCTGGTTTTGTTGGTTTATTTGAGTGGGTTGTTATGACTTTTGGGTTGAAAAATGCCGGCGCTACGTACCAGCGTGCTATGAATTTAATCTTTCATGATCTGCTGGGTATCGTACTAGAAGTATATATTGATGATGTAGTTGTTAAATCGGATGGATTTGATCATCATTTAGCCGATTTACGATTAGCTTTCGAGAGAATGCGTCGGTATGGGTTAAAAATGAATCCACTCAAATGTGCTTTTGGTGTGTCGGCTGGTAAATTCTTAGGTTTCATAATTCACGAACATGGCATAGAGATTGACCCTAAGAAGGTAGAGGCGATTAGAAAATTGGAGGAGCCCACGTGTAAGAGAGATGTGCAAAAATTGTTAGGGAAAATTAATTACTTGAGACGATTCATATCTAACCTTGCGGGAAAAATTGAATCGTTTGTTCCTTTACTTCGGCTAAAGCATGAAGCCGAGTTTACTTGGGGGGCAAAACAACAGGAGGCTTTTAATAATATAAAGCGGTATTTGCTGAGCTCTCCAGTACTTCGGGCACCCAAGTCCGGTGTGCCGTTCAGACTGTATATTGCTGCACAAGACATGGTGATCGGCGCGGTTCTGACTCAAGAAGATGGCGGGAAGGAGTACATTATTGCATACTTGAGCCGCCGTCTGCTCGATGCCGAGAGTCGGTACGTGTTTATTGAGAAGTTATGTTTGTCTTTATATTATGCATGTACCAAGTTTCGGCACTATTTGCTTTCTAGTACGTGTGTAGTAGCTTGCCAAGCTGATGTGATTAAATATATGTTGCAACAACCGATTCTTAGTGGTAGGATTGGGAAGTGGGCATACGCACTAATAGAATATGATTTAACATATGAATCGTTGCGTTCTATGAGAGGTCAAGTCATCGCCGATTTTATTGTTGATCATAGGATTAAGGATGAGGAAAATATTAATTATGTTAGTGTGTGCCCATGGAAACTTTATTTTGATGGATCGGTTTGTAGAAACGGGCAAGGTGCTGGCAATGTTTTAATTTCGCCTAACAATGTCGTTTATGAGACATCGGTCCGTTTGGAATATCCTTGCACAAATAACCAGGCAGAATATGAGGCTTTATTGTTTGGTTTACAAAATTTAGTGGATATGGGTGTAAAGGACGTAGATGCCTTTGGAGATTCGCTTCTGGTAGTTCAGCAAGTTAATGGTGAATTTCAATGTCTCGATGGGCTACTGAATAGTTACTTGGACCGATGTTTAGATATAATCAATTCCCTAGATACTTTCACTATCAATCATGTGCCAAGGGAAGAAAATTCTAGAGCTAATTGTTTAGCACAGCAAGCATCCGGATATCAAGTCGGCAAAGGAAAATTTTTCATATTAGAAAGTCCGATGCTAGCTGCTGTTAGTAATAAGGCCGATCTGTTAGCTACTAGTTCGGTCCAGGGTGAGGAAGACTCGGCACAAGGGTCGCAGGTAGCCGGATCAGCAAGTGATTTAGAGCCGAGTGACTGGAGATTTCCTCTAGTTAATTATTTAAAGGATCCAAGTCAAACGAGGGATAGGAAGATTCGGCGGCAGGCTATAAAATATACTTTGTTGAATGACGAGTTATATCGCCGAACGATAGATGGGTTACTTTTAAAGTGTTTGGGTCCTGATCAGTCAAAAGTAGCTATGGGGGAAGTTCACGAAGGAATATGCGGGACACATCAGTCGGCTCATAAAATGCAATGGTTATTGAAAAGAGCGGGTTTTTATTGGCCAACGATGCTACATGATTGTTTTCGCTACTATAAGGGATGTGAAGCGTGCCAAAAATTTGGGAATGTGCAATTGGCGCCCGCGGCTATGATGCATCCTATTATTAAGCCATGGCCGTTTAGAGGATGGGGCTTAGATTTCATTGGTCAAATACATCCTGCTTCTTCTAGAGGTCATCGCTTCGTCCTTGTAGCTACAGATTATTTTACTAAGTGGACTGAAGCGATTCCTTTGAAAAACATGACTCACAAGGAGGTGATTAGTTTTATTTTGGAGCATATTATTCATAGATTCGGCATCCCTCAAACTTTAACTTCTGATCAAGGTTCTTCTTTTATGTCTCATCAATTTCGTGAATTTGCCGAATCTTTTAGAATTAAATTGTTAAATTCGTCGCCTTATTATGCTCAAGCTAATGGACAGGCCGAATCTAGCAATAAAACTTTGATTAAGCTTATAAAGAAGAAAATTGAAGAGCATCCGAGAAGGTGGCATGAGGTACTTTCGGAAGCTTTATGGGCTCATCGGATATCTAAGCATGGTGCGACTCGGGTGACACCGTATGAGCTAGTATATGGACAGGAGGCAGTACTACCTGTAGAGGTTAATTTGCAAGCTCTTAGAGTAGCCAGACAAAATGACTTGTCGGCTGTCGATTATAATAATTTAATGATGGATAGAATAGATGATGTTTCAGAAGAAAGATTAAGGGCCTTACGGGAGATTGAAAAAGAAAAATTAAGGGTTGCTAAGGCTTATAATAAAAAGGTGAGGGAAAAATCGTTTCAAATAGGAGACTTAGTGTGGAAAACGATTTTGCCTGTTGGGACTAAAGATAATAAATTCGGCAAATGGTCGCCGAGTTGGGAAGGCCCGTATAGCGTTGTAGAGATTGTTCCTGGAAATTCATATTTTGTGCAATCTTTGCAGGGTGAGAAGTTGCCTAAAGCTCTCAATGGAAAATATTTGAAAAAATATTATCCTAGTGTGTGGCAAGAGGCTTGATGGTGCTATGGCCGATATATTGTTTAAAAATATCGCCCTAAGTAGTGATGTGGCCGATGAATCAAGTGGCATCGTCCTGAGGTATTTTATAGTGTTTTTGGGTAAATACAATTACACCAAAAACAGGGGGGCATGTGTTGATGGTGTAATTTGGCTATGAGATTTATTTGATCAGCCGAATTAGTTTAATCACTGGTGGTTAGGTTGATTGGTCGACAAGTTGTTCAAAACTGGTATTAACTTAACATGCAGGCTTGCCGAGTGACCTGATGGTCCGAGTTGCCCAAGCCGACTTCCTTCTGATATTACCGAGTGATCCAAGTGCTGGAATCGAGTTGTTCAAGTGTTGCCAAATTGATTGCTGCCGAGTGAGCTACCAGGTTGCCGAGTGCTTTGATGCTACTGAGTTAATGCAGCTGAGTTGCTGAGCTCTTATTGGCATTGAGCTGCCGGGGAGCCGAGTCGAGCTGCCGAGCCGCCAAGCACTCGGTCATGAGTTGCTGGGCTGCCCGAGCACTCGGCCACAACCACTCGGTCACAACCACTCGGCTATGGGCTGCCGAGTTGCCAAGCACTCAACTGAGCCGCTGGGTTGCTGCCAGCCTCACCAAAAAATCAATCCGTGCTAGACTTGATTAATGGTTTGTACGTCATCGGTGCATGGAATTAATTAGGACGTGCATGGCTGAATTGATTAAGGATTAGTAGTACTACTTGGTTTGCATGCGAAATAGGGCTACGCGTGTAGTAGTTTCCATATATGCAGAGGAGTCCGTATATGTAAAAGAGTCCTATTCAGATTAGTCAAAGACCAGGCACATCCACGTATATAAGCGTAGGGTGCACGGCCGATTGGGAGGGGAATCGATACACACACAAACCAATCTATTACTGTTTCTCGTTTATTTTTCGTCTTTTCCAGTCTATAGCTCTGCCGAACCCTAGCAGCTCTAGGGCTTGGTTAATCTTTGCCGTTTTGCGCTGAAAAACGGTCGGATCTCCTCCACGAAAGCGAGGAATCTTTGTTGCTTTGCCTGGAAAGCAATCGCTCGTCGTCGCGAAAGTACGACAGTTATCTTGGTGTTACGCGGATCGATTTCGCGTGTCAACACATGTATCGCCCTCTGTCTCGCCCACCAAATCACCCATAGAGTCACAAGTACCTTCACAAAGTCAGCCCGTGAGAGCGAATCAATCATCGAGAACAACCACAGCTTCGCGTCATGCATGTGTTCTTCACCAGATGCAGGTAAGGTCAGCATCCATCAGAGCCCAGACACACCTCGCCATATTGCAATCGACTAGAGAGTGACACCATGAATCTTCAGCAGAGTAATAAATAGAGCAAACCGACGTGGTCGCCATGTTCCGACGTGCACGTACATCTCTTGTAGGCAGAGAGATCCTAGAGAGGCGGCAAGCAAACACCTTCAGCTTCAAGGGGACCTTTATTCCCCATCAACTCTTCCCCTGCTTCTAGGAGCCCTCAACATCTGAGTCGGCACACCTTTGCTCTAACTAATCCTCCCTCTGAATCTTCGTTTCAATGATCATTCGGTGAGCAGACCTTAGAGAGAAGCGACCGTTCTTTTCAGAACGCCATGCCTAGCAATTCGACTGCACTATCGAGATAACAGGGATATTCCTTGTTGCTTCAGCGTCCATCGGGAACAGGTGTTCTTCAATGATGTTCTTATTCTGAGGCCCCATCTATAAGATCACTGACTAGGTCAGGAGGGTTCTGGGAGCGAGGGCAGATCGGCCGAAGTCTGTGATCTGTCGGATCCAGTAATTCCGGATACTTGTAAAGCTTGTTCCATGTATAAAGCTCTAATGACTTCCCCACATCTGTTTCGTCATAAAAAGTTATGGAAAGTCAAAATTCCATTTAAGACAAAGGTTTTTTATGCAGAAAATCTATACGGTAGACGTATACCGCGGTGTCTTATGGGGCGGCATGCTCACAATCGTCCATTAGTCTTAAAGCACCGTGCAAAGTCATGATCGATTTTGAGGAAAGTTCACTGTTATGACGTGTATACTACATGCAAATAGCAAGGAAACAAAATTATTGACATCAGCAAGATTTCCTCAATTCCAAATTTTCAAAATGTTTTTCCTCTCAAACCGCTTAACCAACGATCCGTTTTGACCGTTGGCTTCGTCTGACGAGGGCTTCAAAACCAGATTCCATATTGATATCTTCTGATGAAACTCTTTTTGTCGTCACCAGTTACCAGGATACAGTGTATTGCTTACAAGTTAAAAGTAAACAATTAAAAAAACCAGGGTATTAGTGAATGGTTAGCACGTAATAGCTGAACGAATCAGGACATTGTCACAAAATTATATAAGTTTAGAGAGGAAAATATGGACTGTTATCAAGTAGTAATTGGTACTATCAGACCAATAAAACATTGTAATAGAAGTTTTAGAGGTGTCAGAGAGATGTTCAAAAACCTGGTAACACAACGACTATAGTCTAATAATTTATCACTGCCAATATGACAACTCGTTCATTCTGACATGGTAACTACTGGACCAAAAAAATATCGTCAACATGGAATCTAGTTTTCAAGCTCTCGTCACGACTATCTCAATGGTAAAAGCGGATTGTCAATCGGACTTATAGTTTAAGAGATAAAATATTTTGAATTTTTGCATCTCTCAAATAACATACATGTACAGCTGTTCCTCACAACATTAATCTACTCAATTCCATAGGGCAGTGGAGGAGTAATTGCATGCACGGATGTCACGTAGTCACGTCCTTTTTTATGATACTTGGGTGTGAGGTTATTCTAACAAAAGATAATCTGTTGAAACGAAACTTACATGGGAGTTCGAAGTGTATGTTCTCTGATCAAAACGAAACAATCCAACACTTATTTTTTTATTATCCGATGGCATGGGCTTGTGGTGGATAGTATATATGGCGTTTTATTTGTCTCCCCTGCTAATGTACCTCATATGTTGGGATGTTGGCCTGCTTCGTTGGGGAATGGGTTACGTTTACAGATTCTGGCCGGGGCGGTCGCTGTGTGCTTGGCAATATGGCTATGTCGCAATGATTATTTTTCATAACAAGCTGTTCTCTCATTCCAACCAGGTCATCTACAGATGTTGCAGAAGGCAAAGAACAGGGGTGCCATGGTGCAAGGCAGAAGAAGGCTAGAAGCTACAACAAGGGAGCTCTTTGTTTTTAGCTGGCGTACTTCATGGAGTTTAATTAGGTGTTGGTGATCCATTAGATGTTTAATGTTTCAACTTTAGATTCCATGCTGCGCTTTGGTATGGTCTTTATTTATCCTCATCAGACACTGTTAACTGAACTCTATTGGTTGTATGCATTAACTTGATGTGGAGATGGAGAAATAATAAAATCTTCCTTCAAAAAAAATTCCGGATACTCGTATGTGTTCCAATCTTGATCCGACGTATGAGTCCTTGCTAAGGATATCTTGCCCACCAAAAAAATTTCCGGATACTCGTATCTGTTCCATTGCTGATCCGACGTATGAGTCCCTGCTTAAGGATACCTTGCCCATCACAAATAGTGCGTCAAACCTGCGACTGTTCACTCCCGAATTGAGCATTCAAAATGGATCCAGTAGGAAAGTAAGCTGCCATGAACACTATCACAAAAATGATTTTTCTGAATCCCTCATCTTAAGCGGTTTTGATAAAATTGATCGTATTAAAACAATCTTAGCCGGTTGTAAATATCTCAGTCGGTTCAGAAAACAAACCGGCTGAATAATTACATATCTCAGTTGGTTCAAAAACTAAACCGACTAAATTAATTACCTATCTCAGTCGGTTTAGAAGAAAAGGACTGTTAAAGTATCTCAGTTTGTTCGTTTATAGAACTGACTGGTGATTTCGGCCCAGGCCCATATATACTCCCTAGCGAAATCGATCCTTGTAACGCCGCCCCTGATTTCTCTAAACCCGCATGCATCTCATCGATCCCTTTTCTCTAAGGCCCCCTTCTAGACAGGTTCGGCTTGTGTATAAGCCAGCTTAAACTTAATAGTGTGGGGAAGCTACGGTGTGGGGAAGCCTGATAAGCTTCACCATCCCCTTCTAGTCGGCTTCTGAGATTTGAGCTTATTGTATGTGATGGATGGTGTAAAGTCTGTATTACCCCTGACCTTATTATTGATATCATCCATAAACACTTGCATACATCCATCTCAATTCCATTTCCATTTTAATTACCATATAGTGTTAAAGAAAATAAGTAAAGATGCTGCCTGACATGTTGCTTCAATTCACATGTAAGATCAAATAGCCTTGACATGCATCATTGTATACAAAAAATTTTCTCACAACCAAACAATCAGAAGGAGTTGGCATTTTAGTAACAGCAAAGTGCATCTTTCATATAAAACTGAAAATTTCTTGTTCCATACATAAGAAATTGATCGAGCTAATGTGCTATGATAAGAAATTGCTCATCGATTTTTCACTAAACATCGTCAGTGCATATCGATTTTTCACACATATTAACATGCATTAGACCACAGCAGTGCATTATTCAAAATTTTCTCGCACCCAAACATGCACCCGAACTATGGCTATTGCTAACTAAAAGATTTGCAATCCATTTTTCAATCTGTTCATCTGTTCAATAGCAGCAACAAGCAGCTGAGAAAATGCAATTGGGGAAGAAGATCTGCTGGGGAAGAAGATCTGTGGCCATGCTTCTTTTCCTGCCTCGGGTGGATCTCGCCGCTGTCGGGACCGGCGGGGCGAGGCAGAGGGCGGCGGCGGCGGTAGTGGAGGGCGCGAGGAGGCGGCTGGATGGAGAGCTCGGAGGGGCGGCGGGATGGGCGGGTTCGACGTGACGATGCCGGATCTAGGCAAGGACGGCAGCGGCGGATGTGGGCGAGGGCGGCGACGGGGAGGGGGGATCTGGGCGAGGGCGGCTGAGAGGCAGCGGGAGATAGCCGAGAGGCGGCACGTGGTGGGGGAGGAGTCGGGAGGCGGGGGAGGCGGGGAGGCGGCAAAGGCGGCGGAAGCGGGGGAGGTGGGGATGCGGGGAAGGTGGGGGGTGGCGGCAGAGGCGGGGGAGGTGGCGGAGCGGCGGAGGAGGCGGAGCGGCGGAGGCCGGGAGGTGGGGGCTGTGGGATCTGAAAGGGAGGGGGCGCTGCGGGAGACGACACAGGGGGAAGGAGGGTGCAGGAGAGGTGAGGAACGGGGGAGGGTTTGGGGTAATTCGGTGGCAATTGCGGGTAATTCCTTGGAACACTGAGGGCAAACTAGTAACGCATTGGAAAATAAGCTCGGGAAGTACCTCTTACCTAGCTTTTCACCATATACATGAAATCTAGGGGGCTTAACCCCACAACTAGTTAGAAGCTTTACCTTCTAGAGGGCTTATGGCTTCCTGGGGCCATAAGCTGCTCCATAAGCCCTCTAGAAGGGGGCCTAAATCCCACCCAGCACCATCACCAACACCACCAGCACCAGCACCGCACCAGCACCAGCAGGACGCCCTCCTCCTCCACCAGTCTGCCCTCAATAGGGACCACTCGATGCCCGGGACAGGGAGCCTCACCGGCAGCTCCACTCTAGGTGCTTGACCGCCTCCTTCCTCTAGATCCGCATGAGCAGGGCCAGCACAAGCAACTTTCTCTAGATTCGCCTCTGCCTCATGCTCGCCTACCTCCGCCGCGACTCGGTGTGCGCGGTGCTAGCGGCGGATGGGATGCTGGCTCCGACCGGCGTGGGACAGCCTCGAAGCACTCATCGGCTGCCTCCACGCTGCATATAAGGAGTCCGAAGGCTGCCCCGAGTCCAACCCCTTTGCCATGCATGCCATGTGCATCTACCTGCGCGAGGTGCGGGAGGCTCAGGCCAAGGCGTGCAGGATTCCCTAGGAGAAGAAGAAACACAAGCGCGCCGCCCCACCCCCCTGGTCGTCACTGTGGAGGCCATAAGGACATCAGGAGGCAGCGAGGAGGAGGACGACGAGCCATCGCAGTCCCTAGAGCAGCAGCAGGCCACGCTGGTGTCTCCTCCTACTCCTTAACCTAGGAGTAGCATCACCGGCGCCGCTACGACGACAACGAGAGGGAAGGAAGCTGCTGCAAAAGGCCACCACACAACCACCAGCACCACTAGGATGACCATCACAAGATCCGCCGCGGAGGAGCACAACAACGGTGCACAGCGGAGGTGGCTCGTTGATGTCGCCCAGGCACCCTTCCCCCGCCAAGTTCCACTGCTTCGTCGGCCTCCGGTGGAAGAACAATGAGACGATGACCATGACAATCCCTCCTCCACCTTCCACGTAGGGCTAGCAGAAGAAGCGAAGAAAGAGGAGCGCCAGCGGCGGAGATAGCAGTCGGGGGAGGAGCGGGGTGGCATTTTTTTGATTTTTTTAATGAGTATTACAGCCTGTTTGGTACAGTCCACTGGCTGAGTTAATGGACTTTTAGAGTCGGTTTGGTATAGACGACTGGCTGAGGATCTAATTTTTAGAGTCGATTTAAAAAAATTATTAGCTCCCTCTGCTTAGATTCTCGCCGGGGGTCCGTGCCCAGCGGTGGAGAGGCCGGAGTTAAGAAGAGGACACCGGGGAACTTACTGAGGCGTGCCCACCGACTGCAGCTGAGCGGCAGGGGCACGGGAGCGCGACAAGGCGGAGACTCGAGGCGAGCGGGTCCGGCGAAGGGGAGAGGCGGACCCCGCCGGGAGCGACGGCTTCGTCGGAGTCGGGGCTGGCTGCTCGGGGAACAGTGGAACAAGGGAGTGGAAGAGGAGGGGCGCACGGCCTACTGATTTCGGAGGAAAGAGGAGCTTGACCACTGCTGCAGCTCAAGCCTGAGCCGTGGAGCTGGAAGAAGAAGTAAGGAGCTTGAGGTGCTAGGACTGGTCTGCGAGGTTGGGGAAGAAGGGAATTGCAACACGAGGAAAAAGAAAGGCAAGGGAGCTCAGACATGGGGTTGAGTAGCAGCTTGGAAGAGTATGAAGAATGGTGAATTGAGAGGAACGAGGAGAACTTGGGCTGGTCTTTGTACTACAGTGAAGAAAAGTTAAGGAAGGAGCACAGGTGGTTAGATGGTGCTGTGGATGCAGTAAAAATTGGGCACCGATCTTGGGATGCTGATGAGCTGGCGCAGGCAGGAGCAAAATGGTAGAGTCGGGGCTGGAGCAACACAAGAAAAATTAGGCACTAGCACTTGTCTGGGCAGCAGAGAGAGAGAGATCAAAGGAGAGGTCTTGTATGCAGAAATTAATTACAAGCTTTCATTTTGGTGGGATGGACAAGAATTAGGACTTGTACCTACACCTGCAGCATTGTTGGAAATATGCCCTAGAGGCAATAATAAAGTTGTTATTATTCTATTTTTATGTTCATGATTAAGTTTATGTTTTATGCTAGAATTGCATTGGTTCTCGGATATGAGATTCAGAGGAAAACCTAATTGCATGTGTGGAATAATAAACACTATTCAGATTCCTAGTCAGGCCTCTGGACTAGCTCATGTATTGTTGATGGTCTTGTTTTTCTGATCATGGGCATTGTTAATGTAACAAGGATGCCGGCAATAATGGGAACACATTGTTAGGGTAACAATGGTGTTGGATAGACCCCCTTATGAGATACTGCGAGATCACTTCGTCAATATGTTGTCAGTATCTTCTCATTAAGTGTTAACGTTTACTTGCGTCCTTAGACCATGAGAATATCGTAGACCCGGATACCGGATGGTTGCTTTGGGGTCATCAAACGTTACTCCGTAACTGGGTAATTATAAAGGTGACTTTCAGGTACATCAGAAAGTATATCGTGGTTCAAGATATGTCAAGACTGAGATTTGCCCATCCGGCGATGGAGAGATACACTCTGGGCCCACTCGGTATTACGGTGTCTAGCATCGCCTGGCCAGGTATTGTGACTAAAGGGTTAGTCACGGGGACACCGGAATACGGAAACGAAAAAGAGTACAAACCGGTAACGAGGATAACTAGGTATAGTGATCAAGGAGTTGATCACAGGGATACCATAAAAGTCTCGCCTCGGGTTGTGTAATGTATCGTGAGACAAAAGGATGATATGCGGTAATACGAGGTTCGCTCGATAAAGATCTTCGATGATATGTGGGAGTCGTTATGGGTGTCCAGATCCCGCTGACGATCATTCACCGGAAGGTGTTCCGGACATGTCTACATATACTCGAACCTATAGGGTCACACGCTTAACGTTTTAGCGACATTTAGGAATGCTACGATTTATGGAGAACAAGAGAGAAGGATTCCGAAAGTGTTTCGGATGATCTCGAAAGTGTTCCGGGAGGTCCCGGATGGTTCCGGTGATGTTCAGAAGTGTTCTGGAAAGTATCGGAAGGTTCTAGAAGGTTCTGGAAGGTTATAAAAGGTTCTAGAAGGTACTAGAAGGTTTTAGAAGTTCTAGAAGGTTCCAGAAGTTCTAGAAGGTTCTAGAAGGTTCTGGTGGAGTTGGACTCCAACTCCATTAGGGAGTTCCTGCTGGAGTAGAACTCCACCTTCCCAGGGAGAGCTGCCCCACCCCCTTTAAATAGAGGGGCAGGGCACCTCAAAGGGATCCCAAGCAGCCCCAAAGGCAGCCCTAGCCCCTTGGCTGAAACCCTAGGCAGCCGCCACCTCTAGATTGGCCGCAGCCTCCTCTTCCTCTCTCTTCTAGATTGGATCTAGTTCAGCTGCCGGCGCGCTGCTGCTTCTCCTTCTCGTAGATCCCCGCTGTTCTTGTGTGCTGGTCCACACATTACCGCGGTGTCGCTGATCCGGTACGCATGGATACCTTGGAGATGTCGTACACTTCGGCGTTCGATCGGGGGAACTATTCGCGAGGAGATCACTCTCGCGGCTGGAAGGTATAACCTAGCTGCGGGAGTCTGCGGACTTCATCGACATCGTCAACTTCTCCGCTGCATTGACGTGATCGGCAAAGGTATGATATCGTTGCCTGCACCTCGATAGTGGATCTTGGTTTGGTTCGTGTACGGTAAAATTTTTATTTTGCGTAGCACGTTCCCCAACAAGCATGTGTATGTGCACGTTTATATCCCAACAAATTGAGTAGGTGTTCACAATGAAAGAGGTGGCAGACGGGTGAATTTTTTTTTGAGAGGATATCTGCGTTATATTAAGATTAGGAAAACAGAAACATCTGGAGGGGACAGTTGTCCCGCACATATACGAACAGACCCTTGGACATAACTAAAAAAGACCCCAAAGAAACTGAAAATACAAACAAGTCCCTAGGAAAATCCCCTCCGCCTGCTCCGTAGCCGGACTCCACGCCGCCGCTGCACTACCGAGGGCAGAGGACAGAGGCAGAAGCATCAGCCGCTGGATGACCTGCACCGATACGATAGAGGACGAGGCCTCGTTTAGTCGCCGCAGAAGTCGTCCCCCCACGAACGACGGATCTTGAAATCAGAGGAAGCCACATCGGCGGGGGCGACGCCCCGATCCGAGCAGGAGCTCGAGCCAGAGCCTCGGGATGAAATCCACGAGCTAGCCCGCATCAGCTCAACTGAGGGGATCGACACCAGAGCGAAGAAAACACCGACGCTGCCGGATCCACCAGGAAGGAGATCGCTGGAGGCCACCTCCCCCGCCGTGAACCTAGCAACGCAAGGACAAACCTCCACCAGCTCCTCAACACCACGAAGAACCGCAGCGCCGAGAGGAGGTTTGAGCTGGGAAGACAAAACACCGAGTACCGCCGTCGCAAACCTCGCCGAAACGGTGGCGGACCAGAGACTAAGACCTAGACCAAAACAAGACGACTGTACAAGCCGGATCGAGTGCGCGTTTCCCCCCGCCTCACGGCGCCCGCAGGCAACCGGAGGAGAGGAGAAAACTACGGCCTCGCCAAAGGGGAGGTTGGATCTAGGGCGGAAGTTTTTCGCCGCTCTCGACTGTAGCGGCTATTGGTCGAGAGAGAAACGTGGCAGATGGGTGAATTAAGGCTGCCTTATAATCATATACATATAGAACCTTGCTGAGAAGATTTGTTGCCAAGAAAAATTGTTAACATCAATACGATGCAAGGGAAGTAATTTCTTTGCACAAAGTCAAAATGGAGCACACGTGTTATTACTATTATTAATTAATTAATTAAACTTTTTTTAAAAGGTCAAAGATAATGGAGAATTCATATCTCACACATTTTAGGAATTCCTTTCCAAGCATCTCACTTTCTTTTTGGAAGGGGTTTGCATGGTTAAATAGTCAAGACAAAAGCAGGAGGGCCGAGGGAGGACAAGGAGCTAGGGTCTTGGACCTCTCCTTAGCTCGTAAGAAGTGAGCTAGAATTCCAAATGTATCCCACATATACTTGAAAATTAAGCGTATATAAGGTGGCGACGGGGTTATGAAGTCATGGGGGTTAGGATTTGGGGAAGTATTGCCGATATACTCCTATATATGCATAGGCTTGCGGCAGAGTCGAACGAAGAGTAAGGGTTTTAGTCCGTGGTCCGGAAGAGAAATAGGATGGGCATATTTGCGTATATACCAAGATAGTATATATGTGCATATATTCATAATAGAACATGGCGAAGTAGATGGTAGAAGATCATGGCATATGGGAGAGGTTTGTGCCATATATATGCTCAATTTTACAAGGGTACCGCATGGTAGACGAGCATACGCACATACATATATGGTACATGCATGTAGGGAGTTGCAGGTACGCGTGTATGGACACGGAAGAAATTCGGCAAGGGAAATATAGGTGGGGATTGCCATACATCGAGGGACGCGAGTGGAACTAGCGAAAGGTTTGAACCACACGTGTCAAGAGGAGAGAAAGATCATGGGGTTATTATAAACTGATAATGATGCGAATACAAGAGAGAGTCCATAGGGTTTTTATTAGTTTTGTTTAAAAATTATTATTATTAGCACAAAAAGTTTTTGTTAGCCCTAACTTTTGGGTTTTGAAAAATCATAGTGTTACATTCTCCACCTGAACCTAACACATGGGTCCTACCTTGCTAAAACCACCTTCATGGTGATTGTCACTGCCACCAATAGCACAACTCTGTTAAATACCTTCTCAACCTTGGAGCCACCAATAGATCATTAATTGATCCTTTCCATCAATTACCTATGTCCAAACCCTTTGGTTCCCCTCTTCTAGTCAGAGCTCTATGCACGATAAATGTCGTCGTCATCACATGATTTCAACATAGACCCTCTAACCTTGGAAACATTCTCTGGCCATCGGCATGATCTTTAATTGCCAAATCACTTTGCACAGTATGTGTCATCGCCTCCAACGAGACATTGCCATCGTAGACCCGTTAACGTTAAATGTATCATTCGACCCTCGACATTATTAGCGACGGCATTCGCCTTTGCTGCAACATGATCTATGCTACGATGGCAGTAGCTATTGTTTTGTAACGTCTTGGTTTTTAATCATTTTATAAGTCATGTCTTAGACATGTCAAAACCTCTTTAAGCCCTAATACCTTTTACTTGAATTTGGATCTCATGTTTTCCTGGCATCGATCATTCCATATCAAGTATGATATGTGCATATATGCAGATGGTCAAACCTTAAAATGATTATCATGACATGACTACCCACACCTCTACCAAAAGAAAGAACATATTAAAATGATTATCATGACATGACTACCCACACCTCTACCAAAAGAAAGAACATATATATGCATATATATAGGTATACACATGGAACCCTAGTTCTTCCCTCGATAATAATATAAACCCTAATCCCTTCCTCTCAACGAAAAGCACAAACCCTAAAAATCTATAAATGACCATACCTACATGGAACCAATATATCATGCACCCCCCAGGGCCCACATATCTTATATGGGGCCCCACACTCTAAAACCCTAGCCTTTATTCCTTTTTCCTATTTTCTTTTTCTTTAAGCAGAAACCCTAAACCTATGATTTTATGTGTTTTCCTCTCTCCAAAAGTTATGGAAAAAATTCATTAAATTATATAAAACCCATACACACCAAAATATAAAATAATATAGTGATGTCCAATACAAAAATTTCAAACCACATTCTAATTTAGACTTAGGGCAGATTTGACCCTTGAATTACAACCCCTAGAAATACACTTTAGAAGAATCACCAAAAAAGTCTACAACATATTAGATACGTCTAGGAACTCATATAAAAGTATCATCACCTCCGGTAAATATTTTCTGAGCATCCTCAACAGGAAGGTTCTGCCATCTAAAGTCTATCCTTGGTTTGACTGATCTAAAAGTCTTGGAAAATTTTGAGAATATTTTCCTAGCTTCTTTAGCGTGACAGGCACCTATTCATGCATAGCTTCATTTAGACAAAAGCCCCTTTGTTCCCTGCCAGCTTAGCTCTATCCCTTGCCATTTGTGGCATGCTTCCCTTTTCCTATATTCCCTCTATCTTTTCGAGGTTTAGGTCCTCTCCCCTCTCTCAGTTGACCCCTACCTCATGATGCAGGTGTGCATGCTTGGACGCACCGATGCACGCCAAGACATGCGGATGCCGCTGCACGCATGCTCTAGCCACGTTCTGGACGCGCACATTGCGCACGCAGGCAGGCATCCCGCGGCCTCCGGTGTTTCGGTGCAATAACACCATGTTAGCGTGGGTCGGGGCCTCCCCCTAACATCCTCCAAAGCTTGCCACTGCACCGTTTCCTCCCGAGCACTTTGCTAAACGCCATGCCTATCCATTTCCATAGCCACATCACCCGTCTAGTGCCATCCTTGCCTATATAAGCAACCCCAGGGTCACCTCTAACATCCACTCCACTCCCCTCACCTCCCATATCTACCTTGACCAAGCCCGAGCACCAGGGGAGCCTCCCTCTGCCCTCACTGGCTGGTTAGACCAGCAAGGTCTAACTGCTCCCCCTTGCCAATCTGGTGGCACATTCTCCCTCTTTTCTTCCTAAATTGCTCCCTAGGCTCCTCTGATCACTCCCATTTTAGTTTCTCAGCTTGCCATGCACAGAAGAGGGAATTAGAGCTTTCCGGAGTGCCATCCCTTGGATCTCATCGCCGATAGAACTCCGACGGTCTCCCTCTACTCTTCCCGAGTCTCCAGGTACCAGCCACGTTTGCTCTCATGCCCAAGAATGGCGGCGTGAGCTCCTGGAGCTTTCCCCGAGCTCACCACCGTCGGATTGAGCCTCCCCGCCAGTGTGCACCAACCCTAGCAGCCCCTATCCAGCTGACACGCAGGCCCCACCCGTTATGTTTAAAAACATAATGGTTCAGTGCGAGTGCCGCTGACACCCCAGGCCCGCATGTTGGATTAAGTGGCGGGGCCCGACCTTGTTTCCCACTTCCCCGCATTGAAAGCGTAAATCAATATGTCGGAAGGTGCAATTAGTTCGGTTAAGCTGGTCTTTCATTTCCAGAATGTATCACCCTTTATCGATAAGACCTCTATTACATGTGGGGAAATCTTGAACCCTAATCCTCGGGGGTCTAAAAATCCTAAAGTCCAGAACATAACCATGCATGTCATGTTGCATCTTTTTGGCTTGTATTTGAGTTCATCTACGTGATTTTTTAAACGTGTAGCTACCGACATACCGGATTCTCTCGAGAAGGATTCAAAGCTTCCGCTGTACCAACTCCAAGAACAAGACCAGTACCACAACTTGCCAGCAAAGCTCCCCTGTCTTCATCTTGTTGTCCCTATATGTTCAAGACTTATATTGGTTACTAATCTTGCATGCTATGTTGCTAAGACTGTTATTTTATGCTAGCTATAACTATGACCCACTATTGCACGTGAACTTTGTCTTTATGCCATTCCTTGTCACCTTAACACTATTTCACCTAATGGTAAGGTAACACCAGCAGGAACTTAGGTCCTAGTACATAAAACCCTATGCTTAGACCATAGTAGGAAAAACCAATTTTTTGTCGACAAGTGTTATGAATTACTGGTTCATGTGTGAAATGGATCCTCAGGAGGCATCCATTTGTCTGGGGAAAGGTTTTGGGTGAAAATGATTTATGACAAAACCCTAAAACAAAACGAAGGTGATTTGGATCCAGGTGAGATGCATAAGATGATGTTCGAGAAGAGAGTCGTCGAGAGGATGATGTCTTATGTGGCATGGTTAGGACCTAGCCCCTTTGTGGCTTGAGACGATATGGAGTCTTTCTCAGATCAATTAAGGACTGAATCTAATTGCCGCTCACCCGAGTTCATTTTCATGCGTCCACATGCTCTAATGGGAAAGGTTTGACCTAGTATTCTATTTAGTGCTAGCGTATGAACCCGTAGGCAATAAGTGGAATGTGCAAAAGAGTGGCTTAACTCCAGAGAACCTTCTCGTGGTTTGATGTAGAAAGTTGTTCGACACAAAGGTGGGTCTGCATTGTGTCGTGATTTAACAAGCATTGTTGAGAATGTCTCATTTGGCTGGTTTGTTGTTAAGGCTAAGTGGAAAAAGAGTCTTGTTGTAATAATCCTGCCAGTACACCTTATTGAAATGTACTCATTAACGCTTGGCAACAAGGATGACTTACATCTTGTGGGTAAAGTCATACAACCTCTACAGAGTGTTAAAATCTATTCAGATAGCTGCATTTGTGGTCGTGGACACAACTTGGTTAGGCCACACACTAATTAGACTTTGTTTTTCTTTAAAAGGTGGGATATGTGTTTAAGGATGTGGGCATGATGTGTTCGCAACATTGCCATGTGAGCTACGGACAAGTAGCGGAAGCTGCAGGTGTATGAGTTGGATCGTACCACACGGTAGTGGTACGAGTTGGTCTTGGTGGAGTAGTTCGGTGTTGAGATGTATGAGACGATAGCAGATGCTATCGTTATTGCAGAAATGGTTTCTCTCATTAGATCATGTTTGCAAATTTTTTTGTCAATCTATTAGTTGTATTGTTGCTAAGAACTTACTTTTCCGCACAACATGCAACATAGAGTAGAGCTTCATTTCTTGAATAAAGCCTTGCATGCATATAACCGTTATACAATTACCTGCAGATGCTTGCGAGTACATTCAATGTACCCACCTGGTTTGTTGATTTGGCTAGACGAGGAGGAGTACATCTTCAAAGACGATAATGACTACGAGGGCTAGGGCGTTGCCCTAGTCGGTTGCCTGTTGGGTATGGCATATTGAGGGGCACCTCCTATGTGTATCTTTTCCACTGCAAAACTCGTTAAATTCGGCCAATAGGCCACGCGTGTAAAATAAAGTATGTGCCGCTCTATGTATCAGAATCTATATCGTTCATGTATGACTATGGTATCTGAGTAAACTTATATGTACTGACTACTGATGATGGAACAAATACAGTAAACACAAGAGTTATCCGGTCCTTAAAATAGGTTACTCCACAAGTTTCCCATCAATGATCATAGCTTTGTCGCAGCTCTATTCCTTGCTACCCACACACTACCCCGTGGTCGCATGTGCATCCTTATCATTTATAGCTCTATGCGATGTCTTGCCGTGGTAGGAGTTTCTCTATCGTGACAACTCATTTATCTTGCCATGTCTTCCCGTGACATAGGTCACTCCGTCGCAACAAGTCGTTTGTGTTGTCGTGGCCTGCCACTATAGCTTTATAGCTATCGTGACAAGGTTGCCACTATAACCTTCAAACCTACCTCTCTTCCAATGACTCACCATCGCTCAAGGTCATGACTATCCTTTATCTCATGACCTAATCTTTTCTTGTACACCTTTGTCACGACAACATCGTGAGCTGTCGTATCCTTAATTCCTTTACCTTGAAGCTGAACCTTGGGTACAAGGACAGTGAATCATCATAACCTAACCATCATCTGTCCTATGAGCCCCGTTTATTGATCAACTTACGTTGACATGTGGACCCCACCATCCATAACCTATCCAACCTCAGTACATCCAATCCTCGGATGTAGTCTCGATCGACAAACCAAACATTGGGTTTGTGTTGCCAACCTACACCGAAACACCATGCCATTCTCACCCCTTACAGGTCCCACATATCAATCAGTGGCATGCTACTGATTGATATACTCCGTTGTGCATATCCGCTCTTAAATCCAATCGAGGTTCTAAGTCATGGTTCCCTATGCCGGTTGAAGCATGCAGTCTTGTAGTTTTGGAATGACTATGTCTCATCTTTGCAGATGATGTACTTTCTCTCTTACATTTGGTGTATCCTTCTGTCAACAATTCCTTTATCTAATGCCAATCATATATTCCTCTAAAGCCAAATCATGTAATTTCGAACCCTATCCTTGATCTCTACATCGCCTTTCCTCTCCCTTTATTGCATTTAGTTATTTGGAGTCATTTTGTTCGTGTTCTATTTCTTTTACAACGAGTAGGGCTTGACGAGGTTGACCAAGGGCAAGTTCAAGGAGTAGAAGTGGAGGAATATTTCAACAAAGACATGCCCCCTCGTTCTTGATCATGTTGATCTTATATTTCTTAAAATAATTATTATGTTTATGATTAACAAACATGCATGTGGATTATCGAATGTTTATTGGTCATTCCAAAACTAGCCTTTAACCTCATTACCCAAGATGTCTATTTAATATAGTGTTAATAATGCTTAGCCATGTAAAGTAGCACCTTTTTTATATTTCTCCTGCGAAGAATATTCCATGTTCTAAATCTTTATTACTTTGTTGATATCCTGATAATTGTTGAGAATTTTTCCCTACCTGAAACTCTATCTAAACCCTACTCTAAGGTGACGTTGTAGCATCTTCTAAGGGCCGATAAACATGTTTGATTGATAATTATGACTTACATGCAACGACATACTATTATGGCTCTTGCTTAGTTAAGTAGATAGTTTATGATCGGTCTTGGTATTACATACCGCAGATGGGCTATGGTTAGACATGACCCTCGGCAGGGGGTTCAAATTGTGAGGATGTACTCCATTCGTACTGAAACCTAGTGGGCATGTCGCATTTGGGTATGACGCGTTGAAAGACTTTGTCACGACTTCTTTGCCGACACACCGATGGTTGTGTGTTTAAACTTGGTTAGCCTGCTGCATGGGAATGATCATGTCATGTGGGTGAAGTATACAACCTCTATAAAGTGCAAGATCTAATCGGTTAGCCGTGTCCACGGTCACGGACGGAACAATGATCTAATCATGCCAAGGAACATGTCTTCTTTTGCTCTCAATTGCTTTTCCATCTATCCTTTGGGATAAGTATAGGTGGAGAGAACCTACTGTCGAGTCAAGGGGTTAGACCTTACTCGATCAGCATAGGTTGTCAGAAACCTATTATTAGGATTAAGGCATAGACCTTACTCGACTAGTATTGATGGTTATAACCTTTACTAAAAACCTGCTTATGAAACTATGGTAGTATTTCAACTATTGAAAATGATGTTTATGCAAAAGAACCATAAAACCTTCCTTTTCTTAAACCTGCATGTAGCATTATATTTCCCTAAAGAGGGGCACGCTAGGTACGTAAAGTACTCATTGGGCATATTGTTTGTTGGATGTGTTCAAAGAACTATGAGGATTACTATGACAATGTTGAGGATTAGGTTATATTGGACTTCATTGATTACCTATGGGAGACTTCTGCACTTTACTATTTTTGTTGTGTTTCTGAACGGTAAGTTACATAAGTCCTAAATACTTTATATGGCCACACGACTGCTATTATTTAAATATTTTCTAACAAGCTTCATGATGTGTGTAGTGGTATCAGTTCTTCTGTGTTCATCAGCTTGATCCAAGACTGATATGTGCAGTGATATCAATTGCTGTTTGGATATGATCTCCGGTAAGGTCTGCTTTAACCGATTAGCTAGTACTATGGATACAATTTTGTATATCATATTGCATAAGCTAATCGGGCGAAATTGAGTCAGAGTTAGATTTGATACCTTGGGGATAATGACTATGAACGTTTTATTCAACTCTTTCGGGGACTCCTCTCTGTTAAAAATCCGCAGCACAATGCCGGTAATCTCCTCGTGACATAGCTCCCGATGTCTCTGAAAGAAATGCGCTGGAAACCCATGCAGTCCCAGTGCTTTACTGGAAAACATTTGGAAGAGTGCATTTTCAACTTCCACCTCCTCAATTCCAATTCCAATGGTACCCAAGTTTTAGATGTGATCAGGATTTCCCAAGTTAAGGCCTCCTAGCAGCCTGCGTTTAAGCCCAGTCCAAAAGCATGCATGAATGTTTTCTGCTAGGCCCATGATACTTTCCCCTTAACCCATCAAATAGGAGTATCAATCAATACAATGGCCAATGGTCCATACTATAGATAATGTCGAAATTATACAGTTAAAGCTGAAGTGATGAAACTACGACACCTCACACCTGCTGCAGGTCGACAATAAGAAAAACATTTACTCGTATTTTCTATACTATACCAAGTTTGAAACTTTGAGTCTCAGGATAAGAAAGTCAACTGAGACATCCATTAGTCAATCCGATGGCCGAAATAATTGGGATTCGCAGCTTTACTGCTACTGCTATCTTTTCCATATGATTCTAATACTAGTGTCATGCAATGCATGTACTGCCTACTAGTTTCATGTAATTTATGAACACTTTCAGCAGTTTCACTGCCATTTCATTTGTCTTCCCAAGGTTGACTCCAGGGGAGAAGGAAAACTACCACACCCAAAATGAAGTCTGAAATTTGTCGACTTGTGACATATTATCTGTTGCTCTCTAGACAAAGGTTTAGGAAATCTAAAAAATGGTCATTTTTTTGGACACTTTTTTCTTTCGAAGCACAGTGAAAAAAAGATCCGCAAAACATTTAGTGAAAGCCAAAGCATATGGATAACAAGAGAATACAGAGCATTAGAGCCTTTCTCAGTGTTCACCTGACGTGGACGAGGCAATTCCTATGTTACGCAAGAAGAGACGAAACAACATTTGGTTTCTACTTGTGTTGAAAACAGACTAAGCCGCAAATCATATGATATTAATAGAATATTGCGTCATGACGCTCTTTGTTCTGCTCATTATTTTTCTTCTGGTCTTTTTGGTAAGTTCCACGTAATTTTTTACACTGAGAGATTAAGTTAAACTATTACTATTTGCACAACTCAAGCCCAACTGGAGGCACGTCAGCATAATTTTATAGCTAGCTATTGGATCAGCTGGTTCTCAGACCCAGTACATGATAAAAAGGGGTACCAAAAGTTTAATCATTTAATACATGAACACAGGTTAGATGCCGCATAAATAAACACATAGCTGAGTCATGAGAACAAGAACAATGATAGCTTTGGAATTAAAGACAGAGGATATTAATGTATTGTATAAAAATGTTCCATTCAGAGAGCTACAAAATCATGACAGTTGCAGACACCCAGAGATCAAGTTGTGCTAGCTAACAAGGGACTTAAAATCTGGTAAAAAAATAAAAATCCAAGACACCGAACATGGACCACCCCGAACATAGGCTGCATATTCTTACCTCCTTCAAGGGCTGAAATGAGACTATATTTTCCTTTCAGATCATTGCAGATCAAATACTCATGGTTCTATCTGAAGGTAAGTGCCAATGATTCCAGGTTCAGACTTAGTGTTGCCGAATGATCAAAAGGATATAAATCAACGTTACCTAATGAATAATGTTGTTATTAGGCCGAGATGTTGAATGACAGAGAAACACCTTATTCCTTTTTATTAGGGCCTAGTTTTGTCCAATTGTCTAGACTGATGAATCAAAGTGGCAAACCTAAATTATGCAGATCCTATGGCCAAGTAGTCCAATCTGACCTTGTCCATGATCTGTTTACAGCAAGGAGGATAAAAAAGTTAATATGAACTGAATTGAACACATCATGTCACAGGCTCACAGTTCAACACTAACATTGAAAGTGCGTATATATGAAGCAAACCGCAGATTGGTGCGGAGACTAATGCAACATATAAATGACAAAACCAAAGTAAAGCAAGCGACGTTTTACTAACCTTCACTAGAAGATGGAGAAAACAAAGCAAGATGATGCAGCTCGGGGTTCAGATGATAGCTCTCTTTTCTACTCAAGGTTCTTTCTACTGCATTTAAATATCTACCTTCTTCAAGTCATCATTCATTTTCTTTTATGTGGCAACTTGAAACCAGCATTCCATAACTCCTTTGAGTTACTGCATCTGAGCCCTAATGGCTGCTTCAGCAATAGGAGGATGGGTGGCCTCAGCCTTCATCACCAAGCTGGTTGAGAAGGTGTGCTCTTATGCAGGAGATCAGTATGAATACCAAAGGAAAGACACAAAGGACAAACTAAGAAGCCTAGAGAAGAATCTATCATCAATCCAAACAGTGGTGCACATAGCTGAGAGAGTGCAAGCTACGAACACAAGTATGGGAAGTTGGCTACGGAGAATCAAAGATGCTGCTTGTCAGGCTGAGGATGTTCTTGATTTATTTGACTACCGAGCTCTACAAGCACAAGCTGAAGGCAAGGGCAAGGTTAACTCAGTTGCTTCAGCTAGAGCTGGTTCTTCCTCTTCATCCACCATCACCACTACCTCTACCACCACTAGCAGCAGCTCAACAGTAAAACAGTCGGTTCATTCTCTGAAACGCTTCCTTTTCTCTGATGAAGATATCAATGAGTTAATTGCTGTAGTGGATATATTTGTTGAGATTGATAGTCAGATGCAAACATTCCTAGAGTTAGTGAAGCTAGAGGACAGGAGACCAGAAAACCCAGTTCAGTGGCGCACAACCACCTCTATGCCAGGCACCACAAAGTTTTTTGGTCGAGTTAATGAAGAAAAACATCTGGAGAAATTACTTATGCAGATAAATGAGCAATCCAATCAGCCATATGATGTTATATCAGTTGTTGGTATCGGTGGTGTTGGTAAGACTGCGTTAGTGCAGAGAGTATATAGCCACCTTCGTGCTACAAGTCACTTCAATCTCACAGCATGGCTCCATGTCTCAGATAAATTTGATGTAGGACGCCTAACAAAAGAGATGGTAGAGTCAGATAATCTCAGCATACCTGTTGACTTGAACAACATCAGTAGTTTAGACCGAGTTCAAATGATACTTCAGGATAAGCTGAATAGGAGCCAAAGGAGAATTCTTGTAGTACTTGATGATGTGTGGAATGAACTGAGAAGCCAATGGGAGAACCTATGCAAGCCCCTGCAGTTTGCCGGCAAGGGAAGCAAAGTAGTAGTTACTACTCGAAGTCAAAATGTTGCAAACATCAATGGGGCAACAGAGATGATGCATTTACATGGCTTAGAAGATGAAGACTACTGGGGGTACTTTTCAGAATGTGCATTTGGTGATGCAAATCCATCTGATTTTCCACGACTGGAAAAGATTGGTCGACAATTGGTGAAGAAGTTGGCAGGTTCACCTTTAGCAGCAAAGACAGTTGGGGGCTCATTGAAACTGAAGCTAGATGAATATCACTGGAGGGCTGTCTGTGGAAGCAAACTGTGGCAGATAGAACAAAAGGAAGATGATATTATATCAGCATTGAGACTGAGTTATGAGCATCTTCCTGACCATTTGAAGCAGTGTTTTGTTTTCTTTGCATTGTTCCCTAAGAATTACCAACTTCAAGGTGAAGTGCTCATACAGATGTGGAGGGCTCATGGTTTCCTTAACAAGCAAATGCCAGATGAAATTGCATATCGCTATATCAATGATCTCTTGCAGCTTTCATTCATTCAGAAGGCAGCCAATCAAGAGGACCATTATGTAGTTCATGACTTGCTACATGATTTTGCAGAGTCGGTCTCCAATGGAGAACACTTCCGAATAGAAGATGATTTCCATATACATATTCCGAGAAATGTTCGCCACTTATATGTCAGGGCAAGCAATATATCTAAGGCATACATGAGTTTGCAAGAATCCGAAGAATTGAAGAAAAATCTGAGAAGCTTAATAATATGCAAGGCAGAAGACGGTGCTTCTAGCGAAGGGATCCCCTCGTCTAACTTCAACCATGTTCTTGAACATACACTCCAAGAGCTAAGAAGCTTACGTGTTTTAGTACTACGCAATCCTGACGGCAGTCTTCCAGACAATATTGATCATTTGGTCCACCTTAGGTATTTAAATATCCATGAAAGCAGAAGCTTTAGCAATGTCCCCAAGTCATTATTTAAACTGTACCATCTACATGGATTGAATCTGCAAAATCATTATCAAGATAGGATGATGAAAAAGGAACTTGAAAAGAGCTTAAGTAGGTTGACCCAGTTAAGATACTTAAAGGCTCCGAAGGAAATAATTTCAGGTATAGAATTGATTGGCGGGCTAACATGCCTACATGAATTAGAGGAGTACCACGTGAAGAATCACTGCACGCACAGCATATGTCAATTAAAAGAGTTGAATGAACTTCGAGGGATGCTAACCATTAAAAATCTTGAGAATGTAAGATGCAGGGAAGAATCATATGAGGCAAGATTAATTAACAAGGAGAACCTGAACAAGTTATCACTCTGCTGGAATTATCTCAAACAGGGCATCACCAACAGTGACCATGAAGGCGTGTTTGAAGGGTTACAGCCAAATCCCAACTTGAGAGAACTTCGTGTTAGTGGTTACATGGGAATCAAGTCTCCTTCTTGGCTATTCTGTGAATATTTGTCTAACATTCACTCCATTGAATTGCTCCTCTGCCATCACTGGAAGACCCTTCCACCTTTTGGGAGCCTACCCTTCCTGAGGATATTAAAGATAAGGCATTTGACAGCAGTGGAAAAGATTGATGCTGAATTCTATGGAGATGCTGCAGTGGTATTTCCATCACTGGAAGAGCTTCTATTTGAAGGCATGGAGCAATGGAAAGGATGGTCAGGTGTTGAGTACATCCCACACATATTTCCTCGCCTGCGTGACATCCGTATTCAACACTGTAAAAAGATGATGGGGCCTTTACCGTTACCGTTATTCAATCAAATGAAAATTTCAGTATCTGACTGGACCTCTGAGAAGATAACCAATAGTGAATCTGAAAATACAGCTGCTGGCAATACATCCTTCAGTGTTCAGCTCTCCCTGGACCGCATGGGACTTCTCTTTGGGTGCCTTCAAAAGAGCAGCTTAGCCACTGTTCATATGCTGGATGTCTCATCCTACTACCTGGTAGCGTTTAACAAGGATCAGGAGGAATGGCTACAACAACTTACTTCAGTGAAGGAACTCCGCTTCACTGGCTGCCCAGAATTGACATCACTACCATCCAACATGATTCATCTCACATCCCTTGAGTCTCTGTACATAGAGCGATGCCCAAAACTTGAGTCATTTCCCCAGACGGGCTTACCTCTTTCCCTCAAGAAATTCAGTGTCATAAGATGCCACAAAAAGTTTAGTCAGCTCTGCTCTGAGATTAACATAAGTAACAACAACACAATACAGCAGCTCGTTGTGAGGGAACCCACTGTTTGCCGTGCAAAGAAAAGAAGAAAGACATCATCATAATAGAGAACCTGTAAGTGTGACAAAAATATCCTCTCTCTTTTTCATCAAATATGGATTGGAAGAACATTAATGTGTAAATCAATTTGTCCAATCTATCTAGAAGATGTATACAAATAAAAAATAATAATTTATAATACATGGATTGCTGTTCTGGAATGTCGAACAGGAGATTCATGCTTTCTTCAATTCTTTTGTTTCTTTATAGCTAGGAAGTGGAGAAAAGTTCCTGTTCTGGAAGGATAGATGGTGGAAGAAGTGCTCAATTGAGCAGCCTGCACCAACTCTTCTCTCTGATGTCAGGAATCAAGAACAAGCACACAGTTCAGGAGTCTCAACAATAATGCATGGAATGCTGATGTTTCGGGATCTCTCGGTGTTTAGGCCGTCATTCACGAATACCCACAGCTTTGGGACCAGTTGAGTGCCTATACACTTGATTCATCAACAACTGAGAAGTTTGTTTGGAAATGGAGAAGCAATGGAGACTATAAAGTCCTGTGTGCTAATTCTATCAGTGCAACGTGTTGGTGGCAGATAAGGAAAACAGCAGCTCGGCTGAGGTATATTTTCTTTGGTTGGTTAGTCTCGCTAAATCGTTGTTGGACGGTGGACAGATTAGCTAATTAGCTGGTGGTCTTCCGTTGGCCTTGATGCATCAGCTAGCAGATTCAAGGGAATCACATCCATAGTTTTGCTCTCTCTATGGTCAATATGGACACAAAGTAATATTGTGTCTTCAATGGTGTGCAATCTTCGTTTCAGGCTCTATCAGACAGAATCAAAGAGGAGTGCAAACTTTGGAGGCTGGCCAGAGTGGCCAGTAGATCGGTTGTTCCAGGAAGAGATAGCTAATTTTTATGGCTTGTTTTACTTGTTAATCTGCTGTCCTTGCTCGTAGCGTCGAAAGGCTTTTTTTATAATTATTCTCTCCTTTTGGCTGAAATGATACGCAAGGCTTATGCATATGCTGGAGAAAAAAAAAGAAATAATTTCGCAATTCTACATCAACATTTAATCAGCTAACTAGATACTTCAATTTACAATACCTCAGTATTCTAATTACTTTGACACTTTATAAGTTGCTATTGTACTTAACGGACTAACTAACATACATAAACCTTCAATGTTAGCTGAGGATTATATAGATCACCATATATGAACTCATACAAGGATGGAGCCAGAGAAAAGAACTGCTCAATTTCAACAATGTGTTGACATTTTAGTCATTGCCCGTTAGATTCTTACAGCATTCTATTGTTGGGAGAATTAAAGATATGATAGGCAGATGACTTACCACATTCTCAGAAAATCAAATTAGGTGACCAGCAATAAATTTGGCATGCTACCTGTATAATTTTGCTCCCACCCACTAATGTAACGGTGTACCTTCGTGTTTCTACTTCTCTCAAATATTCAAGCATTTGACTAATGAAGCTAGCTATTTCTTATGTGATGATTTATTTATTAATTTATTTACATCAATATTGACCATAATATGGTGATTTGACATGGCACATTTATTTGCCCCGCACAGAAAGATGCCACAAGTATTTTCACACAGTTCAGACCATGTTCAAGCAATCATTCAACAAATCTTTAGTTGGGCATGGCTAGAACAAGCTGCAATGCCGCAATGCAGCTGCACTATAATTCTGAGATAACCATAGAGTCTGTTTACCATTGTATCACACCAAACAAAACAAGATTTCTATAATTTTGTTCAACTAAATAAGAAGCTGTGGTAGCAGTAAACATTACTACTCCCACACAGACGAGAAATTCCAGGGCTCCAACCCAGTCCTCAGACTACATTATCACAGCCCTAGAATCTATAAAAGCACCAATTTTATTGTTACCATTATTTAGGAAAATGGAAGAGCAACTAAAAAAGAGGGTTCTGATCGCCGGGGAACTAAACGAGAACAGCAACTACGTACTAAAAAAAGGATGAGCTCAATTAATAGCAGGGCATAAGGGTTAGTCAGATGCTCAAACGAATCAACAATAAATCGGTGGCAACCGCTGAGTAAGCAGTGGAATAGCATTTCATCGATGGATTACAGAAAGAGGAGACCGGCGATGTAGATGAGATTCTTACTTGGATGACGACGGCGACCTAAGAGGCAGACGTCCCCCGCTGCCACCGGAGACCGCGTCGGCGACGGCGAAGGATGGATTGATATAAACGGGGCGGCCGCTGGAACAGACAAGGAGAGGACTCGTTTGTGGGGCTTGGGGCCAGCCTCAATCCCACTGCGATCCTGGCCCATTAGGCCTTCTAAATACTTGGTCTGATTTGAGAGCACAACGCTGCCCCACTGCATGGCGCAAAGATTTATTATCGTCGTGAGATGAAAATAATTTATTAAAATTTACTTAGTAAAATTTTCGGACTATACAACAACTAACAGACAATACAAATTTACTTTTTCGAAAATAGATCTCAGATTTTTAGAAAACAAACTCATGATTTAGTTGTTGCACCGACATGGTGCTGCAACGTGGAAACAAATTCTTTTCATGGAAACAAATTAGGTCGGCGCACTCAACATATCAAAAAATGTGTTGCAAGAAAATAATTGTACTAGTGAAACAAATTTTTAGCGTGAGTACAACATCGTAGGTGCACTGTAAAGATCTTTATCTTATGCAAGAGAAACATTATTACCATACGATGAGAACATTCTATCGTGCCATGCAAATATCTTTTGAGCAATAGAAACATTGTTTTTCGTGCCATGAAAATATATTTTTTATATGATAAAAACATTACTTTTATGCGATGAAAGTATTCATTTGTGCTATGGAAATAACTTTTTGTTCTGACCATGACATGTCGGAGCTCCGTGCTGTCTTGTAGGAGAGCACTTGTCGGCATCCCAACAAGATGGACGAGGATGAAGAGCGCTGACCGGTCCCGCTCATGCCTTGCGAGCTCAGCAGTCGCAGCCTGTTCACCGCCATCGCATCATCTCATGGTGATAATGTCGCCCACTATCGTCTCCCTATGCTGAGGGAGGAAGGCTAACACCTTGCCGCAAGTAGAGGAGGTGGCAGCCTGCCGTGGATGGAGGAGATATTGGCTTATCACCGATGATGGAAGTGTCGATGCCTTGCTGTTGTTGAAGGTCTGTCGTTGCCACAAGTATAGGAGATGCCGGCGTGCCGCGGTAAAGGTGGTGTGTCGCTGTCGCGCTGCCATGTGGGAGATTGAGAGCCGCAGCCATTGAGGAGGAATGGAGAAAACAGCGCCGTCGCTGCTCTAGATTCTTATGAAGTCGGCTTTGTTTCGTTGATGATTTAATGGCTAGTGTAATTTCTGGAAATGAGATAAGGATAAAATGATATGCACATGTATACCAGATGGAGGACCGAATAAACGGCCTCGAAGTGACACGATGAAGACCTGAAGCATTTTCGTTTTCAAAAGAGAACTCTCTCGTTCCATGTATACATCAAATTATTATAAACTTCTTGCCGAAAGACCAACAAAAAGAATGGCAAACCACGTAAAACTGAAAACACAATTATTACATAGTTTATTACGTGAATACCACTTAGATAAGAACATAAATTCTGTGATAACTAACTTTATTGTTTTGGCGTCAGCAACCAATGCAACCAATGACTCCTCGTCTAGTTGATACATAGATATAACTTATGAATGAGTAGTTGGTTTCTTTTTATTAAAAACAATATCATTTCTACATAATCAAATCGACCGACATATATCTACAGTCTCCACAAAAATTTGTGCGTGCAACCCCTACTTAACCCCACTGTCCAAGTCCCAAACATATGGCTCACGCTATAGGTGGTGGTATACTAATAGGATTAATATAGGTCAGTTGCCAAACAAAACAGGTAAACTAAGAGTCAAAGAACAGATGCTGACTAGTTTCTCCTTCAATGCAAAAACAATATATTTTGCTACCTTGTCAATTCCATATCGTTAAATTAGTCTCAGCCAAAATAGCCCATCTACTCAAGTTCCATGGAATTCTTTTAATTTTTAGTAGAGTCTTCATACGCCATAAGTGTTCATAGCGGTAATGGAAATGAAAATTTCTAGAGCTTATGCATCGACTGGAGAGAGAATTAGCCAGTCTAAATCCAAGTTTCGTGAAAGTTCATGCTAAATTCTCTCTTTATTCAAGGGTTTAAATAGCTATTTGCTTAACAAATATTTATTTTTTAGATCGAGAACGTGGTATATGGTCCTTGGACACAATACAATCCATATGACCGGCCTATATTTCTATTTATGACTATCAATTTACCAAAGAAATATAGAACGTTTACATATTTCTTTGGAAAACTTAGAAAAGCACAACATAAACGTAAGTAGACTTAGTATTGAATTATCAGAATCAGTCGACCTCTAGAGAGGTTTCGTCATTTCCAACTGCTGAGTTTTTTATATTAAACTGATCATAGACCCCTTCTAATCATTGTCTCATAAATTTCTATAGTGAACAGAGATACCCTTCATGGCACAATAGTTGTCATATCTATCTGGCCGGCCTATATTTTTATTTATGACTATCAATTTATCAGAAAATATAGAGCGTTTACACATTCTTTTCTCGAAAAAACACAACAAAAACATATGTAAACTACTTAGTATTGAATTAATCAGAATGAGTTGACCTCCGGAGGAGAGGTTTCACATTTCCAACTGCTGAGTTTTTTTCTATTAAATCCGTCATAGACCTGTTCCGATCACTATTTCATAAATTTTTATAGTGAACAGGGACACCCAACATGGCACAATAGTTGTCATATCTCCAAGAGAACCATGTCACGGTCTCACACTGATCCTTAGTTTTGTTGCAATGGTCTGCTGCCAATCATCGTTTCCACCTCTAAGACCTTAGTTTTGTTGCAATGGTCTGCTGCCAATCATCGTTTCCACCTCTAAGAAGGAATGCTGTATGCTGACGTGCCGGCAGCAGTGCGGGAAACATTTCTTTACGCGATCAATGTAATTTTGTACTCTTCCCAATATTATTATTGATAATATACTACTATAAAATGGATTATCCAGGACTGCTAACCATATGTGGTTTCTAAAAACCATATGTAGTAGGAAGATGACAGACGGTTCACGTACAAGAGAGAATGTCTCGGTTAACTTCAAACGATGCAAACCAATCTGTCATGAGCCGATATCACAAACGATTCTAAACTATTTGCAATGTCGGACTATCATATTCCAGACAGTTGGGTCATAACATAGATCGATGGTTCTTTTTTAAAACCGTCTATGATAACACACCTATTAATTTATCTGCGACCGACACAAATTTCTCCAATCTGAGACATTGTCTTAAATTCTCTGTTCATACACAATAGGTGTGGGAGCTCCAATGCTTGGGCAACTTGGTCTAAAATAACCATGGATTTGAAGAAGATATTGCATATCCACTTGTTAGTAGTGATTTAAGGTCAGCGATTGGTTCAAAAAATTGAATAATTTTAAAGATCTAGCTTGGTGAGAAGAGAGAACATAGATCTAGATCTTTGTAGAAAGTAAAATATATTTGTTTTTGTTGATTTTAAGGCTATCAATTAGCTCTATTGTATTATATGAAACATGTGCTAGTAATCCGGGTATCAAAAAGACAGAATTGTAGATGGTTTAGATGATTTATATTCTGAAAGAGGGAAATGTAGCATGTATGCTTAATTTATTATTTTAGATATGATTTATCATGTTCATTAATTAAGTTGTAATTGTCACAAATAAATTTTGTAATTCTTGGTACCTTGTATGCTTGGTAAATAGCAACTTTATTAATGAAATGGAATATTGATAATCTTTAGATATAGTCAATATCCACGTATTAATGACATAATTAATTAATATTGTATTTATTGATTTAATTTTATTACGTTGCACTACTACAGAAACGGCCTTTACAGCCGATTTAAAATGGCTATCTCAGTCAGTTCTGGATCCGGCTATAAGCGAGGGGAGCTAATAATACATGTTATCCTAGCTGATTTCGTGAGACAGCTGGGATAATAATCCCTCGGTTAGTTCAAGCCCAAAACCAACTACGATAATACATTATTTCAGTCGGTTCGACCCCCAGAACCGACTGGGATGATGTAGTATCTAAGTCGGTTTTAGTTCTGTACCAACTTGCTTAGTATATTATTCCACCCGGTTTGTAGAGCAGAACTGACTGGGATATTATTTGGGACAGGCAGACATAATTCAGTTTTCTGCTTACCCTGAAACAAAAAAATATAGTTTATATATCCCAAAATTTCAATTTCTCTCCCAGATCATCCCACAACATATATCATACATATATACATGCACATGTTGACATTCATATCATATTTCAATTCACAAATGAACTCAAGTACATAGAAATTTAAAAATTAAACAAGTACAATGAGTACATTTGAATTGAGTTTCTAACACATTTAAACACACAAGTATATGTCATTACAAATGGAGTATTCATCGATTCTGTCATGGTAGAACTTGCCATTTGGTTTGATGATGTTCAAAACAATGATGCTCGTCAATTGTGATCGAATGAGGGCTAGGTCCGACTTTGGAAATTCCATCACGGCAATAGGTGAAACCTATTGATATGAAGATTATACTGCTGGAACATACAAGAAGATGAATACAACAGAATTGTTTGAATATTTGCATACCTTGATGACCGCGGCTTTGTTCTCGGCGGCTCGACCTTTGAGAAAGTTCATGAAGCGACCCTACACACCATTGCATGGTGTAGTGTGCTAGTCTTTGACATAATACAACAAAATCTCATCTCATTATATTATATCCATCAGAATGTACAACAGAAGCATTGATGGTCAAACAAATATATTATTACAAAATCCAATATACAGAAGTTCACAATACAATAAGATACGTTCGGTTGAAAGTAACAACAGAAATATATAACTGAATTTAAAGGCAGAAAACCATATGAACAAAGTTTTATTTTTACTACGATTAGTTCTATACTATTCTACGCTTGCTCTATTTCTATCACTTCTTGTTCCCCGTAGGAATAAATGTTTCAACCTTAGGAATTAAAAAAAACCCTAAATAGGAGACGTGTGAGTTTATGTCATAATAATCTTATCTGGAGTAAATATTCTTGGAAAATGATGAATATTCAAATGAGAATATCATGTCATACTAGTATGATAGAAATTTCCAATTTCTAATCAGAACTTTGCTTTAAGTAAATTACTTGATGATGATGTATAGTACGGTATCCCGCGTATTAGGGGTATCCGTATACCGAATCCCGGGACTTTAGGAAGGTACAGCGTACCCGGTAAGGATCCCTGGACGATAAGGTAACCCCTCCCAGGAAGGGAAGACTCCCCTTAAATTAGGAAGTCGATCCCGACGTACAAGGAAGCCAGAGTCCTACTCGGGCGTAAGTCCACGTCCAGTACGACCCTGGGAACCCCCTATATAAGGATCAGCAATCCCACAGGTGAAGACAGGTCCAACAGATCGATCTAGTCGCAGTACAAGAAGCATAGGATTTCAGGAGGTGAAGCCCTAAGAAGACCCGCTGCCTCGAAGGAGTCGAGCCCGGCGGTTAGCTTAGATTAGTCTACGATTAGATCTAGGGTAGCCACTAACATATACCCCCCATTGTAAGCGTGTTCTCCATCAATATATAGCAACAGAACGTAGGGTTATTATCCTGAGGGAGGCTCGAACCTGTATAAAAACGGCTGTCCCCTGCTGTCAAAGCTCCTGGCACTTGGGCCCTAGAGGTCCCTACCCCCCAGTAATCCTCATTCCACGAATACCGTAAGATCGCCGATTCACCGATCGTCGACACTTGATGATACTAATAATTTAATTCTTTTCTCAGCTAGGAATGGAGGAGTATACCTTACCCCGTACTAGCCATGCTCGTGAAGCGAAGCTGTCAGAATTTCCTTGTGCCTGGCTGGATAGCCTGCTAGACCTATTAATCACCCTTAGGGTCCAAGGAAAATCTAAATTAGTTATAACCAGCAACTATGATGGTCCTTTGTTAGTAAAATATAGAGTTGAAGTAGAAATACCTAGTAAAACCATGGTTGAACAACTAAAGTACTGTACGGAAGGCCGTACTGCACAAGTAGCAGTGCAAATGAAGCATTAAGGAGAGTAGAGAAGAGACTTATCGGTTCATTAAGAAAGTGTGGAAGTCACCAATGCCCTTTGAGGAACCAATAGGTCATTAGAAGGAGAACTCGGAGTGCACATGGCTAGAAGCTGTGATCCTGATAGAGTGCATGAGTTATACCTTGAGAGGAAGAATTTAGTATCTCATGTAGAGTCACTAGTACCACCACCTACTCCAGCCTTTTTCCGACAAACAGAAGAAAATACTTTTATGAGACCTGTTGGATTAGATGAAGAGTTTCGTTATGGTGGGTCTATGAATCCTATAGCCTTCAGTTCAGAAGAAGAACCTTCAGAGTACTCTGTAGAATCCTATGAGCCATATAACTATGGTGGGTTTTCAAACCCTATTACCATTAGCTCAGATGGTCCTGAAGGATCTTATGGCAGTTATAGTAACGACCTTTGGGATGCTTGTTTTGAGAAGGCCAACTTATCATCCACTTACACTTCAGTTAGTGACTATTACCCAACAGGAACAGTTGGTCAAGCACAGAACCTGAACCACTTCGTCGAAGTGCAAGGCCAAATAAATGGACTCCCAGAAGATTCTGAGAATGCAGTAGAAACTAGTTGTAGAAATGTATATGTTATGTATGAAGAGTTGTACCGCTCTTGTATTAATATAGGTGTTGACATGCTGGAGGTATGTATCAGTGTGTACTACTTAAAGGCATATTTGTGTTATAGCCTTGTACACATACTCCATGTATAATTAAAATATTGTATAATACAAGTATATTTTATGTTGATCTTTGTCTTGGAATTTCTGATTGCTTAGATGTGTTCATGAAGTGTCAAACTTAATATACAATATGAGGAATGTATTATTGAGTTTCTCTTCATGCCACAGATTAGGAAATGGAGGGAACACGTGATGAGCATCCTAGGAGAGAGGCAGAAGAGCAGGCTAAAAGAGAAGCAAAAGCAAGGGCAAAGGAAGAAGTTGATAGGACAGCTCATGGCGGAGCACCACCACCTCCGCCACCACTAAGATATACTACAGAAGAAGCTATGTTTCAATTTATGCGGATGAAGGAAGCACAAGAAAGTCAAAAAAATTCTTTAGTGATCTCTTGGACAAAATGAATAGAAGGGCTGGAGATGTTCCGACAGATTCCAGTAGTCCAAGAATTTTCAGATGTATTTCCAGAAGAGCTACCAGGTATGCCACCGGATAGAGAGGTGGAATTCACTATTGACTTGACACCCGGTACCGCTCCAATTGCACAGAGACCTTATCGGATGGGACCAGAAGAACTAGTGGAATTAAAGTTGTCGGCGAGATGTCTCTCGGACAGTAAGTTTGGGCACCCCGGGTCGGGAGACCGAGGTGCTAGGGGGAGACTTGGGGAACGAAGCCAAATATCAACGGGGCCTTTACCCAGCTACCGCCGAAGACAGAAAGGGATTTTGGTGAATGCGTAGTGGAAGTGTATTTCTCTCTCATTCATATGGGGTGCCAACTTGTCCTTATATAGGCAAAACTGGCTTACAAGTGTAAATACATCGCTGCCCCCTAAAAGGTTACATGTACTCTCCACCTCGTCACTACCTACTATATGCGCCGGCATATTCCTAGATTCGTCTCGCCGGTACAGCCCGTCTCCGCCTTTGCCGTCCTCTGTGCCCGCGCATCGTCCACGCTGGACGAGCTCGGCTCTCCTTCCTTCTCGTCCTGTCCGAGGTGGCCTCTCACCTCGTCCGCGGCAGCCGACTTACTCCCTGCTCCTGTACCTACGTCACCTCACCGGGACGACTTCACCCCGTCCAAAGCCCATTGAAGGCCCCTGTAGAGCATAGTACTTGTTAGACGTAATATGTACAAAAGGAGGGGGGTACCTCGGCCCGAGGGCTCAGCTGGACTCCCCCAACAGCAGCCCCTTGCGGGTGCGAATGGCGAGGAGATTGACGCCGCTCGCGCCCGCATTCTTCCTTTAGCGGGAGTCAGAGAACCCCGGGCGAGGTGCCCCTTTCAACCTTCCGGGCCCCCGGTCTTCTCGCTCACCCGTTTTCCTCCTCGCTCGCCCGTTTCCACAAGTTCCGCCTCACATTTCAGGCCATAACCGCTCGATCCGCTTGCTCCGCCTCCGCCCGTTACTCTGCCTCGCGTTCCGGGCCACCCCAGGGCTATAAATACCCCTTCGCACCTCTCTGGCTGTATCGCTTTCTTCGCCTGCACCTCGCCGCTCCCCGTACTGAGTTCTCTCTCGCCAAGATTCGCCGCTTGGACTGGGTTGCACTTAAGCGCCTTAGGGACGACTTGACGTTAGAACAGGAGAAGTCTGACATGGCGTCTAGCAAAGCCGCTGCGGTCACGAAGAAGGGGAAGAAGCCGACCGAGGTCTCCTACACCCGATGGCTCGGGGCGACCCAAGCGTCGGACACCACAATATCTCGTCTCAGCGCAGGGGGATGCTTCCCTCTGGGGATGGACGAGCACGGGCCGGCCCTCCCCGAGGAAGGAAGCACACAGGCTACCCCGCCGGAGGGACATATCGTCGTCTTCGTCGACCAGTTCCGGGCCGGGCTCTCCTTCCTCGCCGCGCCCATAGTCCAGCTCGTCCTAGACCACTTCGGCCTTGAGATTTCGGACCTCAACCCGACCGCCATCTCTCGTCTGGCCATCTTCGAGTTCGCGATGAAGTCAATGCGGCTAGACAGCACGGCGGCATGCTTCGCCATGTTCCACGAACCGGTGATGACGACCTCGGCCATTCACAACGGCGCCCACTCCCTTTTCGGAACGATCGGATTCCGAGGATGCCGAGGTTCTGACGCCTCGTACCCGGCGATGGCGTTGAAGAACAAGTGGAAGAATTGGAAGAACGAGTGGTTCTTCTACCGGGTTGGCGACCTCGGCTTTACCGGTAGCAAGGTCACCCCCGGGTATACTACTCACACGCCGGTCGCCTCCTCGGCGGACTTGACGAGACGCGACGCTCTGAAGGTGATGAGCCATCAACTCTCGTCGCGTGACCTGGTCGAGGAGTACCTTCTCCTGAGGATTCGGCCCCTCGCCACCGGTTGGAGGATGAAGTGCTCACCCATCCCTGAAGGACAACCTCTCGGGCCTTGTCCCTTTTACGGGTACGAGCCGACGAAGCGGTACGACCTCGCCCGGGCGGAGTGGGACGCGAATCTCCTTCTGGGGCGATACTTGCCGTCCGAGGCGGCGGTCGTCTCGAAGATGATCGCAGTTCGCCGGAACCGAGCCTGCGAGCTATTCAAATGGGAGGTTCCTCCTCGCCCAGACATCGCTCCGTCCGGCGATACTAAGGCAGGAGACAAGAGGAAGCGGGCCGCTCCGGCCCCGAAGGCAAAGCCGGCCCCGCGGAAGATGAAGCAGAAAAGCCTCGCCACCGAGCTGGCGGACTGGGACGACGATGATGCCGACAGCGACCGTCGCGAGTCGCCCGCTCCTGGTGGAGCGAATACCGAAGAGTCTGACGACGACGAGGAGTCCGAGGAGGAGTCGCGCGTTGGGAGCGACGAGGAGCCCCCGACGAAGAAGCAAGACCTCGTGAGTCACCCCGGGGCGAGGCTATCCGAAGAAGATGTGGCGGCGAGCTTCGCCGGGATGTCGGCCCCTCAGGTCGGAGCGGCGGCACGGGCCGCGGCGCTGAAGGTAAGCTCGACTGTCCTTAGTTTCTTTCGGTGGATGGATACTAACGCCTTTCTTTCAGTGCCTGTTCGTCGCCGAAAAACTGGCGCTCCTGGAGGTGCGCGCGGCCGACATCGAGGGCCCCTTGGCCGAGGAGCGGGCCCATACTGCCGACGTTCTGCACGCCCTAAACGCTGAAGGGGAGAAGTCGGCCGCGCTCGCCACGCGCCTGGACGAGAAATCCTCCGAGGTAGAGCTCCTAAAGACCAAGCTGAAGGAGATGGAGGAGCGCGCCGTTCGCGCGGAGGGGGATCTCGCCATCGAGCGCGGAGGGGCCGAGGCAGTGAAAAAATGTGCCTCTAAGGCAGAGCAGTCGCTTGCATCCGAGCGAGGAAAGGCCAAGGCGGCGACAACGTTGCTCGCCTCAGAGGAGAAAAAATCTGCCTCGGCCCTGAGGGAAGTCGAGCAGCTCCGCGCCGACCTCGCCCTGGTGCACGAGAGGCTCGGTTTCCTTGCTGACCGAAACTCTCAGACTCACCGACTCGTGTCAGGGCTATGTCACGCGGCGCATGTGACTTCGGACGTGGTCGGGCTCGACGTCGCCTCCTTCAGCTGCGACGACCCAGAAGCTTACACCGTGGAGGGCATCAAGTGGGCGACTCGGGTCTGCCACGACACCCATCTGGCGACCCTGATCTTCGCCCAAGACAATGCCCGGGCCGTCGCAGAGCTGTTGCTTGGCTGCTCCTTCCTGGCGACTCGCTCCGAGCCTTCCGTCTTCTCGGCTCCGGGCTATGTCGCCCCCAAGACGGCCGAGGTGGTTGGGGTCCGAGACAAGTTCAAGGGCGAGGCCGACGCCTTCATGTCATCGGTTTGGAGGTCGCGCAAGAAGGGGCAAAAGTATGTGGAGGGGATTCAGAAGTCCCGGAAGCGGTCGAGCGCAGGTGCGAGCTCGAAGAGCGTGGAAGGCACCTCGGGCGGAAGGCCGGCCACGTCGTCCCCGCCGGCAAAGGTTTAAAGTTCACCTTTGGGGCTGGTTAACAAACGTTTCTTGCCTTTTTATCGCTGCGTCGACGTGCTTGCCGGTTGTTGTGCTTTTGTGAACTCGCCGTGTGGCGTGAAGTGTTTTGGTTAAATCATTTGAGTTGGCGATGTTCATTTTTATCGTGCTTGTTTGCAGATTACGTCGTCGCGACATAAGTTGCCTGCGAAGCGATGCGGTTCTCGCCCTTTTGTGGCCATGTGGCATAAGCACTGCTTGGCTGCCCTGCCGGCTACTCGGAGGGGGAATGACGGTGTCACGGACCCGGAGTTGCATATGATTAGGGGAACGCGAAGTCGCCAAGGACCGAAGGACTCGTCAGCCCGGTGGCACGGTACCTGCGCCGTACGCACCAAAGCGTAACGATCCGACACCCACCACGTGCGAGCCGGCCGGAAGCGACCAATCTTCCCGGAACCACATACGATTCCATGGTCCGGTGAAGGTTCAGAGTCGTTCCCGAATCCTACCACGACAAGCAAGGTCGGAGGAGCCCGGCGATTCCACCCACACCCTAACCTAGCTCGGAAGCTAGTGGGTCGCTCGAAAGCCTGGTAGAACACGCCCACACCCTGCCTGGCCGGCACAGCATCTCAGCCAGCGGGTCACTCAACCAACACCTGCTCGACTTAGTAGAAAAAGGTACGGCTTCGACCCTTCACGGCATACCCATACACTTCATATCATTCACACATTGTGCAGGGGCAGCCTGATCTAACAACTCGGATATCGTCACAAAGCTCCACAATACGATATTACTAATAACAGTCCACGATGGGACATCATATTACATCAGTCGGTCATATCCGAAAACATATCCGAGTACGGAGTAATTAAACAACAGCGGAAGAACAGTAAATGAGTCCCACAGCGGCATAGTGACCGCTGGCCAAAAGCTACAACCTATCCCATGAATCGACTAACTAACCGAGGAAACAACAATTTCAGGCATCATCGAAATAGTCTTCAACCACCGGCTCACCTGCAAGCTCTAGGAATAACCTAGGTGAGTACGAACGTACTCGCAAGACTTATTCGTGCTTGATTAAATATCCTACGCATACTAGTACAGCAACAATTAAACATGAATGCTTCTCAGAGTAACAATATACAAGTAAACCTCTAACATAAGGGAATGAACATTACAGTTAGAACAATCCAAGCCGATATCCAATTCGAATTCAACTTCGGAACACAATCCAACACAATATCCAACTCCCACTCGAATCCAATTAACCGAGTCCAGCCAACAAGATAGCTCATGATTCCAGTCCAATCGATCCAAACAGGTAAGGAGCACGATGCAGTCACCTCAAGTTGTATTACGACGAAATACCAACTTTATTCATCGTGCCCGATGAAGTCACCTCAGGTTGGCATCGCGAAATACCAACTTTATTCATCATGAACCTCCCCTGGACTCTCAGGTAACACGGTGAAGTCACCTCAGGTTGTATTACGACGAAACACCAACTTTATTCATCGTGTCCGATGAAGTCACCTCAGGTTGGCGTCGTGGAATACCAACTTTATTCACCGCGAACCTCCCCTCGACTCTCAGGTAACACGGTGAAGTCACCTCAGGTTGTATTACGATGAAACACCAACTTTATTCATCATGCCCGATGAAGTCACCTCAGGTTGGCGTCGTGAAATACCAACTTTATTCACCGTGAACCTCTCAGTTTTCACATCTCACTCGAACAAATTTAGGTGATTGGGGCAACTCTTAAGACTCTCGACAGAGCGACCCTTCCTACACATGCTAGTTTGCGAATTCCAAACAGCGATTTAAACAAGCATTTCATCACACGCATACATAATAAGATAAGGCATGGGAACAACGATAAGAAAGAAATACAACAAGCTCTGCTTGCCTTGTTCGGGTTGTTCCTGGTCTTGCGGGGAGCTGTAAGCCTGGTGGTCACCCTCTTCGGGCTCTGTTGCTATTAACACGAATACCGGAAAAGAAACGGTAAAAGAATCCATAAGGTCCAGCATGTATGCATGATATTTATGTGGAATGTGTATGTCATGAAGATGCTAGGATGGCTAGGGTTCTGTTACGACAAGGCATATACAACTAAAGCAGTTGATGTTACCCTAATGCCTTGCGCATGCATGTATGTAATATTAACCTTTATGTCGAGTTAGGGTTAGTCGTTTATTAACTAGAACAAATGGTGAAACCCTAAGGTTGTTAAGGACATCGAAAGGTTTTGGAGTCTAAACCTAGAGTATTTGTAATCATAGGCATCGAAACTATGAATCGAACAATATGAATTTCCGAAGATTCAAGTATGCGAGAGGAGAGAATTAGCTATCTCTTTATAATGTTCAACTCTGAGTGTAGGTGTTAATATTTGGTTCCAGCCAAGTCGTAGAGAATCTCGTAAGCTTTCCAGAACTATAAGGCTTGTCGAAATCGGAGCTACCGTTGCGAAGTTAGGGTTTACCGACCCTCGACAGTGGCTAAACATCTACCCTAAGTATCACCATGTGCATGTGCTCAAAAGTAATTTTTGATTCAGCCATATTGTAGAGATTTTCATAAGCTTCCCAAATATATAAAATTTATTAAATTTGGAGCTGAGGTTTAAAAGTTATGCAAGTTTGAAGTTTTTGTACAAAATCAGCCCTGATCCAACGAAACCCTAAATGCTAAGCGTACCCGAAACCAACCCACCCTCTCTCTCTGCTACGCAAATAACCCTGCTAAACCCACCCGAGTTCCTACCCCATAATCCCAACACATAACACCCTCAGCTGTCACTTGGGTCCCACTTGTCATTCGGTCATGAACTCGGGATCCAACCAAAACGCGCCACGTTGCCACTCCTCTCTCTCTCTCTGTGTCCCGCTCGGGTCCGGTTGGAAAGGGGGCTCAGGCGGCGGAGGGCTCGCCGGAGACCCACCGGAGCGAGCTACGGGACCCAGGCGAGCTCGGGGAAAGGGTGCCAAGCACCGGGAGCTCACCGCGAAGATGAAGGGGTTGCTCGGGGAGGCTAGGGTGGACTGGGCTGAGCTGGCGACGGCGAGGAGCGGCGGGGAGGTTCGGTCGCCGGCGACGGGTGGCTTCGGAGCTCGGATCTGCAGAGAAGAGGTGAAGAGGAGGTTAGGGAGGAGGAGCATTAGCCCGAGAGCAAGAAGGTGGAGCTCGGGGACCTCGGGAACCGGAGTAGGAGCTCGCCGGAGAAGATGGCCGGCTGTGGGGAAGAAGACGGCGTCGGGGCTCTCGGGAGCTGCTCTGAGAAAATGGAAGAGGGTAGGGTGCTGAGGAGGACAGTGGCTAGCCAATGGGCTGAGGATTGGAGGGAGGAAGAGGTCGGAGTTGCGCTGATTGCTCACCGGAGTTGGATCGGCGACGGGGAAGAAAGGCTCGGGAGCTCCGGCAGTGGTCTAGGGTTTGGGGAGACGGGGACTGCGAGGAGGAGGGAGGAGAGGGCCGGTCGGGAGGAGGCTTTAAAGGGTGGCGGCGGCTCCGGACCGGTGGCGTCGGGGGCGGGGCACCGCCCACGCCGGCGTACCCGTGGCCTGGACGTGGCCGACGCGCCCTGACAGGCGGGGCCCGGGGCGCTGCGGTGGAGAGAGGGGGAGGCTGACAGCGGGCCCGGGTCGTTAGCGAGAGAGGGCAGAGGGGCGCGGGCGCGGGGAGGAAGTGGGCCGGCCAGCTGGGCCGGCCGAGCAGGCTGTCGGCCCGAGTAGATTAGGGTTTTAGTTTTTCTTTTTCTTTTTATTTGTTCCTGATTCCTTCCCCACGTCATTTTATGTTCAAATTTTTCTCCAAATATTTTGAAATTTTTACAGGGGCTCTAATATATTAATTGGGAGCTACTGTAGAGGTTTGAATTAATTTGGGCAAGTTTTAACCTGTGTCCTTATTCAAATTCAATTGGGGCTTAAATTAGGGTTTACACTGCGACTAGACTTTAAACTTTTCCCAAAATTCATGAAAATTGGCAAGGGGCTAGGGTTTCCAGTTTTGAAACTATTTGTGGAGTTTGAGAGGTTTGCACCCACTAAAAATTGTTATATCGTTGAAACCCTAATTCTGGTACTTGCAGAGTTTTGGAGTTAGGGACGGGGATTCACCGAAGTGTTCGATGACTTCCCCCACCCTTACTACTGACATTTTCAATTCAACTACTTCGAATAAGTTGATTGGTGTTTGTATAAATATCCATCGAGGATGAGATATTAACATATTCTATAAAGTACAATTATATCCTTTTCGGGTTTAAACGAGATGGTGCGGGGATGATGACATGTATGCATGCATGCAAAGCAATTACCTATTCCGTTACAATTGGGCATTACAGACGGGCCTGGGGAATCCGTGGAGGATGTCGCCCTGGCTCCCGTCGCAACTCGGGGAAGTAGCTTGCTCGCCGTGGTCAGCGAGGAAGTCGAGGGTGGCGACTCGGCTAAAGCCCAAGGGGATGAGGACCTATTTTTTTGGCTCTTGCCGTTGAACTGTCTAACGATGCCGAGTAGAATTGCTCTAATGTTTAGTTCGCCCTAGATTCTGGGACGTTTCTTTCGACTTAGTAGTTTTTTCGTCGCGCCAGACGTGACTTGTAATCCATCGTGGACTGAAGGGGCGCCTTCCCCTACCAAAATAAAGGGGCGACCACGAAGTAGTCGTGGTCGCCTCGCTTTGTAACCGCATATCCGATTATTTACACTTGTTGTTTTTATACAATGGGCAAGGTGCTTCTAGTTTGGACGGGTTGCGAGGTAGTGTAGGGCCATCAAATATCTTTCCTCGTCGAATACGACGCTGCTGGTTAAGCCGAGGCGGTCGACCCTCTAGGAATCTTTAAAGCGTGGCCACAATCTTAGTGGCGCGACGCTAAGTCGGGGCGTGGCGCGGGACCGTGTCGCCACCTAAGTCGGGGCGCGGCGCGGGGCCGTGTCGCCACTAGGTCGGGGCACGGCGCGGGGCCGTGTCGCCAATAGGTCGGGGCGCGGCGCGGAGACGTGTCGCCGCTAAGTCGGGGCGCGGCGCGGGGCCGTGTGGCCAATAGGTCGGGGCGCGGCGCGGGGCCGTGTCGCCGCTAGGTCAGGGCGCGGTGCGGGGCCGTGTCGCCAATAGGTCGGGGCGCGGTGCGGAGCCGTGTCGCCGCTAAGTTGGGGCGCGGCACGGGGCCATGTCGCCAATAGGTCGGGGCGCGGCGCGGAGCCGTGTCGCCGCTAAGTTGGGGCGCAGCGCGGGGCCGTGTCGCCAATAGGTCAGGGCGCGGGGCGGGGCCGTGTCGCCAATCATGAACATAACAAGCTATTGACATTGTCTTAACCAAAAAAATACGGTTGTTTACAAGGACGACGTCCTTTTTAGCTGGCGCAGCAGCAGTTGGTCATGTGGCGAGATCAGATATAGTACTTCCTGAGGTTGTCGCTGTTCCAGCTGTGCTTTTCCGTCTAGGTCCTTCAGGCGGAACAACGACGGCCGAGACGAGGAGACGACTTCGTACGGGCCTTCCCACTTGAGGGCGAGCTTGCCATCGACTTCAGGATTGAGCTTCCTTTTTAGCACCAGGTCGCCCACTTTTATTGGCCTTGGCTTCACCGTCTTGTTGTAATGTCTTGCTGTAGCGGCTTGGTACTGGTCGATGTGGAGGGCGGCGCCGTGTCGTACCTCGTCGAGCTCCTCGAGCGATGTGAGGTGATTATCGTTGTCTGGTGACCCGCGCACACGAAGGGATTCCAACTCGACTTCGGCCGGGGTGACAGCTTCTTCGCCAAACAGCAGTTTGAACAGTGTGTGGCTCGTCGCCCGGCTGACCGAGGTGCGAGACGACCACAAGACATTAGGGAGCTCATCTGCCCATCTCCCGGCGGAAAGCTCGAACATGCGCCGTCGTAGGCCTGATAGAATGATGCCATTTGCCCTTTCTACCGCCCCGTTAGCTTTGGGGTTGGCGACCGAAGCGAAGCAAAGCTTGATGCCGAGGCCGGAACAGAACGCTCTGAAGTTTGCCGCATTGAACTGGGTCCCGTTGTCCACAGTGAGCTTGCGTGGGAGGCCGAACCGACAAATGAGATTTTTCCAGACAAACTTCTGCACGGCGGCCGAGGTGATCTTTGTCAATGGTTCTGCCTCTATCCACTTGGAGAAGTAATCCAGGGCGACGACGACGAATTTGGCACCTCAGCTCGCCGTTTTGAAGGGGCCGACGAGGTCCACTCCCCAGTGGGCCAGGGGCCACGAGGGGGAGATGGGCTGCATTGCCGTTGCTGGTCTGTTAGTGCCTCGGCCCATCCACTGGCAAGCCGGACAGTGCCGTACCAACGTCTGGGCGTCGGTCAACGCTGTAGGCCAGTAAAAACCGGCACGGTAAGCTTTGGCGATTAGGGACCGCGGGGCGAGGTGCGAACCGCAGAGCCTCTGGTGGATCTCCTTGAGCAGATTCCACCCTTCTTCAAGTGCGAGGCATCTCAGGAATGGGGCGCACACCCCCCGCTTGTAAAGAGAGGCCTTGTGGATGATGAAACTTCGAGCGCGCACGGCGAGGCACCGTGCTTTGGCTGGGTCCTCGGGTTCCTTCTCCGAGACAAGGTATTCTTCGATCGGGGTCCTCCAGTCTTGAGGCGAGGCGACGCTGACGGCGGACCCCGCCTCGGGCGAGATGGTGTTGACGTCGGACATGGCCTCGGCCGAAGCGACTGACAGGGTCTCGCTGAACGCGCCAGGGGGCGGGGTGGTGCCGCCGCTCGCCGCCCGGGCCAGGAGATCGGCCTCGAAGTTGTCCCCGCGCGGGATGCTCTGGATCGTGATTCCGCTGAAGTGTTTTTCGACCGCCCTTACTGCCGCCAAATACTTCATCATCTCCGGGTCCTTTGCCTGGTAGTCCTTTCCGACCTGCCCGGCGACTAGTTGCGAGTTGCTTCGGACGAGTATTCGGCGCGCCCCGGCCGCGTGTGCCTTGCGGAGGCCGAGCAGAAGAGCCTCGTATTCGGCGGCAATGTTTGTTGTTTTGAAGTTTAGGCGGGCTGAGTATAGCATCTTTGCTCCCCCTGGTGATATCAGAACCGCACCGGCCCCAGCTCCCTCCGCACACCAAGAACCGTCGACGTACAGTGTCCAGATAGGGTCGCCCGCAGCAGGTTCGAAATCCAGGCGGGGTACCCACTCGACGATGATGTCTGCGAGTACCTGAGACTTGATGGCGGTTCTGGGGAGAAACTCGATTGTGAACGGGGCGATCTCGGCTGCCCACTTGCTGACTCGGCCGGTGGCCTCACGGTTGCGGACGTTGGCCAATTGGGAACGACGTTGGGACCCGAATTGAGTGGGCCATAAAGTAGTGGCGAAGCTTTCGGGAGGCCATGATCAGTGCGTATGCCAGCTTCTCGAGCTCGGTGTAGCGTAGCTTCCCTCCTTGTAATGACTCGGAGACATAGTAGACCGGGTTCTGGGTCCGGGCCTGCTCTCTGACTAGGACGGCGCTGACGGCCGAGGCTGTTGCGGCGAGATACAGCAGAAGGACGTCCCCCGGGGACGGGCTTTGGAGCAGAGGAGGCGAGGCGAGGTACTGCTTGAGGTTCTCGAAGGCGAGCTGGCACTCCTCCGTCCATTCGAATTTCCCGGAGCCCCTCAAGGCTTTGAAGAACGGGAGCCCCTTCTCGGCGGAGCGAGACACGAACCTTCCCAAGGAGGCGAGACGGCCTGCCAGCTTCTGTACTTGCTTGGTCGTGGTGGGCGGGCTCATGCCGAGGATTGCTTGTATCTTCTTTGGGTTGGCCTCTATTCCCCGCTTGGAGATGAGGAAACCCAGTAGCTTCTCAGCGCGCACGCCGAAGACGCATTTTTCCGGGTTCAGACGCATGTCGGACCTGCGCAAGTTGCAGCAGGTCTCCCGTACGTCGGCCGCGTGCGTCTGGGCGAGGGTGCTTTTGATGACGATGTCGTCCACATATGCCTCGACGTTGCGGCCGACTTGATCGTACAAGGTTTTTCCGATCAGCCAGGCAAACGTCGCCCTTGCATTCTTGAGGCCGAACTGCATTCACACGTAACAAAATGTTCCACTCGGGGTGATGAAGCTTGTCTTTTCCTCGTCCCCCTCGGCCATCCACACCTGATGGTACCCTGAGTAGGCGTCTAGGAAGCTCATGAGCTCGCAGCCGGACGTGGCATCCACGAGTTGGTCGATGCGAGAGAGAGGGATGTCGTCCTTTGGGCACGCTTTATTAAGGTCGGTGTAGTCGACGCACATGCGCCACTGCCCGTTTGCCTTCTTGACGAGGACCGGGTTCGCCAGCCATTCTGGGTGCAGGACCTCGCGAATGACCCCGGCCTTGAGCAGCTTGGCGACTTGTTCGTGGGCGGCGAGCTGTCGGTCGACCGACATTTTCCTTAGCTGCTGCTTGACAGGACGAGCCCCTGGCCTGACTTGCAGCTTGTGCTCGATTATGCTCCGGGGGACCCCCGGCAGATCTTCAGGTTCCCAGGCGAATATGTCTGTATTTTCTCGCAGGACGAGGAGGAGGGCCTGCTCCACCTCGGCCGGGAGATCGGCCCCGACGAGGACGGCCTTGTGAGGCTCGTCTTCGGATAGCAGGACGGATCGAGTTTCCTCGTCCGGCCTGGGTTTGGGGATCCACCACCCCGTGGTAGAAGACATGAACTGGTCGAGGGGCGAGGTCGATGTCGAGGACTTCGCCTGATGTAGGCGAGGCAGCGCCGCGGGGGTCAGGGCGTGACGTCTCGATCGCCGGGACGACGTCGTGAACATATCTGATGGTTGCAGACTGCTCGATGCGGCGGGACAGGCCTTGGTCGCCGTGGACCGTTACGACTCCAGCGGGCGCGGGGATCTTCATGCACAAGTAGGCGTGGTGGGGGATTGCCCCGAACTTATTGAGCGCCAGTCGCCCAAGGATCACATTGTACTGGTAAGGCATGTCGACGATGTCGAAGAGCACGGTCTCGGCGCGGGAGAGCCCGTCGCTTCGGAACTCTACTGGGAGTCCGATTCGCCCGAGGGCCCTGATCGGCTCGCCGCCAAAGCTGAGGAGGGGGATTCCGGCGGGTTGCAAGCATGAACGCGGGATGCCCATTTTGTCCAAGGCGGAGGCGAACAGGATGTCTGCTGAGCTGCCTCCATCAATGAAGACGCGTCGCACCTCTACCTCGGAGATGAGGGCCGAGATGACCAGGGCGTCGTGGTGTGGGAGGACCACGCCCACAGCGTCCTCTGGGCCGAACGTGATCGGGGTGCTTGTCTAGGCGGGGAGCTCGGTCGGCGGGTACGCGCCGATGTGTTGGACCCGGCGAACGTATTCCTTGGGTGGCGCTTCGACGGGAAAGTGCAGGCACTCCCGCCGGTAATTGTGTGGACGACGCGACGCGGTCCATGGCCGCCGGGAGGGGAGCCATGCCGGGGAGGTGGTGGAGGAAGCTCAAGCGGGGCCTCGCCCCGCGGTTCTTGGATACACCGCTCGCCCTCCACCCGGGGCGGGGGGGGGCGTCGCCTCGCGCTCGGGCGACGACTTCGCATTCGTCTGTGGAATGCGAGCAGAGCTTGTGAAGCTCGCAGTACTTTCGTCGGGGCCCTCTTGGGCGGGGTGGCTCTCGTGGGCGAGGACCCGGGGCTCCTCGGCCTAGCCCTGGTCGGGCGTAGGGCTCCCTTCCGTGGCGGCGCGGGGGCTCGCGAGGCGAGGAGCGGGCGATCTGCCACCTTTGACTTTCTCGCGGTCGTCCTTCATCTGATACGTGATGTACCTCATGGCGCCTCGGACGTCGCCGCTCGGCCTCAGTCTTCTCGCTCCCCAGGTACGCCTGCGATGCTCTGGCCTCTTCCCTTCGCAGAATCTGCCCTTCTTCAACTCGGGCGTACACCTCCATGATGTCGTACAGCTGCTCGACGCGGGAAGGGCGCTTCCTCTCAAGTTTGTCGGCCAGGGCCTCGTTGTTGATGCCTTGCCGCGCCGCCTCGCAGATTGTCTGTTCGGCGACCCCCTTCACCTGGCATTGGACCTCGAAAAAGCGGCGCTGGAAAGCGCGGATGGTCTCGCCCGGTCGCTGCCTGAGGTTGCTGAGGTCCGTCGAGGTCATCTCCTTGTTTCGGCACCCCTGGAAATGCCCGTGTAACTTGTCCCGGAGTTGTTCCCACGAGTAGATTGTACGAGGCTCCAGGCCGAGGTACAATGCCTGAGCGATGCCGGTGAGGGCGAGGAGTAGGCTTTTCGCCATGATGGCCTCGCCGCCGCCAGAGGCCATCACGGCCGCCTCGTACACCCTTGTGTACAGGACCGGATCCGTCGTGCCCACGTACTTCGGGAGGTCGGCGGGACGGAACTTATGCGGAAACGGGACCGCCATGAGCCCTGGGCTCAGCGGGCTCGCCAAGCTCGTGAGGTCGACGACCTCGACGCGCCTCGTTCGCTCCTGCTCCTCGTGCGCTTTGCCTAGGCGCTGTGTACTTGCGCCTGGGCCTGCATTGCCATCGTGCGTTGCATCCCGAGCGACCTGCTGGTTCCGAAGCACGGTCGTCCTGAGGCGCGCCGCCTCGTGGTCCGCCTCCCCCATGTATGCGGCCGCCCGGGCCCGTGCTGCGTCCAGATCCTTGAGGAGGGACTCGGCCGCCGAGGAGGGGGCGAGGACCTCCGCTCGGGCGGCAGCCTGGTCGGCGGCCAACTGACGACGCAGTCCCTCCGCGGCGGAAACCTCCGGCGGGGGCGGTGGGGTCGCCAGAGCGCGCGTGGCTTCAAGCTGGGCTCGATAGAGGTCGGCCATCTGCTGAGACTGAGAGTTCGCTTTTAGGGCTTCCAGCTCCGCTGCCTGGAGGCGCGCCTGCAACGCCGCCGAGTTTCTTGCCGCTTCGTCGGCCTGTCGGCGCAGGTCCTCCACCTCATTCGCCAGGGTCCGCCCGCCCGAGGCCCCCGCCGGGGGTGGCACCCGTGCCTCGGAGGATGGGACGGCAGCCTGTGACCCACCGTCGGCCGCGACTCCGGAGGTGAGCTCACCCGGACGATCGGGACCGCCCAGGGCGGCCCTTGCTGTTTCCACGTTCGTTTCGCCCTCGGCCGCGGGGGAAGGGAGCTGGACCCCGCCCCTGCCGCTCACCGCTGCCTTCCGCCTAGTCGTGGTCGCGCCCTTCTTCGGTCGAGGCGGCATGATGGAGACCCGCTTCAAGAAGTACTTCGCCCCTTCGTCCCCACGGACGGCGCCAACTGTCGGCGAGATGTCTCTCGGACAGTAAGTTTGGGACACCCCGGGTCGGGAGACCGAGGTGCTAGGGGGAGACTTGGGGAACGAAGCCAAATATCCACGGGGCCTTTACCCAGCTACCGCCGAAGACAGAAAGGGATTTTGGTGAATGCGTAGTGGAAGTGTATTTCTCTCTCGTTCATATGGGGTGCCAACTTGCCCTTATATAGGCAAAACTGGCTTACAAGTGTAAATACATCGCTGCCCCCTAAAAGGTTACAGTCTTTCCCTGGCTTGTGTCACCGTACGTCGGCCGAATATGTACTCTCCACCTCGTCGCTACCTACTATATGCGCCGGCATATTCCTAGATTCGTCTCGCCGGTACGGCCCGTCTCCGCCTTTGCCGTCCTCTGTGCCCGCGCGTCGTCCGCGCTGGACGAGCTCGGCTCTCCTTCCTTCTCGTCCTGTCTGAGGTGGCCTCTCACCTCGTCCGCGGCAGCCGACTTACTCCCTGCTCCTGTACCTACGTCGCCTCACCGGGACAACTTCGCCCCGTCCAAAGCCCATTGAAGGCCCCTGTAGAGCATAGTACTTGTTAGACGTAATATGTACAAAAGGAGGGGGGGTACCTCGGCCCGAGGGCTCAGCTGGACTCCCCCAACAAAAGTCACAATTAGATGAGTTATCAGAAAAAGGTTTCATCAGGGAGAGTGTATCACCATGGGGAGCACCAGTTATTTTTATGTGGATTATCGGAATCTTAATAATGTTACTATTAAGAATAAATATCCATTACCATGGATTGATGATCTTTTTGATCAAGTAAGAGGAGCAGGAGTTTTCTCTAAGATTAAAGCCGAAGATACACCGAAAATAGGATTCGTTTCTCGTTATGGTCATCACGAATATCTTGTGGTACCTTTCGGGTTAACGAATGCACCAGTAGTATTTATGAATCTGATGAACAAAGTGTTCATGAAGTATTTGTAAATTTGTGATCGTATTCATTGATGACATTCTGATATATTCCCGAGATAATGAAGAGCATGCCCAACATCTGTACACAGTCTTGCAAACATTGAGGGAGCATCAATTATATGCCAAGTTTAGTAAATGCGAGTTTTGGCTTGATCGAGTTTCATTTTTGGGCCATGTCATTACCAAGGATGGTGTAGCAGTGGATCCCAAGAAGGTAGAATCTATGTTGGAATGGAAACCTCCTACCACAGTTACAGAAGTTAGAAGTTTTCTTGGAATGGCCAGATATTATCGGAGATTTATTGAAGGATTCTCAAAGATTTCTGGACTGATGACCAAGTTATTGAGAAAAGATGTTAAGTTTGAATGGACGGAACTTTGTCAGAAAAGTTTTCAGGAATTGAAACGAAGACTTACCACTGCACCAGCTTTAGCCTTACCAGAAAGCGGGAAGAACTTTGTGGTATATTGTGATGCTTCAAAATCAGGACTTGGATGTGTTTTAATGCAAGATCGGAGAGTAATTGCCTATGCTTCGCGGCAATTAAGACCTCATGAAGTAAATTACCCAACTCATGACTTGGCAGTTAGCAGCAGTGGTTTTTGCATTGAAACTTTGGAGACATTATCTTTATGGAACCAAGTGTGAATTATATACAGATCATAAAAGTTTAAAGTACTTCCTTACTCAAAAAGAGCTAAATATGAGGCAAAGGAGATGGCTTGAACTTATCAAAGATTATGATCAACTATCAATTATACACCTAGAAAAGCTAATGTAGTAGCAGATGCATTAAGCAGGAAGGCAATTTGTCATCAAATGAAAATGGAAGAAATCCCGGGAGAAATCCTACAAGATTTAGGAAGAGCATGTATTGAATTAGTATTGGATGGAGAAGAAGGATATTTAGCAACTGTATTAGTACAACCAGGGTTGCAAGAAAGTATTAAAAACTGACAAAGAGAGGATAAATTTATTTCAGAAGAAATTAAGAAAATCTCCGAAGGAAAACCGTCCAAGTTCAACTTAGAAAAAGATGGATCTCTATGGTATAGAGGTAGAATTTGTGTTCCAGATGTTGCTGAGATCAAAGAATTGATATTACAAGAGGCTCATCAAACTCCATATACTATCCATCCGGAAAGTACAAAAATGTATATGGATTTAAAGGGCTCATTCTGGTGGAATAATATGAAGAGAGAAATTGACAAGTTCATATCCGAATGCCATACATGTCAGAGAGTGAAGGCAGAACATCAGAATCCGGCAAGACAATTACAACCATTACCAATACCAAAATGGAAATGGGAAGAAATTGGAATGGATTTCATAACCGGATTACCAAAAAACTCAAAAGAGAAAAGATACTATTTGAGTGATAATTGATCGGTTGATGAAAAATGCTCATTTTCTTGCTATCAATCAAACCAATTCTTGTGAGAAACTTGCAAGAATTTATGTCAATGAAATTGTCAGTAAGCATGGAGTGCCAAAAAGAATCATATTAGATCGAGGTTCAGTTTTTACCTCAACATTTTGGCAACAGCTACAATCAGCCTTAGGATCACAATTGGATTTCAGTACTGCTTATCATCCTCAGACTAGAGCTCAGACAGAAAGAACCAATCAGATCTTAAAAGACATGCTAAGGGCACGTGTGCTTGATTTTGGAGGATCATGGGATGAACATTTGCCATTAGCTGAGTTTGCGTATAATAATAGTTATCAGAGTAGTATTCAGATGGCACCATTTGAAGCTTTATATGGAAGAAAGTGTAGATCTCCGTTGTGTTGGTATGAAACAGGAGAACAAAAAGCCCTTAGACCGGACTTTATCAATGACAAGCAGAATGCTATTGATATTATTCGAACAGATTAAAAATAGCTCAGAGTAGACAGAAAAGTTATGCCGATAGAAAGTGGCGAAAATTTGAATATGAGCCTGGAGAGTTGGCATATTTGAGAGTTTGTCCAACAAAAGGGACTCGAAGATTTGGGATAAAAGGAAAGCTAAGCCCTAGATATATAGGACCATTTCAGATATTAAGTAGAAAAGGTGAAGTTGCATATGAGTTAGAATTACCAGAAAGTCTATCTAAGGTTCATAATGTTTTTCATATTTCTCAACTCCGAAGATGTCTCAAACCATCGGCGGAATCAATCAAGTATTCAGAAATTAAATTACAACCGGATTTGTCATATATTGAGAGACCAACAAAGATATTGGAAGAGGACTGGAAACAACTCAGAAACTGAGCCATCAAATATTGCAAGGTACAGTGGAAGAATCATCCAGCAAGAGAAGCAACATGGGAAAAAGAGGAAGATCTTCGTAGAAACTACCCTTACCTTTTCAGGTATGAGAGTTAGAATTTCGTGGTCGAAATTATTTTAAGGGGGAGAGGATTTGAAGGCCCGTATTTTCTAAAACCTAAACACTGAGATTAGAAGTTGAGTTCTTTTTGTTGCATTCATGCATAACTAAAAATTGGAGTAAAATATAGAATTTTTGATACAGCGGATAAAACATTTAGTGTATATATATATATATATATGTATGTAAAAGTAATAAGTTATACAATTCCAATATATAAATGAGTATCATAAATCAATTCAAGAAGACATGTATATTCAAATAACTCAGTTACAAATACAAATGTCCAAAACCAGAACTTACAAATGATTTAAATGTTACAAGACATATATGTTACAAGAAAAACAAAGTCATATCTATTGCTAATCTTCGTCCTCACTCTTTTCCTCGATTTTTCTTCGTCTTCAATTCTTTTCTTCAGCCTGCACACAAATAAAAGAAATACTCCAAAAAGAGAATTGTTTGTAAAGATTAAAATGTTGCATTCCTTTTTGGAAATGCATTTGTTTTAGGAGGCTAGTTTTATGAATCCAGAGAACTGGTTCTGGATTAAAGTGAGTTAAATTGACTTAGGAATTTATTTTCAATTAGGCAACAGAAGGCAAGCAACGGGTGGTCAGAAAAAAGTTTCACAGAGTTGTTAGGTCTCATAGCGGACCAGAGAGAAACGAGTTGCCTAGAAGTATGTATCAAATGAAGAAGGTTCTTTGTCCGTTGGGAATGGAAGTACAGTGAATGCATGCTTGCCTGAAGGACTGTATCATCTTTAGAAAGGAGTTCGCAAACCTCCATGCATGTCCGGTATGCAAGTCCTCTCGATACAATCGTATGGAGAAATGCGTCAAAGATGAGGGCGACGAGGTGACAAAAGGAACTCCAGCTAAGGTCATGTGGTATCTGCGTATAATCCCCCGTCTTAAGCGTTTTTTGCGAACCCAAAGGATGCAGAACTGCTACGTTGTCACGCTGATAAGTGCAAGAACGACGGAAAGCTTAGACATCCTGCTGATTCAATCCAATGGAGAAACATTGATAGAAAATTTAAAGATTTTGGGAGGGAACCAAGAAATATAAGGTTTGGACTGAGCACGGATGGAATGAACCCTTTCAGAAACATGAGCAGCCGTCATAGCACCTGGCCAGTGAATCTGTGTATTTATAACCTTCCTCCTTGGTTGTGCATGAAGCGGAAGTACATTATGATGACGATACTTGTGCAAGAACCAAAGCAACCCAGGAATGATATAGATGTTTACCTAGAGCCATTGATGGAAGATCTCATGAAATTGTGGACCCATGGGGAAGATATATTTGATGCTCACAAGCGAGAGAACTTCAATCTGCGCAGCTTGCTGTTCTGCACCACAAATGATTATCCAACCCTTGCTAACCTTTCTGGCCAAAGTACGAAAGGGTCAAAAGCATGTACTAACTGCCTGGATGATACAGCTAGTCAGTGGCTTAAGCATTCGGGGAAAACCGTGTACATGCATCACCGTAGGTTCCTTCGAAGAGACCATTCGTACCGTTGAATGAAGAAACAATTCAATCAAAAATCGAGGACGGTACACCTCCAAAGCAATATAGTGATATGGAGGTACATGACATAGTAAAGGATGTAAAAGTAACGTATGGGAAGGGAAGCAAAATAAAGGCTACACGTGAGAAGGCTGTGTGGAAGAAGAGTTGTGCCAGTTCCTGCATGGTGTTAAAGTTCCGACCGGCTACTCCTCGAACATACAAAGACTTGTTTCAATGGAAGAGTTAAAATTGATTGGCATGAAGTCTCACAATTGTCATGTATTGATCACTCAGCTGCTCCTGATTGCTATTCGGAATATCCTACCTATCAAGGTTTGAGAGACAATCACGAGATTATGTAGCTTCTTTAACACAATATCTCATAATGTCATCGATCCCATGGAACTAGATGCTCTTCAAGAGGAGGTAGTGAAAACTTTATGTCAGCTTGAGATGTATTCCCCCCTTCGTTCTTCGATATCATGGTGCATCTCACTGTGCATCTTATGAGAGAGATAAAGTGGTGCGGACCTGTGTTCCTTCGAAGCATGTACCCTTTCAAGAGATACATGGGAATTCTAAAGCATTTTGTACGTAATCGATCACATCCAGAAGGAAGCGTCGTGGAAGGATATGCAACCAAAGAGGTCGTCGAGTTCTGTGCCGACTACATGGCTGCAGTAAAACTGATAGGTTTGCCCGAATCTCACCACGAGGAGAGGCTTCGAGGTCTCGGAACCCTTGGCAGAAAAGATGTCGTTCCTGACCGGAAGGTTATTCATCAAGCACACTTCACAGTTTTGCAACACATGGCCTTAGTGGCCCCATATATCGACCGACACAAGGCCATGCTACGGGAGCACAATCCGAAAGCGACAGAAGCTTGGGTGATGAAAGAGCACAATCGTCGGTTCAACAAATGGTTATATGAGCAACTTCATGGGTTATCGTCTTCTGACCCAACGCTCACATGGTTGGCAGAAGGTCCATCATGTACAGTTGTGACATGGTAAGGGATGGACATAAATGGCTACACATTTCCGATCCTACAAATCTTAGGCATCACATAGTAAGTGACTCGAAGAGACACATTGTTGGATTGGGCAATGTAATTAACGAGGACGAGTACAACCAGTTTGAGGAGATGCCTTTCTCCAGAGATGGCATGATGGTCGAAGATGAACCAAATCAAGATGAAGCTACGTACGTGTGTAACGATCATCAGGAAGGACTCAGTTGTAGTAAATTAGATATATCGAATCATTTGGAATTCAAAAGAGTGAAATTCAAGTACGGCTGTTATACTTGTCCACTCGGTTTACTTTGGTCACTATATTCATAATGTGATGTACAATTTATATGACTTTAGAGGTGCGAATATCATGCACAATACTATATATATGGAGGTCTCAATATGTATAAATAAAATCATTGAAGAAAGGAAAAGGAAGTTAAAAAATAAAAGTAAGCACCTATCCAAATTACACACCGTATGCAACCTAGGTATGAACACTAATTCAAAAAATTAAAAATTAAAATAAAAAGGAAGAATGGATATCACAGGCGGTTCCTTCAAAGAACCGCCTGTGATATAGCCCATGTAAAGGAAAATATGTTTTGATCCTGCTTGTAACTTGAAAACTGGACAAATCAGAAGTTCAGGACATATCGGAGGTTCTGATATTCCCGAAGTCTCTAAGAATGTCACGTAGTGTTCGGAAATCAGGTCCAAGGAGGACAAAGAACAATCTCAGAGCCTCCGAGAAAATCCCGGAGTCTCCAGGAAAATCTCCGAGTGTTCAGAAATCAAATCCGGAGAGAACAGAGAACAACCTCAGAATCTCCAAGAAAAGTGAACCGAGCGGACAAGTACAGTAACCACACGTGAATTTCACTCAATTCATAATGTGATGTACAATTTATATGACTGTGGAAGTGCGAATATCATGCACAATACCATATATGTGGAGGTGTCAATATGTATAAATGAAATTGTTGAAGAAAGAAAAAAGAAATTAAAAAAAAGTAAGCACCTATCCAAATTACACACTGTATGCAACCTAGGTATGAATACTAATTCAAAAAATTAAAAAATAAATTAAAAAGGAAAAATGGATATCGCAGGCGGTTCCTTCAAAGAACCGCCTGTGATGCGTAGTCATCATAGGTGGTTTTTAACCCAAATCGCCTGTGATGAGTAGTCATCACAGGCGGTTTTTGGATAGAACCGCCTACGATGAGAGCTACTTTATATACCTGAAGCGTTTTCGAAGTCCTGAAAAACCTAAGTCTCATGTACCGCCAACCACCTGACTTGTTCAATGCTGCCCCCGACGCCAGCCCCGGACCCAACGCCGCCGCCACCCTAGCCACTGACGCCCCCATCGCCATCGACGCCGTCCCCGATGCTGCTGCCCCCGACGCCCATCCAGTAGCCACTGAAGCCATCCCCGATGCCGACGCTGCCACCATCGAAGCTGTCCCCGATGCCGACGTTGCCCCCGACACCGACGTCGCCGCCACCAACGGCCCCGTCCCCTACTTCGCTACCCCGATGCCGCCGCCCCTATCCTCGATGCCGCCGCCCCTTGATAGGTTAGTAATCTTGTTTGTGCTTAGTGGATGATGGGGAAGCGACATATGGTGCTGCTCATTTTGCAGTAAATTCCTCTAAAAAAATTCTAGAGTACAACATTGGTAGAGCGAGCCCATGCTAAAAATTTGAAAAATTTCCATTATAATCGGCAGAGGGTTCATAAATCTAGAAAAATTATGTAGATCATAGTGTGTGTATTTCGGCGGAGGTGATTACAAGTATTTTCCTAGGGTACTATAAAATGGAAGTACTTTCCTACTTCCTAGTTCACGGTCTCTTACGAAGACACAATTTGGACTTCTGATTGTTGTTGTACTACCAGTGTTCTTAGTTCACGGTCTACTTTGTTCCATATTTTACCTTTTTCATGTAATGCGTATTTTAGAAGATGTCGAGTCCTGGTCGCTTAGCTTCCCCAGAGGCTGCCAGGGACAATTCTGATGCGTTGAGAACCACAACAAAATCCAGACGGGCTCTAAGAGGACCTAGTCAAAGGCCGAAGGGTCAATTCTCCATAACAAAGTTAGGCCCATCAGGGGCGTCGATTGCGTCGGAACAAAACGCGGCGAAATGGAGAACGACATGCGGGATCGTCACACGGACATGGGTCCCGTTGACTCTAGAATCATGGAAGAAGGTGGGGCGAGATCTCCGTAGAGCTGTGGTTGAAGATATCAACATACATTTCGTGATCCCAGAAGAGCTACAGGCCCACGCCGATGCCGCCGCCCTGAAAGTCGCAAATAAAGCTTGGAAGGAGTTCAAGTTTATTCTTCACCGTGACCTCATTGCAAAGGACGAGGAGCCATTCGACATCCACAAATGGATGGATCACGAGATGTGGGCCCAATTTAAGGCATCTAGGGAAACAGAAGAATTTAAGGTGAAGAGTGTAGCGGCGAAGGAACTAGCGGCCAAGAACACGCACCATCATAGGTTAGGTAGTTCAGGGTATGCGCCGAAAGTACGGAAATGGATGGACGAAGAAGAGAGGGCACGCCTAAATGACCAGCCCCCACCATTTCCCAGCGTAGAATCACGGCGCGCATGGAATTGGTTGGACGCGAGGAGGAATCCAGGTGCAACGTCTTCGAACGCCCAATCCTTTGCGAGCGAAGCAACTCAGGAGGTCTACTCTAGATTGGTAATATGTCGTTTACAATACCTTCCTCTCTGTAAATCCTCCACCTGTTATATTATGTGTAGTGACTTGTTCTTCTGTTACAGGAGAACCTGCGACACAGTCCTCCCCTTGTGAATTCCAAAGGGAGAAAGACATTCTTACCCAGGCCATCGGCACCAAGGAGCATCCGGGACGCACGAGGGATACATGTGTTTACGCTACCTGTAGAGATGGATTCTCGGATGATTTGCATAGATATAAGAATAAGGCCAAACTAAGCGCGAGGCAAGAGAAAGAGCCGCTCTTACAGAAGAAAGAGCCGCCACGGTGGAAATGAGGGTCGATGCTCGTCTAAGAGCCCTTGAGGAGATGGTGGCCATGGCTTCACATGGTAACGTACAAATGCAAAGCAGCTCTGTTGCTAACCGAAAGAGTAGCCAAGCCTCCGTCCGCTAACCGAAAGAGTAGCCAAGCCTCCGTCCCCGGTGGTGAAGTTGATCGCACCGTCTTGTATCCTGTCGATGAGATCCTGGTAATTAAATGTCAATCTCAAGTTCCACTTAAAATTCTGTCGCAATCCATGTGTAGCTAATTATTCTATCTTCTACCACATTTTACCTTCAAGGATACGACGTGGTGCAAGCTATTGGTGCGGCTTCTTGACGACGAGCTTTTAGAGGTTGCAACAGGGATGGCATGTCCATCCAATGAAGGTGATCTCATCCACCGTGTCCTGATGGCGCGCAGGAATACGAAGGTCGGTGTGGACTGTGTCTACGACACCTACAAGTCCATTAAGCTAAAGTTTTCGCAAAATGATGAGATTACGAGACTAGGTCAAACTGAAGGGACTTTCATCCAGTAGCCCAAGAGGGATGTAGTATTGGAAGACTGACACCCTCCATCTATCGACCAAGCTGAATCACGGGAGGTAGACCTACTCGTGATTCAAGAGCCTTATATTGCATGTAATGAGGACACCACAATCGCTACGGTGCTGGTGAAAACCACCTTGGTCCCCGAGCTTCCAACAAGGGCCCATTCATCTCCCGCCAAGTCGTCGAAGCCGATCGTTAAAAGAAAACGAGGCGCTAAGTCGAACGCGAAGTTGCTGAAGGAACCACACCTTTACATTGAAAAAGAATTTCCCTTCACGCCATTGGCAGATAAAAACGTTGAAGGAGAACCATGGCTCAAATCACCAGAGGTGCTCAATGCCATTGGAAAATATACCCGCGAGCTGCACGAGTACTACCTCAAGGAGGTCAAAAAGCCAAAGAATCAGCATACCACAACTTTGAAGATGAACTTCAGTAAGGGACATTTCCACCACGACTTCGAGAACTGTCAGTTCTTTGTGAACTTCGTGGACTTGTGGGAACTATACAACCTCCGGTCCCTCGAAGTCTCTCTCATCAGATGCTACACACTGTAATTGTTCGCACTCACGGTCAACATTTGTTTTATACATACTATATCCACGTATATGTAACTCATACCTTCTTTATGTGTAGAATGATTATTGAACAAACCAGAAGGAAACACGTAAAAGTAGGGTTCCTTGACCCATACATTGTCTCAGCACAGATGATCCTAGATGCGGAAGACTTTGTTGCCGAGTACGTGCTAAACGCCTTACTTGCTCAACAAGATAAGGAATTCATACCTTTTCCATACAACCAGGCATAAGTATCACACTACCTACTTCACCATCCCAAACTATTGGTAATTTTACCAAAATAACGTAAATTTATTAACCATTGAGAATAAATGCAAAGAGCATTGGATTCTTACTGTCCTTATACCACACCATCCAAGACTCATGTTTATGGATTCATTAAAATAGCAAACTTTGACATCGAAATACTTGGAAGATTTATGAGCAAGTAAGCATATTTTCAACATATACAAACCTACCGTTCACTACTTTTATGTTGCAATGCCGAAGATAAACCATTTCGATTCACGCAGGGTGTGGAAGAGCTATCTCAAGAACGGAGAAAAGGCGCCAATCAGCCCCTTTTAAATGACAAGGACTTTAATGTATCTTTCTATACTTAATACGAATTTTTATAAATTATCTTAATGATGATCTCCAACTACTAACCAATTATATATATTACTAGTGCCACCAACAATGAGGAACAAGCATTTGTGGCTCTTCTACGTTTGCCACAACATGGAAATCATGCTCACTAACATTAGCAAAAATGAAGTCCAGGTTTGGCGCTATTGTGATAAGTATTATCATATTTCTCTTCATTGTAAGTACATGGCTTTAATATACATTCCTATCGACAGCAGAAAGACATTCCTAAGACGTCATTGGATTCATCTCATCTGGACCGGATAAGAGAACACATCGCCACGTTCCTTATTAGAGACGTTATCGATTCTTATGGCCAATTCCATGCCTACGACATGGAGGAAGGTGAGTTCGTCTTAGTAAAGAAGTGATATATTTCTTTGTGAACTTTTGTATGGATATGGAATTTACTAAGAGTTTAATTACTTTGTGACATGAGGATGAAACTGAGAACCTAAATATTTTGTGAACTTTGTGACATGAGGTGGATGAAAATGAGAGTTTAATTACTTCATTTGGGTGATGTTGATTAGTTTGATGATAATTCATTTTGTGACTCAATTATGTGATATGTATCAAGTTTTTGTTATTTCATATGATTCAATTATGATTACTGTGAATGAATGAGATATGTATATGTATTGTGTGTTTTGTTTTCTGATGCTACGCAATAATATAAAACAATTAGGTATGCTGTAAGATAGAGCACAGGCGGTTCTATGTGGAGGTGTATCGCAAGCGGTTCTTACGGAGAACCGCCTGTGATGAGTGTCCTCATCGCAGACGGTTTGTTTGGGAACCGCCTGTGATGTGCCATCATCACAGGCGGTTCTTGTGGTGATCCGCCTGTAATAGTCCTTCATCACAGGCGGTCCTATATCCGCCTGCATCACAGGCCCTTGCTTACAGGCGGTTTTGAAAACCGCCTACGTTGAGGTTTTCGAACCGCCTGTAATAAACTATTCTGTAGTAGTGATCAGAGCCTCAAAGTCTGGCATGCGTGTTACGGACAAGGAGACGGCGGTTGTGCCTATTGAATTAGCATGGTCTCATGGTATATAACACGAAGAAGAAAAAAAAAGGTCCAAGTTCTACCCGTGGTACGACAGGGCAAGTATTTCACGGCCGGAAAGAATAGCGCGCCAAAATAAACAAATTAGCTAGATCTCAATCGTTATAATTTAAACTCTTTTTTTTCTTCGTTTAACATAGAAATTTCTAATAAACTCTACAATTAGTATAGTAAAGTAATAGATAGATAAGACAAGATGAGATTTTTAATTAGATTTTCCTTGATATATACTTGAAAAGGTGACACAAATACAATAATAGTCGCATCTAAATTATCATTCCCTACTATTCTGTACATATAATGGCCGACAACTTGGCTCGAGGCTTCCGCCAATTGCACATCGTCAGTGTGTCCTTCTAGATTGATAAATTTCCGATGATCATGGCTATATATAAGTCTGGTTTGTCCATGTTTATTATCAACACATGTCCTGAACTCAAGATGACACAGGTGAGCTTATCCTTTTGGAACTATTTTGCTCCACATGGTTCAAAACAATCTCCGTTCTTCATTCTGAACATGTTAATCTATGTTCATGCATGCAGATTATAGTCATATACACAGATGAAGGCCTCAACGGTGGCTATGCTGATGGCGATGCTGACGATGTACACCATTGCTTACTCCCTGAAACTACCTTGGTATCAAATTCTCATGCAAGCAATGCAGGAAGCAGCTTTACAAGTGGCATTTGCTCCTGGAAGGAAGCTTGGTATCAGACACGGCCAGTGTCAATTCAGCAAGCGTCTCCATTGATTCGAACCACTTCATGGCTGTCAAGGAGTACCAAAATTACATGAAACAGTTCGGCATTCATCACTGAGTGCGTATATTGCATCGTTGTACGTGTGCTTGCTAAATGTGTAAACTTTGGTGCCTTAATGTACGTATTTCTCTGTTCTTTGTTGATCTAGGCCTGATCTAAATAATCTGTAGCCAGCCCTGGATGAAATACTTTGTATTAATGGTTATGTACGTTGCTAAGTCGACATTGATATAAGCCCATATAAATTCGTGTTTGCTATATGTTTCATGGGGATGTGCAAGACAATATGTGCAAGACAAAATATATAATCAGCTAAATTGTGAATAATGTTCCGATGCCATATTTTTAAATAATATTCATTTAGCTCTGAAGTGTTGTGATATCAATGGGCCTGGTAATCACTCTTTTCTATTTTATTGAAATCTTCTGTTAACCCATTCAAATAGCTGTATGTTATGGACAAACCATGCATGCTCAATAAAGTATCCATAATTAATTGTTCAAAATAATTAGCACCCAGGAACAAAAGCATAAACTAACATAACTCGGGGTGTATTAGCAAAGTTATTCTGCAAGAAAGATATAGTACTATGCCTTTTTTAGGAAATTAAGAAATGTTATGAAAGGATCTAGATCTTCAATACAGCTATTTCCCAGATTACCAAAGCTACAAATTCCGTATTTAGATGGACACTATTACCTAGTTTATTGCATCGTCTCAAAACTAGAAGGATAATACATCACTAAGATTATGTTCCATTTACCTTGCTTCACTGAACGTCTGAACCCCATGCTAGGTACTCATCTATGGGATCTATGTCACATTTATACATAAAATGACCTATTTGCTGACCTCTGGCATTTTTGTCTAGAGAATAAAGCTTCCATTCTTCATGCATTCAGCGCTCAATTAATATGTCCTATTATGCTTGCTAAAAGGACAATCCCAATACATTATATCTTAAGTTGTATCTTACTGCATTAAATAACTATTTAGATGTAACCTTCTCAATAGCTTATATCTTAGTATTGTATTTAAAAACTTTCATTTATTATACTTTAAGATCAACATTATCATTTTAATCTTACAGCCTGTTTATGGCATAGATCTAGTACATAGTAGTACAGGTGTGAGTCACACGGGATCGCTCAAGAATTAATTTGCATTTATTACATCGCTAAGAGCCGTATATATAGATCAAGAGACTACTTCCCTCGCTCTCCTCCATAATTACCCTGTCACATAATCGTTTTGCCTAGGTGACATGGATTAAGAAATGGCTGAGGTGGAGCATTGGGACTACCCTAATAAACACATTTTCTATTTCTGGCAGCATGGTAGTAACTCTTCTCTAGTTCAATTTTATGTGTTCAACTGTGTCAGCTGAATCATAAATCATACAGTCGCTTTGATGACAGAAACTAGTCTTGCTGTCATTGTCCATTTCCATTAAAGGCAAGTGGTGCAGATAACCACAACTAATCTTTGGTGCTTCATCAACCCTGCTGTTTCAAGGCACAGTTTACAATTAATTTGTGATGACTAGGAGATAATTGCCGAAATAAATTTGGTTTCTTCCACAAGCTTAGACTGCAAACACTCTAACACAAAATAAGTCAGAACATACAGTTTGTGGTAGTGAGGGATTGGTAACGAAGAGTTTCGGGAACCCTTTCATAATAACCACATGCTCAAGTTAAAGGCATCAAAGTAATATTGCCGATATAGGTGACATATGGATGTATAACTAACTGTCATCATTGCTGAAAAAAACACTTAACAATATTGATATGAAAGCAAAGCAAAAACAATACAAGGGTGGAAATTATTTACAAGTTCTATATGTACTCATATGCTTCAAGTTATCTTATAGTAGCAGTTAGGGATGTTTAAATTCTCATGGCATGATAAATTAATTATTTCAAAACTAGTTCAGCAATGATTTGGACATTGGAAAGTGAAGCTATTGACTTGATTAATTTTACTAGACTAAGCAAGCAAATGATGGTTCCATATCCTATGGGGTAGAGGCAACAACTTATAATTGTTTGGGAGGGATCTCTCTAATGGACAATTCATAATTTTAAATGCAAATAACAATACTTAGGCTTGGGAAAAGCATGTCGAGTTGTTATTATTATGGTACAAAAGAAAATAATAAGTCTGCAAAATCTATGGTTTGTTATTCTCATTAACTTATGTGATGTAACTTCATTTGAGAAACAATGCAATAATCTGTCATGAACAACAGATCTATATACCATTGGCAAAGAGAGTGTATTATGTAAACGTGCCATTTTGTCATTACGATGTTATTGGAGACAAAATTATTACTCATTGACTTGATCATGCGTGTCAAAAGTTATTCCTCGTGCGCCTGCTTTTCGTACTAGCTTAATAATGCGCATGATCAAGATCCACTACACTACTTGCGCAATGGTTAGATATCTTCAACAACAATGATTCACTTTAGCTAGTGCCTTCTTCATAGATGAATACTAATTAATATGTTAATATTTCTTCTTGATATTCCTTAATTTATACCGTACACTTTTAGTTCAATCTTAATTGCGTTGAAGTAATTAAAGTTTTTGTAGTTCCTACTTAATTTACAGTTTGAGCTCTTATGCAAGTATAATTGTATTCAGCATATAAAACATCAACTAATTCACTTAATTTAAATAGCTTAGCAGTGCTATTCAACTCCTAACTTACACTATTGTGGAAGGTCAATCTAGGAAAAAACAACTGATTTTTACAAACAAAGGGTTCCAAGAATAAAACATGAGGTTCTGTTAGCATCATGGTTATGTTGTGCTAAATTTGTGGTGAGCATGCTAGCAAGTCTATGAAGGTAAATTGTGATGTATGTAAGTCTATGGAGAGAAGGTTTTAACAAATGCACCTATTGTGTTTACAAACATATATAGCAACAATTTATTTTCCAAAAAGTCACAGTCGTTTGCATACCTAAAGAAAATGAAAATTAAATGACCATCCACATAAGAATATTGAAGACATGGTTAAAGGTAAAATACATAATAGACATTTACATAGAGATAAAAAGTAATTTTTCTGGAGAATCGAGTCTGAAGGAGAGTTGGTATAACAAAACTATTACATTAAATTAATAATTTATAAAAGTAATAAAGGTCAGTACATGTTAAGCATGAGTTTTATATGTCAATACAAAAACGAAACGGGCAAGCAAAATAATATAATGTTGCAGTAATTGATTTCTTTTTAGGAAAACTGTGGAAGAATAAATTTGAAATAGGTATAATTCGTAAGAAACATTATGTAAAAATGTAAAGATTTTGGCGTTGAGAAGAGGAAAGCTAAGTCCCATAAAGTCATGAAACTATAATAGAACCTGCAAAATTATGATAAGATCATGAAAAACAAAATATAGACACATTTCATGGATAAGCAGCGGATGGATGGGTTTTAGGACGTTGGGTTTCATAATTTTGTTAACTGAATCTTAGTGCATGATTTGATTTCCTTATCATCTACAATTTATAAAAAAACAGTGGTTGATGTTGTGTATATAATAGATTCAGTGTGACAATATAAAAATTGATCCTTTTCATGTGTCAGCGCGTATGTGGATCCTCTTCATTTAGCTTGAACCGAGGCATTAGATCGAAGGATCAATAGGTCTCCTAAGCAAGAAGCTAGCGGAAACAAGCTGCCTGGCAATACACATATGTCTGTCTCGCTACGATTTCAATCACCATCTGTGGTTCTCTTATTAATTTGTGTACTTTTTTTAATAGACACTAGAAAACTAAGTAAACAATGGACGGGTTTGTGGCTCAGTGGTTGGATCGAGGTTGTCGTTCCTAGCAACCTAGGTTCAACCTTAAGATGCTTCCTATATCAAGTGAGGCCGGTGGAGCCTCTAATATTCCTCTAACATGTGTAGAAGACGTGCACAAGTGTGTGCGCAAGTGAAACATAATTGTTATGTGTGGATTATAACGAATACCTTGTATTTTTATAAAAAAAATTAAACAATACTTTAGAATTCGTGGATTCAGAAACTTTGACTATTTGCTAATTGAAAATCGTGAGTGTTGTAGACAAGGCCGGTGGCTTACCCCGGCCACGGAGTATTTTGCTAATTGAAAATCGTGAGTATTTTGCTAATTGAAACTTTGACTCTAATTGAAAATCGTGACTATTTTGCTAACTGAAAAATCTTGAGGGGAGGCTTGAGGGTTTGTGGCCTAGTGGTTTCCATACCTCATGCATTCTTGCCATATCCGATTGTAATCAGTTACCTGCATAGGACTCTGTTTAGCTTTCCTAATGTTGTACGATGAGGCTACGTCTCCCCCTGTACGTGTAATGCAATATTGCAAAAGCCTATGCAGCTAAACCCTAATCGCCTTCCGTGAGCATTGCCAGCAAAAAAGGTTTTGTTGAGCAAAAGGACATCGCAAGGCTGTTAGCGTGATTTTGGTCGACGATGATTCTTGGCGGACTCATGATCGGACTTTGTAGTATGTGCTAGGAAATCATGACCTCATATTTAGTGGACTAGAGACAACAGCTGATCTTTCTTCAGGAGGGATATTTCCCATAAGAAACAGTTACTTTTGGTAGCAGCATAGCAATGGCTAGGTAGGTTTTGTGAAATTCAAATGCACACATCAACATTTTACTTGCAATAAAGTATCAGTCTTCTGTAGGCAAACATGAGTACTACGTGCCAACCAATAGTAAATGATAAGGTCTACCTAGTTAATTAGGAAGCATAATGGCAGCAGATATATATACTAAAAGAAATGTAATAGGCTGGGGATAGCGTTATTGGAGAGATGATTTTGTCTCATCAGGTATGACTTTTTAGCTGGCAGGAATGACTAGCTTAGCAGAGTAAGTGATGCACCTTCCTCCAAACCAATTAGGAAAGATATATACACCTGTCTGCTAATTTCATGGTAGGTAAAAATCAGCCTGGTACCTCAGAACAAGAGGAACACATCGGTAAGCTAATGATTCCATCTACCTCTGCAGCCAGACATCCAGTACATGTACTGGCAAGTCAGGCAATGCTATCTGAAGAATAAAGCATCCATTCTGCATCCGTTCCCCTTGCTAGGTGCTTATTTCAAGTCTCATGAATTCATACGTAGCCAATCATGTAAATTATAAAGCTGCTGCAAAGCCTGCAAAATCTGCAACTTCTCCACAATGTCACCATGCATTTGGATACTACATGGAGAAGCAATCGGTTATTCAACAGAAGGCTCTGAAGTTGTTTCATCAACTTTGGTGCTGAAACAAGGGTACGGATGTCTAGCTAGCTATTTATTCTTTCTTATTGAATACCACATATGTGCATGTGTGGAAGGTTTACATATGCACAAGTAATAATACGGTACACATTGTCTAGTGGACATATACTCCAGTATTGATGTTTCTAGTAAGTTTTAGTTTGGATGGTGCTAGAAACGACATTAGATTAGGGATCATGGTGCTATGCTGTATTTGACTAAAGTTGATAAGGGAAAGGAAAAGGTCTAGGGCTTAGGATAAGGATCTATTTCTAGACTATGTTGGCAAATCATGATATCATATTCAGTGGAGTAGAATGAAACAATTCATTTTCTTGAGGAGAGCAGTGAAAGATAAAAAAAAATCCTTTTGATTAACAGCAAATATATAGATATCCAGGTGTGCCGAAACTATGACAATCATTGGGTCATCTTTTTGGTAGCTAGAAAGAGTTAATCAATCATAAACATATGGTTAAGAATAACAAGAAATTTACATATTTTTGAATAATTTTATCTACTTGTAAGGGATAACCCTTACAATGAATATAAGATATTTTCCGACGTTGCTCGGTAAGCATGCTATTTAGGTATTTTATTGTTACCAGTGGGAAATTATCTCTTCCATTTCAGCTTTTGTTGGACATGCCGAAAATTATTCGGTGGGTGGATTATGATATTATTTGTGTAAAAAGTGCGCGTGCGCAACATCCACTGCCTATACATGCAAGATGGTTATCTTTGTTGTCTGGTTATACCCATGAGTCTTTCTCCTATATATATGGTAACCACCCCTCCTTCAAACGTATATACACTTGTCAGCTGGGAGGTGCTTGCAGCATGTAAGTTCTCATAATAACATACCTATGTCTCATATATGTCGTTGTTATATATATCTTAGTAGTGTAGCATCTCTGTATCGTTAGTTAAATTTTTGTTTGGATAGGTTTACCATTGGAATTTAACTTTACCAAGTATCTACATTAATTATTGTGAATGTATGTAATTAAAGTTTCCCGTAATGAAGTAGAAGATGCACTCAAGAGAAAACAACTACAAATTCTTCTTGTTTAAACAAATCAATAAGTGTGTGTTTGTGAAAACAAAGAAATTCGTTCGTGGTATTTTGCGGAAAATTATGAGCATACGAAATTTGTAAATCAATGGCCTGAGGTGATAGCTATTTCAGATTTGTGCATGTATTTCACTTAATCTTAGGAACTGGGTGTTATAATGAATAACACCGAGCGAAAAATATTTCCACTAGCACCTTAGATTGAACAGTAGGCACTCTATGCAGATGATGTTCAATTATCTTTGAATAATATACAACCAATAGTATAGAATGGCATATTTGAGATGGTTGAAAAGATCATCCTCCATGGTTTTGGCAACCATAGAGGACTCAAAGTCAGCTATATATGCTCAAATATGTTTTGTGAGCACTGATAGTATTCTCAGTCCCTTAAAATTTGGTCTAGATATGCTTCACGGGTTGCTTGATTAGTATCTTCTCTTGCACAATCTTAGTAACCCCTTTCTCATATCTATATAATTTTTTACATCTGTATGCATGTATACTCATCTTGAAGGTTTATAAATGCTTATGATCTTCTAACCTATCTAGTTTCATTTTTTGTTGTTGAAACTTGTAACATAGTATAAATCATTTAACATTATCTCCCTTTATTTTTGACATCATACTTATTCGATAATTCTAATGAAAATTATGTAAACTCATTCAGCAGAAACAATGGGGAAGATACACACTACTCTCATATTACTTATCTTTGTAATTCTGTTCTCCTACACTGTTGTGGAAGGTGGTGAGTACCAGAACCAAGTGGCATTCTCCCGCAAAGGGCTGAAAGAAGAACGCAGACTATCCATTAGCAGAATGAGCCCATCGCTTAGCGGACAGGTAACTAGCACCACCGAAGTAGGAGGCGTGAGCAATAACGCTGAAATCGCAAATGCTGATATTGCAACTACCACGGACTCTCACCATGACATCTCAGTGGATCAGTACCACAGGATCATCATCCACAACAACCATATGAACAAACCATAATGATAAACTAAGACTGAAGGAACATCGATCGGAACCAACATTATAATCCATGAATGAACTAATTAAGTATCCATTAATATGGCAACTCCTACAATAAGATGTAGTTCAATCGTATGTCTGTAATGTAACTTGTATTTTAAGACTCGAAGGGTTTCTTGGACTATCGATCAAGCTCTTCCTTCTCTCTTGTATGTAGCATTATACTAGTATATAGAATAAATCAGATGCCCATGCATGGTCCATGGTAATGGCCAATATATGTACCATCTGATTTTATGTTGTTGTACCGCGCTACAACGCCCACCTTTTAGCAACGAAGTATGATGATCATATCTTGTTTTGTCACATTTATCTAATTAAGTGATTAAATTTATTTTCTTCTTTTTATCGATAATTAGTGGATAAGTTTCGAATCGCCCAAGGTACTATAGTGATAATTACACGGTAACAAATTAATTACCATGTTGTTACCAATGCATGTACATATTGTGAAAAACAGTTATGCCATGACATAACGCCTATCTGTGGGACGCTCGTCAACTGTTTGTTTGCTTCTTTGATCTATCCCACATAAATTTCTCGTTCCCTTTCCCTTGGTCTTTCTCAACAAAGGAAGCGAGAGAATTACGGAGATTCGTTGAGGCTACCCCCTAGGCCGCCGCCGCAAGAGAAGCTACCGCTGAGGACCAGACCACATAAGAAGGATGCTGCTGCTGCGGCCACTACTGTCAGATGGCCAGAGCCTTGGAGGTCGCCGTTGAGGATCCTGCCGAGCTGTATCTCACGTAGGTTTGTTTGTGCTTAATTTAGTCCATGAATTACAAATTGGTTTGAAATTTGAAAGGATGTTTCCTCTGACCGTCGAAGAATATTACAACTCTAGGTGTGGTACTCCGTATGTTCGAAAATGTGGGTACTACCTATATCAGAAAAATATAGAGCGTAATCCATGTTCACGAATATAGGACACATTTCATATTCCGAAGTGAAATCATTGTGATGTTAATTCTTTAAAACTCTAATAAATATTCAACTTTACTTTGTGTACCGTACGTGCATACAACTGATATAGTACTGTAGAGACTAGCAGTAATCTGTACGTGCTTTTGCACGTCATTAAATCAAAATTAAGACATATACACAATGTATTTATCATGGGATCTTCAGTAGAGTGGTAACATATGGAGGAAACTCAGCTTTAGGTGGACTCATGAAGCCTTTTTGGTGTTGGTACAAATAAAAATAAATCTGAAAACAAATGAAGACATTTTTTGTGAGAAAATAAATGAACATATTGCCTATGCAAAGTCATGAAATCATTTAATTTTTCTAACCCAAAATTGGAATGTGTTAGAAGAAATACGAAGAAAATAATGAGCAGTTTGATATGAATACTTAACATTTTGTTCTTTTCTTTTTCTCTTCTCAGGACTGAAATAATACAAAATAAAAATCACGGGGGGCCCTACTTAGAATGCAGAAATCCAAAACACGGAAATAGGAAAAATCACAGGACTGTTCCCTTCATCACCGTTTAGATGAGCCTATGAAAACAAAGGAAATTTTAGAGAGGAGCTCTGGGGTGAAATGCACCGTGCAATTTGCTTAGGCAGTGATACACAAAATTTTCATTTTCACTTATATAAGTAAATGACATTGGGGCTCACTACACCAGAGACCCCACCCCCATCAGTGAATATCAGAGAGTACAGACGTTCTTATGCATCCATCGAAGTACGTACGCATGTCCTAATCCACCAATCTGCTTCCTACGATCTTCCTCATCTCGTTGCTTTTACCTTTTGTCTTGAGCGGGCTTAACCCAGGGTTCTGGTTATCGGCTAAATTTTTGGTAACCGGCCAGTAATCGGATTTACCGGTACCCCAAGAAACCTTATTATCGGTCGAAAAATCCTCGTTTAGATAAATTTTCGTATTGAAATTTTGAATTATTTCGGATGGTAAAATTTCGGTCACCGCTTCTGCCAGCCCCCTCTGGTATTCTTTTCAAATCGGCAGCCAAAACCTTGGCTTCACATAAGCTGGGAAGACAGTGGCTTCTCCAGTTGATGTGGGGCTCGACGGGATCCACCTCACGAATCCAACCAGCAGTGGTTTCGCCTATCTCCCTCTCCAGATTGGATCTCCCCGAACCGGCCTTGGCCACCTTGTCTAGCTGCAACCTTGTCTCCGATGCTTTCTTTGCGTTGGTCACAGCCTCCAGTGGAGGCAGTGGAAGCAACTGAGGAAGTGGCAGTGGCAGTGGCAGCGGCAGCCTCTCAAGCCAACGCCCCGCCCCATTCCTCCGGTGTCGCCGCATCGATCGGCTCCTCTCACAACTGGGGATAAGAGGTGCGGCGAGCATGCAACCACGTAGGAGTGTGAGGTAGATCGTGGTGGAATGTTCTGGAGTAACCACGTGGCAAGCTGTTGATGAGCTAGCCGCGATAGTGTACTAGCAGCTTAGTTGATGTACTGTAGCCGTGAATCCAAGTGGCCTGGACTGTTGAAAGGACTCGAATCAACGGCTATAGTTCTATTTCAATCTTGGAATTCAAAATTCATACAATTTATAGTAGTGTAGATAGTATGTAGAAGTACTTTAGTCACATTTAATGTTTTTTTCCATGTGTTACACAAAAATACCCCTTGTATGTTGGTATGGAAGGGGTATTAATTACTATGTAAAATCACTTCTGAATTTCTCAGGCCAAGGATTGCCGATCATGATTGATTTTGACTTTACTTTAACCCGCTATGTTTCTTCTTTTGTTCCTACAACATTTATTTCATGCGAGTTGTTGTGACAATGTATGTGTTAATAAACTTTGTGCACGTATACCTTTGTTTTTCTCGTATTTTTTGTTTCCGTAGCAGTAGTGCGCACGGCGCGTTTTGTGCGGCCGTGCATGTAGGAGCTCGAGACATGCATGTCCACGTCTAGGGGGACGTCCTGCTAACTGAACGGCTTGATCCGCACTCGTGGGATGGCGCGAATCATACGGGATCATGACGCAAGTTTAGCACGACGGTTAGTTGTTGTTTCCCTTTAAATAAGAGGTGAATGAAACGAGAAAAGCAGCGGAACATTGAGCTGCACAATGGTCTCTCTCACGCCAAGTGTTTACCAGCCACCCGAGTAGGTTATATCCACGATCCCGAGTAGGTTGTAACTAGTCAGAGGAATCTTCGAATAGGCTTGCAGCTGACACTACTGCAGATTAACTCTTTCCTGAACGTAATTACTGACGGGCACAATACGAACCGTCAGTGGTAAAGACATCACTGACAGGCGGATTAATATGACCGTCAGTGGAGACTTCAACTGTTGGAAATATGCCCTAGAGGCAATAATAAAGTTGTTATTATTCTATTTTCATGTTCATGATTAAGTTTATGTTCTATGCTAAAATTGCATTGGTTCTTGAATATGAGATTCAGAGGAAAACCTAATTGCATGTGTGGAATAATAAACACCATTCAGATCCCTAGTCAGGCCTCTGGACTAGCTCATGTATTGTTGATGATCTTGTTTTCCTGATCATGGGTATTGTTAATGTAACAAGGATGCCGGCAATAATGGGAACACATTGTTAGGGTAACAATGGTGTTGGATAGACCCCTTATGAGATACTGCGAGATCACTTCGTCAATATGTTGTCAGTATCTTCTCATGATGTGTTAACGTTTACTTGCGTCCTTAAACCATGAGAATATCATAGACCCGGATACCGGATGGTTGCTTTGGGGTCATCAAACGTTACGCCGTAACTGGGTAATTATAAAGGTGACTTCCAGGTACACCAGAAAGTATATCGTGGTTCTAGATATGTCAAGACTGGGATTTGCCCATCCGGCGATGGAGAGATACACTCTGGGCCCACTCGGTATTACAGTGTCCAGCATCGCCTGGCCAGGTATTGTGACTAAAAGGTTAGTCACGGGGATACCGGAATACGGAAACGAGAAAAGAGTACAAACCGGTAACGAGGATAACTAGGTATGGTGATCAAGGAGTTGATCACAGGGATACCGTCAAAGTCTCGCCTCGGGTTGTGTAATGTATCGTGAGGCAAAAGGAATTGTATGCGACAATACAAGGTTTGCTCGATAAAGATCTTCGATGATATGTGGGAGTCGTTATGGGTGTCCAGATCCCGCTGACGTTTATTGACCGGAATGTATTCCGGACATGTCCACATATACTCGAACCTATAGGGTCACACGCTTAACGTTTTAGCGACATTTAGGAATGCTACGATTTATGGAGAACGAGAGAGAAGGGTTCCGAAAGTGTTTCGGATGATCTCGAAAGTGTTCCGGGAGGTCCCGGATGGTTCCGGTGATGTCCGGAAGTGTTCCGGAAAGTATTGGAAGGTTCTAGAAGGTTCTGGAAGGTTCTAGAAGGTTCTGGAAGGTTCTAGAAGGTTCTAGAAATTCTAGAAGGTTCTGGAAGGTTCTAGAAATTGTAGAAGGTTCTGGAAGGTTCTAGAATTCTAGAAGGTTCTAGAAGGTTCTAGTGGAGTTGGACTCCAACTCCAACAGGGTGTCCCTGCTGGAGTAGGACTCCACCTGCCTAGGGAGAGCTGCCCCAACCCCTATAAATAGAGGGGCAGGGCACCTCAAAGGGTATCCCAAGCAGCCCCAGAGGCAGCCCTAGTCCCTTGGACTAAACCCTAGGCCGGCCATCTCTAGATTGGCCACAGCCTTCTTTTTCTCTCTCTTCTAGATTGGATCTAGTACAGCTGTCGGCGCGCTGCTGCTTCTCCTTCTCGTAGATCCCCGCTGTTCTTGTGTGCTGGTCCACACATTACCGCGGTATCGCTGATCCGGTACGCGTGGATACCTCGGAGACGTCGTATACTTCGGCGTTTGATCGGGCGAACTATTCACGAGGAGATCGCTCTCGCGGCTGGGAGGTATAACCTAGCTGCGGGAGTCTGCGGACTTCATCGACATCGGTCAACTTTTCCGCTGCATTGACGTGATCGTCGAAGGTATGATATCGTTACCTACACCTCGATAGTGTTTCTTGGTTTGGTTCGTGCGCGAAAAATTTTGTTTTGCGTAGCGCGTTCCCCAACATCAACTGTACTAATTTTTTTTGGGAGGGGGGATACCACTGACGGGCCTGGAACTCTGCCCGTCAGTGGTGCTGTTCTAGCACTGACGGGTGGGAAAGTGGGCCCGTCAGCGGATCTTTTGGCCCGCTAAAACCCACCCCGAGCTCGTAATCCCTTCCGTGTATAAATCCTATCTCCCCCAGCCCCGCCCCCTAACCCCAGCCCCCGATCCCCTTCCACGCTAAACGCCGGCCTCTCTACTCCCTCCCCCAGCCCCACAGGCCCAGCCGCTCCCTCTCTCCCCCTCGTCAGCGCCAGCCTCTCCGCTCCCTCTCTCTCCCAGCCCCGCCGCTCCCCTCTCCCCCTCGCCTCTGGCCTCCCTCCCCAGATCCAGCGGCCTCCCCTCCGGCCTCCCCTCCGGCCTCCCCTCCCCCGCTCCCTCTCTCCCCCTCGCCGACACCGGCCTCTCCGCTCCCCTCCCGCTCGCCCTGCCGCTCCCTCTTTCCCCCAGCCCCGCCGCTCCTTCTCTCCCCCTCGCCTCCGGCCTCCCCTCCTCCGCTCCCTCTCTCCCCAGATCCAGTGGCCTCCCCTCCGGCGGCGGGAGAAGCTGAGGCCAGATCCCTCGACGCCAACCACGCGCTGCGCCACATGCAGAAGGGCACCAGGAGGTTGGCCACGGTGGGAGCGCACCAGGAGCGGCATCCCGATGAGGATCCAGGAGCAAGGGCGACGCCGCCCCGTGCTCTCCCTCTCCATGTCGCGATATTAGGTAAGGCAAATCTCTCTGGGCTTGAAGGGCTGGAGTCGTCGCCGAGCCGCCGTGTGCATCGTGTTCCGGCAGAGGTGGTGGGCGCGGATCTGGCAGCGTCGGCAAGGTGGGCTTCGGCGGCGTGCGAATGGAGGTGAATCTGGCGTCCGAAGCGGCACCCACGGCGGCAGGTCATAGCAGCGGCGGGTGTGGACTCGGGGGGCTCGGGCTCAGGCCCAGCCTGGTGCCATTTTTTTAGGTCCTGGGTATATCTCCACTGACAGGCGCCGCGCCTGTCAGTGGGTTTTTTCTTTCCACTGACAGGAGCTCACTGACGGGCGCAAAACTCGTCAGTGGAGGCTGTTTTGCGCCCGTCTGTGTAGGGGTTATACGGGCTAGTGTGACATTTGGTATCAGAGCTACGTTGAGAGCTCTGGAATCATGGCTTCAGTACCAGTTCGTGGAGGCTCGATCTCTCCGCCACGTAAGTGCGCAAGGAGTAGGACGAGGCGTGGCGCCTGCTAGGTTCACCTGCATCACAAGTGCCTACTTGATGTAGTTGGTAGTCGTCAGCATGGGGTAGACGACGGAGCCGATGCTCTCGTGTACAACGCGCTCAGTCACCACCAGTTCGTGCCCACGGTGGGCGCCACGCCTTGTCCTACTCCTTGCACTCACGTGGCAGAGAGATCGACCCTCCATGAACTGGTACTAAAGCCATGATCCCCGAGCTCTCAACATAGCTCTGATACCAAATGTCAGCTGCAAGCCTATTCAGAGATTCTTCCGACTAGTTACAACCTACTCGGAGGTTGGATACAACCTACTTGGGATCGTGGATATAACTTACTTGGGTGGCTGGTAACACTTGGTGTGAGAGGGTCCATTGTGCAGCTCAACGTTCCGCTGTTTTTCTAACAACAACTAACCATCGTGCTAAACTTGTGTCATGATCCCATGTGACTCACGCCATCCCACGAGTGCGGATCAAGCCGTTCGGTTAGCAGGACGTGCCCCTAGATGTGGACATGCACGTCTCGAGCTCCTACATGCACAGGCGCACAAAATGCATCGTGCGCACTACTGCTACAGAAACAAAAAAATATGAGAAAAACAAAGGCACTACTACAAAACAGGGTTTTCTGGACCCCAGATCTCAGCCGGTGCAAGCAAAACTGACAGTAAGAACTCAAGTCTCAGTCGGTTGGTGTGAAAAAACTGACTGAAAAGAATAAACCGGCTGAGATAATATCTAACCTCCGACGGTTCAGAGTGGAAAACTAACTGTCATAGTATTATAGTCGGTTTGTCTAGTAAAACCGGCTGAGGTAAGTGAACTTTTACAGACGGTTCCCTTTTCCCAACCGGCTGAAATAACTTTGAGATGGTTGTTTCACTAGAACCGGCTGAGATGATGCTATTCGACAACCGTAAATGCTGTCTGGAGTTGCCAGCTGAGCCTTGAATGCACGTCCATTGTTTGGTACACTTGATATAGGTTGGTTGGGGTGGTGTTGCCAAATTTTATGGTAATTTTTATATAATTTTGTGGCACATAATATTTTGATAGTTATTGCTCAATTTAATAAAATTTATATGTTGTGATAGATGGATCGACAATGGATATACGCTGAGAATTGTGCTAGCAATGAGTACATCGAAGGCGTCTCGGCATTCTTACGAGTAGCCGAACAGTATAGTTTGAACACAGGGGAGACGTAGATTAGCTGTCCATGCTGTCATTGTGAAAATTTGAAGAGCTTCAACAAAAGATAAGCGCTATAAACTTGTTAATGTCTCAAACTTGTTCATTTCGCACTTTCGGCGCATCATTAACTAACTTGGGATTAATGACCATTTAGCTCCCATTGGATCCTTATTGTTATCATACTCCCTATCAAGAAGGTGTATTATATGGATTCATACCTCGAAAACATGACCGACTTCGAGAGGGTCAGCAAAGTGATTGATAGGTAAACAAATTACCTCATGAAATTCGATGGTAATAGGTCATTGGTATAATGACGGCTTTTCTTCACACGATTCAGAGCGTACCAAATATTTTGTAATCGCGTGTGGAAAAAGGATGATGCGGGGGCCCTCATAAGTTGTACCACCACTTCTCCTTTCTTTTATGTATCCTGTCGCACACTTTTAGACTCGCTGGTATCAATTATATAGAACTACATACCGAGGAAATGTATATCTTTGCAGTGCCACTAGCAACCCAATTTTAGCAATTTGTGTGGCTTTTGTGTTGGCTATCACATGAATCTTCTCATGTCTTGAGCTTTCGCTCACAAATTCTCAGTTACCGAGGTATGCTAATTATCATTTCGATTTTGTTTTATTCATCTTCTATCTAGCATCAGTATGATCTTCATATCGACGGGTTGGTACTATTGCACGGACGGAATTGCCGAAGACGGATCTAGCCAGGATTCGAGAAGACTTGGCGCGTTTCCTTCTTGATAGCGTCATTTATCCAAAAGACGAGTTCTACTACAACGGATCCGAGGACTAAGACAATTGTTTTGAATCAAATGATCGATGTTTAGTTGTCACTTGCATTTCAATCTATTGCAAACTCCTCAAGACATTTGATGGATGTTGTGATGTAAATATTGAATTTCTATATACTTTCATTTGTGTTTAGTTGTCAATTGAAATATGATGTCAACGTGAATCTCTATTATGAATTCAAGTTGGATGTGAAATGTGTTCTGGGGATTATGGGAATCTTGGAATATAAATTGCTTTTTCTATTTTAGGGCAGGCAGAAACTCGGATTCTGCCTGGCCTGTACGAACGAATATCCCAGCTGGTTGTTTCCTTGGAACCGGCTAAGTTGTGCCTTCATCATTACCTATTGAATAGCGGAAACCGACTGAGGTATGCTATTATCTCAGTCAGTTCCCGTGTAAACGACTACAAAAGTTTACTCTTCTGTCGGTTCGACTGGGAAACCGACTAAGATAGTCTAATATCTCAGTCGGTTTTTCGTTCAGAAGACTGGGATAGTCTAATATCTTAGTTAGTTTTTGTTCTAACTGGCTGGGAAGTTGTTATCTCAGTCGGTTTTATAACCGGCTGAGGTAATTCATATTATTAGCACCCTTTCTCTACAGCCAGAAAGTAAACCGGCTGAGATAGAGGTATATGTGCACAAAGTTTACTAACATTAATCTCGGAATAGGCTTGCGACGGTATGAACCGACATTAGTGCTATATGCTATCGATTGAGGATTTGACAAATGTTTTGTAAATCCATCTTTTATCCCTTAGCTGATTTTGTTTTAACATTTTTGTTCATGTCCGCTCAATGATTCAGTGAGAAAAATAAATCGACAGTGATACTATATAAATATTTATGCAAAAATTTCCGTAGTTGCATGAATCCCTGGCCATTATCGCATTGTATAGCGCCTGCAATCAGGCGGTGAATTGAGTTTGACCATGAAATAAAGATATTGTGTAAAACACATCAGATCTACGATGAAGGGGAAACGTCCACGGAAAATGAGTGACATCATCGAGAATAACTAGAAAGTATTTATAACCAAAGACATTCTCGGTGGGGGATGTCCAATGGTCATATTATGCTATCTTTTAGTTTACTTTATTTTATAGAGGAAATTTTTGTTGCTTCTGGCCTTCGCATTAAGACGATGCATACAGCTCAAGACTTGATTATTACAAATTCATAACATATAATGAAACATGCATCGCAACCTGAAATATCTTAATCGTTCATAAATAAAAAACAACCCTAGCTATGGCACACTCGGACTGCCATCACCTAAGCGCCTACAAAGACCACAGTCTGTAGTAGAGAAGAGCTCTATCAGCACAACCTCCAACTGGTTGCACCCCTGCTCCATCCATGGTATTCCAACTGCAAGGGCGCTCATGAGTGAAGCAAACCTCCACATATTGTCGGCGTAGAGACGCCTCTTGCGGTGGTCCGGTTGGAACCTCTTTGGGATTCGGTCGGGGGCACAGTAGGAATTCTCTTGTGAGCCGGTTACGATTTTCGGAGAGTTGGATCTAATGCAGGAGACTCAAAGATTTATCCAGGTTCAGGCTACCTCGGAGGTGTAAAACCCTACGTCCTGCTTTTGTGTGTGTGTATTGATCTTTCTTTTGAGATTACATAGCCCTTGCTTACTCCAAGGGTGTTCTTCTCCAAAAGATCTAGTTGTTCAACCGAAAAAGAGTCTCCCCTTGCATGGCCTCGGCTCTCCCCTTATATATCCGGGGGTTTACCACAATGACCGGAGGGTACTGTTGAAGACGTGGGCACTACAGGGCTGCCCATGCCTTACACTTAATGCGTAGCGCGGACTTCCGTGCCGGACGCCTCCCCGCTGCGCCTCGAAACTGCGCCTCTGACACCTTTATGCCCGGCGGGCCCCGCGAACGGAGACTTACCGGGCTTCTTCTGACAGAGTTGGTGAGACACCCGCTCCTGGGCCCCGAGCGTCAGCGACCAAACCCGTGCAACGGAGCGCACGACGACGCGTCCCAAGGGATAAAAAAGTTGACAGCGACAGGGGCGTGCGGTGCGGCGCGCCCGGTCGGTCAACAAACCTGTCAGCCGGGCCCACCTCTCGGCAGGGGCGATAGCCAACGGGGCTTTCGCCTGAGCGGGTGGGGCCCGGCCTGACCGTCATCATGCCCTCACAAGGCTTAAGGTTTCCTATCGGAATGACGGGTATTAAATGCCTCTGCTAGGGCTGAGGCTTGTTGGAGAAGCTAGCCACTCGATGACGTGGCTAGAGGAGGGCCCCACGGGGGGACACGAAAAACCCCGAGCACTTCGGCTCCGAGCAGCTCCTTCAACTGGGAGGGGGGCCAGCTGTCTCAGGCTGCCCCCGGGCGACCTCGAGCGCTCGGGGAGCACTCGTTAGAGGGCCGCTCGGGGCCCCTTATGGGGGGGAGCTCCAGGAGGAGTGCTCGGGGGGACATCCCGAGCACTCCCCTGGGCCCCACACCTCTCGGGACGCCGAGCGCTCGGGTAAGGGGCCCCGAGCGCTCCCTTGATTCCTGAGCTTTAAACTCTTGGGAGCCCAAAGCCTTTTCTAGTTACTCCCGCGGATGCGATGCCCGAGGAAGGCCCCCGAGAGGCTTGCCCGCCGGATCCACTTGACAGCCGGGGTGGGGCCTATGACCACACCGACCCGGCCGCCACGTGTCTCGCTCCGCGGCATCTGATTGGCCTCCACCGGCGGTTCGAGGGACCCTGGGCCCCATCCCGCCGACACATATGTACACCATCTAATTAGAAAAAAATTATCAAAAAATTTCATTGGGGCACAACCAAATGGATCATCACATTGCCCCTGCCCTGACCGAGATTTGCATTCATATACCCTTTCCTATATAGGCCAACCATCGCCCCAACATGTAGTAATGTTCGATGGTGGTAGTAAGTTCAAAGCAATTTGAGTTACTCTCTAGACAGAGCAAGCTACGTGATAATCAAAAACAGGTGTTGGATGGTCGCATCGTGTCCACGAAAACAACACGAAGACTTTTCTTTCCAATTGTGTTTCTTCGAGTTATCTTTTTGAGAAATATCCCCTTATTAATGTACAAGATCTTTATTTTTAGGGGCATTTTGAGCTTCTAGAGTTGGTTATACCAAAATCTCACATGTGAGTTTATAAGTTCCAGGTACAGAGAGTGAACTGAAATTGACCATTCTGGTGTAGATTCCACGAGACCTGTAGATAAAACATTAGAGGAAACTTTATGTACCGGATCATTCAATGCAATTAGTTTTGTCCCAAGGGTTGCCCTTCTGAAGGTAATGTTAAGAGGTGAGCTCGCAAAAATATTAGGCATCGTATCATGTTTCTTCATAGCCACATTGTAAAATATAGGGTATGGTACTCGCAGCATGCTATCACAACACCAATGATCCTCCTAAAAACTGAATATGAAAACCATTCTGCAAGGTGAACTTTCCTAATTGTAAAAATATACTTTTGACCTTCATTAGGCCTATCCAGAATCGGGAGTCACCACAGTAGGACTCAACTGAGACAGGGTTCGATATCAAAGGTATTTTTTTGTAAAAGTCGCTGCCACACCCCATTCTTATTGAAAAGTTTGAAAAGCCACTTGCTAAGGAGGCGCTTTTTTGCGTTAGGTTCTGGGTACCTAGGCCACCTTGGTCCTTAGGATGGCACACAATGCTCCATTTGGTGGCAAGCCTATATTTGCACTTCGGGCTATCACTTTGCCAATAAAAGTGAGATCGATAAAAATCCAACTGCTTCCTCAACCCTACAGGTATCTCAAAAAAGAATAGCATAAGCATTGGCAGACTAGATAGAACTAAGTTAACAAAGTACAAACCTACCACCCGTCGATAGTTTTTGCCCTTCCAACTACTCAGCAATTTTTCGAAGCGATCTTCAGTAGGTTTCCAATCGCTATTTCTTAGTTTCCGGTAGCACATGGGTATGCTGAGATGTCAAAAAAGGAATGTACCTAATTCAGACTCAAAAAGTTATGTGCATTGGGTTGCGCAGTCCCTTGCTTTTCCAAAGCAGAATAATTCGCTCTTGTGAAAATTTATTTTAAGACCAGATAACCATTCAAATGCACATAAGATCAATTTCAGATTTTTTGCATGTCCAATATCGTGGTCCATGAAAATTACCGTTTCATCCGCATACTGTAGTATTGACAGACCATCATCAACAAAATGCAGGATGACATCGTGTATAATACCCTTATCTTTTTCCCTATACAAGATAACAGCTAACATATTTGCCATAATATTAAATAGTATTGGCAACATAGGATCCCTTTGGTGAAGCCCTTTCTTTGCTTGAAAACATAGGCCAACATCATCATTAATTTTGATACCCACGCTGGCTCCCTAAACAAAGTGTGATATCCAATTACCACCTTTGAGAGAAACTCTTCATCCTCAAGGTCTGGTGAAGAAAAGACTAGTTAGCCTTTTCATAGACTTTCTCGATGTCGACTTTAAAAATGACACCATCCATCTTCTTTTTGTTCCTTTATTGCACCTAAAGGTAGAGGAGTACGCGAGACGACGAAGGGCATCATGACCTGAGAGTCCAAGTCGATGGTGATTAAGGATGGAGTTATCAGTGGAGGTGGCAAGGGTGTGACTCAGGCTGGCAGGAAAGCCCGAGGCTCGAGGCTCGGCCCGAGCTCACGCTGGCCCGGCCTGGCCCGACTTGGCTCGGTGTTCAGACGGGTCGAGCCCGAGCCTCCCTCCTGGCTCGGTGGTTAAACAGGCCAAGCCCGAGCTAGCCCGCGAGCCGCTCGATTGGCTCGTTTGGCTCGGCCCAATGCAGGTGGCAGCCGGCAGCCCATAGATGCGGCATGCCCTTAGGGCTTAGGCAAACCCGCATAGGCATACCGCATAGCGGCGCTGCTCAGCTGCTTCCATGCTCCCATCCCGGCCGCCGCGCGCCGGCAGCCTCCCCCAACGCCAACGGCCCTAGGCTTCGGCGACCGCCCCAGTGTGTCTCCCAGCGGCATCCGCCTCCCCTGACGGCCCAAGCGGTGAGCCGCCAGCCTGCCGCCTTCCCAGCCTCGACATCCGGCCTCCGTCGCCAGGTGTCCGCCTCCCCCAGCGCTCGGTGCTCGCCGGCCGCCTCCCCAACACTCCCAGCCTCCGCCGACAGGCGACGGCCCGAGCTCGCGCCTCCGGCCTTCCCCAGTGGTCAGCGGCGTCCGCCTCCGTAGCCCGGCCACCTCTGCATCCTGCCGTCCTGCGGTCCCACCTCCGTGCCCGTCAAGGAGCTTGAGAAGCAGGTGAAATTAGGATCCACTAAAAGTTCTTCCGGTCTGCTCTATATTTTGATTTATTTGCTCATTTGTAATACATGTTCTGGGTCTTATCTCAACTGTAACTGAACTTGAGTTTTGAAATATTGGAATAAATTGGTCATTTCATGTTCAGGATGTAGGTGTTCCTTGCGATGTGCGCCGCATGCACCTTCTGTTTGGTAATGTCATAATTCGCTAATATGCAGGTAGCTACTCTTGGAAACGAGGTATCCTTGGAAGATGGCCCCTTGAGCAGGTTTGTTCCATGCCTGAATATGCGTATTTCACAAATCCAGAACTGGTCATAGCATAACATTTGCATGAATGCTAGCAGGAAGAAGCGGCACTTAAACGGAGGGAGGTTAGTTATTTTTGTGTTTTACTCATGGGTTGCTCGCAAGTCAATTTTTTTAGGCTATTTATTTGGTCAAGATTTTGATGTGTAGCGGTGAAACTGTTGTATTTATAATTGTTGCATTGCATATTTGCATGATCCAATTTGTATATACATGTATATACACGGTCGGCAATTTAGCACTTTGTATATAACGAATTATGTGTATGCCCATGTATTAAGTATATAACAAATTAGCAGTGTATGCCCATTGCATATTTGCATGATCCAATTATGTATTATGTATATATCGAATTTAGCACTTTGTTCTGGTTCGTGTTGTGCTTGTGTAGCAGCCAGCAAGCTCCATCATGGAACGGCGGACAGAGCGACATTTTAGCGGCAAAAACAGGGAAGGGGAAGCCTGGGAAGGGGAGGACCAATAGCGCTATCGACGTGTCGTGCACAAATCCTGCTGTCCAACGTCGGCCAAGAGGGCCACGGGCGTGACCTCCTCCTTTTGTTGGCACGACATCCGCTTTAGCTTCTACACCGATGGGGACGACCCCTATTGATGTACCTCTAGCATCTCCACTACCAATGGAAGCATCACCAATGGTGAGCATTTTTATAATTTTGAAATTTTTTTATGCTATTATGTTTAATTGTTTATGGATATGAAATTGGATTGACAGGGATGATGAGATGTCAGACGGGTTGTTCCCAACCCCCATTGATGGTTCCAATGAAGGGGGCGATGCATCAGGAAGCAAAGGGAGAGAAGGTATCTCATTTTCAGGTCCGAACAAAGGAAAGAAATGCCGTAAGGGGGTGAATGTTGGATCAAAGGTTACTATTCTTGGTGCTGAAAAGAGCAATGAGAGGTCCGGTGTTTGGAAGAATTTTGAGAAGGTCAAGGTGCCATCAAAAGAGGAGAAAGGTGTAATGATCTTGAAGGCAAAGTGTTTATACAGCTATAAGTTTTATTCTTATAGCCAAGGTTCAACCACCTCACATTTTGGGAGGCACATTAAGGCATGTGTTCCATATCAGAACAAGTTGGCTAAGCAGAAAGATTAAGTCCTCCTCAATTTTGCTCTAGCCAGTGTAGGATCTGCAGGTACATCTGTTCCTTTTGTGGTGTCTCCTAATGAGTATAATGCTGAGCGAACTAAGAAGTTGATTGCTAAGATGATAATAGTGCATGAGTACCCATTTAGAATGATAGAACATACTTGGTTCAACATAGTGATGAAGTATTTAAATCCTGCATATCAGTTTTGTGAGTCATGTGTTGACTTTGACAATAGTTGTGATGAATATCTTGCCATCTTATAAGGAGTTGAATATTTGGTTGCGTGAATTCAAGGTTGGAACTATTTGCAATATGTTTGATTGTTTGAGTTTCTCAATTTGTCTCAAGGAAAAATTGAGTGGATAAAGGATTTTTCTCGACTGACTTGGGTCAAGTGGAATACTTGTGCTCGCGACGCTTTGCTTGGTCTATTGTGTGCAGGTGCGAGTTGGGTGCGGCGATGGTTCGGCCATATGGACCGGCATGATAGCTTGGAGGGCTGAGATGCGGTCAAGGAGGTGGCGACGACATCGTGCGGCTTAAAAGCATGTACGCGGACGACAAGAAAGCGGGTGGAGACGAGACGTGAAGACCAAGTCAGTGCGAGGGCGTTTTGGTAAAAACGCGGAAACCACCGAAGCTCAACCAAGAAACTGCGGCGGCGGCTGGAAGCGGTTTAGGGTTGGTAGCTTAGGGTGGAAGGAAAATCGAGAGGTGGCTAAGCTATTTAGACGCTTTGGGATGCGTGCTAGGTAGTTAGGCCCATTAGGGCATGAGGCCCAAGAGTGGAAGAGGGGGTTGTCCCTCCCCACTATAAATAGGAGATGAGGGTTTTGTTAACCTTTGAACTTTTTTGATTAGCTTGTGAGAGCTGCACTTTGTGAAGTGCTTTGCCTAGATGAGAGGCTTGTAAACTCCAAAGAAAACCCACGAAAATTCAATACAAAAAGATTTCCTCAATCCCTATGTGTTCTTGAGTCATTCTTCCTTTTGAATCTTTTTGATTTTCGTTTTCTTGCTTGTCTTGTGAGTTGATTCTTGATATGGCGAGTTAGTGATGGAGTAATCACGTCCTATTTGATTCCATCCTAGCATATTCAAGAAATCAATCCCTTTTCTCATGTGTTGAGTTTGCTTGCAAGAGAAGAAAGAATTGGGGTTTTGCAATTGACTTGCTTGGGGGCTAATCTCTGTGATTTAATAGATGGAATAGGTTGCTGTGATATGTGAGAGATCATCCTGTTGATTTGAGATCAAAAACCCTCACGAGCAACAAGAAATCAAAGATTTTGTTTTCGTCCAACTTTTGAGGTGTTCTAGGTAGATCATGTTAAAGCTCATGCCTTGAGACTTCTTTATGAGGATCAACTCTTGATTCATAGTCACAAGGCATCCCTAGACCCTTCTGCAAAGTTTCATCCTTTTTGGTTGGACGGATTTCAAACCGAGACAAAAGTTCCAACGAAAAACAGAGATTTTCGAAGTTCTGAACTACACCCGGAGATTCCATACTAGAATACCCGAAATGTCCGGGTGTGTATTTTGAGTGCTTCAAAATACACATCCGGAGTGTCTGGGCCAACCCCGGAGTCTCCGGACATCATCCCGAGAGGAAATTTTCAGTGCTCTCGAGTTATACCCCGGAGTATCCGGACAAACCCCGGAATCTCTGGACCCCGGAGTGTCTGGAAAACCCCGAAATCTCCGGACCTCGGAGTATCCGGAGTAAAATGTCCGGAATGTCCGGATGTGCATTTTTCTGACTGGTCAGGTTCACTGTTTTGGCCGTAACTTTTGCATCCGGACTCCGTTTTCAGTGATCTTGTACTCGTTTTAAAGCTAACGACGAGCTCCACGTCGTCAATGACTTTCTAGGGTTTTTCCGCTGCATCTTCTTTGTCATTTACAGTAGTATCTCAATTGCTATCTTTTTGAGAGTTTGAAGAAAAATTTGTATCCGACATTCACCCCCCCTCTGTCGGGAAGCCGTCGATCCAACAAGTTTATTGGAAGAAGAACCATAAGAAAAGAGTGTTTGAAGGTATATGAGTCTGAAAAAGAAATCCTAAGGAAGAGCCTTAAAAGTGTGGATCACATTAGTCTGACTACTGATTTATGGACTTCCAATCAAATACTTTGCTATATATGTGTAGTTGCACACTATATTGATACAAATTGGATCATGCAATGCCGTGTGCTTAGTTTTGTTGAGTTAGATCCTCCACACACTGGACATGTTATTGCTCAAGCTGTGTATGAGTGCGTTGCTGAATGGAAGATAGAGGACAAAATAATCTCAATCACACTAGAAAATGCTTCCAATAATGATATTGTTATTCAGGGTTTGATGGCAAAGTTTTCTACTAGACAAGGCCGTTCTTTTCTTCCAAAATATTTTCATGTCCGGTGTTGTGCTCATATCATCAATTTGGTTGTCAATAATGGCACGGCTATCTTAAATCCTTTGATAACAAATATAAGAGAAACAGTGAAGTATATAAAGAAGTCTCTCTCTCGTATGCATAAGTTTGTAGAGATTTATAGATCTCTTGCTTTGAAAATTGGAGAGGGGCTCAAACTTGATGTGACCACCAGATGGAGTTCAACATACAAGATGTTGAGTGCTAGCATTGCCTATAAAGAGGTATTGTTTTCTTATGCAGTTTCAGATGCCAATTATAGATGGGAGCCAACAAGTGAAGAATGGTATTTGTTTGAACTATTTGAGCCAATACTCCAATCTTTGGTTAAAGTTACCACTGCATTTTCTGGTTCAACATATCCTAATGCAAATATTCTTTGTCCTCATATTGTGAGAGTCAAGATTGCACTAAGAGCTACAATGGCTCATAGTGATGCAAATTTGAGGTCCATGGGCAATGCAATGATGCAGAAGTTTAACAAGTATTGGGATGAAAAATACAATGTCATAGTGATTGCTACTATTCTAGACCCGAGGTACAAGATGAGATATGTGGAGTGGTACTTTGGGAAGATTTGTGATTCTTCCAAAATTAAAATTGAGATAGATGAAGTTCACAAAGAGTTAGAGAAGCTCTTTGAGAAGTATGAGAACGAACACCGGGAAAAGAAGGCAGTTACTCAAAGATCTAGTGCATCCTCATCTTTAACTATGGATGCAAGTAATTCCATACCGGCCTCCTCAAGTGCGTTTCAGTCCTTCTTATCATCCACTTCTTCCATGTCATCAAAGAGTGAGTTGCTTTTCTATCTAGAAGAATTGAATGAGGACTTGGAAAATAAGAACTTCAATTTGCTTGAGTGGTGGAAGTTGAATTCACATAGATTCCTAGTAGTCTCAAAGATGGCAAGGTTCTTCCTAACTATCCCAACTAGCTCAGTGTCTTCTGAATCAACTTTTAGCACAGGAGGTAGAGTTTTAGATGATTATCGGAGTTCTCTTCACCCATCTATGGTGGAGGTCTTGGTGTGTGCTTCAAGCATGATTAGAGGTGCCCACCATAAAGATTTGAGTATTGTGGTATGTTTTTCATCCGTGCTACAATATGTTTTCTTATTGCTTCTATTTTGTTTTTCTCATGGCTAACTTGATCAAATGCAACGTTCTTTAGGAGGAAGATGATGATGTCGAGACCATTCCATTTCCTACAAGTGTGGTGGAGAGCAACTGAGCAACTAGTAAGTACTTCAACTACTACAAATAAGATGAATTGATGATGCATAAAATTGATTTATGTCTGTTGGTGGATGATGGATTGATGGCCTACATTTTGGAGAAATGGAGTATGGAAAATTGGAGATGGATAAATTTTTGCCTTTTTGCTTCACTTTGGAACTTAGAGTTGGATAATGAGAATTAGAGATGGGACTTGTTTAAACCATTTTGATGCTTGAATGTTGAATGACTTTATTCATGTCTTTGCCTGTTTATGGTTATGGATTGTGGACTTATATATAGTTTATATGCTGCTGAAATTGTGCTTGACTTATGGATTGTGGACTTATATAAAGTTTATATGCTGCTGAAATTGTGCTTAAAATTGTCTTATTATCCTACTGAATTATGTGTAAAATGTTTCTGAATCATTGTTTTGCAAAAAGGTCATGCTGAAATGTTTGGAGGCTCGTGCACCGGCTCAAAGCTCGTCCAGGCTCGGCACGAGCCTCATTTCTAGCTCGTTTGTGTCAACGAGCCTAGCTCGGCTCGGCTCGAAATTTATCGAGCTCGAGCGAGCCCGGCTCGAGCCAGCTCGGCTCGCTCATTGCCACCCTTAGGTGTGATGCAATGAAAGAAGCAGGAGAATGGGTAGAGGTCGCCTGTTCTGCTCTTGGTTTGAAGATTCTACGCAGCAAAACCATGATGGTCAAACTCCACAGAACAATTGCCAGATGTGAATTGACGAAGGGAAACTAGATTTTTAATTATGCGAGGAATTACTAGAGCATGGCGCAAAGTAGAGAGGATGATTAGGAAAAGAGAGGGGAAGATGGCATGAATGGAGCTAGTGATGGGAAGAGGAGAACCGACCTACCGAGAGGATGCAGTGTGACAAGATGGAGATCACCAGCGTCAACAACCATATGTGTCATGGTGCCCGGCCGTGTCCATGAACCACTATGAATCGCAGATGGAGCGTCGTGGTGTTTAAGTGGTTGGCGAGTCATGTGGGTTCCTAGGATGGCACGCTCGGCACCCCTGATGGTGACGCAACCGTGTAGCCTCGCTACGGCGCCAATCCGAGCTGGAAGAGTACTGGTGGCATTCCTGGCTGCATTAGCTGTTCTAGCCACCGCCTTGCTGACTCTGGTTTTCATCAACCAGGGTGCCGTCGGTGCACCAGCAAAAATTATTGCCACACCGTTACCACCATAGGTGGCCTTCATCTCCTGAAGGAGATTGTGAGTTAGCAGCAAGCTAGGAAACGGGGTCAGTAGAGAGACGATGGTGTGGCGATGTTATCGAACTTAGGGTTCAGGCCATTGATGGTGTTAAGCATGCACGAGGGTGTCGTCATTGGCCGGCCAGCTGCACGGCGTTTATACCGAGTGCATCAAGGTGCAGAATTCTGCGTTGAGGTAGACGGCTCGGGCATCTTGTTTTCCCCGGCCATAGAGCTCCTCGATACGCGTGTCCAAGCTGCGTAGGCAGTGCGTGCTCGTGGTTTATCTCGCCATGTCCGTGTTCTCGTGGGTGGAGTCGCAAAGCCAACGGAGGGCTATGATCACGGGGAAACATGTTAACAACCCAATACACTAATCACTCACTGGTTATAAGTTTTGGTTACAGAATAGCAAGAAAGGGGATCCGAAAGAGAGAACCGGAGGTAAGAGAGGAGCCCAACAACAGTATGTACCTTGTGTCAAAAAAATAGTATGTACGAAAGAGAGTCCCTGACAATCTCCTCTCCTTAAAATTTGGCTTGCTCTCAAACATCCACCGTTAGTAACATCGTCACTCTGAATAATAGCCCGAGGGATGCTTATAGGGCAACTCTTTTGAACTGATGGATCATTGTCTTTTATGAAGCATCAGCACAATGGTGAACTCAGTCGCAAATAAATTAACACTACTATAGAATTCATTTAATGGGACGCCCCTATACAGACGGTTTTTTGAAGCCGTCTGTACAAATAGTATCACAGACGGTTCCAAAAGAAAACCGTCTGAGAAAATGAGTACGAACGGTTCCCAACAAGCGGGACGCCACAGTACAGACGGTTCTAGTTTGAAACCGTCTGTACAAATAGCACAGACGGATCCAAACTAGAACCATCTGTACAAATCGAACAGTACAGACAGTTCTAAACTTGGAACCATCTGTACAAATCTATAAATAGTACAGACGGGTCCAAACTAGAACCGTCTGTACAAAGAACCGTCTGTACAAATCTATAAATAGTATAGACGGTCCCAAACTTAGAACCATCTGTATAAATCGAACAGTACAGATGGTTCTAAGTTTGGAAACGTCTGTACAAATAGATGAAGCAAGGCTGGTTGATACTCTGCTGCCGCGGTAGCAAAAACTGCAGATTTTCTTGCCATGGCAGGAAAGTGGCAGCATCGGGGAGGGAGTTTGGCAGCTCCAATTGTCAAATGGTTTTCATGGCTATGAGCGGGAGGCCAAACTCTACGTCTCTAGAAATTTTGAGCCAATGCCGAGAAAGTCGACGAAAGGACTAGTGAAAATCCCGGCCCGAAATCGAAGATTTTGAAAACGGCACCTCGACAAAAGTGCTTGGCAGAAGCTGGGATCAAGGTGGAAAGCACGTTCTCGACTCAAGCTAACCAGAGAAATAAGAATCACCCAATTCGGAGTCCGGGTGGAGGAGATATGCCCTCCGCAAGATCAAAAAAAGTAACGGAAAAACTTCTGGAGCCAAAAAGTCCCACTAAAAGCATAATTTTGAGGGTCAAGACGGGTACAGGTGTGTACACCTATATTTTTTCGGATGCGTCTCGTCGTTAGCTTCGATTTGAGTGGTTGTGGACCCAAAATGGATATCGTATGAGAAAGTTATGGCTGTTTTACTAAAACCTCTCAAACTAGAGTTGGATCTGGACTCAAACTAGCACTCGGAGTTACAGCACAGACGGCTCCAATCTGAAACCGTCTGTACAAATAGCACAGACGGGTATAAATTGGAGCCGTCTGTATAAATCGAACAATACAGATGGTTCTAAACTTAGAACCGTCTGTGCTATTTCTACAGACGGTTCCAAATTTAGAATCGTCTGTATTAAAAGCGTCCCGCTTAGTCGTAAGGATTAGTTAAGAGGAAAGTCGTCCCGTCTATATCGCGTACTCAGCCTAGTTCAGCTGGCAACTCCCCTTGCTTGGACAACACGAGGTTGCGGGATCGAATCCCGCTGGAAGCATATTGTGCGATTTAATTCTAGTGGTTGGATGGGACGACGCGGACGGCGGGATGAGACACGGCTAAAGACTAGGCACATGGCGCGATGGGTCATATTATGTTTATAACACGACATCACAGATGGGTACTAATAGTTTGGAACCGTCTGTACTAATCGATTTGTACAGATGGTGTACAAACCTGATTTGTACAGACTATTTCGTACAGACAGTTCGGAAAACCGTCCCGCACGAGAGTTCCGAACCGTCTGTATAAATAATTTCTGTAGTAGTGGTTTGAAACTTCTAATAGGGAAGCAGTGTGGCTTTGACATTCTAAGAAACAAAGGGAAACTGTTGTCATCGATGTAGAGCAAACCTAGTGAGTCATACTTTTAGAACGCGTTAATGAAAGTGAAATATCAGTTCCTATAATTTGCTTCATTCATAGCTAATTGTGGTACTGAAGTCCGGCTCTGAGATGAAAAGTGCCTAAACCAACCCCCTCACCCCTTAAAAGACCAGTTCCCTAACCTCTATCATATCACAGAATGCGCTTGTCATGTAGGTCGCAAAAATTCCACGATAGTTCGAACAATGCGAACACCGTTACGCAAGAGAATGAACAAAATTGTAGTCAATTTGCACCAAGACACAGCAAACAACTCCATGAGCGGACGTTGTCATTCTCACCGAGACCAAATGGTGCATACAACAAGATGCTGCAGAGACACTGCACTGAGGACAACTGAGAGCCTCTCGTGTCAATTAACACTTCTATAGAAAAACTAATCTTACACATTTTATCTCGGACGGTTCGTGGAAACCATCTGAGATATCAGGCACTGTAGATGGTTTAACTTTGCGCCCTGTCTGAGATGAGTTTTCAATCAAGAACTATATGTGATGACACCACATCATAGAGGGTTCATGTTGAGAACCGTCTGTGATATGAATAATTGCAGATGATTTATTTCTCGAACCGTCTTAGATATAGTCATCACAGATGGTTTAAGTAAGTGAACCATCTATGATGATAAGCCCACCTATAACAGATTGCACTAGACATATCTGTTAGGGTCTTCAAGATCTAGCGGCTACTACGTCAATGAGTGGAGATTTTGAGGAAATTTGATGAGAGGAGCCCAGATTTGTATGAGTTATTGAGTTGGTACCAATCTAAGATTAGTAAATTGGTTATAATTCAATACACCTATCTAAAAGAGATACTCCTAAGTGAAGATGGTTTAGATCTAGCATGATTTAGAGAGAAAATTAGGTAGATTCAACATATTTTAAGGTTTAGGGTTTAGACTTAAAAGTTACTAATAGTATCTAATTGCATTTGTTAAGTTATATATGTCTATCTATTATTCTCTCCGTTCAGAAATGTAAGGCGTATTTTGATTGGTTAAGACAAAGCTTTAACTAAGAGTTACTTCATTAATATATGATTTATGTGACATACAATTGATATCATTAGATTCGTAGTTAAAAGTACTTTCTTATAATTATGATTTTGTATCACATAAATTATGTATTAATAGAGTAATTATTGGTTAAAATTTTATCTTAATATATTAAAATATGATTTATATTTTTGGACAGAGAGAGTATTTATTATAATTAACTCCTTAGAAATTTGTACAACAAATTAATAGATAGACAAATTCTTCTAGGCAACACTCAGAATTACTAGGTTCATCTTAATTAAGGGTGGAAACTGGCAGCGGATAATCCGTATTATCCGGTATTCGTATTTAAGAAAACACTAAAATGACAAGCAATATCCATATCCGAATTAAAAATGGATGCGGATACGGATATTATCCAGATTTATTTTCGGATACGGACGCGGATATGGTACTGGATTATAAAACAAATACGGATACGGATACAGATATATCCATATCCGAATAAAGTTATATTAACCCATTTCAACAACTCTCTCTAAGTCTCTAACCCCTTAGCCCAATGATATAGCCCATTAAGCTTAATAGGTATAGCAAAACTCTATTTCTCTATGTGAGACATATTTTTATCATCACTTATTCATATACAACATATTACTATCGTATGTCATCGATTTATATATGTCATTAACTCATCATTATGTTCATGTACTTATCTAGTTATGTGATTTACCATAGGCTATCATTAAATCTGTAGGATATTCGTATCCGACCGAATTGAGTATATATCCGATTCGTATTTGTATTCGAGTAACATCCGATCCATATTCGTATTTGACAACATCCATATTCATATCCATATTCGCTTTGAAAATATGGAAATAGAAGTGGGAAGAGCACTATCCGATCCGTATTCGATCCGTTTCCACCCTAAATCTTAATTCAATGCATCACGCGCATTCACGAATCACGAGCACCGGTTCCAGCCTTTTGCTTGTGTACCCAAGGTCCTAATTAATTCCTAAAAATGCACAACTCCGAAATTCTGCACGTGGATCACAACAAATGGGCCGATAGGTTAGATTCATGGTGCCGTAGAAACCATAAAAACGAACACTTCTGTTGGTAGAAATGTTCGAACCTACACTCTGTTGATATGCGCACACAGACAAGTCTACAATGTTTATCTCCAGGAGTGCGCAAGGTGGAATTCCCGCTGCTCATGTACGACTCGAGCAATTACATTTGTGTAACATCTTATTTTTTAGAGGGTTCAATTTTTTTTAAAGCTAAGAGTGCTACATCAAATATATTTTCAGCTTTAATGTTATTTTAGTTTTTCCAAATTAATTTAAAAGTTTTTAATTAATTTATGATATAAGTAATAAAGATATGTCTCTCCATAAATTATTATTTTTGAATTTCTTAGTGGAACCATTTTTAATGGATTCTTCGCAGTTGTTTTGATCTCTAAGAAGTTTTGCTAAGTTTTTACATTGCTGTCGTAGATACAAGTCTAGACAGTAAACTTATGGCACCCCCAAACGGCTACAGCGACCGTCGGCGGTGCACGAGGAGTACGAGCAAGTATGACCCTCCGGTTGTCCATCGAGGTGAAGCACGAGACACGTACGACGGGGTGAAACTTGAGCCGGGTACGAGGAGATGAAACCCAAGTCGTATCCGACGAGGTGAAAGTCACCTTTGCATTGAAGTGTAGAATTAGGGTTTACAAGAATTCCTCCCCCTCCTCTCTACCCCTAGGGGGTATTTATAGGGTTGGAGGATGGAAAATGTGAGATTACAATTTTGCCCTCACACGAGGGGGACTTTTATAAGGGCATGGTCGTCATTTCTCATGCATAGAAGATATTTTAGGAGAATATTTTGGACATCTTCGGGGAATATTCTCTGGCATCTTTGGTGGAATTCCTAAGCACGTCAACGTAGTCCCTGACGATGCCGGCGCAGACCTTGATGATGATGGACATCGGGACGATTGTCGGTGACGTCGGTGTAGTCCTCGTTTTGGCGTCGGCGACGTAGACTTCGACGATGACGGACGTCGTGGACGTCGAGGTTGCCCTTGGCGGCGTCGGCGACGTAGACTTCGATGATGACGGACGTCGTGGTGGATGTCGAGGTTGCCCTTGGTGGCATCGGCGACGTAGACTTCGACGATGACGGACGTCGTGGACGTCGAGGTTGCCCTTGGCGGTATCGATGACGTAGACTTTGACGATGACAGACGTCGAGGTTGACCTTGGCTGTGTCGGCGTAGTCCGCGATGACGGTGAAGACTAGGGCTGCCCTTGATGGTGTCAGTGTGGTCCTTGATGGCACATACGAAAGACTTTGAAAACGGGCTAGCGCAGGGACCCCTACCCCAACAATTGCATTTGAATTTTAATTGGAATTCTTCTCTTTTCCTATTTTTTAAATAATTCAAAGACCTCTCACTAGGGCATGGGGCCGAAAATGGCCACAACCCACTTCTTCTCTTCCCCTTCTCTCTCAATTCCTGGGAGGCCGCAGCCTGCTCTCCCTCCATGTGGCCCACTCCTTCCGGAGGCCCGCTTTCTTCCCCCTCGGGCAAGCATGCTCAGCCGCTCCCGCCCTCCCCCACTAGTCTCCTAGTCCTTCGCCCACTTGGCTGTTCTCGCCACCACATCACTCTTGCGCCTCAACCCGTCAGCTCGTGCACACACCCCACCTGGGCTGCCAACTATCGGATCTCCATTCGACGGCTCTGGTAGCATACCAGTTAGGTCACTTAAGTTACCCAATCCAGGCCACCCCTACTACATCTGATGGTCTAGAGCCGATACCGGTTCACCCACTCTCTCTCTCTCTCTCTCTTTCACCTGTTAGGTCACCGACAGGTGGGTCCCACCTGTCGAGATCATCTCCTACCTCTGTCTAGACTCTAGGCCGTGCTCGACAGAGTCGATCTTGCCCGTTTCGAGTCCGTTCTCCTCTCTCCTCCTCGTTTCTTTGTGTCTAAGTCAAAAGGACTCTGGGAGATCCATGCATCCCTTATCTACGAGTTAAACAGCTAATCCCACACGGATTCGGACGTTTAAAACCATGCCGATCTAGGGCTGGCACCCCTACTTGCACCCCCCTCCTCGGCTACCTATAAAAAGCCCTGAGCACGTCACAACAGGCACGACCTCGAGCTCTCCCAAAGCCCTATGAAACCAAACCCTAATCACCCCCCACAACCGCCGAATTGAATCAATCTACACCGCTGGCCACCGCCTCCAATTTTTGGCTATGAGCTCTGAGGTGAGCTCCAAACTTCAATTCCTTCCGTCCACCCTCTCCCCTCTATCCCCTTTCATAAGAAACGAGGGTGCTCACATCTCTTCCCCTGGTGGATTTAATTTCAACATACTGCAATTTGCCATACCTTGCATCGGTGCATTCATCAATGAAATTGTGTCCTCTAGTGCATTCCTCGAGCTCGAATGTGTCATCCTCTTGGACACATTTCTAACTCTCCTCAAGATGTTAGCCATAATGTAATTTTGCTCCAATTAATACTTCCTAGAAGTAGCATATCCCACAATATATTATAATATTAAATCACTAAATCATGAATAAATAGGAGTAAATGGTGTGAAGCCTAGAGAATAGAATGCATGCCTTGTGAGGACCTGAGAGTAACTCCTAAACCCCTCCCCCCACAGCCTATATACTTCAATAGTCCTAGGACAAAATGAATATCATAGCACACACCACGTAGTTTTGTTACAAAAATGTTTGATACAATAAGCCACAGGGCTAATAATGTACTTATGACTTATGTCCATTATAACTTAGAACACAGCGGAAAACATAAAGATAGTGTAGCGATTCCCATCTTAACCATAGGCAGCCGACGAAGTCCAGCGTGAAACCTACTCCTCGGCATCGTCATCGTCATCACCGTACTCTTCCCCATTAGCTTCAAAGTTATCTGAACATGCCCAACGCAAATATGCTCCCTGAATACTTCGCGTACTCATTGTAAGGGAAACCTACCACTACATGGAAGTTTAAACAAGATAGACTTTATGACTTTTTTACATAATAGACATTTTTAGTTCAATTACTATAATAGTTTTCAAGACAGGTTTTGAGATCAAATCATTTATTTGAGATCAGAACTATTTTAATAACTGGGGTATTGTGGTGAAGGTTCTAACCACTAATACTGGTCAAGTAAGATCTATGTCTTAATCCCGAGATAGCTCTATTGGTGGCTTGGTGCAATGTTCGAGTTACTAATTTGTAATGGCAACTCAATTATTCGATGTTCTTAATTTTATGTAATCTCACCGAGACCCACTAATCCGATTTGATAACAAGGAAAGAACACCTCGCACTTGCAATTGATCCGCCTCCCAATCGCCGCCTTGACCTGAGACTCACCGATGCCTATTGTTCTCCTCAGCTGACTAACCGAGACAACTTCCACGCGGCCGACTTAGTGCACAATCAATTTGGCGGATCGTTCAGCTCCACCTCCACTAATGCAACTTGAAATCTCCTTGCAACCCCGCTCTGATACCATTTATTGTAATTGGAGACATACGATGGTTTACTAACAAACAAACAATCACAGTAAGGCGACATGAAAATCTGTTAACGGGGTTTAACGGATTTATCTACATCCTCAGGAGCCCTTCTACGGGCTCTCCATCCCTATATTACTATAGTATGCTAACCATCAACATCTTTCGGTACCCATTCTAATCGTGCTCCCTGCCGATTGGAGTAGTTTTTGCTCTTGCTCGCTCAAGGTTACATCGTGTGAAGCATCTATCTATGAGAGGCCTAGGTACGAGAGTCCGACTCTTATTCTATCTGTATGCTATACACATTTCTAGCTTGTATCACCCTATTACAACACTACAACTTTCCAAAGTCTAACATATAATCAACTCATATATATTCGATAAATATCCAATATATGTCTAATTAGGATCTAAACCCTTACGAATGGCTGACTGAGGTTGTGTTGTACTAGTTCTTGCCCAACATTAGGCGCCTCAATCAATGAATTAAGTTCCTGCAAAGGAAAAGAACGAACTAGGTGGCTGCTGCAATGTCAATGGAACAGCAGAAGAAGGATACGGAGTAAGTAAAGAGGGGCAGGAGGATGTAGTACTACTCACTGGCATGTTGGATAGGTAAGTAAGGATTTTTTAGGTCCTCTCCCAATGCACAGGTGCTTAGATGAGGTGCTAAGTGCATGAAAGGGCTTAGCAACTAAACTCCCCAATGCATAGGTGCTTAGCTTTTTGTAGCTAAACTTACTTCATTTAATTATTTAGCAACTAAACTCCCCAATACATAGATGCCACATAGGCGTTTTGCATAAGTCCGCGCGTTTAGCATCGTTTCTTCCTGGGTCACCAAAGTGCTCTCTCTTCTCCTTAATTATTTTGCCACGTCAGTTTTTTCGCCTGTGGCATTCTTAGCACCTATACACTGTGGAGCACTGGGAAGGGCCTTATGCATCAGCGCCACGTCAATGTCTATACAGATAAAACCATCTATAAAACCACTATAGAGGATTTTTTTTGCACCGGTTTAAGAATTTAAGGTACGAGATACTCCGGAGCTCTAAAATTCAGGAGGTGAATTGGACCTTTTCCGATCAAATTCACTGTTCTCTCGGGAAAAAAGATCAAGCTTATGCGTACGTGCAGTATTACAACAGCAAATCTTTCTGAACAATTATAGAGATACAAAACCATTGAAAAATGAGAAGAGATACTTATGATCCAGTGAACACTTGCATGGACCACACATATCTTGTCACAAAAAATATTATTAACCCAAGGATAACGTCACCGTGAAGTTGAAATTTTATTAGAGGTAAGACATAGATAACTCAAACCATGCATGCGGCACCAAAGAACATCTCCATGATATGGCTTTGATTCACATATCGTCTAGCATGGCTTAGTGCACATGCAGCGTCGCCGGAAGCTGGAGCACCTGCCACCCGTGAATCCCTCAGTAAGGCACACATTGGCGCAGTTTTGGTGCACCATGCATAGCCCCTTGAACTTTCCGCTGTCCGACTCGCACTCCCCGCGCCGCTTGAGCCGGTGCCACCCTCTGAACAAAAAAAGCCAGACATTGTTTTTGAAAGTACAATCAACAACACGTTAACGAATCATGCATGCAGTTCATATGTGTATATTTTTCTGAAAATGCATAAAACGCGGTATACGCCAAGGGCACGGTACCTCTCTCTACGAGTATAGACGGCTTCGCACTCCTCTCTGGTTTTACCTTTCCTTACCTGTCTCCACTTCCCCCTAGTCCATGCACCCATGCCACAGCCTCCTGTCTTCATCTTGTCACTCACCGCCGTCATTCCCGGCCCATCTCTCCCGCACATTGGCTGGCTTTTCATCCGGTATCGTCCTTTTCCCGTGGCTCCTGTTGGGCCTCTATTCATCTCACTACCGCCGTCCTTTCCTATCATCCCTTTTTGTTCCTTGTTGTCATCATTTTCGCCGGTCACTTTTATGGTCAAGGAGCTAAGGGGATCTATATTTAGTATTTTTCTTAGTGTTTGAGGTGGAGCTTCGAATTTCTAGTTGGAAGCTCCCATTTCGCAAGTGGTATGTTTGATATGGGGTTGGGGAGGTTGAAATCATGATTTTGAATTTCATTCGCTCCCAGTTAGAAAGTCTCTACTTTTGCGGGTTCAAAAATCTTGTTTCTCAAATTGAGGTTTTGTGAGTTGAGAGCCTCAATTTTGCGATTTCGTGAGATGAAAGCCTGTCCTTTGTTTGCTACCACCTATATACGCTCGTAGCCAATGATTGATACAATGTGCCATATTTAATATGTGTATACTAATACGTGCACGTTAGTAGGATAACATGTGCATGTGTTAAGTGGGGCATGGCACCTCCAATATTTTTCTTACAAATATAAGGACTGATTGTAATTATGTAAGTGTGATGTATGGTAGGTATGTACATAAGTCTTTTACTCGGACAAATAATTATTGTTCTTTGATTTGAAAGATATGTGAATTATTTCTAAAATTTTGTTTGCAGATTGCATAGAGAGAAGGAGCCAAGTAGTCTACAAGGAGGCGGACCAGGCTGCCGGTTTTAGAAACCTAAGGATTTGATCATATGGATAAGGAAAGAGAGAGGAGGGAGGAAAGTTTGCGCGGACTGGCTCCTAGCGCATGCTTGTGGAATAGAGGCCCACTACATTTTATAGTAACTAGAATACTCCTCAAAGTCATCTCTACCTTAATCTATAGTACAAGTAAGCAGAAACAATTGCTATGATTGAAGGCACGTCATTGCCTCAAACTCAAAAAAGTACCCACAATAATTTTCTCACAAATTAAGCACTTCCCACACTATTTTAGTATCTACTAGCAAACACACATACAATACGCGTTTTTCATAATATATATTACGTGAACTATATATTCACATATGTTGTAAACTACTTGAAGCAAAAAGATTGTGCATTATTAAGCATAGGTTAAAAATGTAATTGGAATAAACAAATACCATGTTAAAATAAAATTTTAAGCATGAAAAGCAACAATCTATAAGTATATAAATTGAAAGTGGAGAGTAATTAGGAGGCAATAAGTAAGAGGGTCTAATCTGTATCTACAACCATTTATAAGATTGAATTGAAGATTTGAATACCTTACATTAAAAATATCTAATCATCCATACTTTTTATATTGATATAGATAAAGAGCTACGAGATCAAAGCCCCAAAGAACAGCCGGATGTGGAAGGGGCAGCTGGCGGTTGGATGCAAGGGAGAGAAAGGTATGACCGGAGAACTCAAACACAAATAAACAGATAAAAAGACCGTGTTAGACATATCAAATCACCAGTTCATATATTTGTATGTTTTGAACCTAGGAGTTCTATCGATACAAACTGGATTCTTTTGTCCAAGTTGAGTTCGAGTATGTTGAAATCGTAAATTTTGTATTACAAATCATAGTACAAGTTTGGGTTCCAACTACATATAAAGTCTATAGAGTAGCCGATTTGAAGAAAACTACTCTCTCTATTCGTAATATGTTAGTTACGTGACAAAAAATTAATATTTTTTAAAAAACATTTTCTTACAATTGTGATTCAGCGAAATATTTTACAAGTAATTTACGGTCAAAGTATGGACTTGAGCAATTAAAATGCATCTTACAATTCTGAACGAATGGAGTATATGTAAATTTAGGCATATTCATTACGAAGTAATATGTGGTATTTAATGATCTAAAGAAAACTATAGTTAAATTAAGCCACAATAATTATGAAGTAATGTGTGATTTTAAATTTATCGAAAATTTCTGGCATCGGATACACTTAAGTTTGCAACCAGTGTTTTACGAGAATTACACCACAAAAAAAATATTATTGAAAGCATACGGTTCATGCAGATGCGTGATTGGAGGCCTAATATGTGTTGCCTGCTATTCGTTCGAAAACACCGATGGAGGATATATATTTACCCGTGGCGACAACGAGTAGCAGGAGGACGACAACAGCCGGGAAGAACTTGCGTGATGGCTCCATTATTAATGCGTGCCTGTGTTGAATGTACAGCTTTCCTGGGATTATTAAAACCTGAATCACGAACTAGAACGCTTTTGCCAAGCTTAAGCTTATATACGCACCATGGCAGCGTCATGCAAGCCAATGCTTAATTCAGCACCACAAGAATATTTCAGTCTATATATGTAACTAGCTAATATTAGGCTTATATGCGCACAACGGCAGCGTCGTGCAAGGTAATGCATAATTCAGCACCACAGGAACATTTTAGACCTATATATATGTAACTGGCTAATATTAGACTTATGCACACAAAATGAAACGTCATGCAAGCAATGCATGATTCAACCTCACGGAACATCTCGGATCTATATATATGTAACTAGCTAATATTAGCAGCAAACCACAGGCTGCAACGTGCTGCGCTCTTGCTATTCCTGAATAGTGGAATGGAGCAGCCAAAAATAGAAAAAATAAATTCTGAGTTCTGACACAAGTTTGCGTTTGCATGCGCTAGCTACAATATTTGAAAGGAGAAGAAACGATGATTTTTAATAACGAATACAACAGAACTGTGCAGCAGGCTATCGTATGAAAGGAGGATGTTGAGGCTAGAAGATAGGCCTTAGAATAACGGGTACCTTTGCTAGCTATTCTATATCAATGCTTCGAAATTACTATGTCGATTTTGAATAATGTCCTACTTTTTCTAATAATGAAATAGTTTGACTTCCTCGGACTCTTTATCCGAGGATACACATAGCCACCAAGTTTATTACACGGTCTGCCCGAAGGGACACAAATTTCTATTTTTATAGAAAGTATAAACAATTTCTTATAGCCAAAATACACAAAGATAAAGGCTAGGGGACACCAGCTTATACTAAATTAAAACTCAGAGCTCAACTTGCACCAGAAACACACTCAACCAAATTTCATATCTTGAAATTGATGGCCGCGGCGTCGACCTAATTCTTCTCCTACCCTCAAGGACTGACTCATGAAAATAGATTTGATAAAGCTTCATAACAAGTAATTCAATGTACAGATGGCCATCTTGTACCAAACCTGCCGAATGGCCCAACAAACCATGGCCAAGCCAAAGAGAATATGTAAGAGATATTAACAACCCCCACCCCCAAGCAACCGATGTAAAAAGTGAGGCAAATTGTAGGGCGGCTGCGACCTATTAAATCAAGCAAATCCAAACAATTTGTGAGTATGAAAGGATAAGAAATTGTGATCTATAGTTTTAGCATCCCACAAAGGATACATTTTATGCACCCAACTATTGCGATGCTTGAGCTGCTAAGCCGTTTGAAGTCGATGATGAAATTATATTTATAAGAATTTTTTTATCTTTAGCAGAAGATTGCATTTCCAAAAGTAATCTCTTCATTCCATTAACACGCAACGATGGTATGAAAACAGCAAGGTTTAGCCCCTTGCACTAGCTATACAGTTACATTTATAGCTTGGCATTGGCTTTTTACAGTCTTCTGAATTTGAACTTTTCTTGAACGGATTTTCAGATAATGTTTTTCTAAAATTATGTGAAATTTACGAATTATATCGATACCAGCTTGAACTTTTTTTGAACGAAATTGTGAACCTTGAGCACAATATGCCACAAATCTTTAACCCACCTATACCACTTGATCCTATTCATCATTTGCAGTTCGTTCCATTCCTCCCCACTTCTTAGATTTCAAAAAGGCCAACGGAACTCACTATCCAGCTTCGTGTACAGTAGCATTCACTACTGCAGAAATGATTTGTCCAGACGGTTCGGAACTCCCAGGTGGGACGGTTTTCCGAACCGTCTGGACGAAACAGTCTGGACAAATCAGATAAGCGGGACGGTTTTTGAGCCGTCTGTACAAATCGATTTGTACAGACGGTTCCAAACTAGAACCGTCTGCACAAATCAATTTGTACACGGTTTCCAAACTAGAGCCGTCTGCACAAATCGATTGTACAGACGGTTCCAAACCGATTTGTACAGACGGTTCTAGTTTGGAACCGTCTGGACTAATCGATTCTGTGATGTCGTGTTTCAGAAATAAAAATATAACACCTCGCGCCAGGAGCCTCGTCCTTCGGCCGCGTCTCATCCGGCCGTCCACGTGTCCCATCCAACCGCTAGGAATAAATGGCGCAATATGCTTCCAGCGGGATTCGAACCCGCGACCTCGCGTTGCTCAAGCGGTGACGTTGCCAGCGGACCTGAGGGGGACTTCGCGACACATATGGGACGGCTTTATTTTTAACTTATCCCTACGACCAAGCGGGACGCCCCTAGTCCAGACGGTTCTAAGCTTGGAACCGTCTGGACAAATAGCACAGACGGTTCCAAGCTTAGAACCGTCTGGACTATTAGATTAACACTATGTGTTTTAGACTCTAAAAATTCAAAGTCCTCAGATTGGGCTCAAACTCTGCCGTTTGGGAGATATATATGTGCTGATCTTGCCCCCAAAATTTCAGCTCTTTTCGTGCAGCCAAACTCCGTGTAGAAGCCCACAAAGTCCTGCCGCGGCAAGAAAAACAGCAAAATCTGCTGCCGTGGCAAGGGGAGTAGCTGAAAAACCCAAGTTTGAGAGGTTTTAGTAAAACGGCCGTAACTTTCTCATACGGAGTCCGTTTTGGGTCCACGACCACTCAAATCGAAGCTAACGACGACGCGCATCTGAAAATTATACACGTGTATACACCTGTACACATCTTGACCCTCAAAATTCGGCCTCTAAGTAGGACTTTTTGGCTTCGGAAGTTTTTTCGTTACTTTTTCTCATCTTCCGGAGGGCATATCTCCTTCACCCGGACTCCGAATTGGTGATTCTTGTTTCCCTGGTTAGCTTGAGTCGAGGACTTGCTTTCCACCTTGATCCCAGCTTCTGCCGTGCAAATTCGTTCGGGTGCCATTTTCAAAATCTTCGATTTCGGGCCGGGATTTCCACTAGTCGTTTCGTCGACTTTCTCGGAATTGGCTCAAAATTTCTGGAGACGTAGAGTTTGGCCTCCCGCTCACAGCCGTGAAAACCGTTCGACAATCGGAGCTGCCAAACTCCCTCCCCGACGCTGCCACTTTCCTGCCGCGACAAGGAAATCTGCAGTTTTTTGCTGCCGCGGCAGCAGAGATCAACTAGCCTTGCTTCATCCATTTGTACAGACGGTTCCAGTTTGGAGCCGTCTGTACTGTTTGATTTGTACAGACGGTTCCAAGTTTAGAACCGTCTGTACTGTTCACAACATTTGTACAGACGGTTCCGAACTTAGAACCGTCTGTACTGTTTGATTTGTACAGACGGTTCCAAGTTTAGAACCGTCTGTACTGTTCACACATTTGTACAGACGGTTTCCAAGTTTAGAACCGTCTGTACTGTTTGATTTGTACAGACGGTTCTAGTTTGGACCCGTCTGGACTATTTGTACAGACGGTTCCCGTTTGGAGCCGTCTGTACTGTAGCGTCCCGCTTGTTGAGATCATTTGTACAGACGGTTTTCGTTTGGAACCGTCTGGACTACTATTTGTACAGACGGCTTCAAAAAACCGTCTGTACAGGGGCGTCCCGTTAAATGAATTCTGTAGTAGTGATTGTGTTGACAATCCAAATATCACTATAATACCTCACGTTCTCACCATTGTGAACCTTTTAATAAACACATCTCTGCGCTACCAGATTATGAGATTTCACGACCGGAAAAAACCGCAGAAATATCCAAGTACACTCTGGACAGTTCCCCTAAAGGCAGTTAATTGTCTGACGGTATCCCGTCAGGTTTCCATCTCGATGTTATTTATAACTAAATAGCCCGGTGTCGAGTTATTGGCAGCCATATATCACTGATGTGCATCCATTTCTGATCGCGGTTCTACTAGCCGAGTACTGATCATAAGAGAAAATATCGTCTTATCAAATAGGATATCTGTTGTATACCAAAAGACTAGGGGGTTTGGAAATCTTGGAAATCCACAATTCAAACAAAATAATTTTGCTTTGCTGAGTAAGTGGTTGTTAAGCTTCCAAATGAAGATGGTATGTGGCAGCACCTTCTTAGAAAAAAATATCTTCAAACCAACACCCTTTCTCAAAACATTTTAAACCGGGTGACACCCAATTTTGGGTTGGAATCATGGCAGTCAGAGTTCTCTTCTTCTGGCTATGCCGTTTACAGGATGGCGAAGGGGTTCAAACCAGATTCTGGGAGGATATTTAGCTCGGCAACACGCCCCTTAAAGATAAATATCGAAAATTATATAAAATGTCGCACCATCCACATGCTACGGTGGCGGTCATTTTTCATTGCTCGCCTCTGTCCCTGGCTTTTAGGTGGGCAATTATTGGTCCAAAATTAGTAGAGTGGAATGTTTTGGTGTAGGATATTGCTAGACTCTCTCTTTCTGATAATGAAGATGGAGTTTGGTGGGTTTTGCACAATAGAGATTAATCTTCTATTAAATCTATGTATCACACCCTTATGAATTCACCTATTTAGTTCCACCGTAAACATTTTTAGAAGCTCGTGTTCCTCTCAGAACAAGTTGTTTTGCATCGGTTTATTGTTATTCGAGCATGGCCCGAAAACTTGATGCACCATGTGTTCTGCGTTCCGCATAAGGCCACCAGCCCAAAACAAAAGCCCACAAAGTCTCTCACCTTCCCTGTTCAGCCACCAGCCACCAGCCACATACATACGTAACCCTAACTCTTAGCTCTGTTCTTTGCTCTCCCGGTCCAACTCCAACCGGCAAAATAGATCTCGCCGCCGCCTCTGAGCTCTCCTATTCCGGTGGCCTGCGTCGAGGCCTTCCTCGCCGCCGCCATACGTCGAGGCCGGCGCTCTCTCCCGCGTCGAGGCGGCGACCGCAGTTCCCTGGAAGCTGCGTCGAGGCCAACACCCCGCCCTCCCCTTCGTGGATGTCGGTGGTGTAGAGACGAATACAAACAGCGTCCAAAGCATGACGTCTCTAGGAAGCTATTTTCTTGTGGTATTGAACTTTGCATTTGAAACCAAACATCCACGTGTAACAGAAACCACAAGCTCGACTATACCACCCTAATAAGAGATGGTTCTCTTACCATTTCTAGGGTTTCAGAAATATTACAATGAGTCATATTTCTAGGGTGTTCTTCCGGGCTCTGTTCCTCCTCGAGTTCTTCCGGCTGGTTGGACTCGACGGAGCTCCGGTGCTGTTGGTTCTTGCTGTTCCCTTCGGATGGCGGGGCTAGGGGTTCTCGTCGGGCGCGTGCGCCGGCGTTCTCCCTCGCCTGGATCTGGATTTCTTCTCTTCGGTTCATCGGCGGCAGCTGCGGCTCCTGGGCGCTGGCCCTTCGAGGCACGTAACCGAAGACTTCCCGGCTGTCTGCGTCTTCGTCAAAAACGTTTGGACGGCTCCGGTGGTGGAGCGGCAGCGCCGACGCGTCTTCGTCTCGCTCGGGCGGTGGTGGTCGCCGGATGGTCTAGGGACCTTGTTGTAATTTTATTTACTTTCGGGGTCCTTGTACTTCTGATAAACTGTTGAATGAATCCAGATAATTTCCACAAAAAAAAAGAAATATTACAATGAGTCGTATTCAGTAGCTAAGGAAAAACACGCCACACAAAACAACTAACAAAATGATACAAAATATAGGACCAAAATAGATTATAATTGGGCAAACAGACTCCGATGGACTTTATAACTCCTTAATGCGAGGGGAAAAAACCACTAGTGTCTCTTTTCAATTTAGCTGAAGGGAAAACCTTTTAGTATAGTAGACTCAAAGTTTATTCTATGTATCCAACATAGTTAATTCAGGATGGATCGATGCATGCTCCACCTATCTGGCGCATTCGATGGATCGCCTAGCATGGCTTAGTGCACATGCAGGTACGGCCGAAGGTGGTGCACTTGCCGCTGATCCCGCCGTTGCACTCGTTCGCCGTCCCTAGGCTAGCCCCGCCAACACCACGCCAGGTATTCGACGGAACGGCATCAGGACGACACCAGCAGGTTGAAGCCCACATTCACGTCTGCCGCGTCCCTCTTGACCGCCGTGGCACTCGGCGACGTCCGCACCAGCCCCGCACAGATAGCCGCTGTAGTTTCGGCATGTTCCGATGTCAAGGAGGTCATCACGCGATCATTGTCATCGGCGGCGTCGACAACATCAAGTTGCACGTACGCGGCTACGTCGCATGAGGCTGTCCTCGCTGGGGCTGTCACTATCATCGCCACCAACTCTACTGGCCCTGGCGATGAGCTCAATGGAGTGCGAGCCCTCCGCCTCTATGGCCACCTCCTGAGGGAGAGAATGTCAGTGGATCCGAGTCACGGCCTAGACCATGGCCATCATTTAGCTCCAATCAAGTGGGAGGGCAGCTCATCCGAGGACTGGACTTGTTCAAACATGAGCAGCAGAATCCTGGCAAAGAATTCTTGAGGTTTGGGTTCTGCGATCACCTTGGCCGCCACCGGTGCGAGATGTTCTGGACAGTCATGTGCAATGGAATGCTGAGTGGCGTGAAGAGAGAGCAGTTCGGCATCAGCTTGAGGGAGTAAAATTGGTAGAGCTGAAGCTCCCATGTCCACCACCTCAACGTACGAACAGAACATTACCAACTAAGGTTGCTGAGATGTTCTTGTGAACTGCTTGCAATTTGGGAGCCACCGAGGTGTTTGCAATATGAGCAGCTGCTGCACTCATGGGCACCACCTGGTCAAGCTGTTATCCGTTGCTTATAGGTTCATATCAATTGGGAGAGTTTAGGAGGGCTTGCTATTTGTTGGTAAGGGGAAGCTGCTTGCTAAGAGCAGAGAGGAGGCTGTGTGGACAACAATTCCTAAGGAGCATCCTAAACGAGGTTTCAACACTACCTCAGTGGATATGGTTGAGCGGGGCTTGTTTCAGTGCTGGGCATTGTTGGTCATGCTGCTCCTGTCACCAAGAGAGATGGTATGCCGAATCCACGGCCACCATCTGTCTACTTGAGAGTTGTGTTCAGTCATGTCAACATGCATATTGACACTACTAATGCAGATGATTCAGGACATCACTTTGAGTTATTTGCTTATACCAGCATGAAGGCTGTTCAGTGGATAAAATCCAAGTTCAAGGGGATAGATCCAGGAATTGGAAACGGTGGACCCTCAGTAATTGGTCAGGTTGCATCGAATGGCAAGGACGTATTATCTTTGAGATTTATTGAGTTGAAGGCTCGGCAGCCACCTGTAGTGTTTGTAGGAATGGTGATTCTGCATTATCCTTTACTACAAACAACAAGATCATGGAATGCAACTATGCTATATTGAGTTAGAAGGTTGGGGCATGAGGAGTGCAAGCATTGGGATATCACTACTAAAAGTTGCCTGCATGCTGTTACTATTCAGTTGAAAGAATGGATGCAGTACACTGATCGATACATAGGATTAACAATGGGCAAACTGGAGATGATCAGCAGTGCTAAAGGGTGCAACCACACATTGCACCAGTGCAGTACATTAGTAGAAGTACCCCTCTACGAGATGGACATGTATCTCTTAGTCAATTGTCAACACTTCATTTCTTACAAGATGGAAAAGCAGACTGAAGTAGTCGTGTGCAAGGTTATATTACTATAGAAATCATTTATACAGACGGTTTGGAACTCCCGTGCGGGACGGTTTTTCGAACCGTCTGTGATGTCGTGTTATAAAAAAAATATGACCCATCGCGCCATGTGTCTAGTCTTCAGCCGCGTCTCATCCCGCCATCCGCGTCGTCCCATCCAACCACTAGAATTATATCGCACAATATGCTTCCAGCGGGATTCGATCCCGCAACCTTGTGTTGTCCAAGCAAGGGGAATTGCCAACTGAACTAGGCTGAGTACGCGATACAGACGAGACGGCTTTCCTCTGAACTAATCCTTACGACTAAGCGGGACGCTTCTAGTACAGACGGTTCCAAGTTTAGAACCGTCTGTACCGTTCGATATACACAGACGGCTCCAATTTGGACCCGTTTGTGCTATTTGTACAGACGGTTTCAAATTGGAGCCGTTTGTGCTGTAGCTCCGAGTGCTAGTTTGAGTCCAGATCCAACCCTAGTTTGAGAGCTTTTAGTAAAACAGCCATAACTTTCTCATACGAAGTCCGTTTTAGGTCCACAACCACTCAAATCGAAGTTGACGACGCATCCGAAAAAAATACAGGTGTACACACTTGTACCCGTCTTGACCCTCAAAATTCCGCTTTTAGGTGGGACTTTTTGGCTCCGGAAGTTTTTTCGTTATTTTTTTTGATCTTGCGGAGTGCATATCACCTCCACCCGGACTCCAAATTGGGTGATTCTTGTTCCCTGGTTAGCTTGAGTCGAGGACTTGCTTTCCACCTTGATCCCAGCTTCTGCCGAGCACTTTTGTCGAGGTGCCATTTTCAAAATCTTCGATTTCGAGCCGAGATTTTCACTAATCGTTTCGTTGACTTTCTTGGAATTGGCTCAAAATTTCTAGAAACGTAGAGTTTGTCCTCCCGTTCACAGCCGTAAAAACCATTCGACAATCGGAGCTGTCAAACTCCCTCACCGACGCTGCCACTTTCCTGCCGCGGCAAGAAAATCTGTAGTTTTTGCTACCGCAGCAGCAGAGTATCAACCAGCCTTGCTTCATCTATTTATATAGAGGTTCCAAACTTAGAACCGTTTATACTGTTCGATTTGTACAGACGGTTCTAAGTTTGGGACCGTCTGTACTATTTACAAATTTGTACAGACGGTTCTAAGTTTAGAATCGTCTGTACTGTTCTATTTGTATAGACGGTTCCAAGTTTAGAACCGTCTGTACTGTTGACAGATTTGTACAGACGGTTCTAAGTTTAGAATCGTCCGTACTGTTAGATTTGTACAGATGGTTCCAGTTTAGACCCGTCTGTACTGTTTACAGATTTGTACAGACGGTTCCAAGTCTGTTCGATTTGTACAGACGGTTCCAGTTTGGATCCGTCTGTGCTATTTGTACAGACGGTTGTACTGTGGCGTCCCGCTTGTTGAGAACCGTTCGTACTTATTTTCTCAGACGGTTTTCTTTTGGAACCGTCTGTGATACTATTTGTACGGACGGCTTCAAAAAACCGTCTGTATATGGGCGTTCTGTTAAATGAATCTTGTAGTAGTGAAAGTCATTTACTCAACAATCACTTGTATTGGCTGAGCATGTTGCTTTCTGTCCGTTTTAGAGTAGTGAACATTTTGTATTGACTTATTTCAATACAATCAAGCCTGTATGTATCGATTGATGTAGAGACCGATATCACCACTATCTTATCAAGAAAATGCATATATCGATCTATGAAAATCGATGTATGTATGACACAACTGAGAAACCACAGACCACGTAAATAGCACCTATAATCAGACATAGACAACAAATTACAGATAGGGAGGTGACAGGCGACACCATTTACACATTGATAACCATGATCAAGTGTAGTTTCTGGATTTATATATACAGAAACATTGACAATTTGGCATAAAAGGACTTATTCTGTTTAAACAAGCTTAAGAACTCCTTGGAGATTGCAGGAAAAGGTATATGACTTGGGTATCCCTTTCACCCATATGTATGAAATATAGATTGCCTCAATTTCCTCCAACATCTTCTGATGTTTCTTGAGTGTTCTGAGACATTCCTTGGCAATTAGGGTACGTCCCAAGTTGGCACTGGTGGTCGTTGCTTGGAGGCCCGTTCCTTCCGTCAGTGCTGGACATCAGATTGCGCATTTCCTTGTGTGGCACAGCTGTACCGTGAGATCCATGCTTCGCCACATTTCTTGGCATGCAGGTGGATAAGTGGATAAAAATCAGCGCAACAACGATGATCACGCCAAGCTCATTGCAACTTAAATTTATGATAGACAAGACGATTTATTAGGATAACGGCAACAAAATAAAGCTCTTCAATGCAAGGTACTTAGTACTTACTGAATTATGCGTGGATTGGAGAGCTGGTGGTTTCTCTGCAGCTTTCTTTAGTACACTGATCAAAGTGTGATGTGATATGCTACTTATAGGGGGTAAAAGTGGACGTTTTCCCTTCCAGTTTGTTGAATTTGCTGTTGAAAATGGATTCTCCACTAATTGAAGATTGTGTAGGCAGATGATGGTGGGGTGAAAAATACATTCCATGACTTCAATGCTAAGGTAAGCGGATACACGTCTTTTCATGCTTAGGGCACAAACTAGAAATGTGCTTTAGGAGATAGCTATTTTGATTTGTCATATCTAGTGATAAAACACAACTTGTGATATAATTAATGGCATAATGGGTGTAGTTTTCAGTTGTCTTGTCGAAATAATATGGTGGATTATGTTTTTCCATTGTCATATAACCTGTCGTAATTTTTAAGTTGCATGAATCAGGTGATTTTTTCAATATCTGTGTAAAAGTTTATATGGAACGCGATATAATAGATAATTACATGTATGCTAATTAGCATGGCGAGAATAAATTTCAAAATAAATAGTAGTCTAGATGCAAGAGTTCCATATAACCGTATTTCCTGGATCCAGCTCATATATATATATTTTTTGATCCAGGATTTCAAATACGTGAATTCAAACAAAATTTTGATATAATCTTTTAAAGTTTCAATTTTTGGGTATATACCCCTTATAACAATTCAAATGAACTTTATACCTTTTAAAAAATGCATTCAGATTCAAGCATCCAATACCTAGAATTCAGGGTATATAATCAAATATACCCCAAAATATTTGAATTTGAGTGTTTTTTTGAAAGTTATGTACTTTATTTGAGTATATATCTCTAGGTATATATCAAAAACTAAACTTTTCGAAAAAAATATTTAAACTTGCTTTGAATTTGCGCATTTTAAATCATGAAGCCTAAACTCCATAGAACCCGGTTAATTACAACATACATATATACATATATATGCTAATCTACTCCTCGTAGAGTAAGATATTCTACGGGCAATCGTAAAAATGTGTGTAATTAATCAGTCAATAAAAATGTGCGTAAAAGATTGTAACTTTTACTTAATTACCTGCTGGCCAATAGTAAAAATGGGGACTTTCTATATGAACATCGTAACAAATTGATCGTAAATTTCTGTACAAAGCATCATAAACTTATGTAGAAAATGTCGTAAAAAATACCCATAAAAATATATATATATTTGCTATTCTACAACATGCAGTCGTGAAATTGTGTAAAATCAATCATAAAAGTGTGCATAAAAGATCATAATTTTTACTTACGTGGTGGCCAATAGTAAAAACCAGGACTTTCTGCAGGAATGTCATAACAAATATAAGTATATGTATATTCTACTCTTGTGAGTGGAATAAGATATTCTATGCGCAGTCGTAAAATCGTACGAAATCAATCATAAGAATGTATGTAAAAGATCGTGATTTTTATTTACGTGGTGGCCAATAGTAAAAATGGGACTTTCTATACGAACGTCGTAACAAATAGATCATAAATGTTTATACAAAATACCATTAATTTATGTAGAAAATGCTCTTATATATATAATATGCATACGTAATTTATTTGAAATTCTAGCAAAATGAGCGAGGCGCTTATTTTTTTTCTTTTTGAGGGAGCGAGGCACTTATTTTAGTCATTCCTCAGTCCTCACGTCGGTGAATTCAACTCCAGGAAGCGTTGACATAGTATGATTAACTTCAGCGCTGATGGTAGGAATGGAAGAATTGTCAAGGAGGGAGGCCGAAAGTTTCAGAATTACCGAGCGGCTATCCATAAATATTCTTTTAAAACTAAGAAGTATTTACTGCTTCAGGGCTCCAAGCACACAAAACATGAGGACAAGGCATGCCATTATACTCCACTAGTAAATAATACGTGCGATGCACGTTAGGTACTGTAGGCTCTACTGTTCATAGGGGGTACTGTAGCTGGTACTGTTTAAGGGTACTGTTTATGGTCACTGTTCATCGCGAATTCCATCCATCTTAGCCGTCAGATTCATGGGATCAATGGCTCAGATTGTTTGTCCAGTCTAGTTTAAACTTAGTACACTATATAGTAGTATAGATATATGATATATGTGATGCATACTGAATAAAAAGAATCCCAAGTTTGACTGAGCATCTTGACACTCCCATCTTAATTTCTAGTTACGTACCAAAGGGCTAAAAATTAAGTTCGACCCTTACCCTTAAGTCATGCTTGTGTTTAATTCATTCACTAGAATAATTGTTATTACCATCTGCAGCAGGTTAGCTCTATTGGAATAATCAACACTAGCAGAATCTTTTGTGTTATTTGTTTATTGAGTGAGGATTTTGTATGTACCTAGATGTGCACGCTATCAATATCTCGATTAAGGCACTTGCACATTTCCAAAGTTGTCCAAAAAAATTGTACATGTACCTCATGCCAAAATATGTGTATTAGCAAAAAATTATAGAAAAATATATCCATTTGTGATCTATACAAAAAGGACAACAGATGAGTGACTAAAATATATATCTACCTCAGAAAATACTTCTGCTACATGATCATCACTAACGGACAGGAGGAGGGCCCATCGCTGATTAGAGGCAACACTGACGGGCGAGCTCGTGCTCGTCAGTAGTAGTGATGCACAAGGCGAGACAGCCAACTTCTACTGACGGGCACAATATTCGCTGTCAGTAAAAGTGGGACGAGAGGCGCAAATTGGCATCTCCATTGACAGACCGGATCCACCCTCAGTGAAAATCTGTCTCTACTGACAGGCCCTCCGCCCGTCAGTGGAAGTAGCACTTCCACTGACAGGAACTTACTGACGGGCGCGGACCCGTCGGTGATTGCCGTTTTTCGCCCGTCAGTGCTGGTGTTTCCTAAGGTAGTATATCAACTATGTGTGTACAAATTAGTTTTTGAAATGCTAGATGAAAATAAACCATTTGTATGATCAAATAAAAAGAACTACGTGGGCTTTCGAAAAAACCAGCTGGATTTATCCTTTTCTTCTTAATTTCAGAATTGATTTTTTTAGGTACAATGTCTGGATGATGTCTCCGATGGTATGATAGTCCTCTAGGTTCTGAAACGCTGGCTGCACACCTACATCTTATTAACTGTGTCATACAAATAGATTGTCATAAACTAACAAAATGATCACATTCTCCCAAATTTGAAGTGCTACATACTTATGCTCCCCAAGTATATCATTACATTTCATCCACTCCATAGATTAATTTCAATAAAATATTCATCAATTTGCTCTTCCATATAAGATTGTTATGCCACTTTAATTTGTCAAATAACTTTTACAGTTGTAAAATGCATATTTGCATGCACATAAATAGACACTACTACTAAACATGCTATTATAGCCGGTTCAAAAATGTCATCTTAGTCGGTTTTTGCCAGCGGCTGAAGCAACAAGGAACTAATACTAAATATTATCTCAAAATGTCAATTTAATTAGTTTGAAAGATGATGAAAAAGACAGCCTCAGATTATAGACACTGAGCTGTAACATTTTATAGTAAAACAAGTTCTTATATAATAAGTTATGAGTTTTAAGCAAATCCTTAACAGTTTCAACATTATGCATATTATGCATATATGTTCATTTTCATCATTGGCATAATCAATAAACACGATGGCTTAAACCAACCTAGACAATAGCACATCATATCACAACCTTCTCTTGATTGATTATATCTATGCGACCAATTTCTTATCAATAACAGCTCGATTCCAAGCAACATCAAGGAGAACTACACGTGATCCTTCAATAACACTTATTTGGAGCTCATGTGTAGTTCTTCTTAATGTTATTTGGAACCTTTCTGTTATTAGCAAGCAATTGTTGACAATATAGAACTGGTAAGAAGAAGATAAAATGAAATGATGCAACTAACCATCAAGAAGGTAATGATTTTAAAAGAATGCCTCACAATAATGCTCATTTCAAATAATTGCACATTGGTCTACAAGGGTCTAGTGGTGCACGGTTTAGGATTGGGGTTAGTGCAATTTTAACTTTCTCTTGAACTCTAAACCCTTATAAATCATCGTAAACAATTTATTCGTGGGGTCTTTTTCCATCATTTTCATAATCTAGTTGCACTACATCAGGCGATTGTTTCAATCAATCCCTTCTAATATGTCTAGAACATTATTTCAAATATAGTACTCTCTAATTGCCCTATTCATAAAAACTTATAATCTATTGTATCAGTCAATTCACAATGGTGACATCCTTCATGAGAAAATTTGATGGTGCAACTCACCTTCAAGGTTTCACATGAAAGGGAACAACATTGCGATTGAATGGGATAATATATTATAAAGTTTACAGACAACACAAATAGCGAGTACTATATTCAAATTAAGTATCCAAATGTATTGAAATATATGCATCCATGCATATCATAGGCCTCAGATTCTAAGTTTCTCTTAATGTATATAATATGTGCCTACTTTTCCAAGACGATGTAAGAATTTTTATTCGTTCCTTACCTCATACCAGGAAAGCAAAGCACACAGTTATTATATAGCAAAGTCTTATCATCATATTGGCCTAATCATGTAAAAAACTTATACCACATCACACAATTGTGTCAAATAAATCCCTCATAAGGTGTCCATCTCACGTGAGAACGAGATGGACACATTGGACAGATTGATTTCATAGAACTGTCTAAAATGGTATAAATTTTACACCCTAATTAATAATAGAAAGATGCCTCTTAATTATAGGTACCGACGCATTGTACAAGAACTCAGGTGGTTTAAGGTTCAGGATATTGAGTTCAATGAAATTTAAATCAAATCATGAACCCTTAATATTACGGTATTCTATATAATCACATTATTTTGCTAAATACCCTAACATTAGTAAACAACTAAACATGAAAAAAAGGAATTACAATCAGATAACAAAAACAATTACATTTAACCAAACTATGCTCAAATAGACTAAATTTGCATTTATCAATCATGCATACATAACGATCATCAATTCATCAACACTTTAACTGAAATGAGGGTTTATAACAAACATTTTTCTAACATTTATCAGATCATCAACAAACCCTACAAATAATCCTAACAATTTTTGTTAAAGTACATGCATTCATGAATGGGCCTAAATTAACATTGACCCTAACCCAAATTGTAGAAGAGAGAGAAAACATAAGGGCACTAAGCTAGTTGTTGTCGAGGAGGAGGCCGGCACGGATCCGGCTGGGGCGAGGCAGCGCTGTCATCGCAGAGTAGGAGGAGGCGGCGCCGTCGTGGTGAAGGAGGAGGCAGTGGCATCATCGTAGCTGCGGCGACACCATCGTGAGGGTGGTGGTGGATAAAGAGAAACCGCGGCGGGTTTGGTGTGCCATCGTCAGAGGAGGAGGAGGAGGTGGCACGGCGGATCGGTGCGGCGCTGTCCTCGACAGCTGTGGCTACGAACAGTGGCACGGGCAGGCTCCTCCTCCTCCTCGATGGCGACGGCTACGGATGGCAGCTAGGGTGGGCTCCTCCTCCTCAGTTGCAGCTCCTCCTTCCTTGGCGGGTGCAGGTGGCGGCGGCGGCAGTGGTAGGGGAGGTTGGCAGTGGAAGCGGAGAGAGGGGAAGAGAAATGGACATTTAGCAAAATTTAGGCATGGAATTGGGGAGGGGAGGGGGGCAAATATATAGCTAGGGTTAGGATATTATCCCAGTCGGTTCTATGCTCTGAACCTACTAGGATAATATTATCTCAGTCAGTTCAGAATATGAACCAGCTATGTACATATGTTTTCTGAGCCAGTTATTTCTTTGCAAGGGTCTGCTAGCAAAACTAGCTCAAGTTATCATTATTGTTGTCGGCTTTTCAAAAAACTTGCTGAGAGGAGAGGTCCAGAACAGTTCTTTCTATAGCAGTGAGACCATTTAAGTTTGGATAAAATTGTTTATATACATTACAAGTGCTATCAATGATGTTAGATCAGTTTCTTCCCTATTTTTTTACAGAGATGACCAAAATTATAGAATCTTTTGTTATAAACTTTTAAATATTTTTATCATAAGTATGACGATTTAACTTTAGAAACTGCAACACATATATAATGCATAATTTCTTCTTTTTGGGAAAAGAGTACATATTTAGAATTACAATCTCTATTTACATCTGACAATTATTTATGGAGCTATGTTTTACACAACATTGTGTTGACAAGACATCTGAAAAGTACATGCATTTAATATCTTGTTACACCAAATTGTTCTTTCTCATGACGTGAAAATGTTGGGCAAGCTAGTAAATGCTCCTTGCTAGTGTTTGGAATCAGGATAAAGTCTTCCAATTTATGTTAACCCATCATAGGTCAATAGAAAGAATTCACCCACTTAAACTTGTCTGAGATCTTTTATTGGTGGAGAATCAAGATTTTGTGTCTGAAGAATTAATTTGAATAATTCAAATGCAACAGCACCACTTTTATGTCCTATAAGTAGCACATCTTGTTATCGCATTTTTGTTACCAAGAGAAGGTGAATGAAAAGCTTTTAGCAGCAACTTCAATTGTTTCTTCCTTGCTCGGTGAATACTTCCATTCTTATGTGCATGCGAACCTTGTTATTTGCAAAATTATTACCATTGTGCCATATGATCATTGTTAGAGCATGAAAGAAGTGATATATATACCGAATAACATGCATGCATAATTTTATTAATTTTGTAGGGCCTGCAAGAAGTGTAATAAAAATGAAGACCATTGTGTTGGTGATCGTCGCGGTGGTTTTGATCAATCCATGTACCTGTATTCCAAAGACCATTGAAGGCAAGGACATGCGTAAACTTACCAGTACTGTCGATGGAAGGAGTGCCCCAACTGGCGAGGCAATCAATCATGCGTGTCCACTTGGGAGCTATCCCTGCCGAGCAATGTCCCAGAGTTCCCAGGAAAGCACACAACGTGCTGGAGGAAATTAACTCATAACATCGATCATCATGGAAAATTGAAGACCACTGTTCTCGGAGGATATATCATGTATGTCCATAGGTCTTGCTACGCACAATGCATCTTGTTTCTATAGTATTTGTTCAAGATATATCTTGTACTTTTGAAATTAAAATATCTATAGATAAAAGTCCCAATAACTCTATTATTTAATTACTACCTCTGTTTCATTATATCTGTCATCACCCTGCCATGCGCATAGACCAAGGTAGCAATAAAAGAAGTAAATAAAAAATGACTATACATACTCCTATTAAATAACATAAGACAATCATCTAGTCACTTCCAAAACATTTTAATAAGGGTATAGAGCAAAAACAACATAATAGCTATAGTATCGATATCCTTAGTGAACATATATTTTAGAACGGAGTATCTCGAGACTAAGGACACTTATAGAGGGAAGGAGTACATTGATCTTCATGTGTTTCAAGTAAATAAGTTCTTGAATGCTACATTAATAACTTGAGAGACAACATTTAGTGGCCACAAATGTGAAGGGTTTAAACAATCATGTGTACCATAAAATCCTATATTATAACAAGAACATATAGTTTTCATCGATGTACGAAATCACAGGTGCATAATGCTTGTAAGCACATCTCTTGAAGCTAAACAGCTACTAATAGACATACGATTATTTCTGTATTACATGAACTTTTCACTAGCTTCTTGCATCCGTTTAAGAAAGGAAACCAGTATAGACTATTTGACAGTGTAATACATATTTGATTTGTAGCATAAGAAAATACTAATTACACTCAAAACAACTAAAAACTACCCCTTCAACATGCCATTAAATATTGTGATTGTGTATCAATGCTGGAAAATTTAATATTTATTACTTTAGCTTATCAAATGCATTATATAGGTACTGCCTGAAATGGTGATTAAATCCACATATATATACTAACCTATAATATCTTAATGACACATATTTCAGCCACTTCTAGTTGTCTATATTCTAGTGGAGAATCCATCTCCCACAATAGAATCTAACCAAACTTCATTAAGTAAAATAGTACTACTCTTACCTCGTATAAATAGCACATATATATATCCTTTTGAACTCCATTCCACCATATTACCTGTATGTGAACAAAACCTGAAGTACTTCAGCATTCAGTAAGTATGTATTAATCTTACGTTTTACGTCAATGGTCATCTTATTTTAAAGAATTTGCATGCAAACTTACGTTCATGTGTAGGTCAGCGTAGTTGGAAGAATCTCCAAAATAAATGAAGATTGTTGTGTTTGCAGTTGTTGAGATGATGCTTTTTAGCTCTTGCCACTGTATATCAAGAATATAGCATCAGACATACCATACGAAGATCTGCAACGGAAGGAAATGAGAAATTTGATGACTAGTACGGATAGAAAGGATGCCTCTGGTGATAGAATTGATCATCAATGCCAAGGTGTAAACTATCCTAATTGTAAGTGAATAAAATTGGTACAACTCAGTGGTTTATCTTGAAGATGTAATAGTTTGTGTAAGAGATCTTATTTCCTATATTCGCTTCTATGTAATATCTAGTTTCTAAATTTACCTTTATCCCACCTGTTTATGTAAAACACTGAATGATTTTCTTAGTATTAAAATGAGAATACATGTGTTCCATATTATTGTGTTGAAGTCCGCGTGAAGATGTGCTTGAAATATTATTACTTTCATGAGTTTGCTTTCAAATATTGCAAGGCTTGGTTAGTTTTGTGTTCTAAGTTTCCATAGATTAAATTGTGTTAAAATCTTGAAATCCCCCTATACTTGTGATCTTATACATGCCTCGATCTGCAAAAGGACTTGTATCATCAAACTATTCCTCTCTTTCCCATCAATTAATTTCATTTTTTTCCGTTCCGTGCAAATACATTGTATAGCTCCTCTTCAGTCGCAGGGGTTTCCTTTTCCTTCTGCAGGATATATCCATAAACTGGTTTTCCAATTTATCCTTGCATGACATATCGAATGGGACAACCAACTTATTTTTCGCTGCGCGCGTTTCATGGATCAATAGTTTTCTATTGAAACAACTATGTACAGATGTCTATATGAATATACGTAAAAAAAGATGGTACGTAGGATCAATTTTGAATTTGTATATTAGTATGTTGGGAATCACCATGAGTGACTGCACTTCGTGATGGCGTCTCTGCACTAATCTCTGCTGTTGATGATGCTGGAAATTTAAGCCCTTAACTAAAAAGAAATAATTTCTTCATGCTATAAATGATGTTGGAGCCATAGGGCTGGTTGGAAATATATATATTCTGTGATCTACAAATCATAAGTTATATTTTGAATTTTCATATGTGATCCTTGCTTTCTATAATACAGTAGTAACATTATAGAAGTTATATTATGAGCATTTCATGTGACCAATATGGATAGCTTGGAAGCAATAAATATCTCTTGGTTATTCCAATTGGTGGTATCTTGCATGTGATACAACCAATCCGGTCCTCTCTATGCATTAAGCATGCGTTTGGTTGGAGGGCAAGGATGGATGGGATAGGGATATCCAGTTTTTCAGGGATGGGATGAGTCAGTTTTCTGTTTGGTTGGATGAGTGGGATGGACTAGTTTTTTGTTTGGTAGAAAGGATGAGGATAGGATGGGATGAGGTAGTTTTTTTTTGGGACCATCTCTCTCTCCCCGTCGTCCTGCCTCCTTGTCTCCACGCCCGTCACTCACCCCGCCTCCACGGCCGCCTCCTTGTCTCGGTTGCCCGCAGCCTCCTCGCTTCGGTGGCCGGAGCAGGGCCTAGCGGGGCCGGGCGAAGCTGCGATGGGCAGGGGCGACCGAGCGGGGCTGGGTGGAGCTCGGGCGGGCGGGGGCGGCCGGAGCTCGGGCGGCACGGGGCGACCGAGTGATGGTCGAGGGCGGCCGAAGCTCGGGCGGCAGGGGCGACCGAGCGATGGTCGGCGGCCGTGGCTGAGCGAGGCGGGGGCGGCCAGGTGGAGCTCGGGCGGGCCGGCCGGAGCTCGGGAGGGTGGGGGCGGCTGAGTGAGGCGTGGCCATAGCAGGGCGGAGCGGGCCGGGCGGAGCTCGGGCGGGGGTGGTCGGAGCTCGGGCGGGCGGTGGCGGCCGGACCTTGGGCGGCTGGAGGTCGGGCGGGGGGCGGTGACCAGAGCTCGGGCGGGGAGCGGCGGCCGGAGCAAGGCGAGGTGGAGCAGGGTGGGGGCCGGCCGGAGCAGGGCGGGGCGGCGGCCGGAGCAGGGGCGAGCGGCGGAGCTCGGGTGGGTGCGGCGGCCCGAGCTGTGATTAGCAGCGTTAAACTGCGATTAAACTACGATTAAACATTAAGCGCCATTAAACTACGATTAGCAAAAATTTGGCTCACCTCATCCTGCCAATTTGGAGGGATCACTCCATCCAGCATCTGGAGAGAATATTCCTCTGGGGTGGATATCCCTATCCACTCCATCCACCCAACCAAACACCAGATATCCCTCAAAAAATTGGATGGGCTCATCCCATCCCACCTCATCCCTCCAACCAAACGCATGCTAACTCTCCTTCCACGTCAGTTTTTTTTCTAGGTGACAGGCATAGATACCGTTGATTTGGACCACTGGAAGTATCCTGATTACATAACACGATCTTACTTAGGACTGAAGTGTATTTTGGGGTAAAAACATGCAGTGCAATCATCTATTGGCTTGGCATCAAAGGTATGGCAACATATTTGGTGCCGACCTCGGGTAAGGTGTAATCCTGAAACTGCACATGAGAGCCGCCTGATTGCTAATGGACGCCACAGATCGACACTGGAACCAGCTAAAATATTCAGTGGCATGTATATAGGGAAACAACTAAGGCTCCGCGCCGCTGCATGGAGGCTAGGGTTTGGATGAAGTGTTTCTGAAGGGAAATTGATAGGCTATACTAACATAAAATGAAATTTTCTATCACATTAAATAGGAAATGCTGTAGCTGTAGTCACAGGATTATCAATAGACGCGTAGAGAAGCGGAAGCAGAGTTGTTGTAGCATGTCGTCGTGGTCGTACTAGCTCGCCATGGTTCCTCCTGAAAGTAGTGCATCGTCCTAGCGTTGCAACTCGCAAGAACACCTCTAAGGGATCCACACGTACGGGAAGAAACGACGACCACTAGCTTTAGGCAGCGTGTCTTGGGCGTGGGAGTGGTGAAGGCTAACATGAATTCTGAACTGGAGTAAACCTAAGCCTATGCCTCCCTCTCCTTATATAGGCATCCTCATAATGGGTGTCTACGTTAGAGACCCATTAGGACTCAATGAGCAATAGAATTCACGGAATTGGGTTCCAACCCTTTAAGCATGCGACCGTATAGGTTCATATGCATTTAGACATGGCATGAGTACTCCTAAGTGTACATAAAGATCGTATCAGACAAACCTATACAATGTTAAATCATATGTATTCCCTTTATCTTATGATATTGGTCAAGCCCAAGGCAAGCATATGTCATCCATGTCTGGGTAGCTTGACCATTCTTTCTCGATCACGTGACTCAGAATCCCTATTTGTGGTTAACTCTTTAACTAAAGTAGCATGGCCATGTATTTTTGGATCTGATCACTCAAGAGGTCTAGAGATATCTCTCCCATTGTACGGAGGGAAAAATCCTATCTGATCGAAAATCCCTCATTGCATGCTTTACGATAAACCCGAAAGTGACATTTATAACTATCTAATTATGGAGTAGCATTTGGCGACTCCTGAGTAAATCGCTCCACATCTCAATTACATATGATAATTTCCAGTCTAAGGATATATCATACACATTATATATGAGACCAATAAACATGTAAGAATATAATGCTCTCAATGTGTCCATCCAACCCCGTGTTCTTGAATACGTGTTCATATTATTAGTTTGATATCTCCATATCTATGCTCCGTAAAACATAGTCATTAACCAATACTTATGCTAGCCTACACATATGTGTTCTCATATATTTTATCAACTAGAGATCACTTTAAAATAATCATCATAGAGATTTAATATAGAGTTTCAAAAGCAGGTAACATACTCACTTATCAATACTAAAAAAATTATTGAAGAATATTATTCAATAAATCATGAATACAAAGAAATATAATCATCTCTATAATTGCCTCTTGGGCATATTTCCAACAGGTTTCTACATCACTGTATGAATCGGTGGTGATGGTGCGACCAACTACATGCTGCAGCCTGCAGGTCCAGATCTTCTCACGGGCAATCCTAAAAGTGAGGTGTCATCTCTTCATGTTCAAGAATATGAGGACCCAAGTAGTGCATATGTATCACTAGGACACAAATTTCATGAATTCAAGATTGAGATGTGGATATTTTGGTAGGATAAGGAATATTTGGGTAGATGAAGATAGGAAAGCATGGTACATCTATGTATCCACATGCATTAACCATTATGGATCCGCCCATGTCATTCACGGTTGCGGGATTGCACCCTAGAAGAGAGAAACACGTTTTCTGCGGAGGCAACCTAACCGTTGGAAATATACGCTAAGAGATTATCATAGAGATTATTATATTTCCTTGTGTTCATGATTTATCGAATAATATTTTTGAATGATATATCTAATAGTGATTAGAAAGTACATGACTTGCTTGTGAGAATCTAAATTAATCTAAAGTGATCCCTGGACGATAAAACATATGAGGACACATATGTGTGAGTTAGCATATGTATTGGTGATGATCATGTTTCAAAGGTCATAGATATGGAGATATCAAACCATCAATAAAGACACTATTGAAGCAATTGGGATTTGGATTGACCCACCATGAGACACACGAGAATGTTATACTCCTATATGTCATCTGTTAGTCTCATAATTAATAATGTGTATGATATGTCCTTAGACTTGAGGTTGTCGTATGCATTCAAAATGTGGATCGACTTACTTAGGAGTTATCAAATGCTACTCCGTAACTGAGTAATTATAAGGATGGCTTTCGGGTTTGTCTTAAAGCATGTTGTGAGGCATAGTCGACCAAGAAAGGATTTGCATCTCCGTACAATCAGAGAGATACCGCTAGGCCTCTTGAATGATTGGATCCAGAAATGTATGGCTATGCTACTTGTCATTAAAGAGTTAACCACAAATGGTGATTCCGAGTCATGCGATTGAGAAAGAGTGGTTGAGCTATCCAAATAAGGATGACATATAATCGCCTCGAGTTTGACCAATATTGTGAGGCAACGGGAATGCATATGATTGAATATTGTAGAGGTTCGTCCAATTTAATTTTTATGTACACTTAGGTGTTGGCACGTCCTGCTACGGGCCGCTATCTTTTAGTGAACCGAGTATGAGCATTTGTGTCATTTCTAAGTGCACATGAACCTATAAATTCACACACTTAAAGGGTTGGAACCAAATTCAGATAAGAATCCGAATTATATTGGGCCTGGAGTCCTAATGGGTTCTAATGTAGAAACTCATTATCGAGATGCCTATAACCTACATAGGAGAGCGCGTGTTGGCATTTGGGATCATCCCCAACTCGGAATTCTTGAAAACCTATCTGTCAACCCTCTCACACCCTAGCTACGTTGCCCGGAGCTAGTACTCCGACGGACGGCATTCCTTACATGTACGTGTGGATACCCTGGAGGTGTTCCTGTGAGGCTGTGATGTTAGATTAATCGTCCACAACGGGGCGACTTCGTTATACGACACTGTGGGCTTCCGTGGCAATCACCGGACTGATGTCTCGTACCCGGTCATGGCGCTGAAGAACAAGTGGAAGAACTGGAGGAACGAGTGGTTCTACTACAAGGTAGGAAACCTCAGCTTCACTAGCGACAAGGCCACTCCCGGGTATACTCCCCACAAGCTTCTTCTCATGTCGGCCGTCATGGCCCGGCGCGACGCCTTCACCCAGATGAGCCAGCAATTCTCCTCGAGGGACCTTGTTGAGGAGTATCTCTTGCTGAGGATTCGCCCTCTTGCGACCGGCTGGACAATGAAAGTCGTCCCCATCTCTGAGTGGAAGCCCCTTGGGCCCTGTGATTTCTACGGGTACGAGCCCACCTCAGGTAACTCGTCGACCCTTATCCTTTACTATACCGTTAGCCTCTTCGCATACTCATTTCCCGCCGATCTTCTTGTTGTAGGGTACGACCTTTCTCGGGCCGAGAAGGACGCGAACACCATCCTCGGACGATACCTGCCGTCCGAGGCGAAGGCTATCTAGAGCTTGATTCCCGCGCACCGAAACCCTGCGAGCTTTTCAAGTGGGAGGTCTCGCCCAGACATCACCCCTACCTGGGACTCGAAGGCGGGTGAGAAGCGCAAACACGCCGCCTAGTCTTCCCCCAAGGGGAAGAAGAAAGTACGCATCGCCAAGGAACTGGCAGACTGGTCGGAAGAGGAGAGCGAACAGCGTGAGACAGAGGCTAACTCGGACGACTCGGACGAGGATGGATCTGAGGCAGGGTCCCACGTCGGAGGTGACGAGGAGACGCCCATGGAAAAGGGACTGCCGAGGCCCCGGCAAAGCCCGGGCCGGGCTAAGTTAAAGGGTTGATGGGCAACCTCCCCGGCACGTTCCACTCGACCGTCGTGACGACAGAGAAGGTCGCCCGGCTCGAGTCCTCCTCGTCTTCGTCCGACATGAACATCAACGAGACCGTTGACTTGGCGCCGCGGGACATCGTAGCTGAGAGCCCCATGGCGACCCCTGCTGCCTTGGGTGCGAGCTCGCCGTGGCCAGAGATCTGTGAAGACATGGCGACAGTTGGCCAGGAGTAAAAGGGACTGCATCCTTCCTCCCTTGCTCCAGTCGCAAAGGGACCAGCTGCGTCACCGCCTCACCCTATAGAGGCACAGGCAACAGTAATTTCTTCTACCTCGGCACCCAGGCAAGGGTCTAGGGACCAGGGTTCCCTTGACACCACACTCCAGCACCCCCCGCCCCCAAGTAAACTTCTCGGGGCACCTCGACCAGGGTTCCTCACCCTGCCACCTTTGGAGATGGAGTTGGTTTGTCGTCCCGAGATGCGGCTGGCGGAGGAGGGCGTGGCTGCCAGCTTCACTGGCATGTCAGCCGTGCAAATTGGAGCAGCTGCTCGATTTGTGGCCCTAAAGGTACTACAGCTTCCTCCTCACCCGCACCCATTTCTTACTGTGAACTCAAAGTCTAACATTCCTGCTTGTGACAGTGCATGTTCGCAGCCAAAAGGCTATCGCTTCTTGATGTTCGAGTGAGTGAGGCAACGGGGAACTTGGCCGAGGCAGAGGGACACACGTCCGACGTCCTATCAGTCCTTGATGCTGAGGTGAAAAAGAACAAGGCGCTTTCAAGTCATCTTGATGCTAAATTGGACGAGGTGGAGCAGCTGAAGATCGAACTCGCAGCGGCCAAGGACCACACCGCCCAGGTCTAACAAGACCTCGCTCTGGCCGGGAGCAAGGCGAAGAAGGACTTGGCCGTGGAGAAGGAGAGGGCCGACGCGGCCACTGCACTGCTGTCCGAGGAGCAGGCAAAGTCTGCGTCGGTCCTCAAGGAGGTCGGCCAGCTTCGTGCAGACCTTGACCTGGTGCACGAGCAGCTCGGGTTCCTCGCCGAGCGGGACAGGTGAGTCTCCCTGATGGTTCGTCCCTTGTGCCGCGCGGCTGAGCTGGCCGCCGGCGGCGACGGGCTCGAGATCGGCGGCTTTGATTCCACTAACCTGGACCAAACGGTGGCGGAGGGCATGAAGTAGGCTACAATGGTTTGTGACAATGTCCATCTCGCCAGCTTTTCCTTTGCACACAGGCTGCGGTGGAACTCTCGCTCGGATCCGCCTACCTTGCGACTCACACGGTCCCGACCGTCTTCTCGGCCCCGAACTACGTCGCTCCGAAGACCGCGGAAGTCATCTCTGTTCGCGACAAGTTCAAGGGCGAAGCCGACGCTTTCATGACTTCGGTCTAGGGATCCCATAAGAAGGGGAGCAAATACGTCGAAGGGATCCAGAAGTCTTGGAAGTCGTCCGGAGCCTGTAAGGGTGCTTCGAGCGGAGGGGCCGCTGAGTCATCTCGCCCTGAGGTCTAGAGCTCACCTCGACCGCATAGTTGTAACTTTTTTGCTCGTCGCTGCGTCGACGGTGTCTCGCCGGCTGTGGCAAACTATAAACCTCGTCCGCCCAACGTGGTGCTAATATCCTGATATCCGATGCCTGTTGCGATATTTTGTCATTTTTATTATGACTGCTTGCAGAGCCTGCCCTTATGATATAAGTCACTAGACGGATTACATGGAACTCGTCCCTCTGTGAGCCTTATACAGGTGAGAGAAGAAGATGCCCCCTTTCTATAGAATTTTTTTCCCTAGACGAGGATGTGTTCAAAGAAGGTTGCTTCAAGGAGCTTTACATGTAAAGTCCATTAATAGCATGGCGACAGAAGTATAGCACAATAATATTTTTTGCTAGTCCAGTTAGTCAAAGATGAATTAAGAGATATCACATCAGATCTACTACGTCATGTCTACCAGCTTCTAGAGTTTTTCACTAAATCAAGACTTAGGCTGAGTTTAGCATTGTCCTTAAGCCGCTTTTGAATTTTTCACCGTTGGGATTTTTGCTTTGGTATAATAGATAGAAATGGGTTTAAAACATCCTCGTGCTAGAAATACAAAACAATTACTCCTCCGCTTTTTCTGCACATATCTCAAAGAACTGTTAGTTAATTATTGTTAAGAACAGATTAGTAACACTACTACAGAACACTGATTTAGAACTGGTCTAAAATAGCTATCTCAAACCGATTTCAGCTCCGGCTTTACAGAAAGGAAGCTAATAATATATACTATCTC